>CM053593.1:180533510-180552119 GCA_028646575.1 Pseudocheirus occidentalis
GGACTGTGTCCTGTGCACATCACAAACACTGTGGAGACTGTAACCGGCTGGGAACTGGGAGGCTAGAAACCAGATAGGAGGAGAAGAACGCGGCCTCTGGACTCTGGAAGGGTTCTAGAGAATAACAATGCATATCTCAGGGGAACTTGATGAAAACTCGTGAGACATGAAGAGAAAATAGCTTCCCTCCAGATGCCGTGAATCACCTCCTTGTCGTGTTTGCTTTGTAAGCTTGAGTCCGTTTTCCCCAGCTTGGGGGAGAATGTGCCCCAAATTTGGGGAGAATATGTTTACATCAACTACTTGTACTATTGTTCAGTTGTTTCAGTCTGTCTGACTCTTTGTGACCTCATTGGGGGGTTTCTTGGTGAGGATACTGGAGTGGTTTGCCATTTCTTTCTCCAGCTCATTTTACAGGTGAGGAAACTGAGGTAAATAGGATTAGGAGACTTGCCCAGGGTCTCACAGCTACTTGAGTCTTCCTGACTCTAGGCTGGGAACTCTATCGACTCTGCTGCCTAGCTGCCCTCAACATATGTATTGATAATTATTGATGTCCCATTGATCACTTTTTTTTGGGTTAACAATAAAATCTAAGATTTTTTTTCCTGTATCTTTGGTACATTGAGAATCCTCCCCATCATACCCTCAGAATTCTGTACACTGGCTCTAAGTCTGCTGGCTTTTCTTGTCTTTGTTTCCTTCGGTGCCATTTCCACTAGAAGCAAATTTAGGACTCTTATATTAGTCTCCAGATATCGTGACTTCACTGTCCTTGATGGTAAAAATAACTTGTTTTAAAATTTTTTTGTAGATATTTTCTATCTTTTGTCTGTCTGTTGTCCTTCCAGTTCCATCCTTTTAAGGATGACTTGACTTAGTAGTCTCTAGCCAGGAGATTGAGAGAAAGATTATTCCACAATGTGTATTTATTTACAAATTATTTAAAAGCGCTTTAGATGGTATAACATAACGACAATTGGGATTCATTTAGTGTTTATGGAAAATCTGTTTTTTTCCATTTAATCTCTATAGTTGTTGTGGAGTTAGATATGCAATAATTTATGATATTGAAAAAAGTAATCGATGATATTGGTCATTGTTTTCTTGGACTCACTCGTCTCTTTAGCTTTAGTTCTGGAATTAGGGTTTTGTGCCGAGGCAAGGCTCTACTCTTGCTTTTTGGTAGGCTGGTCAGTCCAGCTTTATCTTACCCCCGTGTTCCCTACATTCCTGAGCTGACCTTTTCTTCTTAGGGTTAGGTTCTATCTCTAGATCTTTGAGGTTCAGAGCACTGGATCTTCAGGGTCCTTTTGGGTATTTCAAGATAGAATCTTAGATCCTCAGAGCCCTTAGGCTTGGGTTATCCCAGTCTGAGCTCTGGGACACAAAACAGTTAGCTCCTGCCACTCCCTGGGATTTCTAAGGTCTCCTACCCTGGGTCTTTCTCAGAGAGCCCTTACTTCTCCTTTTCTTTTTTTTTAAAAATTAATTAATTAATTTACTTTAATTTACAACACTCAGTTCCACAATCTTTTAAGTTCCAAATTTTCTACCCCCCCTCCTTCTGCCCCCCCCCCCCATTGTGGCATGCAATCCGATTTAGGTTCTACAAATACCTTCACATTAAATATCAGTGAATTTGTAAAGAAGGACTATAACCAATGAAATGAATAATGAGAAAAAAGGGACAAGATAAAATAAGAGAACATAATTTGCTTCAATCTGCGTTCATACTCTGTAGTTCTTTCTCTGGATGTGGACAGCCCTTTCCATCCTGAGTCTTTTGGAGGTGTCTTATAGTCTGGCATTGCTGAGAGGAGCCCAGTCTATCAAAGTTAGTCATCACTTCTTGATGCCTCTGGACAAAGAACTTTGCAGGCTACACTCTCTCTCTTGTCACAACTTAATTTCTTTGTTTGAGGGAGTCCCCTTTTCTACTGCTTTGGGTCCCCTTCCCTTTTGGATCTCTGGTTAACTTTTTGTACCGTTCTGGGGTGGAAAATAATATTTACTATAGCTTCTCATTGGATTTCTTGATAATGATTAGGTCTGATTCAAACTTTAGGGTTTTGCTGGAGTACTTATGTGGGATCTGGACAGCTTGCCTCTCATTCAGACGGTCATCTGGTCAGGAAGTGCGCCATCATGGTCTATTTGCATATGTTTCACAATTTACAAAATACTTTCATCCATTTTATTTCATTCCAGGTAGACTAAGTCAATAGAACCATTTTTATGGATGAGAAAACTGTGGCTTAGAGAATTTAAATGACCTTACCCAAGTCCTATAGCCTAATAAGAGGAGGAGTTCTGCCTGAAAGCATGCCTTTTGGCATCCACTGGCTGCGAGGGTGCCTCCATAAGGGAGCATAAGTGTTTTCACATTGGGACGTCTGTGACTCCACAGAAGACAATGGTAGTCATTTTCTCTTCCTGAATTATCGAGTTGCCATTTATACCTGTGTGACCTTAGAGGGCTTAGCACCCTACAGAAGAGCTTGGTGCCACCTTGATGTCCCCACTAGCCCTTCTGTAGTCCTCTCACAGTCACCCACCCCCATCCCCGTACTGAGTTCCCAGTCCTTCCCTGAGGCTACTATTAGTCAACTGAGGTGTTTATGCCAGAAAGAAGGAAGATTGGGGAGGAGTAGGGAGACGGGAGGCCGAAACCAATGGCTTGCAGGTTAGAGCTAATCTGAGGTGGGGAAAGATACCAAGAGAGGCAAAAGTTGCTTCAGGCAGACAGGACTCTCCTTCCTAGATACAGGGACCCCTGGGGACAAGGTAGGAGACCCGGCTAGAGATTGAGATCTCCAGCTCCAAGTTGTTCTAGCCCCAGAGGGTGTGGAAAGAAGGCTAATTATTAGCCCTGAGTAAACGAACATGAAGGTTTACCTTCTTTGACTACATTTTTTTCTGTCACAGCTTCCCCCTTTAATATTTGCCTTGGGAGATTGGCATCTTGGTATCTGGAGGGTTGGGCCCAGGCAGTTAACAGAGAATTTGGAGACAGGTCCCAGCCCCACCCACCTTGGATTCTATGACTCAGTCCCTTCCCCCCTTCACTTTCTGCCTTTTCAGAGCTGGAAAGTCTCCTGCTACACCCTTCCCACACAGTCCTATCTTGGGTTTTCTATTCCAGAAGGTTAACAGGGCTTTGAAGGACTGGGCCAGAGAGTGGGCCCTCCCATTCCCAGGACTCTAGCTCAGTAAGTGGGCTCCAAGCCATTCCACTGTGTTTATGTGGAGGGGAGGGTAGTCAGATGGTGGGGTAGGACTGGCAGGGAGGTTCTGCCTTGGCTATCGGTGAGGATAAGAATAATGTTCTTGATAATGAACAGGGCAGGCATATTATCCCCATTTTACAGATGGATAATTAGTATGACCTCATAGCCCCTCGCCACTCCCCTGTTGCTTAGTCCCTATATGGAAAATCATGTAAACAAATTTTTTTTTAACCTTTTAAGGGCAAAAATGAAGGGAGCAGCTGTTTCCTGGTCTCCTGGAAATGATATGCTCAGTGACTTGAAACCTTAGAAATTTGGGGTCTAGGATATGGATGGAGAAGAAATCAGAATGACCCACCTTTAAGGGCTCTTAAATCCCCTAGTATATGCTGGGTTTCCTTTGAGAGCTGAGGGACAGAAGGAACAATCAATCCACTGAGGGAAACTGGGAGGTGGGTGGAGGTGTCCTGTCATTCCCCAGGTGAGCCACCAGGTGGGTCCATCCCATACCATAAGGCAGGCCTGGCCAGAGAGCTCCCAGAATCACAGGATCTCAGGAGGAAAGGGAACCCAGAGGCTCCCTAGTCTTCTAATTCACACCTGAGCAAGAATCCCCTCTGTGGCATTGCAGACAAATGGCCCTCCAGCTTCTCCTCAAACATCTACAGTGAGGAGAACTCTATGCCTCCAGAGGCAGCCCATCTCCCTTTGGGATACCCATAATTGTTGTTTTAAATTGATGCCTTTTGTTTTTATAGATGGGGATCAGTTACGATTTAATTAGTATTGGGACCTCCCAGGAGAGGGAACTCCCTCTACCAATGCAGATTAACATTTTCCCTGAAAGTGTCAGAGAGTGAAATGCTAGAGCATTGAAAAGTCAATGGCCTGGCCCAGGGTCACACAGCCAAATATGTGTCTTCTGACAAGAAGAGCCCTCCCTTGCCTCTCCTACCCAGGGTGGAGCCTTTCCTTTTAACAAAGATGAAAAAGGAAAGAAAAGAAAAAAAGTCAGCAAAAGCAGCACATTGACCACATCTGATAGGATATGCAATATTCTATATCAGCTCTGCAATTTTCTCAACTCTTTTCAGGGCCAAAACTTTGCGTCAAAGAATTGTTCGGTATCTTTTTTTGTGGTTCTTTTCATTTGCATTATTATAGTATTATTTTCTTGGTTCTGCTAGTTCACTCTGCATCAGTTCATATAAATCTCATTTTCCTCCGAATTCTTCACATTTACTTTTTTTGGCTAATTTTTTTTTTTTGCTTTTTTTTTTTTGGAGGGCAGTTGGGGTTAAGTGACTTGCCCAAGGTCACACGGCTAGTTTTTGTGTTAAGTGTCTGAGGCCGGATTTGAACTCAGGTACTCCTGACTCCAGGGCCGGTGCTCTATTCACTGCACCATCTAGCCACCCCTTTTTTGGCTAATTTTTCTTTTCAGATCCAAATTCTCTCCTTCTCTCCCTTCACTCCTCTGGAACCCATTGAGAATGCAAGGAATACGATGCCCATTACACATACAAAGACATGCAAAACATTTTCACATTAGCCACGTTGCAAAAAAAAAAAGAAAGGCAATGAAGCTACAGTGAAAGAATATTGTTTTTTAGGATATGTGGATATATGGCATTCATATACTATAGGAATATACATGTATATACATATAAATACACACATAGATTCATACATATATGTATTCCTATAGTATATGAATGTTGTATGTGTATATGCCACATTTAGTCCTCTAATCTGCTACCGCAAAAAAGTGCTGGGATGGCTCTAATTCTTTTTTTTTTTTTTTCCTTTTTGGAGGGCAGTTGGGGTTAAGTGACTTGCCCAAGGTCACACGGCTAGTTTTTTGTGTTAAGTGTCTGAGGCCGGATTTGAACTCAGGTACTCCTGACTCCAGGGCTGGTGTTCTATTCACTGCACCACCTAGCCACCCCAGATGGCTCTAATTCTTACTGAAGTTTTTTTCCCCCTTCTATGAAGCCTAGATTTTACTTTGCCTCTTTTGTGATTTCCCACTGTTGCTCCCAGCTCTGCTGTCTGAGGCCATACAGAGTTTCGGTCATTTTTCAGTCGTGTCCAACTCTGTGACCCCATTTGGGGTTTTCTTGGCAAAGATCCTGGAGGGGTTTATCATTTCCTTCTCTAGCTCATTTTGCAGATCAAGAAACTGAGGTAAACAAGTTAAGTGACTGGCCCAGGGTCACACGGCTAGTAAGTATCTGAGGCAGAATTTATACTTGGGTCCTCCTGACTCCAGGGTCAGTGCTCTACTATGCCACCTAGCTGCCCCTTAAAAACACTTTTTCTGAGAAGGGGGTCCAGAGGCTTCACCAGACTACCAAGGGGATCCATGACACAAGAAGGCTATTTTAGAGGAACTCATGTCCAGCCACGTCTTTCCCACATTGCATTAAAAAATTTACACCTATTAAATTTCATTCCATTGGATTCAGTCCCAAATTCTTAGCTGTGTCTGCAACTTGGATAAAGTTGTGCATCATAAGTGCTTAATAAACAATTTTTCATTCATTCTTCTATACTTTTATCCAAACCACTGATAAAAGTGTTAAGCAAGAGGCAGCCAGGTGACACAGTGAAGAGAATACTGGCCCTGGAATCAGGAGGGCCTGAATTCAAATTTGACCTCAGACACTTGACATACTTACTAGCTGTGTGACCTTGGGTAAGTCACTTAACCCCAAATGCCTTGCCTTCCCCCCTCAAAAAAAAAGTGTTAAGCAGTAGAGGGCCACTGGACTCTACAGAAGTTTTCTTTGAAGTTGTTGCTCAAGACTATTCTTTGGTCCACCTTCAAAGAAAGAACTGATAAATAGAGCACGTATAATATGATTTTACATGTACATACATATTTATTTCTAATGGTAGCCTTCTCTAGGGCAGGGTGGGGAGGGAGGAAAAAAATAAAAAGTGCACAGCAGAGAACAAAAGAAAACTTATAAAGAAGCACAGAAAAAAAATTAAAATTAAAAAAGAAGCACAGAAAAGCAGGGTAGCTTTGAAAATGATGAGTAGTATTTATTATATAATTTAAAAAAGTAAACAGTGTGAGATGGAAATTCATGAATCCTCTTTTTATGTTGGGCTGTGTACATGGAGATGTTCTTTTTGTTTGTATGTTTTTGTATTTAACTTCAAAATTAGTAAATAAATAAATAAAAAGGACTACGTTTTGGGTACGGCCCATTCATCGGTCCTCTTTGAAAACAAAGGATAAACAGGATCAATTCAGCCAGTTCAGAATCTAATAAACACTAGCAGCTCTAGTCCACATCTTGTCATCTTTTCCACAAGGATAGCAGGTCAAATGTTTGTTTTTATCAAATACTTTGGCAAAATCTAGACAAACTGTGTCTATGGTTCACAACAAGTGTCAGAGCCCTGTCTCTCTCCTGTATCTGCTGTCTCCCCCAGGTACGTAATCAGTCACAATAGCTTTCAGATTTCACCCCCATGGGAAGGGGTTAAGGTTGGCCAGCCAGGGGAGTCCTGTGGGATCAAGCGAGAGGAGCAACAGAGGTAACTGGGCTCTCGTTCCCACAGGGGCTGGATGGTGACAAGTTTCCAGGACCCAGGCTTGTGCTTAGAGATTTAGTAATGTAGGGAGATTCCCCTGGTGCTGCTAGGTAAGATAAGAGTTTTGGGCTGAGTCACTGAGGTCTGAATCAGTGTGGACTTGACATTTAGGGCTCTTTGAATTGTCTCACCATGGGGTAGGCAGGAAGCCATTCTCAGTTATTAAGAAACTAGTGTGTACCAACCTCTGTGCTAGGCACTGGAAAAACAAAGACCAAAAATGAAATATTCCTTGCTCTTTAGGGAACTTAAATTTTTTGGGGGAGAGGGATAGACATGGACTCAAATAAGTAAAATCAAAATGTGTACAACATATTTTTAAAAAGAGAGAACTAGTAACTAGAGGGATAGGATAGTAGGATAGGACCTGGGTTCTGATCTCGACTCTTTTCCTTTCTGGGTGATTTTGGGCAGATCCCCTCTCTAGGCCTATCTCTTCCTCTATAAAATGAGGGCATTGCCTCAAGGATCCCTTCCAGCTCTAAAGCCAGGGTCATTGTCTATGATCCTTTAAACTGGAGGTGAATCAGGAAAGACCTAGTGTAGGAAGCAGCTTATTTCTTTATATTTATATAAATATTTATAAAATATTTATAAAAATAAGAGCCATGTCTCAGTTGACAAATGGTCAAAGAATATGTACAGGCAGTTTTCAGAAGAAAAAATCAAAGCTATCAATAGTCATATAAAATGCTTTAAATCACTGTAGATTAGAAAAATGCAAGTGAAAACAATGCTGAGATACCACCTCATGCCTATTATATCGGTTAATAATAATAGAAAATAAAAATGACAAATTCTGGGGAGAATGTGGAAAAATATGGACTTTAATGTATTATGGGTAGAGTTGTGAACTAGTCCAACCATTCTGAAGAACAATTTGGAATTAAGCCCAAAGGGCTTTAAAATTGTGCATACCCTTTGATCCAGCAATACCACTACAGGATCTGTGTCCGAAAGAGGTCAAAGGAAAGGGAAAAGGACCCTATTTGCACCAAAATATTTAAAGCAGATCTTTTCGTGGTGGCAAAGAGTTGGAAATTGAGGACATGTCAATTGGGACATGGCTGGGACATATGATGGAATATTGTTGTGGTATAAGAAATGATGAGCAAGATGGTTTCAAGAAAAACCTGGGAAGACTTATATGAACTGATGCAAAGTGAAGTAAACAGAACCAGAAGAACATTGAATATAGTAACAGCAATATTGTAATGATGATCAGCTATGAAAGATTTAGCTATTTTGATCAAGACAATTTCAAAGGACCCATTATGAAAAATGTTCTCTACTTCCAGAGAGAGAACAGATAGATGAACTCTGAGTACAAGTTAAAGTATACTTTTTTTTAACTTTCTTTATTTTTATTGATTTACTTTATGTGTATTTTCTTTTGCAACATGGCTAATATGGAACTATTTTTGCATGACCTTATATGTAAAATTGGAATTGCTTACCTTCCCAAGGAAAGACAAGAGAGAATTTAGAACTTGAATTTTTAAAAATTTTTTTTAATTTTTAAATTTTTTTAGAACCTGAAATTTTAAAAAAGATTGTTAAAAAATTTGTTTAATTGGAAAACATTTAACAAGATAAATTTTAAATTTTTTGTATTAAAATTTAAAATTTTTAAAAAGAGTAAGAGGCAGCTCCTGAACTGTACTTCAAAGAGATCATAGAGATTCTAAGAGGTAAGGAGGGAGTGTCTATCAGATATGGGGAAAAGCCTCTCTTGGATGGGAGGTGGGATATCAGGTTTCTCAGGAATAGCAAGTATGTAGTCTTATTGGATTAGAATGAGGAAAAAGTGAAGAATAGGAAGTGAAACTGATCTGTGGAGGACCAACTTTAAAGGTCAGGCTGAAGATTTTGTGTTTTAACTTAGAGGCTATGAAGACTTAATGAAGACTTTTAAGGGGGGAAATATCAGTCAGATCTGTGTTTTAGCAAAATCAGTTTGGCAAGCAATGGGAAGATGGGTAAAGAGAGAAAAGAACCCTAGTAAAGGAGCTCTCTCCATATATGCTGTGCACAGTAGGTGCCTCCCAAATGTTTGTTCAATATTGACTGAAAAGATGAGTAGAATTCCAGGGGTAAAGATAGAGACAAGGGGAGGGCATTCAGGATTAAGAAAGCAGCTTGAAGAGCATCGGCCCTGGAGTCAGGAGGACCTGAGTTCAAAGCCGACCTCGGACACTTAACACAAAAACCTAGCCGTGTGACCTTGGGCAAGTCACTTAACCCCAACTGCCCTCAAAAAAAAAAAAAAAGAAAGCAGCTTGTGTGAAAACACAGGCAGAAAGGGATAAGACTTATCAAGTTGCATGCTAGGTGGCCCCTACACCTTTCCTCAGCAAGGTCTCTTTTTTTTGGCGTCACCCCGGCTAAGTCCTAGACCCATTGCCTTTTCTTAAGGCAGCATTTAACTTAACTTTTTGTGTGTCATGGGAGGGGAATGGAAGTAAGCATTTTTACAATGCCTACTACGTATGAGGCACTGTATAAATATCTCATTTGATCCTTACAACAATCCTGTGGTGCTATTATGCTCATTTTAGTAATTTTTAGTAAGAAAATTGAGGCAGAGGTTAATTGACTTTCCCAGGGTCACATACCTAGAAAATGTCTGAGGCTGAATTTGAACTCATGTCTTCCTGACTCCAAGGCCCAGTACTCTGTCCACTGTGACACTTAGCTGCCCTTTGGTAGTCTAGTATGTCTTGTGGGGCCCTTCTCCAAATAATGTTTTTAAATGCATAAAATAAAATACAAAATATTTAAAAAGTAACTAATCATATTGCAAAACAGTTATCAAAATATTTCTTGAACGTCCATGAACCTCAGGTGAAGAATTTCTGCTCTTATGGTTCTCACTGCCACTGCTTCCCTTCTTTTTTTTCTTTCCAGTACTCCTGCTCCTCTCTCCTTTCCTTCCCTCTTTCCCTCCCTCTCTCCTTTCTTTTTTCCTTTCCTTCTTCCCTCCTTCTCTCTTCCTTCCCTCCTTCTCTCTTCCTTCCCTCCTTTGTTTCTCTCTTCCTTCCCTCCTTTGTTTCTTTCTTTGTTTCTTCCTTTCTTTGTTCCTTCCTTCCTTTCTTTGTTCCTTTCTTTCTTCCTTCCTTCCTTTCTTTGTTCCTTTCTTTCTTCCTTCTTTCTTTCTTTCTTTGTTCCTTTCTTTCTTTCTTTCTTTCTTTCTTTCTTTCTTTCTTTCCTTCCTTCCTTCCTTCCTTCCTTCTCTTTTCTCCCTTCCTTCTCTTTTCTCCCTTCCTTCCTTCTCTTTCTTTCTTCCCCTTACAAAGGATGGCTTTTTGGGGGAGAATTGTAAAAAGAGTTGAATTTGGAAATAAAGATGATATAGAATCAAAATACATTAATAAAAAGAAGAAAAACAAAAATAATCTTTTTTAAAAAGCATAAAGGAGAAAATGCACATGGAGTGTTTGGAAAATAAGAAGGAGACTAGTGTGCTGGAATATAGAATTCCTGTAAGGCATCTCCTCTGAGCTTCCTTCCAGGTCTACCCCTATAATTGATGGTCCTTGTGATCTCAAGTTTAGAGAGAAATGATAAAGTATTTTGTTTTTTGGGGGGGAGGTTTTGAGGGATGAAGGCAGGGCAGTTGGGGTGAAGTGACTTGCCCAAGGTCACATAGTTAGTAAGTGTGTCTAAGTGTGTCAAGTGTCTGAGGTCACATTTGAACTCAGGTCCTCCTGATTCCAGGGCTGGTGCTCTGTTCACTGCATCACCTACTTGCCCCTATGATGAAGTACTTTGGACTTCATTCAGAAGATAATGAGGAGCACTTAGTAAGGGGGGATTTTGGAGGAAGGGGCAAGGTGGTCAAGGCTGTGTGTTGTTCTGCCAGCAATGTGGATACCAAGGCTGGCCTGGAAGAAGGTAAGAGAGAAGCAGAGCGACAAGTCAGAAGAACTCAGTTGTCATGATCCAGACACGGGAGGAGGGGAGCTTGAACTAGGGGCATGGCCTTGGGAATGGAAGCGTCCCTGGCATCATGGAGAAAGCCGTGGGCTGGAAGATCTGACTTTGATGCTTTCTAGCTGTATGACAGAGAAGGGAAGTGGCAAACTCTCGGGGAGCTTAGTATTTTAGGGAAGTAGAATGCTAATGAGAAAAGAAATGAAGAAAACAAGCATTTATTAAGTATCTGCTACATGTCAGGCTCTGTGCTAATTTTTACAAAAATATCTCATCTGATCCTCTTAATAACACCAGGAGGTAAGTGCTTTTATGCCTTTCATTTACAGATTATGAAACCAAGGCCGACAGAGTTTAAGTGACTTGCCCAAGGTCACACAGCTAGTAAGTACCTGAGACTGGATTTGAACTCAGGTCTTCCTGACTCTGGGCCAAGTGCTCTATCTTCTGTTCTATCTGTCTGTCTCTAAGAAAGAACACTGAATTTAGAGTTAGAAGTTTGTTATAGAGTCATTCAGTTGTGTCTAACTCTTCATGGCCCCGGCGAACCAGGCCCCTCTGTCCTCCACCACTTCTCAAAGTCTGTCCAGGTTCATTTGTGGAAGTTAGAAGATCAGAGTTCAAATCTGGCATCTAGGATTTATTTCCTGTGTAACCTCAGGCAAATCATACGATCATGATGATCCTTGGTTATCTCATCTGTAAAATGAGAGTGGGCTAGATAATATTTTAAAAGGTGTTTTTTGTTCTTTCCCTTTATATTCTTGTAGTCATTTTGTATGTTGTTTTCCGGATTCTTATTTCATTTCTTACCAGTTCATGTAAATCTTTCCATACGTCTCTGTCCATATGTCTTCCTATTTATCATTTATTACAGTGCATCAATACTCTTTTTTTTATCATGTGTTACAGTTCATTTAGTCAGTTCCCAATTGATGGGCAACTACTTTGCTTTCAATTTTTTCCTACCAGAAAAAGTGCTACAAATACTTTTACATATATGAGACTTTTCTGTCTTTGACTTCCTTGGGATATATGCTTACTAGTGGGATCTCTGAGTCAAAGGGTACGAACACTCTATAGTGTAGAATATTTTTAAGGTCCCTCTCAGGTTTACAACTTACAACTGCTGTTTTCTCTCCTTTTTCATTCTTTGTCATAAGGACTGTGTCTCTAAGTGAGGTTGGGGAGGGATACGTTGGGTAATAAAAGTAAAAAAAAATCAAAACTGAAACTTGTATGATTATAATGACCAAATATGGCCCTGAAGAAATGTGAGGATTCATTTCTTTCCCTTCTTAGCAGAAGCAGGGTAATATGAGTGTGGAACTGATGAGGTGTAGGCTCTGGGATGCCTCCTTGAGCTCTCCTTGAATCTAACAGGAACTTGCAGGGGGGAATATATAACAAGCACCTCCAATACAGGCCTCATTTCTCAAATATATAGGGAACTGAACCAAATTTATAAAAATAAGAGCTATCCAGCAATTGATAAATGGTGGAAGGATATGAACAAGCAATTTTCAGAAGAAGAAATCAAAGCTATTAATAACCATATGAATAAGTGCTCTAAAGCACTCCTGATTAATGAAATGCAAATTAAAACAACCTTGAGGTACCACCTCACATCTACCAGATTGGCTATCGTGACAGAAAAGAGACTAACAAATGTTGGAGAGGATGTGGAAAAATTGTACCTCTGGTGGAGTTGTGAACTAGTCTAATCATTCTGGACAACAGTTTGGAACTGTGCCCAAAGAGCTATAAAACTGTACATACTCTTATTCAGCAATACCACCCTCTCCCAGTCCCTTTTAATGCCTTCCTTCTGCGGATTACTTCTGCATAAAGATTGTTTGCGCATAGTTTGTACGTAGTACACAGAGCATTTAGGGTCAGGGCTATATGTGACAGCATTAGACTGTGAGCTGTTTGAAGGCAGGAATTATCTTTTGCTTTTCTTTGTATACCCAGAACTTAGCACAGTGTCCTGCACATAGTAGATACTCAATAAATGCTTATTAGCTGACTGAATTACTTAAATAAGCTCTCACTTACCACAACTGAGTAAACATTTCCATTTACTGCATATCATTAAATAAAGGCACCTCCTTGTAATTCTAACCCTTAGACCCCCAAATCCTTTGTAGGAAGGAGGTGTCCATGCCAGGGAAAAGAAACCTACCAATTAAGTGTGACCTGAATTGTTTTCCTGCATAGAGGATAGAATTAGGAAAGGGTAGATAGGACCTTTTGACAGTGAGCAACTTTTTAATATTTTGCAGGATTCAGCCTCACCCCTTTACAAACCATAGTAACTCAGGTCTGTGGCCTCCCTCCCAACATAGTACCAAAGTTTAAAAGTCCTGAGGCCTAACACTGCTACTAGGTCTGGATCTAGAAAGAAAAGGAAAAGGACTTTTATGTATACAAATATTTATGGCAGCTCTTTTTGTGGTGGCAAAGAATTGGAAATTGAGGGGATACCCATCAATTGGGAAATAGCTGAACAAGTTGTGATATATGATTGCGATAGAGTATTATTGTGCATTAAGAAATGCTGAGCAAAATACTTTCAGAAAAACCTATAAAGATTTACATGAACTGCAAAGTGAGGTGTGCAGAACTGGGAGAACATTGTCCATAGTAATAGCAATATTGTAACAATGATCAACTGTGAATGACTTGGCTGTTCTCAGAAGTATGATGTTACACAACAATTCTGAAGGATGCATAATGAAAAATGCTATCCACTATCAGAGAAAAGAACTGATGGAGTCTAAATACAGATCAAAGTATACTTTTTAAAACTTCATTTTTGTTTGTTTGGGACTTTTGGTCTGTGTTTTCTTCTACAACATGACTAATATGAAAATATGTTTTGTGTGACTACATGTGTGTAACTTATATTAAATCGTTTGTCATCTCAGTGAAGGGGGAGTTGAGGGAGGAAAATAAATTGAAACTCAAAATTAAAAAAACCCCACAAATGTTAAAAATTGTTTTTACATGTCATTGGGGGAAAATAAAATATTAAACTAAAAAAAATCTGGAAGCCCAGGAAATCTTTGATCCCTAGACAAAGATGCGTCCAACTGATCCAGAAATCTGAATGCTAAGACTTAGGTGTCTCTAGAGATTCAGTCAGGGGAATGACCAAATGAGAAAGAAGTTTTCAGAGATATTCTAAATTTTGTCAGGTCAGATTCTTATTGGTCTGATTCCCTATATCCCGAATAGACTGATCATCAGTCATCTTCTCGTCTGTTCCATGTTTAAGCAATACTCAAAATTTTTTATGAAAAAGAGTTCCTTTACCCTCTGCCCATCTCACATGGAAGGAGACATTATTCCTTCTCCTGTCATCCCCAGATGTATACAACCCTATTTGCCCAGAGTTGCTGGGGCTGCCCCAATCTTTTGGTCAAGTTTTACCAACTGATTTTCTTTCTTTTTTTTTTTTAAATAAATAAATAAATTTTCTTGTTTTCATCATTCGTTTCCATGAGATTTTGAGTAATAAATTTTCTCCCCATCCTTCCTGTACCCAGCACGGAAAAACAGCCATCCCACTGTGTAACCCCTCCCCCAATGTGCTCTCTCCTATGTCTTCCCTCTTGCCCTTCTGACTTTCCCGTAGGGCAGGATGGATCTCCCTACCACAGTGCCTGTATATCTTAATTCCCAGACCAACTGATTTTCTGAGGCTTCCATAATGGTTTCAAGGAGAAAGTGTATAGCTAAAGACTGACACTATCTAGGTAAGACTTTGCTCAAAAGGCAGGATCTAATTGTACTCAAAGTAGGTTGGTCATAAGGGAAACAGAGGGGTGGATCATAGAAATCATGGATAAATCCAAATCACCGAATCCATCTCTCTTAAAAAGACCACAACCTCCTGTTGGAAAACTGGTTATAAAGGAAATTCATCTTTATGGGGCCAAACATGCAGAACTCTTCATTTTATCCTCCAAGAAAGGGACCAAAGGCAATCACCATTCGAAGCTTCCAAATAATTTAATTGACTTTGCAAGAGCAAGTCATGTATAAATTGTAATCCGGGTAGGAACCAATACATAAAGATGTGCTTCTTGTCCTGATGACCCTGTTGATGACCCTGACTCTTCATGACCCCACTTGGGCTTTTCTTGGCAAAGATACTGGAGTGGTTTGCCATTTCCTTCTCCAACTCATTTGACAGATAAGCCAACTGAGCCAGAGTTAAGTGACTTGCCCAGGGTCACACAGCAGGTAAGTGCCTGAGGCCAGATTTGAATTCAGGAAGATATTTTTCCAGACTCTAGGCCCAGCACGCTGTCCACTGTGCCACCTAGCTGCCCAATGGCCTTCTACAATGAAAATATACTCTGAATTTTCCCCATAAGACCACAGCCTCATTGGCTGTTATTTTAATGATTCATTATTTTAATTATTAATAATTATTATAATAATTATTAAATTATTATTTCAATTATCATTAAATAATTAAATAACTATAATATTTATATGTTTTATGTATTTATAGTAATAAATATTATAATAATTTAAATAAATTGTTTTAATGACTTGCTGTTTAAATTTCTTCTGTACCTTCCTGAGTTCCTTGAGGGTGAAAAACCCCTCTTACACATCATCTAATTCCTCCATAGAAGAAGTCACTCCTTGGGAAGCAGTATCAAAAAGGCTAGTAACAGGATAAGACTGAGACTCCCACCACCTGTTTGTTTTCACTCATAATCACCCCATCTCCTGTTTTCCTTTCTTATAACTCTAATCCTAACTGAGTTGAACATACTCTTCAAAGCAGCTTCTAGGTCAAAGATCAAAGCTCCCATTCTTAGCCTATTGGTTGGTTCCCATCTACCTTGCATTGCTGTTTGATCTTTTTGAACTTGGTTAATTACCACATTCATTAATCTTTTTCTTGCCTTCAAACACATGGTCTTTAAAAATCAAAAGTTTATTCACTTTTGCATCTAATTGTTTAATATACACAGGCAAATTATCTTTTCTCTCTTTGCTTTGACAATACTGATTTTCCAAAGATGCCAATAAAAGCCAGAGAATATATTTTTATTGTCCCTATCAAACTCCTCGAATATCCTTTATGCCAATAGCATAGAGTGAATACAAACTTTATTCTTATTCCAATGAAAGGGCTCCGCAATAAGCTCCACAACAATTTTGCCACTGGAAACCAGAAGCTTTTTTCTGGCCATTCTATCACTCAGGGATCCCTTCTTTCCCTAGCTTAAAAAAAAAACGGGAGTGGGGGGTTGAGTGGTGGGAGGGAGAGACCTTAAATAATTTAATAACAAAATTGTTGCAAAACAACTCCCTGCAGATTTATGTCAAATATTTTGGGCCATACCTAACCCCAAGCCAAGCCAACAATTGAGGCTCAAGGGTTCCAATAGTATTATAAATAAAAATAAGAATAAAATAAAACTAATTTTACTATTCACAAGAAATTAAAAGACTACTATATTTCGTTTTAAAGGATATAAAACACTACTCTTCACCTCCTCATCAGGTCAGGAACTCAGGAAATCATTCCTTGCAAGGCAAATGTAGGTATAATTTTTTATGCAGTTTTCTCCTAGGCTAGGCAACAAGGAAGTCAAAGGACCTATGTCCCTTTTCAAGGACCAGTCCAGGCTATACTGACTGGAATATAGGGTGCTGAAGGAGAAGGACTAGGGGTGAAAGGGAAAGGAGAAAGGAGAGACTCTGGCTACAACTGCTGAGAAAGAGTTAGGGATCCCACCCTAATTTTCTCAAGTGTAAGGATGAGTAGCCTGGCCTCCTCAGCCAAAGCCCCAAAGCCCTTCTCCCCACCTACACAGAACAAGGACAACCAGACTAAAAGACAAGGCCAAGGGTTGAAAAAAGTGTGAGGAGAGAGTGGTATCAATGACTATAGACAGCTTTCTCTAGGATTTTGGTTGAATGGTAACAAAGATATATGAGGAGGATAGCTTGAGGGGTAAAGGAAGGGAAATTCGGGCTTGTTTGGAAGGAGGAAGGAAGGAATTAGTGCCTAAAGATGTACCTCTCTTCTGCTCCAGACCACCAAGCAAATCTTAACCAAGTCAGCCCAGGAGGCTTTCCATCTTCTTAGTTCCTCTATCATCTAGAATCTCTAACACCCACTGGGAGCAAATCATGTTTTGGCACATTTCACGTATTATCATATTTGTTAGTTATCCCTCTGTATGTGCCTCATTTCTCTGAGGAGCGTATAAGCTTCTCAGGGGAAAAAAAAAAAACTTTGTATTTCCTGTGGTCCCAGGCTACCCCCACCTTTTTTTTAATAATACTTTATTTTTTTTCCAATTACATGTAAAAACAATTTTTTGTTAAAAATTGTTTTTACATGTAATTGGAAAAAATTAAATTAAAATTTAAAAAAATTTTGAATTCCAAATTGTCTCCCTACCTTTCTCTCCTCCTCTTCCCTAGGACAGTAAGCAACTTGATATGGGTTATACACGTGCAAACACGCAAAACATAATAGTCATGTTGTGGGAAAAAAAAAACCACAGACCCAAAAAAAGGTAAAGATTATGCCAATACCATAGAGTGAATGGGAACTTTTAGTAAAGAAAAAGAATATGCTTTGATCTGCATTCAGACTCTTATCATTTTTTCTCTTGAGATTAGGGGCTTGGGGTGCACAAGACCCCAAAATACCAACACGCTGGGTCCTGACAAATGAATTCAACTCAAGTTTCTCAGCCAAAGAAAAGCAAAGTTTACTAAAAGTTCACCATATTGGGTAGACTCTTAAGGAGCCTCAATATCTGTGACACTTGCCTTGGACAAGCAGGCCAGAAAAATCTGACACAGAGTGAGTCTGTGCTAGAAAATTCTCTGGCATCATCATGGAGGGAAGATGGATCTTATATACAGAAAGGTCGTGGGAAGAATCTAGGGGTGGTCTAGAGGAGGAGTTTGGGGGTAGGAGGGAGTCTTCTGGAGGAGTCAAATGAGATCAGACTCCAGTGATGAAAAGAGATTAAGGGTGGGAAATAGCTGGAGGCTCCCTGGAGATGACAGACAAAGGAGGGCTAGGCTTGTTTAAGGGTAACAGACTTGGGCATAGATATTTTCAGATGATCAAGGGCTGGGGCAAGCTGGACAAAGGAAGACTAGGCTAGTAACAGATTTGGGTTGAGCTATAATGAAAGGCTTATGGTCTCAGGCAAATGCCTCATCAAATGGGAAGATTCAAGGGGAATTCAAAGGGGTTCCCAGAGTCTGTACCCCATTATCTGGACGTGGATATCATATCATTTTTCATCATAAATGCTTTGGGATTGTCTTGGATCATTGTATTGCCGAGAATGGCTAAGTCATTCACAGGTGATCATCATTACAATATTACTGTTACCGTGTGCAGTGTTCTGGTTCTGCTCACTTCGTTCTATATCTGTTCATATAAGTCTTTTTAGGATTTTCTGAGATCTACCTGTTCATCTTTTTTTTTTCTTACAAATTATGTATTTTAGTTTTCAACATTCACTTCCGTAAGTTCTAAATTTTCTCAGCCCCTCTCCAAGATGGCATGCAGTCCAATACGTTCCACATATACATTCTTATTAAATTTATTTTCACATAGGCATGTTATATAGAAAAATTAGAATGAATCACTATTGATTCGTGAAATGCAAATCGAAACAACGTTGAGGTACCACATCTCACCAGTCAGATTGGCTAAGATGACAAAACAGGAAAATGACAAGTGCTGGAGAGGATGTGGAAAAATTAGAACTGTGATGCATTGTTGGTGGAGCTGTGAACTGATACAACCATTCTGGAGGGCAAGCTGGAACTA
>CM053593.1:180552619-180581744 GCA_028646575.1 Pseudocheirus occidentalis
AAGAAGGAAGGAAGGAAGGAAGGAAGGAAGGAAGGAAGGAAGGAAGGAAGAAAGGAAGGAAGGAAGGAAGGAAGGAAGGAAGAAAGGAAGGAAGGAAGGAAGGAAGGAAGAAAGGAAGGAAGGAAGGAAGGAAGAAGTTAAACAAAAGACAAAAGAAAGAGATTTTAAAACACTCAAATAAAGAATCAGGAGAAGAACAAATTACTTAAAGGAGAAAATGGTAAATTTTGCCCAAGAAATGGACTCCCTCACAACTAAAATAGTCCAAATGAATGATTCCATGAGAGAGGAAGAAATAGTAGAACAAAATGAAAAGTTAGAAAAAAAGACAACAAAAATGTAAGCTATCTGATATCTAAAACAACTGACTGAAAAACAGGTCAAGAAGAAATAACTCAAGAATCAGTAGACTCACTTAAAAGCATTGTAAGGGTGAGGTTAAACCATCCCAACCCTATTTTAGTCTTGCTATATTTCTTAGGTGAAAACATGCCTCAATTAAGCAATCACAGGTCTTGGACTAAGTGTGAAAAAAATCTTTGAAAGCTATTTGATGAAGTGAAATGAAGTTAGACAAGAGGTCTGCTGTAATTGACTGAGGAATTTTTTTTTACACCTTCTGGGTAATATAAAGAAGCATCAAGGGAATGTGAGAAATTGTGGTTTTCCGGTACACTATTGAAGAGCAGCCACTTGGGTCTCCTCTCCCCCTCCCTTTTGACTGGAAGAAGACCTTTCAGCTTCAAAAGGTCAGGATGATATCAGAATTCTCACCTTCACATCAGTTTCCTAGCATCAGGTGCCACGGCCTGCATCATCAGATGTCAAGTACAAAGATTCCTCATGCTTAAGGGGGATATTTTTGAGTACCCCACAAATGTGAAAAATCATAGCAATGAGATGTGAATTGTCCCTTTACCACATATGATCTCCAAGTTTGAGCCCACTTTCCCCTTGATTCTATATGTACTTGTTAAAGAGCAGGTCACAGACTTTGGGGGGACATTTTGTACCAATTGCTCTTATTGTTCCAGCTTAATAAATATCCCTTTTCTAAAAGCTACTTAATGCTAGCTGACTAAATACTTCTCAAATGATATTCTTGGGGGGAGGTGCACTGATGGAAATTTGAGTGGGTACCTTGAGATGGTAGCCCAGAACCCTGAGGTGAACATGGCTATCCAAGGTCTGGGAAACCAAATCTTCAGAGAGGAGTGGGAGCTGGGATAATGATACTTCAGAGCTTCAAGTATAAGCTATACCATGAAAAAAAAAAAGCCTGTACACTATATTTTAGTAAAACATAAATGCCTCTATCTAGCAGAAGCAGAGGGCAGGAATAAAGATAGTAAAAATCTACTGACCATTTCCTTAAAAGAACCCCAAAAGTGCTAGGTGGTGCAGTGAATAGAATACCTGGAGTCAGGAGGTGCCCGAGCCGCTTAATGTCCAGCACTGTGTGGTTGGAGACATGATAGAGAATGAACCAGGCCATGTGGGTAGTTCAAAATAGAACTTCGTTTATTGATTCTTTGGACAAGGATTTTACAGAGCAATGAGACAAAAGAAAATGTAACTCTAGTTTTCTTATCACCATTCATACAAGAGATTTAGATAATGTATCAATATCCTGAATGTCTCTAATTTAATAAAGATTTAACACCTTTTGGCTAGAATCTTAGCATAGGACAGAGCCTTTGACGTCAGAACTCAGATAATGCTCTTTTTTTAAATGCAGCGCACCATAAAGGAAAAATCCAGGAGCTAGCTTCAAAAGCTGCATCTCAAAAGATTTCCTTTAGAGCCATCTGCCAAGAATTATCTGAGTCTTGTATCAAGCCTTTTTGGCTTCCTACAAGGAGGACCTGAGTTCAGATTCAGCCTCAGACACTTAATACTTACTAGCCATGTGACCTTGGGCAAATCACTTAACCCCAATTGCCCTGCTCTTCAACTCCAAAAAGCCCCCCCCCAAAAAAAGAAAGGTTAAAAATACACACACACACACACACACAGAGTTTGATTTAGACATGCATCAAACAATAGAGATGGAAGAGGTTTAAGAGGAAGGATAATATTGGTGGAAGAATAATCACAAACAAAACAAATTACTTGATCTTTAAGAGGAAATTATAAAATGGGGGTAAGGTGAAAGGAAGAACCAGTATTTAAGAGAGTGCTTTGTATTGCCTCTAAGACATTTGGGGATTGGCTAGCAAACTGTAATATATGAATGTAATAGAATATTACTGCACCATAAGAAATAATGAGATGATTTCAGAGAATCCTAGTTACTATGAACTGATAGAAAGTGAAATGAGCAGAACCAGAACAATTTAAATGAGGACAAAAATATTATAAAGGAAAACACCCTTGAAAGATAATCAATGCAGTGTCTCCAGAGGGCCTATGATGAAACATATTACCCTGCTCCTGACAAAGATGTGATGGAAACAAGGCATAGAAAGAGACAGCATTTTTGGATGTGGTCACTGCTTATATTTATTTTAGTTGGTTAGGTTTCTTTGTTACAAGGGTTTTTTCTTTCTTTCTCTTGGATTTTAAGGAGGAAAGAAGGTTAATAATAGTGATGCCAAAAAAGAGAGGGCCATTGAAACTTTTTTTAAATGTACAGAAGAGAAATGAAAGTAATTTAGAAGGAAGCACAAATAAGACAGTTTTCAGAACAACAGAGATTTATGGTTTTATATAGAATCCTCTTTTTGTGTTCTGCTATATGTATGGAAGTGTTCTCTTTTCTTGGTATTTAAGTTCAGAATACAAAATTTAAAAAAATAAAGATGGGAAGAAATGAATAAATATTTTAGAGGAAATAATTGCATCCTCTCATTAATAAATCAAATTATAATTCTCAAATTTTGTGTGCAAATTCCCTTACAGAAGAAGGTAGAAAACTTCCTTTTTCCTATTTTGATATATAATAGAAGTGTTGTGGATAGACTATAGAACACACACAAGTTATTCTGTAACTGATACTGATTTGCTAACCACATGGTTAGGAGAACATATTTTGATTAGCTACATGCAGAACTAGTGTATCTTCAAAAAGGTCATAGTGGCCTTGACCATTCTCTTGGACATTCTGTTCCTGGATAGACTCCTTTGCTGATGGCAATCAGTAAGATATAATGCTGTAAGGAGAGAGAGGCTTTGGGCTCTCGCCAATATTATCAGTAGTAGGATAATATAGAAGAAAGCCTTTTGAATGGGGAGAGAAAATGAAACAGTGTTCTGTTTGAGAATGTTTTGGACAATCCAGAACAATTTCTACAAGCAAATTGAGTTTCTTGGTGTTAATTCCCACTGCAGGGCAAAAGTGGATGAATATCAAGGAAGGCACAGACTATAGATGGTGGAATGGGGTACCTAGGTTCAAAGTGAGGGAAAGTGATAAGTGATGGTAGAGAGGGGGAAAGGGAAAAAAAGAGCAAGATGGAAACCAGCCCTTCCCCCACAAGATTATGGAATACTTCTTACAATACCTCCCTGTCTCCCCTGAGATATAGTCTTCCTGAGAATAGATTCTAAATAAATGAAAAATAAATAGAAGAGTTGAGAGAGGAGTACAAGGAAACACTTCTTAGAAATGGGCATTACATCTGTCAATTGGAGAATGGCTGAATACGTTGTAGTATATGAATGTAAGGGAATACTATTGTGCTATAAGAAATAATGAGTAGGATAAGTGGAAAAGATGTTCAAACCAGCATTCTTCATCTTTTCCCCAAAGTCCTTCTAAAATTTTCTATTTCTGTTAAGGTTCCATTATTCCTCCAGCCTCCCAGATTCATAGCCTCAGCATTATACCGAATTTCCCAATCTCTCTCACCTCAGATATTCAGTCAATGACCATTTCTACCTCCACAATATTTCTTGCATCTGACTCCTCTCTACTCACAAAATTACCCCCTTATTTCAGAGCCCATCATCTCTAGACTATTATAATAATCTTCTAATTGGTCCTCCTGCCTCAAGTCACTCCCTACTCCAATCCATTTTCCACATTGCTGCCAAATGATTTTCTCTAATTACAGATCTGACCATGTCATTTCCCTTCTTAACTAAACTCCAGTGGCTCTTCTACTACCTCTAGAATAAAAAATGAGCTTCTTCTTTAGCCCCAGCCTATCTTTCCAGCCTTATTATACTTTGTTCCCACTATCTAGTCCAACCAGACTGGCCTTTTTCTCTCTGTTCTTCTCACACACAACTCCATCTCCTGTCTCCATGTCTTTATTCTGACCATCTCCCAGTTGGGACTGTGTTCCCTCCTGACCTCCACCACATAGAATCCTTCTTTTGCTTTAGGGCATAGCTTAAGCACCAGTCTATGTCATGCCTTTCCAGATTCTTCCAGTTATATTTTCCCTCCCTCCCCAATTATCCTGTTTATATTTATTCTGCCTATACTTACATGTGTGCATGATGTATCTCCAGTAGAATGTAAACTAGAAAACAGGGATTGTCTCATTCTTTGTATTTATATCTCTAAAACCTAATCCAGCATCTGACTGACACATATTTGTTAAATACTTGTTTATTGATTGATATATTTAACCAAGTTCAAAGAATTTTCACTTTGTTATCCCTTTACAAGGCGTGAAGAAGTTTTTTTACTTGATGGAAGTAGAAAGGCAACTTGTCATTGGCTGTAATCACAATCACATCCTTGATGGCTTGTAAAAAATTTGCAAATGGAAATGTTTTTAAATGCACTTATTTTTCAGCATCTAACAGTAACTTTATGAAAAAGATCACATGCTAGGATATAAAGGAATCACAAACCAATGCAAAAAAATAGACCTAATAAATGTATTTTAAGATTATAATATAATAAATTAATAATAAAATAATATGAGAAAAAATATTAAGTAATTATAATGCATATAATTAGGTCAATAAATAAATCATAAATATGATAAATAATTACATTAGCAATAATGATAACAATGAAACAACCTATAGAAACTTTTGAGATGCAGCTAAGATGGTCCTCAGATAAAATTTTATAGCTCTGCTAACTTTTATTAGCAAATTAAAAGAAGAAAGGAAGGATTCATAAAACAAGCAGACAATTGCAAAGACTAAAAATTAAACTAGTAAGCTTTTTTTTTTTTTTTTTTGCTTTTTGGAGGGGCAATTGGGGTTAAGTGATTTGCCCAAAGTCACATGGCCAGTTTTGTGTTTAGTGTCTGAGGCTGGATTTGAACTCAAGTCCTTCTGACTCCATACCTGGTGCTCTATTCACAATGCCACTCCAAATTAGCAAGCTTAAAAGAAAAAAAATCTTGAAAAGTAGAGGAGAAATAAAGAAACTTCAAAAGAAAAAAAGACCTGATAAATAAAGCTAAGAGTTGATTAATAAGCAGGAGTCATGAAACTTATTTAATATTGATTAAAAGACAGAAAATCTGTTTAGTGGTACAGAGTTATTTTTGTTTTTGTTGGTTGTCCTCAGTTCTCAAAGAAGATCTTGGCATCAGGGGGGTGATGCCATAACTTGCAAGTGAATTGGATTTAAGTGAAGCAGGGCTATGTAAAGTCAACAGTCTCACTATCTTCTTTGGAGCTATCTGGATCTAGTGGCAAGATATAAATCAGGATGACTGGAGATGCCCCCTGAAGCAGTGGGAGACTTTGGTCTTTTTAAGCTAAGGTCTCAGTTTGATTGAGGCAAGCCCATTCAGTGATTAAGGCTAAGTAAGAAATGAGACAAAGTATGGCCTCTTTTACCTAGTCAAAACGAAAAAAATCAGTCTGAGAGCCGAAGACCTTCATGGTGTCTGGGCAAAACAGAAATGATTGCTATTTACATTCACTCTGAGCCAACAGGGCCCAAACAATGACCACTAGTGAGGCTTGGGCCGGGACCTATTGTTGGCCAGTCAATGAGAACCAGAGTGAATTGGGTTTAAGGCATGGTCCTTGAGAAAGAAATCTAGCCCATAAACCCTAAGATATCTTACTAGATTTCAGCAATCATAAAGAAAAAAGATGACAAGATCAGGCGTTTTTCAAAACTATGTCTTGGAGGAGAATTTTTCACCAAACAAGTGATAGAGAAGATCATAAAAGATATAATAAGATGATTTTGACCACATTAAATTAAAAAGTCTCGGTACAAATATAATCAGAGAAGACAGAATTAGAAGAGTAAGAGTAAGAAAAATATTTGCATTAAAAAATTCTTTTGGACCAGACCTATTCTTTCATTGGCACAGGAGACTCCAGGGAGTAGCCACTAATTCAGATTGGCATCTCCTCTGCAACTTAGAGTCTTATGTGGTTGCCTGGGTCACTAAGACCCAGAGTGACTTACCAAGGGTCATGCAGCCATTATACATCAGAGAAAGGAGGTGATCGCTGGTCTTCTTGACTGAGGTTGGCTCTCTCCCTCTATTGCCATATGCCAAGTTTCACTACTGATAAAAGTCTGATAGCCAAACTATACAAGGAGTTGATACAAATATATTACATAAGGAGATATTTCCTAGTAGGCAAGTGGTCAATAGATAAAAATAGTTTTCAAAAATAGATTTTCCAATTAAAAATGATCAGATGAAAACTCCACATGGTCCAAAGATGAGTACATGCTCCAAAGCACTAATAAGATAAATGCAAATTAAAATAACCCCGAGATCTTTACTCACTTGGTGAAAACTATTAAAGCTGGAAAATAATGGGAAGAGTCCAGGAGTGGGGAACCTGTGGTCTTGAGGCCTTGTGTGATCCTCCAGGGGCCTCAAGTGTAGTCTTTGTCAAAGGTTCTCCACCCCTGGGATAGTCAATACCATATAAGTACATTGATGCACTCCTAGAGGATCTGTTTAGTGATCCAATTGTTCTGGATTTTAGTTTGGAATTACACAAGAAAAGTGACTGAACTGTCCCTATCCTTTGACTCAGCAATCCTACAACAAGGCAAAGAACTCAAAGAAACAGAAGTCCAGTATGTAGCCAAATGTCTGTGTCAGCAGCCTTTGCCCTACAAGAGAACTAGGAACAAAGAGGGTGGTCACTGACCTAGGAATATTCGGCTGAAGAAAAGGAAGGAATCGGAATGGAATGGAATAGTATTATTCAGTAAGAAATGTAAAATATAAAGAGAAATCAGGGAAGGTTTTATGAAATGATGTGCTGAATCAAATAAGCAGAACCAAGAGAGTAACATATACAATCACGACAATGTAAATGAAAAGATCACCAAAAAATAAAAAAATTGAACTCTGGATAATGGAAAAGTTCCCAGATTTATGATAATGAAACCTAGCTCTTCCCCCACTGCACAGAGATGGAGAGGAGGACATCAGGACGAACTATTGCATGTTCTGTCACACGCGGCCCTTTTGATTCTTTTGCTGAATTGGTTTGTTTGCCCCAAGGGAGGGTTTGATCGAGAGAAGGTTAGGAAATAACTGTGATATAAAGATAAAAGACATAAAAAAATTTTTTAAGTAAAAAATGAATGTGCTGAAAATTTCAGATGATAATCTGTTAGTTCACAAATGACTTCAGTCTTAAACAAGTTGTAGTTTTGTGGTTGTTTTTCTAAATCTGGCCTATTATACTGTACTTACCTATGTCAGAAATATTACTGATATTATGATACTTTTTACATATAAAAAAGTTATTTTACTTCAAGAGTATGTACTCACTGATAGTGGCAGTGGTAAATCACATCCTCTTCAAGATTGTACATGCAAATAGTTGTATAAAATAATTACTGGACTGTATTTGCCAACATTTGGAGCAAAATTATCCCATTCTTGATTTTTGTTGGCTTTGACTTTGGCTTTGACAGGTAGAACAATAAACAGAGTGCCAGGTCTGGAGTCAGGAAGACCTGAGTTCAAGTCCAACCTCAGACACTTACTAGCTGTGTGACCCTGGGCAAGTCACTTAACCCTGTTGGCCTCAGTTTCTTCATCTGCAAAATGAGCTGGAAAAGGAAAGGGCAAAGCACTCCAGTATCTTTGTCAAGAAAACCCCCAAGCAAGGGTAACAACCAAACAACAACTACACTCTAGCCCCACTTTTTCAGGGTCAGACTGCTACATCATTTGGTCATGGTTCTAGGGTATCCTGAGAGTTTGGGGGCATCTCTCTTCTTAAACAGCATAGACTTTAGCCCCCACTGTCTGTGTTTTCCTCATTGTTGGGGAACCAATGACTAATAGCCCCATTCCACTTAAATATTTAATGTGGGATTAGTTTTTACAAAGAGATATTTACTTCAAATATATGGCAAAAATGAATATACAAACATTTCACCCCCTCCAACACTTTGGGGGTGCGCTTTTCCCTAGATACCTTACTGTCTGGAAGAGTAGGCTCTAACCTTTGCTCAGTTCCTACGTAGCACTGGTCTCACCAAGTTCAGGTCTAGATGTGACTCAGTATGGGGATGAATGCTTCCTCTGGGCTGGAATCCCAAAGGTCACTCCCCAAGATTGTTCCTTGATCTCTGGGGCATCCATGCTGTACTATCTGAGGAAACCAGCTTACATTTTGACTCCTGGATTCCTGGGGCTTGTTTTCTTGATCAAAACTCCCAAGGTTGTAGTCTCCAATCCCTTCATCATAAGCAAAGGAGATGTCCTAGAAGTAAAAGCAAACAGATAATAGCTGAAGTTGATAAGCCTCTTTGAAAGCCTCTATAGCCAATGTCTTCCCTTCAACACATAGTTATATGACCAGAAACAGTTCAAGAATGCTCCATAGTCTGTCTCTCCAAGGCACTTCCCTTACATGGAACCATGATTCCTCTGGAAGCACTAGTATCCTCATGGAGAGATGTCATCTCAGACTGTGCAAACTGATGGAGTCTGCACATGCACCAGACACTCATTACTTGTGTTTTCATTGAAAAAAAGTGAGCCTTTCCCCCAAGATGACACCAAAAGTAAGGAAGGAAACAGTTATTTTACCACCCCTCCCAGAAAGAAGCCATGTCAAGGCCTTTAAGACCAAGAAGGTGGTATTGAAGGTTATCCATAGACATAAAAAGATTATCTAAACATCCCCCCCTTCCAATAACCAAAGAATGGGAAGCAGGCCAAACACCCTCAGTAAGTGTCCTTAGAAGACACAAGTTTTATCACTAAGCATCATTAAGTTTCCTTTGGCCTGCTATGAAGAAGATTTAAGACAATTATCACCCTGGTCTTCACTGTGGACATCAAGGTCAGCAAACAAGTGGTAAAGAAGCTATATGACATCATTGTGGCCAAGGTCAACACACTGATCTAGCCTGATGGAAAAACTTATGTCCAACTTGCTCTAGACTCAGATGCTTTGGATGTTGCCCCCTCAAAAATTTGGAACTACATCCAATTTTACCCACAATAAAAAGTTTTCCACTATGAAAAATGAAACAAAAAAGAAAAAAGCGGGTACATCTGAGCAGGAGTTGTATGTGATAATTTTGTCCATTGCTTTGCAGTGCTCTGCAAAGACCCCAAGTTCTCCTGTCCTGCAGCTCCTCTCCATATTGCTCCCCTTTCTAGAGAGTACACAAAATTTGGAAAACAGACCAATTCTGACCTATTTATTTAAGCACTGAAGGAGTTAGAAGTCTTAGAAGGAAAAGAAAGATACAATCCCTCCTTTCTAGATGCTTGTCATCTTGTTGAAAGCTTGAAATGGTTAAGTAACAATGCAGGGAAGCACATAATTGAATAAATGACACAAATAATAATGCTTTTTACTGATAATAACCCATGGTCCAAAGCAGCCATGGAGTTACACAGACCTGAGTTCAATCTTGTAGATGTCTTAATAATTAGTATTCTCTATGACTCATATTTGCCCTCACCAAAGAGATCTTCTCTGGGTGCATCAGAATCTGGTTCTTTCAAGGTATATTTGATTTCTGCTATGCAAATATCAATTATCCAAGGAGTTTTGAAGAAAATTTTTAAAAAGTATATAAAAAAGCAAATAAAGGGCTTACAGCCAAATCCATTTAATGAGGGAATATATATGCATCCATGTGTGAATATATACACATACATACATATGTGTGTAGATATGCATACACATATACATGTGTACATGCATGTGTATGTATACCCGTGTGTGTGTGTAACAGTACCTTTTCCCAGACTGTCTCAGTCTCAATCTCTGTAAAAAAATTTGTACCACCAATGGAGTTCTTGCATCCTCAATGCAATTCAGGGCAAGATACTTTTCCCTCCTCCCCATCATTTAGTCTCGTCTCTGAGAGCAGTATTCCCTTTATTTTCATGCCCACCACGGTCATTCAGGCCTTTTTGGTCCTGCTGTCATTAAACTCCATCTTCTAGCTGAGTCTTGCACAGTTTTCAGTGTCCCTCAGGCACTCCTAGCAGATAGCCCAGTAGCTATTGTCTGCCCAGAGCTTCTGGCTACTCTTCCTCATTGCTACCTTCTCTCAGAAGCCATGTCCTTCCTGCCAATATTTACTATTCCTTTTCATGCATTTTAAGTCCAAAACAGAATGGAAAGGCTTATTCTTTCTTATCACTGCACATCTCTTCTTACCTCTATCCTCCACCCCTCACAAAGAGGAATCAAGAGAAAAAGTAGGAAATTAAGTGGTTAGAGGATATGAACACAAAGTTTTCAAAGGAAGAAAATAGATTGTTAATCTCCATGTGAAAAATACTACAAAGCACTAATAATTAGAGGAATGCAAAATAAAACAACTCTGAGGTTTTGCCTCACTCCTATCAGATTGATAAAGTTGACAAGAAAAGGAAAATGACAAATGTTGGAGGGGCTGTGGCACACTAATGCATTGTTGGTGGAATTGTGAATTGATCCAGAATTTCTGGATAGTAATTTGGAGCTATGCCCCTAAAGTCATTAAAGTGCATATTCTTTGATCCAATGATAACATAATTAGTACTAAAGAGAAAAAGAGGAAAAAGAGAAAGAGAAAAAAAGAGAAGGACTATATGTACAAAAATATTTATAGCAGGTATTTTTATAAGGCTAACAAACTGCAAACAAAAGAAGTATTCATCAGTCAGGGAATGGCTGAACAAATTATAGTATGTGGATGTAGTAGAATACTCTTATGCCATAGAAGAACATAAAATAGTTTCAGAGAAAGCTGAGAAAGTTAGTATGAAATAATCCATAGTGAAGCAAACAGAACCAGTAGAATAGTTCATAAAATAACATTGTGAAGATAAACAGCTTTAAAAGACTGAAGATTCTGATCAATGCAGTGACCCACCACAATTCCAGAGTACCAAAGTAGCCCATACTACCCACCTTTTGACACAGAGCTGATTGACTCAAGGTCCACATTTGAGACACACACTTTTGGATATGACCAATGTGAAAATCTGTTTTACTTGGCTATGTTTATTTGTTTTTTCTGATTTTTCAGTGGAGAGAGAGTGTAAGAAATTAAAAAAATGAAATGTTTGTTCATTGAAAACATTAATTATTAATCATTAACAAATTATTAATCATTAGTTAAAAATTAAGCTAAATTTTTAAAAAAGGGACAAAGGGGAGAAAGTCCACCTTTGCCGAGGGCCAGCGACTCTGACGCATGTTTGCTATACTTGTATAGAATCCCAGGGGATATGTGGGGATCTAGGGGATGCTCCTTAGAAGTTCCCCAAGGACTTGTTCTTGGCCCTCTTATCTCTTGGGAATCTCATCCATTCCTTAGGTTTCAGCCTCTGCATCTATGTAGATGGATCCCAAATCAATGTTTCCAGTCACGTCCTTCAGTCCTACATTTCCAGCTGCCTATTGGACATCTCTACTTGGATATTCCACTAGTACCACTAAGAGAACACATCCCAAGTCAAGTTTATTAAGAAACTAAGAAGTAACTATTGTTCTTTATTAGTCTGAGGTCTGTGAACTTAGAAAAAAAAATTTTTTTAGTAAGTGTATTTCCATATAACTGATTTCCTTCATAATCCTATGTGTTTTGTTTTATTTATTCAAAGGCATATTTTGGAAAGGGCTTCATCAGAATACCAAAGCTGTCTATGGCCCAGAAAAGTTAAGAACACCTGCTCCTCCTCTGACTACACTTCTTTTGAATGTGGTAACACCATTTACCCTGTCCACTGTTCATAACTTACTGTTATCTTTGTTTTATCATCCCCCTGTCATCAATCATCAAATTCTAATGCCCAATACTTCTCCATATTTATCTCCTTCTATGAATGAGAACCCACAAAATCTATTCCCACTACAAATATCCTAGGAACTCATTACCTAAACTAATAACTGTGGCTTCTTTTCAGGTCTTCGTACCTCTGCTGCCTTTCCACTTAAATGCATTTTTACATACCACATCCAGTCTAAACTTTCCTACTCTTTATAGATTTGGTTATGTCATGTATATGCTCAATAATCTTGTGTGTGTGCAGGCAAGACGTAGAATCCCTGTTGCTTACTGAATACATCTCAGACTCCTTTGCCTGGCCTTCAAGGCCCTCCATGATCTGCTGCTAACATGCCTTTCCAGCCTTGTTTCATATTACTCCCTTCCACACACACACTCTACACTCCTCCCTAAACATAGTTTACTTCTCATGCCTCCATGCCTTTGTTCACATTGTCCCCCATGCCTGGCATGTCCTCTCTGTCTTCTCCTGCTAAATTACTCCCAACTCAAATGCAACCTCTTCCATGAAGCTTCTCATAATGCCCCAAGTCAGCAATGACCTTCCACCTTGGATTCCACTTAACATAGTGTTTTTTAACTCTAATGCATCTATTATGTGATATTGTATATTATCTGTCTTGGTATGTTATTTCCCTACCAGACTGTAAACTTTGTCATGGTAAAACCATATCTCACAATCTCCATCCCCAGCCTCACACCCTGCAGGACCTAGGACAAAGCTCAGCCCACCACAAAGATGCTTTATGAAGGTTAGACAATCAAATGGCTCCTGGATAGAGAGCTGTGCCTGGAGTGAAGAAGACCAGAATTCAAATGCTGCTGCTTGAATCCCACTGATACTTAACTAGCTGTGTGACCCTGCACAGGTCACTTAACCACTGTCTGTCTCAGTTTCCAAATTTGTAAATGAGGGTAATAATAATAAAACCTATCTCCCAAGGCTGATAAAATGAGATATTTGTAAAGCCTTTTGAAAACCTCATAACTATTATACAAATGCTAGTTATTATGTATTGTATTGTAATGCCAAAGGGGCACTTAGAGATCATATATATCAAACCCCTGTTTTTGCAGAAGAGGAAACTCTGGCCCAGAACAGGGAATGACTCATCCAAGTCCTTCTCTCCTGCCTCCCTGCTGGGGCTGGAACTCTTAGGAATTGAGCAGAGAACTCATGGGGATGATTAAATGCTACCCTATAGGTGTTTTAGGAGTTACAAGGGGAGGAAATCACTATGGGCTTGATCTGTCTGATAGACCTATAGAAGATGTAGAGATGAACTGAGTCCTGAAGGAAAATAAATCACTGTGAAGAGGGAAAGGACCTGGGGAGGGGGAGAGACGAAGACAGTATTGGAAGTACATAATGACTACATCCTTTACTACATGTCAAGGAAAACGACTTTGAAAGACTATATAACTTGGATTAATCAATCCAGTGACCAATTATGGCACCAGAATCTTGATTATGAAACATGCCACCCATTTCTTGGCAGAGGAGATGACAGACTAGAAGTGAGAAAGAGACGTGGATTTTTGGAAATGTGATGAACTGGTTTTCTTGACTAATTAGTGTTACAAGGGGGGACTTTGTAAGGAGAGTAAAGTGAGTTAGTGGGTAGTGATACGGATCCTTCCTCCCAAAAAACATGGATTTTTTTTTTCAAATACAAGAAAAAGCAAAAAGAATTTCAGAAGAGGCCTCAAAGAGGGCATTTTGTTTCTGTGTTAAATCTAATGGACTTTTAAAAACCCCACTGTTTAAAAGGAGTTGACAGGTTCATATGGAATCTTCCTTATTCGTCTTTGTATTTGGATGTATTTATTGATGATTTTAAAGTTCATAATAAGAAAAGAAATTTAAGGAATTAAACATGTTTTAAAATGCTCATTAAAAAGTGAAAGGACTGGAAATGGTCATCATTGCTATCGATAAATATAAAATGGGGAAAATCAAGGAATCCTTCATGGTCTACTTTAGTTAGCAGGTCACTGAGCTATGCATGGGGCTAAATGAGCTCCCCTGGTCCCTTGTGGTGATGTGTTCTGCACTTTGGCTCAGCCCTGAAGGGCTTTCCCTTTGAGATGACCTTTACTGGATCCTTGATCCTCCTGAAGACCAGCTCAGTAGACTTTAAAAGGAGTGACTCTCCCCTCTTCCTTTCTGTTGAAGGTATTGGAGCCTTTCCCTTGGGTTTCTCATGATGGACAAGGCAGAAGATCCTCTAATCTCCTGCCTCCCTCAGCCCCAACAACTTCTGCAACTGCTTCTTTGCGGTGGTAAAAGCATGTACTATCTAGGTCTAGGTGAGGCTGAGTCTGGATCTTAAGGTTCTAGAGGCCTTTTGTGGTTTGTGTTTCCTTCCTGAATACAAGTGACAAAATAAGGATCATGAGAGATGGACTTTCCAAAGCTAGTGGTTACTTCTAGAGTTCCTAGGCCCTTATTTGGTGTTGGCTTTGTTGTAGGAAGTTCTCTCTGAAGTTCTTGGAGGAAAAAAATGTTCCCTAACAGGAGAACGAGTCATGCATACTGGGCTGGCCAGAAGATACGGGCCTTGAGTGAGTCATCAGACAGCAGATGTGAGACAAGAGTGAAATGCCTGTCTGTGTTTATTTGCATCATGTTTTATATATTTGTCAGGGCACATTCATGAGCCTTTTGTGTTCAAGCATTTCTTTTGTCATGGAGAAAATAAATAGCTGTCCTAGACCTGATGTACTTTGTATATTGAATACCTTTCTGGAAGGGATTCTGTTAATCCTTTTTATTTTTGGATGGGGGTAAAGGGGCATGGTATTGACCTTAGTTTAAGAAATTATTCCCTAAGTTCAACTGATCAGCTGGGAATAGTTGAACAAATTATAATATATGAATATAGTGGAATACTATTATGCCTTAAGAAATGATAAAATACTATTATGCCTTAAGAAAATGTCTTAAGAAATGATATAGCTTCAGAGAAAGTTAGGAAGATTTATACGAAATAATCCACAATGTAGTGAGCAGACTTCAATAGAACAATTTATACAATAACCAAAACATTGTAAAGATAAACAACTTTAAAAGATTTAAGGATTCTTTTCTTAAGGAAGCATAATGATACAGAGACAAGGAGAAAAAGACTTCTCTCTCAAAAAGGTCAGGTTCCCCCCAGACCAGAATCTGGTACAGATGAGTCAGGCAAAGGGGCCCCAAGTGCAAGGGGGTTCCCTAGTTTAGTGGGTCTCTTACAAACATTTCTTGAGCTTCTATTGAGTGTAGGGCATAATACAAGGCCATGAAGAATACAAAGAGAAATAAAGGGCCCTGACTTCTAGTGGTACAAATTAATAAGAATAATGGTCAAAATAGAATACTTTTCTCCCCAAACTTACCTCTTCTTTCACTTCCTTATTTCTGTTGCTGTTTCTACTATCTTCCCAGTCCCTCACGCTGTTAACTCCAGAATCAGTCATCTTTAACTTTCCCTCTTCTTTATTCCCTTTCTCCCAGTCCAATCAGTCTCCATGTTCCATAAAGTCTTCTTTCCCAACCCCTCCATAGTCTCTCTCTTCCTCTTCATTCATTCTTGTAACTGGCTTTCCTGGCTACAGTTTCTCCCCCTCTCTCTATGAGTTTTCTAGAGTAATCTGTCCAAGGCATGGGTCTGAGGGTCAAAAACCTGCACTGGCTGCTTGGTGAAGGAAGTTCAGACTCTTTATTCTTGGGTTTTGAACCAAGCCTGAGACTGGTGTGATGGGTTCAAGTTTAGGAGTGGGATAGAATGAAATGGTCATAGATCATAAGATTTACCTGAAAGAAAATTTACTCAACAATAGTGTGGAAAGGATATTCAGTAAAGATACAGTGTTGATTCATTGGAGGGGCAGCTCCCTTCACCTCTCTGTTGACCACAATTACATAGCTGATCAGAAAGATGTGCTGACTCACACAACAATAGGTAATTGACAAGCTTGAGGAGTGCTGATTATTTGTGCGCTGGACTTCTCAATCAGGAAGCCAGTTCAAGTCTCAGTCCCTTGAGTCAATTAATTATTTTTTTGTTTGTTTGCTTTTTTTTTTTTTTTGGAGGGGGAAGGTAAGGCGATTGGGGTTAAGTGACTTGCCCAAGGTCATGAAGCTAGTTAAATGTCAAGTGTCTGAGGCTGGATTTGAACTCAGGTCCTCCTGACTCCAAGGCTGGTGCTCTATTCACTTCACCACCTAGCTGCCCCAGGGTCAATTAATTCTTGAAATTTAAATAGTTTCACTGTCTTTTTAAGGAAATACTAGCCTACAAGGTAGAGACCTTCCAGTCTTGTTAGGCCATATGTGGTACTTTTCTCAGTATTTGCAAAAAGTGCTTAGGATGGTGTCTGGCACATAGTAGGTGCTATATAATTGCTCCTTATCCCTTCCCCACTGACCAGATTAGCAGATGTTGTTCTTACTCCATCTGACATTCAAGGCCTCTGCAAACTAGCTTCAACTTACCTTTCCTACATTATTTCACACTTTTCCCATTAGTGCACTATATCTTCAACAAAAGTCAACTCTCCCCAATCTAGACTTGACTCCTTGCCTGCAAGCATGCTTTTCTCCATGCATACACTGTCCTTCCCCCCATATCCCCCATTATGGTCTCCTTCTTTCAAGGTTCAACTAAGGCCTTGCTTCCTCCATAAAGTTTTCTCCAATTTGTCTAATTCAGAAGTAGCCTTGCTGTCTATGAGTATCTCATAGCACTTTATTCAAACCTCTTTAATGCACTTACTCTAATTAGCATCACAGTTATTTGTACCCATGTCTTATTCCCCTACTAGACTGTAAGATCCTTGAGGATAGTGATCATGTTTTACTCATCAGCCTCACACAGCACTATGCCCATACAAAGAGCTCAATAAATGCTTGTTCAAATAAATTGAGCAGAAAGCAAGTAACTAACCTAGGATCACTAAGGTTTTGTTCTAGGGACAGCATAACAGGGACATTTTCCCCCCCAAGACAGTCATGGTGGGGAACTGGCAAGCAGAAGATCACCATGAAGAGGAAATATGCTCCTTCCCTGCCAGGCCACCACCTCCCAAGAGGTCTTGTCACGATCATGGCCTTTTCTCAGGGTCAGTTAACACAATACTGGAAATCCACAGGGGGTGAAACTAAGCCTCACTAGGGACCCAACAGAAATGCCAATGTGTCCTGGGCTTGGGTATATATATATATATATAATATTATATGTAGCATATAATAGTATATAATATCAATATTATTAATAATTAATATGTAATATATCATATAGATATAATATACAACAATGTGTTATTAATTATTCATATATAATATTTATATTATACATAATTATATATATTGAAGAAGGGAATAAAATGAAATTGCTATTTGGGGAGGGTTAATCTGGCAGGTATACAGGGTGATGATGTCCCTGTCCAATTCTGTGTCTTTCTGCCTTCTTCAAGAGCCTGGGCAATAATACAGGGCAATAGAAATAGGATCTGAAGTCTCCTCCAGGCAGGCTTCCCAGCTTTTGGGTTTTTTGTTTCAGTGAATTTTAATACCATCAATAAAATTGTTTAAATGTGATAAAAATCACACCTTCCCTCCCACCCATTCCCTCCTCATGTTTCCCTTCTTTTAGTGCATCCCCAAGACCACTGTGGGGGTAGATTATAAAGTTAACCTTTGTAATTATGATCTTGCCTTCCAAACTAACAACCAGTGCTCTGATTTTCCCACTCTGGAGCAAGCAAAACAAGTCTATTCTCTGCCCTTTCATGTGCCAGTCCTTCATCTACATCAGCTGTTCTCAACCTGTGGATTACGTTCAATTTGTAATAATGAAAATGCATCCTGCATATCAGATATTTACATTACGATTCATAAAAGTAGCAAAATTACAGTTATAAAGTAGCAATGAAAATAACTTTATGGTTGGGGGCCACCACAATGTGAGGAACTGTGTTCAAGGGTTGCTCATTAGGAAGGTTGAGAACCACTGATCTACATGAACAGAGCTCTCAAGTGTCCTATGTGTTGTCTATTCCCTGCAAACACCCCTAATTCTTCCAACAGATCCTGATGTGGATGGGACAATCTCCCAGCAATTCACCATCATTAATCTCTTTGGAACACTCTCTGGTTTACCAGTGTCCTTTCAAAATTGCCGTGCCAATACTGCTTCTACAGCTGCATCCCAAAGAGATCATAAAAATGGGAAAAGGACCCATGTGTATAAAAAATATTTATAGCAGCTCTTTTTGTGGTGGCTAAGAACTGGAAACTGAGGGGATGCCCCTCAGTTGGGGAATGGCTGAACAAGTTGTGGTATATGAAGGTAACGGAATATTATTGTGCTATAAGAAATGATGAACAGGCAGACTTCCGAAAATCCTAGAAAGACTTATAGGAACTGATGCTGAGTGAAGTGATAAGAACCAGGAGATTATTAATGACAGAAATAGTCACAGTGAGCAATGACTGATTTTGATAGGCTTAGCTCTTCTCCAATGCAAGGACCTAAAACAATTCCAAAGACCTCATGATGGTAAATGCCATCCACATCCAAAGAAAGACTATGGAGTTGGAATGCAGAGCTAAGCAGACTATTTTCTTTTTTGTTTTGTTTTGTTTTTTCTTTTTCATGGTCTTTCCCATTTATTATAATTCTTCTATGCAGCATGACTAATGTGAAAATGAGTTTGATAGGAATATATGTGTAGAGCCCATAGCAGATTGCAGGCTGCCTTAGAGAAGAAGGGAGAGGGAGGGGGAGAAAATTTAAAACTTATGGAAGTGAATGTTGAAAACCAAAAATAAATAATTTAATTTTTAAAATTGGAATGTGTTTAATAGGAATGTATGTATAGAGTCATATCATATTGTATGCCGTCTTGGGGAGGCAGAGGGAGAAAATGTAAAACTTATGAAAGTAAATGTTGAAAATTAAAAATAAATTAATAAATTTTTTAAAATTGTTGTGCCAAAATTTGGAGAGAACTGAGTTTTCCACCAATATTTTCACAAAAGAATCTACTAATTTTTGGCATGGAAAATGGTACTATTCAGTGTCTTTCCAAGGTCCCTGTGACTGACAAGGTCTACAGAAAGAAGCCTTAGAGGCATCATCTAAGTAGTGACCAGGATATGCAACCTCAGACATTAGCTATATGACCCTGGGCAAGTCACTTAACCTCTGTTTGCCCCAGTTTTCTCAACTATAAAATAGGGATAATAACAGCACTGCCTTCCTAGAGTTGTCATGAGGACCAAATGAGATAATATTTGTAAAGTGTTTAGCACAGTTCCTGGAACATGGTAGGGACCATATAATGCTTATTCCCTCTCCTTTCTCTTCTGGGAAGTAGATTGATATTCCAGGGAAGAGAGGATTGAGTTCTAGGGCACTAGAGGTGCTTGGAGCTGATTTTTATCTCTACCCTGCCTTTGAATCTCTTTGTGACCTTGGGAAAATCACATTCTACTTGGAATGATTCTGGACTTAAGTTGCAAAGCAATTATAACACAACACAATCTGTTGGCCTAAACCAGAGACAACTATGATATCGCTAAAAGATCGCTCCTTACTTGCTGTGTGACCTTGAACAAGTCTGAAGCTCTAGAGGCCTCAGTCTCCTCCTTTGTAAGACAAGGACATTAAACTAGACCTATAAAATTCTGATTCTGAATTCTGTTTTCATGACTCCCATACTACCTTTACTTATGCCATCACATAACCTGGGAGTTAACTTTCCCCTTCCCACATCTCTATCTATTGAAGTTCTATCTTTTAACACCCAGCTCACCAGCTCTCTCCTGCAAGGAGCCTTCTGGCAACACATACATAAGGGCCTCAGTTATCTAGTCTCCTTAAATTTCTCTGAGCTCTTTGCTTCCCACTCCCTCTCCCCCCCCCCATAAACATTCATTGTAGTTATTTATATATTTTTCTTCTATTTGCTTTTAAGCTTCTTGAGAATAAGAATCAACTGACAATCTTATGAAGGAATGTTCCAAATCACTAATAATAAAAGAAATGGAAATCAAAAGAATCCTGAGGTCACACCAAGCAAATTTGCAAAGATGACAAAAGATGGGAATAGTGAATGTTGGAGGAATTGTTGGAAAGATATGCAAGCTAATGCATTTTAGGTGGAGCTGTGAATTGGTACAATCTTTTGGGAATAAACGAATTAAATAATAAATGAATGAAATGTCTACACCCATTGACTTGGAAATCCCACTGGTAGGAATATACATCAAGCAGATCACTGACACCCCCCCCTCCAAATATACATCAAAATATTTATTAGCAGCACTTTTTGTGGTAGCAAAGACCAAAACAAATGTCCATCCATTGGTGAACGTCAAATTGCAGTACAGCAATGGCATAGAATATTACACTGTTGTAAGAAACAAGAGACATGATGAGTGCAGAGAAGCATGAAAAGGTTTAACATGAATTAATGCAAAGGAAGCAAGCAGGACCAGAAAAACAATATACTACAATAATGTGACTGGAACAATCATAAAAACTGAATGTTGCAAAATTCTACAACAAACTTGTACTCAAAGAAGAGATATTAGAAGACAACCCTCTCTTCCACCTCCACTTCCCCACTCCTTTACAGAAATTAGGGTCTACAGGTGTGGAACATTTCATATAATGTCAAATTTTTTCTATATATATATATATAAATTTTGTTCATTTTTCCCCCTTCTTTTTTCTTTAAAAAAAAAACAACTTAATTGTAAGGGATGGATATCTGGGAGGAGGGAAAGAAAGACATGTATTACCAAGGGGAAATTTAAGTGACATAATAACAAAAGTTGTCAAAACTACTATTAAAATAAAAAAAGTGGTTACCACTCTTTGATTCTTTAGCAGTTCCTCAATCATACTTGATAGAATCATAGGATCAACCATACTACTGTTGGCCTTTAAAAAACAAGCTTGCCAGTGCTAGAGTTAGTTGAGACCAGAACTTTGCAGTCAAATGAGAAGGGGATTTCTCTCTCTTCTTTTCTCCCTTCCCCCAACCGTCATCAGTAATGGCTTCTTGCAATGGAGCAATTCAGCTAGTGAGACATCTGGAGTCCAGCAAAATGAAATCCCAGAGAGACCTGTTAAGGGGGCTGAATTGAACTGTGGGCCCACGGCAGCAGAGCAAACTACCCAGCAGACCCTCCATCCAGAAGGCTAAGGGGACCACAAGAATAGAAGGGAGAATAGAGCACCTTATTCCCTACATATACACCTCCCTATTTATGAACTCTATGTGTGCCCACTTTTCCCACTGGTTCTATATGTGTTTCTGGGAGAATGTGCCCCAAGTTTATAGAAGGGATATTTTATAGCTACTGTTCTTCTCATGTCATTTCAGTGAATGCCTGCTTTGGACTCATTATGTCAACTTACTCGCCAATTGAAAGTAAACATATTCAATGTTGAAGGGGTCAGGAGGAGATAGGTGTACTGGTAAACTGTTGGCAGAGCTGAGTCAGTAAACCATTTTGAAAGGCAATTTAGAATTATTCAAATAAAGAGGTTAAAATGTCCATTCCCTTTGAATGAAAGATTCTATTACTTTTACCCCAAGGAGGCCATTGATAAGAAGAAAGTTCCCATGTAAATACATCTAAGTATTTACAGAAACACTGTGATAGGAAAAATTAGAGAGAAGATACCTGGGGAATGGCTAAACAAATCGTTGTACATGTAATGAATGCAATGGAATATTACTGCATTGTAAGAAGTGTACAATGTGATAAATATAGAGAAGCATGGAAAACTTTTTGAACTGATGAAGAGTGAAGAGTCAAGAAATCAATAAACATGATACAACCACCCATAGAAAAATTGAAAGTGAATGTTTCAAAATTATAAAGAACAAATATGGTTTGAAATAAGAGGTATGAGTGCAGCTAGGTGGCACAGTGAATAGAGCACTAGCCCTGGAGTCAGGAGGACCTGAGTTCAAATATAACCTCAGATACTCAATACTTACTAGCCATTTGACCTTGGGCAAGTCACTTAACCCCAATTGCTCTGCCTTCCCCCCTGCAAAAAGAAAAAGAGGCATGAAAAGATACCCCTACTCTATTCCTTTGCAGAAGTGGGAGGTCCACAAATGTACATTGCACATATTTTTAGGCTTTTCCAATATATTGATGAGTTATGCTGATGTTTTTTCCTCTTCTTTTTTTGTCTTTTAAAAATAAATGTGTTATACAGGGTAGCTCTCTAGAAATTTGTGAAAAACAAAAGGCTTGAGTAAAAACTTTTTAAAAAAAGAAAATAAACAAAACCATGGAGACACATGAGCTGTATTATTGGGGGAGTGTGGACCTGCAGAGTACCTTGAACCTGAGGTAATTGTCCCTTGGATGACCTAAATTGAAGGTTAGGAGGAGGTACCCCATAGACCATAGACGTCCTAAATGCATAATACTGTCTTTGTATTCTGAGCTCTTTGCACTGAATAGCTTCCTTATGAATTCGTATCATGGTATCTCAGATTTAGAGCTGGGAGGAACCTTAGCTGTCATCACGGTCCTCACATCCAACTCCCTGATTTTACAGATGAGGAAACTGAGGCCCAGAGAGGTTAAGTGACTTGTCCAGGTGTCACATAGAAGAGAATAGCTTTCCCTTCCCCTCCCCAGCCTCCCTCAGTTCCTCCTGCCTCCCCGGCTGGGCTGAGATTTCATTTTGCCTCAAATACTTCTCCAGTTGTTTCACGGGCATAATTCTTGTCTTCTCTACCAGACTTTTAATTCAACGTCAGGAAACTTGCTTTATTCTCTTTCATTCCCACAGGATTGTGGCTGCCCAGTTAATATTTGTTGTCTTTGTGTTAGATTTATCTTCATATATTGTCTCCAACAAAGCCTTACGGATAATAGTAATAACAGCTGACATTTATATAGACATTAATGTGTGCAAATTCAACCGTACATATATTATCTTGCTTGGTCTTCTCAACAATCCTCTTTAGAGAATAACTGTAAGCCCAACAACGTAATATGGTGGTCAAAGAAAGTTCACATAACCTTAAGCCATGTGGTCTTCGAGAGGAAAGAGAACATTTCCCAGCCTATTGCAGCTAAGATGAAGTGCCGGACAGAGGTGACAGTACTCCTGCACTTGCGGTGATCACACCACATCTGGAGAATTGGGTTTAATTCTTGTTTTGGGGTTTTTGCTTTTTTTGGAGGGGGAAAGGCAGGGCAATTGGGCTGAAGTGTCTTGCCCAAGGTCACATGGTTAGTAAGTGTTAAGTGTCTGAGGCTGGATTTGAACTCAGGTCCTCCTGAGTCCAGTGCCGGTGCTCTGTTCACTGCCCCACTTAGATGCTCCTTGTGTTTAATTCTTGTTCAATCAGTCATCAAATAGTGGTGCAGTGAATATAGTGCTCTGCTTGGAGCCAGGGGAACCTGAGTTCAGATCTAGCTCCAGACACTTACTAGCTCTGTGTCTGTGGGCCAGTCACATAACCTCTGTTTGCCTCAGTTCCCTTATCTGTAAAATGGATTGGAGAAGGAAATGGCAAACCACTTCAGTATCTTTACCAAGAAAACCCCAAATGGGGTCACAAAGAGTCAGGCATGACTAAAATGATTGAACAACAAAAATGTATTAAGCACCTACTTACTAGATTTGAGGCACTTCTGTTTTAAGTGCTAGGGATATAAAGAAAGGTAGAAGATTGCTCTCAAGGAGCTCATTGTCTAATGGAGGAGATAATATGCCAATGCCTATGTACTATCAAGCTATAGACAGGATAAATTGCAAATAATCAACAAGGGAAAAAAAGACTTTGAAAAGCTGGAGTGATACTAAGCTAGTCTTTATATGTGGCTTTCATATATTATATCTTACTAACTCCTCGCAACAACCACCCTCTCGGGTGGGTGCTGTGATTATTCCCATTTCACAGATGAGGAAACAGAAGTTAAGTGACTTGCCTCGGTTTATAGAGCTAGTAGGCGTCTGAGATATGAACTCAGTTCTTCCTGAACTGCACTCCTGTCCAAGGAGGATGACCAGGATAAGGAAAACAAATGGGAGACCATGTTATAAAACCATCAAGTGAGGAAAACCGTGCGGGTTAGCCTGGGGAAGAGGAGATTTAGGGGGGGACAGCTGTCCAAGTATCTTCAGAGACATCATTATGGCAGAGGGACTGGGCTTGTTTTGAGCTTCAAGAGCAGAGCCAGGACCAGTGGGCAGAGGGTGCAGGTTTCCTCTCCTTGTAAGGAAGCTCTTCTAAAGCTTTGGAATGTGGAATGGGCTGCTTCACCAGATAGAGGGCTTTCCCACACTGGAAGTCTTCAGTCACTGGGTGTATCGCCACCTGGCAGAGAGGATTCTGGTTCAGAGACAGGCTGGAATAGGTGATTTCTGAGGTTCCCTTCAACTCTGGGATTCTATGATTCTGTGAAATAAGAAAACAAAGGGTGAGGAAGGGGAGAACATTCACCCTCAGCTTCCCAGGGATTTATCAGCTTTGGAGTAGTAGGCACCTCACCTACACAGAAGCATTTAGGAGGAAAATGTGGGATACAGGAAATCGTTCAGTTTGGCTCGGATTTGGAGTATGTGGAAAGCACCAGCATGAATGAAATCTTAATAGGTAGACTGAAGCTCCATTGTGGAGGGGTTTGAATTCCAGAGTCAGGCAATGGGGAAAACACTGAAGATTTTGTCAATAATGACATGAATATAGTGAAACATTTGGAAAAGAGGGGTAGAAGTGTGAAGGATAATGAAAACGATAATAGCTAGCCCACAACAACCTGTGAGGTAGGTGCTTTATTTTCTAGGTGAAGAAAGAGAGGTTTGAGTGACTTGACCAGGATCACTTAGCTAACTAATTCTCTGAGATAGAATTTGAACTTGTCTTTCTGATTTCAAGCCCAGATATTAGAGAAAAGGCCAAAGGCTGGACAACCAGTTAGGTGGCTATTATAATACTTTAGGGGACCACTGAGGATTGGACTAGTGGTAGCAAGAAATTGGGGACAGATATAAACAAGTTTGACCACAGGGAGGTCAAGAGAAGAGGGAAGAGTTAAAGAGGATTCTGAAGCTGAGTCTGGGTCTGTATTCCTATAGAAATACAGAAATTGGAAGAAGGGCAGCTTTAGGGAGATGGCCCCAAGAAATGTCCTTTTAGTCCTATGGAGTGACCTAATTCTGATTATGCGATCCTTATTCAATAAGGAAAATACCACAGTTATTTATATACTATTCATCATTTACTAAGTTTTAGGGGAAACCCTGGATGATCTCTTTTCCCCTATATTTCCAGCCTCCTGATTTGTTCCCTAATTCAATCAAATCCTTAACCCTGGGCCCGTAAGCCAGTTCTGGGCTGCCTCCCACTCTGGAATTCCGGGGCGGGGGTGGGGGGGGGGGTGGGAGGGTGTCTATGCACCAACAAGCCTACTAAGTGCCTGGAAGGAGAATACCAACACAAATCAAAACAGGTCCTGCCCTCAAGGTGTTTATTGAAGCAAATCCCAACCTCAAGGAATTTACATTTGAATGGAGAGAAGGTCAGTTCTTATAAAAGTTTATATAAAACAGATAAAAGGTAGTTCAGCTGGGAGACTTTAGCAGCTGTGGGGTATGAGGAAAGGCCTCATGCTCTCATCCAGAATGCTCTTGAACCAAAGCTTGAAGAGAACCTGGGAACCTTGCAGGTACAAGTGTAGAGGGAGTCTTTTCCCAGGTATGGGGGCAAGTCAATGTGAAAGCACAAAGACTGGAGGTGGAGGGATGTGTGTGAGGAACAGTAAGTAAGCCAGTCTGGCCAGACTGTAGTGTTCATGAAAGACAATAATGTGTAATAAGGCCACAGAGGTATGAAGGACCCAGGATGTGAAGTTTTAATGACAAACAGAAGAGCTTATATAAGTCTGCAGGGTACATCCTGGCCCAGCTGGCCCTAACTTGGGTACTGGGCTGTGTCAGTGACTCAGGAACTCTCCGTGGGGAGTGAAAGTCCAGCCCCTAATCGCACCACCCCCGTGGGAGTGTTTGCCGGTGGGAGGTAGGTGTGTGTGTGTGTGTATGTGTATGTGTGTGTGTGTGTGTGTGTGTGGTTTCTTGGCATCGGGCGGGGCTCCAGAGCTGCAGCCCAAAATCACCAAATATAGACATGCAACTAGCTGTCCCAGCTCTCCTCTTTCCCTACTACACCTGCACTGGCTAGCCCCACCTTGGTTTCAACATCCACCTTCCTGCCCCACTCCCAGTCAGGCCACCCATCTGAATGACACATTCCCTAGGGTGATTTGCTACTGGCTGCTGAAGAGGAAATAGCTGCTTAGGCTACTCAGACTCACAGCTGGCTGGATCTGAGAAAGGTTTGGGGGAAGGGGAAGAGAAAGGAAGAAAGCACCCATTTTAGCCTGGTTCTTGCCCACACTTAAGAATCTTTCCCCCGCTAACATGCTTTTATTCTCTGGAGGTGCAATGGTTTAGAAAAAAAAAACCATAATACTTCAAAGGAAGCGAGTTATATTGAAATGGTTATCAAAATATTTTTTTAAAAATTACAGGCCCCAAGTTAAGAACCTCTGGCTTTAGAGAATCTCTAATTAAATTCTGTTCGACAGACATTTATCTCTAAGGTCTTGCCTAGCTCTAACGTTACTCAAGGGATCAAAGGTCAGCGAGTGGGCAACCTTGGGGAACCAGAGTAAAAGATTGAGAAATTGGGGTCAGTTATGGGGAATCTCAGTGTCCAACATGGCTGGGGTGGAAGAAGAGAAGGGAAAGCGGAAAGACCCTCATGTGACTTCAGGGTTGATTGGCTAATTCATTGACCTGATGAATATGGATTTCCTAATACTATGTGCTGCAGCTATTACCTTGCTAAATAGTGGACAATCCATCAGATTTCACAGTCCCCTACAGCTCTCAAACTACCAACAATCTCCCTCTATCTCATGATAATTACAGGAGGCCTCCCTTTACCCTTTGTTTTCATTCTAAGTATCCATAGGAAGTTAGAAGAGTAACCAAAATGGGTTACTCTCCCAATTTGAGCTGATGCCTCAAGTTTAGGAGAAAAGGATAGAAAGACTTCTAGGAGCCCAGTCTTGGCTCTCTGGTATCAGGCACAAAGCACAAGTCTGAGAGACCAGGTGTTTTCAGCAACCTGTTCCACAGGCTGCCCTCCCTCCTCTCCTGTACCCCGAAGAATATAGAAGTTGGAGCCTCTGGGGGAAGTAATGATGCAGCTAGGCCCCAGGACTAGAACAGAGACTGGAATGCAGAGCCTAGCCAAGCATACCCTAGGAAAGAGAACTGTAAAAAAAAGCTGAGTGAGTTTTGAAAAATAAATAGAACCTTTCCACACTGAGTGTGAAAGATTAGCTCCATGGAAACAAGAAGAAAATTAGTTTCCCTTTGGAAATTTTTTCATCTTCACACACAACATTGTGGTGTTAAAAGGGCCTCAAGGTCATTATTTTTTCTTTGGCACCGAGGTCTCAGACATTTTGGATTTGATATTCTTCACCCTCTCCCAGGGAAGCAGGTCAGGGCTTTAGTATCTGAAGATGAGATGTGTACTATCCTGTCATATAAAGCAAGGTAAGGCAAGGCAAGGGAAAAAGGACTGGACCAACACTAAAAAACCCATGAAAAATAGAGGCTCCAATCTCTTAATCCCCATAGTGGACACATTTTTCACCACCATCAATCAGATCCTCTCAGAATTTTCCCTTAGATTCTACACTGAGGTCCTTGGTAAATAAAGGGGAGGCCAGGTGTATTCCATGTCTCAGGTCCTTAGCCTATAAAAACTGGATTGGGTCTTAACTGACTAGTTTCTCTACTGAAGAGAATGGTGTGACCTTGGAGAAGTGAACTCACTTTCATTATGCCTCATTTCCCCCATTTCAATGGGGTTTATAACATTTTTCTGGCATGTTGTGAAAGATTAGATAGGTGTAAAATACCTCCCATTTATTCACTTATTAGGTCAACAAATGTTAATTTAGCACCCCTAGAGTATGAAAGTCCTATCACAGACAAAGCTTTCGGGGCCCAGACTCAAAAACAGAACACACACGTATAAAGATGGTAGAGGGAATGACAATTGAAGACCAGAAAACAACAATATCCATTCCTGCCATTTCCTGACTTAAGTTCCTGACACTTTCTGATTATTATTAGAATAGAACCACAGACTGTTAGAATTGGAAGGAACCATAGGGAACATCTAATCCAACCCCCTAATTTGATTGATAAGGAATCTCAAAACTAGGCAAATGAAGAGACTTGTCTATGTCATACGGAAAGCTGGTAATGGAGCCTAGACTAAAGTCCTAGCTTCCTGCAGGCCTCAGATAAAACCCCATCTTCTGCAAGATGCCTTTCCCCATTCTCCTTTATCTTGGTGCTTTCTCTCTGAGATTGACTCTAGTTTATCCTCTATATATCTTGTTCATACATAGTTGTTTTCATGTCGTCTCCTCTACCAGACTCTGAATTCCTAAAGGGCAATAACTGTTTCTGTCTCTCTTCAGCGATTAGCACAATGCTGAGCACATAGTAAGTAATAAATGCTAGTTGACTTGACTTGATTCTGACTCTCCTAGTCAAGTGTTCTTTCCATTGGATGGTTCTCTGATTTTTAATCTTTAAATTTCAAGTGGCTAGAAGCTTTAAAAACAAAGAAAACGTGAACAAGTTATGGTATATAAATGTGATGCAATACTATTGTGCTATAAGAAATGGGAAGGAGATGGACTTCATAATTACCTGGAGAGGCTTATACGAATTGATGCTAAGTGAGAAGAGCAGAACCCGGAAAAATTTGTACACAGTCACAGATACATCATATGTGTGATGACCAACTTTGAAAAACCGGACTCTTCTCAGCAATACACAGTTAAAAGACAACTCTACAAGTCTTAGGATGGGAGGAGATTTCTACATTCAGAGAAAG
>CM053593.1:180588423-180682306 GCA_028646575.1 Pseudocheirus occidentalis
TTTTGTACATATGGGACCCTTTCCCACTTCTATGATCTCTTTGGGATACAACCCCCAAAGTGGTATTACTGGGTCAAAGGGTATGCAATTATTTATAGCCCTTTGGACATAGTTCCAGATTGCTCTCCAGAATGGTTGTATCAGTAACTGCCCATTACTAATGGCACTGGGCTTTGTTCTGTACCAAGAACTCTACAGGTACTGACCCCTGCCCTCTAAGAATTTGTGCACAGCCAACTGAGGAAAAGAGCATATAGGCATAACACCCATAATGCCAAGTAGTCAATCACCAATATCCAGGAGTGTGCTGGTAGTACTGTTCAACAACCAGCTCTCTGAAAATGCTGAAAATGATCCCATAGTGATACATTTTAAAGTTTAATCCGCATCATTAATGCTTTTTTTTTACCTCTAAACCAAGACAAACCAAGCCCTAACTTTTTGTAGTTTCTTGACCTCTTAAGGGGTAAATCATCAGACTGAAAATTTAACAGCTCCTCCTTAGAGCTGGCACACCCTTGACTTCATCCCACCTACCCCTGCTCTGAGACCTAGAAAAGATCTTTCCCTGTGCCACATAGCTCCTTCCCCAGGTGGTGGATTGGGAGGTACCCGAAAGGAGTACTTTGATAAAAGTCAACCCCAGGTTGACTTTTGGAGAAGGTGCTTTTCTGAGGAAAGGTTCTTCAACTCACTTAAAGGGGTCAGATTTGATTTTTGGATGGAAGTGCAAAACTTGTCCCTATCCATTACTTTTTTGAAGTTACTTTAGCCTCAGATGTCTCCTAGAGGGGAGGGAAAAAAAAGAGCCAATTTTTTTTCCCTTCCTGAGGAATTCAGCCATGGGACCAATCAAATGCAATGCTTCTTTAAAGTGGTAGGATCCCTAAGTACTTTGCGGATGTAGAATGGGAAACCAAAGTCCAGAAAAGGGAAGAAACTTGGCCCCAAAACAGGGGACTCACTAAGTTAGATGAAGGTAGTTAAGACTAGAACTCACTCTTTGATTTCTGGGTCAGAAGAGTTTTAACCATGTTTATTCCTTTGGGCTTCCTTTTCGCTTACGTTTCTGCCTTTGTGACCTACAACTGGAGACTGACCAAGAGATTTATTTTCATGGCTTCTCCAACTTGTTTCCCACCTGACGCCAAAATAGTCTGCTAGTGACATCCCCTTCATTGCTATGGAGCTAGTTGTGGCAGCCACAAGGATTAGCTGGAATGGAAACAGCTGGAGGTGGGAATTATTCTAACCTACAGACCCTACAGCCAAGTCCTAAGGAGTTTCTAAACTATGAACACAATAACGACATTTCTATCTCTTAAATACAACACCTCTTCCCCAATGTTCACATTTTTTAAAACAGTTATTTTTGTTCTAAATGAAAATTTTTTTTTAAAAGGGCATTTTTTTATACGCTGCAAAACAGTACACTTCAGATCTCTGCCGTGTACAGCTTGCCTCACTTTATAAATATACAATTAATTCAACATATAACTTTCAAAATTATCCTATTCATCTGTAATTTTTTTAAAAAATTTCCTTTTATTCTCTTCTGTGTATTAAAAAAATTCTTTAATAATCTTTCTACACTTCTCCCCCATATTGTGCACCATTGGAAAAAATAAAAACAAAACCTTTTTAACAAATATTCATAGTCAAGCAAAACAAATTCTTTCATGTGTCATATTCAAAATTATATGTGTTATTCTGTATCTTGAATCCACCATTTCAGTCAGGAGACTGGGTAGCAAACCTCAATTATTGGTCATTGAGTTGATTAGAATTGTTAAGTCTTTCAAAGTAGTTTGTCTTTACAATATCATTGTTATATAAATTGTTCTCCTAGTTCTGTTCATTTTACTGTGCATCAGCACATAACAAATCTCAAGTTTCTCTGAAAGGTCCAGTAATCCATTACATTCATATTAGGCAGCTAAGTGGTGCAGTGGATAGACCACTTCTTGGTCTGTAGTTCAAATCCAGCCTCAGATGCTTACTAGTTGTGTGACCTTGGGCAAGCCACTGTTTGCCTCAGTTCCCTAATCTGTAAAATGGGGATAAAGATATTAACTTCTTCCCAGGGTTGTTGTGAGGATCACACGAAATAATAATTATAAAGCACTTAGCACAGTAATAGAGTCAGAAATAGGGTTAGAGCACATAGGAAGCACTATATAAATTATTTTTATTTATTACCTGATACAGGTATTATTACCTATTGTTACTATTATTATTATTACCATAATTGTTATCATAATTTGTTAAATCATTCCTCAATTGATGGGCATCCCTTCAGTTATCAGTTCTTTGCTATAGTGAAAAGAGCTACCATAAGCATTTTTGCACATATGGCTTCTTTTCCTCTTTGTTTGATCTCTTTGTGGATATAAGCATAGGGCATCTCTGGGCAACAGATATTGCACAATTTAGTGACTTGACTTGGGAATCAAGGGGACATGGTTTCTAGGCTGATTCTGCAACTAATTTCTTCCATGACCCAAAGTCACCTGGCCTTTCTGGTTGTTTGATTTGTCTTTTGTAAAATGAGAAATCTGAACTAGATGATCTTTCAGGGTCCTTACAGCTCTAAACTCTATGTCTAAAAGTATTTGTTAATGAGGAAAGATAAAGAGCTAAAACTGGTGCCCACTGTGGATTAAGCAAGCCCTTATTCCAGTGTAAGTTTAGGTGAGAATTATTAGTGCACATATTTATTGGAAGAGCCAAAGCCCAGAGAACACTGTGATATTTTTATTTTATTTTATTTTATTTTTTGCTTTTTGCAGTTGGGATTAAGTGACTTGCCTAAGGTCACACAGCTAGTTTTTTGTGTTAAGTGTCTAAGCCTGGATTTGAACTCAGGTACTCCTGACTCCAGGCTGGTGCTCTATTCACTGTGCCACCTAGCCACCCTACTGTGACATTCTTAAGGTTCCAGATCAAGTTAGCGATTGAGGCAGTGGGAGAGAAGTGGAAGATTTTCATCTGGTAAAAACTCACTATTTAACAAAAACTGCTGGGAAGACTGGAAAATAGCATGGCAAAAACTAAGTATAGACCAACATCTTACACTGTATACCAAGATAAAGTCAAAATGGGTATATGATTTAGATATAAAAGCTGATACTATAACTAGGAAAACAAGGAATAGTTTATCTGTAAGATTTATGGAGAATGGAAGAATTTATGACCAAAGAAGAGAAAGTGAACATTATGAAAGGCAAAGTGGATAATTTTGATTACATTAAATTGAAAAGTTTTTGCACAAAGCCAATGCAACCAAGATTAAAAGGGAAGCAGAAAACTGGGAAACAATTTTTACAACCAGTATCTCTGATAAAGGTCTCATTTCTGAAATTTATAGAGAACTGAGTCAAATTTATAAGAATACATACAAGTCATTCCCCAGTTGATAAATGGGCAAAGGATATGAACAGATGGTTTTCACATGAAGAAATTAAATTTATCTATAGTTATATGAAAAAAATGCTCTAAATCACTATTGATTAGAGAAATGCAAATCAAAACAACTCTGAGGTACCACATCACACCTATCAGACTGACTAACATAACAAAACAGGTAAATGATCAACATTGGAGAAGATGTGGGAGAATTGGAACACTAATGCAATGTTGATGGAGTTGTGAAGTGATCCAACCATTCAGGAGAACAATTTGAAACTATGCCCAAAGGGATATAAAACTGCATAACCTTTGATCCAGCAATATCCCTTCAAGGTCTGTGTCCCAAAGAGATCATAAAAATGGGGAAAGGACCCACATGTACAAAAATATTTATAACAGCTCTTTTCATGATGGCCAAGAATTAAACATTGAGGGGATACTCATTAATTGAGGAATGGTTGAGCAAGTTGTAGTATCTGAATATAATAGAATACTATAATTCAAAAAGAAATGATATGCAGGTGGATTTCAGAAAAACCTGGAAAGACTTATATGAACTGATGCTGAGTGAAATGAGCAGAACCAGGAAAACATTATACATCGTAACAACATTGTGTGATGACCAACTTTGATAGACTTAGGTCTTCTCAGCAATGCAAGGATCTAAGACAACTCCAAAACACACAAGATGGAAAATGCCATCCATATCCAGAGGAAGAACTTTGAAGTCTGAATGCAGATGCAAACACACTATTTGCTCTTTCTTTTTTTGTTTTATTTCTTCTTTTTCATCATTCCTCACATTGATTCTAATTCTTTTTTACATCATGACTAATGTGAAAATATGTTTAATATGAATGTATATGTAGAATATACAGATTGATATATGTAGAAATATATCAGATTGCATGCTGTCTTGGGGAGGAGGGATGGGAGAAAATTTAGAACTCAAAATCTTATGGAAGTTAATGTTGAAAACTAAAAATAAATTAATTAATTTTAAAAACTATCATGTATAGAGTTGGCTTGAGTATGTGAGGGTTTGCAATAAAATGTGTGCCATTAAAAAAAAAAAAAGGAAAAGATCTGTAGTTCTTTCTTCATGTAGCATTTCCTTACCATCCTGTTCATCTTTTTTTGGATGTATTTCTTGTCAATGTCCATCATAAAGTGTGGTCAATAAAATTGAACAGGACATTCCTGATGTGATCTGAATAGAGAAAGGAACAGTGGGACTATCATCAGCCTTACTCCATACAATTCAATCTTAATAATATAAATTAAATTTGCATTACATTTTTTGACTGATATATCACATAACTGTTTAGTTGTGAGCCCATTTGGAGTTATCTTTACTGGAGTTACCATTTCCTTCTCCACCTCATTTTACAGATGAGGAAACTGAGGCAAACAGGGTGAAGTGACTTGCCTAGGATCGCACAGCTAGTAAGTATCTAAGGCCAGATTTGAACTCAGGAAAAGTAATCTTCCTGACTCCAGACCCAGCTGTCTTTCTACTGCGCCGTCTTGCTGCTCCTTGATATCCAGATGTTTAATTCATACTGCCGTTTCTGATGGCTATGACTTTCACATCTAGAGAAGTTCTTTGCCTCATTCTCATATTGACTAGAACAAAGCTTAGATTTAGTTCCAGGTAAACAGCTTATCTACACAACTTGCTTTGGAGGGAAGTCAACTAGCTAGTTAATCAACAAGAATTTATTAAATACCTAAATTAAATTAAAAATATCCACTAAATACCTAAATTTATTAAATACTTGTCAGGTGATAAATGCTGGGAATATACAAAGAAAAATGAAATGATCTTTGCCTTTAAGGAGCGTACATCTAAATGGATGAAACAACATGTACATATATAAGAAAATGTATACTTATGTGTGTCTATATATATATATATATATATATATGAACACACTTATATATTTACACATACATATATATTAAGCATGTAAGGAGGGGGTAATACTTGACAATTCACTTGTTCTGTGTTCTGAGAAAATTGATGAGTTAAGTCAGCCTCAGGGTTCTGAGACAGCAGTTGCTCATTTGCATAGGACAGGCTGCAGAATTTTGGACTAAATATAGGACAAAATCTGCTCCAGGGTTTTGTGCTTCAAAGGTTCATTTGCATATGAAAAATTGGAATACTCTGAAGTTAATCAGTGGAGAAAAAGTTACACCCCCAAAGTATTTTATTATTAGGGGACAAATGTACTTTACTTGATTATGGCTTAGTGACACAAGATGAGAAGTTGGTTACTAATCACTAGACAAGGTGAAGTCTTTTTCAATTAGGACCTAATTGCTGAATCAGCAAGACAGAGAGGTAAAAGAACAGACTAGGGAGCTGTGTTGAAGAGAGGCTGTAACTCTTTCTTTTTACTGATATCTGTTGCCAGGTAGATTTGGTTGACCAAAGAAAGACTGAAGTTCTCTCTCTACTGGAAGGAGGAGGAGGAAGAAGAGAATAACAAATTTGTGTTGTTATTGTTGTTGATGAGATGTGAATAATAATAACATTCCTGCCAAAGGGACAGAGTTAAAGAGGCTTTTACTAAACTTAGCTTAAGGGTCATTACCCTTTCCTAAAAGAACATAACACTACTTGAAGAAATATGTTGTGCCTGAAAATGGAAGGTATGTTTCCCTCAAAGAGCAAAACCAGCTGAGTAGAGGAACAGCTTAGAAGAGGAGTTTCAAAGAAGTAGCCCATCAGATTGGCTTGTAAGGTGAGATGCTGGGCCCAATGAAGCAATAGTCTTTCACAGCCTGAATTAGTTTAGCAGTGGAAACGTTTGTCACACAGAAACCTCACTCATTAAGGAGTTTTCTTGGCGTGTGTGTGTGTGTGTGTGTGTGTGTGTGTGTGTGTGTGTGATGTCTGTGTCCATCGTCCATGTAGACATTTTGTAGGAGAGTGTGATTTAATTTTATGGCTATGGGGCAGCTAGGTGGTGCAGTGAATAGAACACTGGCCCTGGGATCAGGAGGACCTGAGTTCAAATCCGGCCTCAGACACTTAAGACAAAAACTAGCCGTGTGACCTTGGGCAAGTCACTTAACCCCAACTGCCCTCCAAAAAGCAAAAAAAGAAAAATAATTAAAAATTAATTTTATGGCTGTAATGTTATATGGATATTTTGTATTTTCTTTGCATCCCAGTAAGTGTTTTGGTTAAACTTGATTGTTAGTAGATGATTTCTTAATGCAAAATACACTAGTGGGGGATCATGTACTATAATTTTAGTAGGAATTGTTGTCTGCAATGTTTAATTGTAGGACCCTGAGAGTAATGGGTTTTATTATCTGCTTTCCCAGACTCCAACTTGTCAAGTCAACTGAACCACATAGAGAAAAAGCAAGTACCCCTGGGAGACTCAATTGGTGGGAAGAGACTACAAAGGAAGGGGTACATATAAAAAATGAATTAAGATAGCTTGGGGAGGGAGTGCACTAGCAACTGGAGGGATCAAGAAAAGCTTTATCTAGAATACGGGGTCTAAGCAAGTCTTGAATGAAACCAGGGATTCCAACAGACAAAGGTACATGACAGGGGTGAATAGGCAACTATTGCAATAATCCAGGTGAGAGGTGATAATGGCCTACCTTGGAATGGTAGCTATGAGAGTTCGGAGGAGCAAATACATTCTAGTTTTTGTAGTTATCGAAAAGTCAGGATTTGGTACCTGATTAGATAGGTAGAATGAAGAAGAGTGGGGAATTAAGGCTGATCCCCCTCGACAGTGATAAGGGAGTTTAGCAGCATGTTTCTCTTTCTGTCTTAGTTTTCAATGTTAAGTTTAAAACTAAATTCAATGCCCATTATATAATTAGTAATAATTAGTTCAGTTCAAGTGCCTAATAGTATTTTCTTCCTCTACTAGCCCAAAGATGGTCCTTGTTCTGTTCTAGTCTTTTTTAAAAATAAATTTATATTGATTTTTTTGGTTTTGTTTATATCATCAAAATGTTCCCCAGTATCCTCCCTTGTCCCATGCCGGAGAGCCACTCTATATAACAAATAACATTTTAAAGGTTTCCCCCCCCCCCAAAAGAAAGAAAAAGAAGAGAAAAAAATCAGTAAAATTGATCAATTCATCATAGAACTCTGAAAATAAATGCAATGTACCACACCTGTGGGCCTCCCAACTTTGCAAAGGGGGGAGGTGGGAATATCTTCTCATATTTCTTCTTTGGAAACTTGTTTATTTTTGTATAATCTTGCAATATTCACTTTTGGGATTTTTTGTTCCATTCCATTTTAGTCTATTGTTTTTTAAAAATAATCAATTTATCTTTAGTTTTCAACATTCACTTCCATAAAATTTTCTCCTCCTCCCTCCCCAAGATGGTGTGCAATCTGATATAGGTTCTACATATATATTTATTAAACATATTTTTCACATTTGTCATGATGTAAAGAAGAATTAGATCTAATAGGAGGAACCATGAGAAAAAAGAAAAAAATAAAACAATAAAAGAAAAGGAGAGCAAATAGTATGCTTCCATCTTCATTCAGACTCCAAAGTTCTTTCTCTGCATGCAGATGGCATTTTCCATTGTGAGTCTTTTGGAGTTGTCTTATATCCTTTCATTTCTGAGAAGAGTATCAAAGTTGGTCATCACACAATGTTGATATTACTGTATACAATGTTCTCCTGGTTCTGATCATTTCACTCAGCATCAGTTCATACAAGTCTTTCCAGGTTTTTCTGAAATCCACCTGCTCATCATTTCTTTTTTTTGTCTTTTTGGAAGGGAAGAGGCTGGGCAATTGGGGTCAAGTGACTTGTCTAAGGTCACATAGCTAGTAAGTGTTAAGTGTCTGAGGCCGGATTTGAATTCAGGTCCTCCAGACTACAGGATCAGTGCTCTATTCACTGCACCATCTAGCTGCCTCTGCTCATTATTTCTTATGAAACAATAGTATTCCATTTAATTCATATACCACAACTTGTTCAGCCATTGCCCAATTGATGAACATCCCCTCAATTTCCAATTCTTTGCCACCACAAAAAGAGCTATTATAAATATTTTTGTACATGTGGGTCCTTTTCCCATTTTTATGATCTCTTTGGGATACAGACCTAGAAGTGGTATTGCTGGATCAAAGGTTATGCACAGTTTTATAGCCATTTGGGTGTAGTTCCAAATTGTTCTCCCAAATGGTTAGATCAATTCACAACTCCACTAACAATGCATTAGTGATCCAATTTTTCCACATTGATCATTGATCATTTTCCTGTTTTATCATGTTAGCCAGCCTGATAGGTGCAATGTGGTAACTCAGAGTTATTTTGATTTGGTTTGCATTTCTCTAATCAATAGTGATTTAAGGCATTTTTTTCATATGACTATAGATAGCTTAAATTTTTTTCCTCTAAAAACTGTCGTCTGTTCATGTCCTTTGACCATTTATCAATTTGGGTGTTCTATTCTTAATTGTATTTTGTGTTACATTTCATCTTGTAAAGAACTTGAAATCCATTTAGAAGGAAAAAAGATAGTCTTAAAATAATAAAATCAATATATTTATATTATATTGACATTATAATTATAAACAAATTAAATAAAATTATTAATTATCATAATTACACATTAAGAACAAAATAATAAAAGTCAATAACTTAATAAAACTTGATCACAACAAGTATTGGGATTACCAGAAATACTTTTCCTTAAGCTCTAGTCTACCAACCAATCTTTCTTCTGTTTCTTTGCTTTGCTTTTTTAATGGTAGCTCTACACCTTTGCAAGAAGCCTTCTCTGATTCCCCTCCATATTCTGAGGTTATTTTCCATTTATATGGTACATGTCTTATATATACATGGTTGTTTACATGTTGTCTGTTCCATTAGAATGTGAAGTCCTTCAGGGTGAAGACAGGTAAAGACCTACCTAACACTGAGCCTAGAGCCTGGCACATATTCAGGCATTCACAAATGCTTGTTGACTGACTGCGTGATTTCACTGATGGGCATAATCCCTCTGCTTATTCATTCTGTAGCCAATACATAGTTTACCATCACATAATTCTTGCTCATGTTTCCCTATAAATCTTCCACGGAAGAGCTACTCGATGGGCTAGAGACCTTCCCCTTCTTTTAATATATCAGGGCTTCTGTGTACAACTTCGGCTCTTTATCTGCTGTCTCTTATTCTTTCTACAGGATCATTCTCTCTGCCTCTTTCTCTAGTCATATAAATCTTCAGAAAATCTCCCACACAAGTGGTCATTGGTCACCTGCTTATTTCCGCCATAAATCTTTCCATTGCTCTTCAGATCATTTGTGTATAATGAGGACTGGCCCATTCACAGAGAGCCTCTGACTACAGATTCCCACGTGGGGAATTTGCATCCCTTGGGTCCGCTAGTGCATTCTCTGCATGTGTCATTTCCGTATCATTTTAGTTTTTCGTGAATTCTTCCCCATCAGTATATCTGAGACGTAATTTCTTCCTTATTCTTCCAATTTGTTTATGATATCACTTTTTATTTCTAAGTTACATATCCATTGGGAGTTTATCTTGAAATATGGTGTGAGATATTAGTCTGTACCCAATTTCTGGAAAACTGCTTTCCAGTTTTTCTAGCAGTTTTTTATGAAATAGCGAGGTCTTACCCATTATTATATATTTTTATAATAAATATATGTATATGTGTATTATATATTATATGCTTCTTCATGGTATATACCTAATCTGTTCTACTGACTGACCATTCTATTTTTATTTATTTCTTTGTTTTTTTGGAGGGGGGAAGGCAGGGCAATTGGTGACTTGCCCACGGTCACATGGCTAGTAAACGAGCATTAATTTTCTGAAGCAGAATTTGAACTCAGGTCCTCCTGAATCCAGGGCCAGTACTTATTCACTGCACCACCTAGCCAGCCACCCCCATTCTATTTTTTAAGCCAATACCAAGTAATTTTTAACAATTGCTTGCCACTTTAAAAAAATTGTCACCCTTTAGATTCTTGATCTTTTGTTGCTTCATATGAATTTCCTTATTATATTTTCTAGGTCTATAAGATACAACCTTTGGTAGCCTGGTACGGTCCTGGTTAAGTAAATTAATTTAGTTAGTCTTGTTATTCTTATTATATTGGCTTGACTCAGCCATGAGCAATTACTCTTTCTACAATTATTTAGGTCTGTCTTTATTTCTGAGAAGCTACGTGGATCAGCAGATAGAGTGTTGTGCCAGACCTGAAATCAAGAAAACTCATCTGCCTGAGTTCAAATCTAACCTCAGACACTTTACTGTGTGACCCTGGGCAAATCACTTAACCCTGTTTGCCTCAGTTTCCTCTCTTGTAAAATGAGCTGGAGAAGGAAATGGCAAAGCATTCCAGTATCTTTGCTAAGAAAACCTCAAAAGGGGTTATAAGGAGTTGAACATGACTGAAAAACAACTAAACATCTTTATTTTGCAAAGATCCACATTCTTGCCTATACTCAAATATTGTAGACAATAAAGCTAGGAAGGTCAGTGTGATATTGTGTGCTAGATTTATAGTGGGGGGGGGGAGGACCTCGGACTTGAATCCCTGGCTCTGTTACTTGTTTCTTGCGTGACCTTAGGTAAGTCACTTGACCTCTACAATCGCTTTTCCTCATTTGTAAAATGAGACATTTGCACCAGATGAACTCTAACGTTTCTGCTCCTATTTTCTCTTATTCCTCGTTGTCTTCAGACAAAGACTGATGTTAGGAGATTCATCCTTCCTATCAGGGTTGCACCAGATGATTTCTGAGGTTCCTTTGAGCTTTGAGATTCCTTGACTTTATGTCTCACTACCCAAAGAACTGCTGGGCAGCAAAACACTAGAGTCCAGGAGTCCAGAAGAGGTGACCTCGTTTCCTTTTGTGATTTCATGGCAGCCTCTGAAGTATGGAAGATGGGAGACGAGTGGAAAAGGTACTGTTAGGATGACTACCTCTGTGAAAGATTGCATTCTGAACTGATTGGTGGATGGGGCACTGAGCAAGCAGCCTAATGGCTAGGGACAGCCCCATGCTCTGAATAGGCCTAGGAGCTCCACCTGTGAGACTGAGGGGTGGGAGGGGAGCTGGGCCTTCATCACTGGGACCTATTACATCAATCCTCTGAGGGTCAGGAGATGATTTGTCAGCTCTCTGCCCCACACTGGCCCCTGTGGAAATCAAATGAATGGTCTCGCCCATTTTTAAAGATAAATTAAATGCATTGATTTTTAAAATGTCAGGCAGTGACATGGAAGCAGAGAGGGAATGGAGGCCTATAGATTTGTGATTTATTGGCTCTTTAATAAGAATTTCTGAGGCTGAGCTAGGTTTCTTTTACCTAGCTACATGGTTCCTCTCTTGTAGTTGAGTCCACTTTCCTTGCCTCATAACCCCAGTGTTTAAGTCACACCAGAGCGGTGAATGCCTCCCAGTCATTTTGATATGTATGTCAAATAATCTTTGTGGTTAAGAACAGTGGAGGGAAAGAGAGAGAAGAAGAAAGAGAGGAAAAGAGAGGAAGGGAGAGAGAAAAAAAGAGAAAGATACAGTGATAGAGACAGAGAGATATAGGAAGAAAGAAAAGAGAGAGAGAGAGAGAAAGAGAGAGAGAGAGAGAAGAACAGAGGAGAGGAAGGAGGAAGGAGCTGGCATTAAGGGATAAAATAAAAGAAAAAATACCCTTTCAACTTTGTCTTTCTGCGTTGTCTTTTCAGGTGGGGACATAATGCTTTGAGTGTTCTGAGATCTTGGAGTTCCAATAGCCCTGGTTTTCCCTTTATTAGTAACGGAACAGAATTCCAGTTCTATTTTGAATCTCAAAATAAATTTTAGCCATAGGGAAGCCAAAAATAGGTGCAGAGATCAGAAAGGTAATTGGGCAGGTGCAAATGGTATAGTGGACACATTGGTTTGGGCATGGGGCTAGTGGTGCCTTCCATTCTGGATTCTGTGCACTTCTGGACAGTCTTGTCCTTCTCTGAATGTTGGATGTGGAGGTAGTGATGTTATCTTTTATCTATATAGGATTTTATTACCTTTTAAAATGTATACGTGGGCCTTTCTTTCATTTGATCTTCACAGCAACCTGAGGAGGTAGGTAGAATATACAGTATTATTCCCAAATGAAGAAACTATGGCTCAAAGAGGGTAAGTGATTTGCCCAAGATTACATGGCTAATTAGTGACAGACCCAGAACTTGAACTGAGGTTTCCTAATTCAGTTATCTTTAGAATTAGGGAAATAAAAAGACCAAAACATCCATACCTTTTGAACCAAAGACTACATTAATGGGTTTATACCTCAAGGAAACTATCTAATAGAGTCCCTATATACTCCAATATATATAGCTATATATGTATGTAACTTCACTTTTTGTGTGATAGCTAAGAATTGGAAACAAAGTAGGTGTCTATCAATGAGAGACTGTTTAAACAAATGGTGCTACGTGAATGTAATGGAATATTTAAAACATGATGTATGTGTGATAAGTACAGAAAAGCATGGAAAGATCTATATGAACTGATGCAAAGTAAAGTAAGTAGAGCTAAGAAAACATTATATACAGTGACTGCAGCAATGTAAATGGAAAGAACAAAAGGATGCCAAGTCATCAAAAGTAAAGGTCACAAAATTGTAAAGATCAAGTAGGACTTTGATAAAAAAGAGATGAGAAGACATCCCCAGCCTATCCCTTAGTGGAGGTGGGAGGTCTGCAGGTATTATACATACACTATGCATTTTCAGAATTTTTCACTGTATCCATCAGTTGTGAAGAAATCTTTTTCCTCTCTAAAAAATATGAGATAACTCTGCGAGGAGGAGGGGAGGGATACATGGCATAATTATGGTGATTTAAGAAATAAAAAAATCAATCATTTTTTTAAAGTATCCTACTCTGAAGCTTTTGGACTAAACCTGAAAAAGAAACCCATTAGCCTTTCAATTTATAAACATGTTTGCTCCCCTTGCTCTGATCAGCCCAGGAAGGACTCTTTCCTTGCAATACTTAGGGCAATGACTAGAGAAAGGTGAGGGCAAAGGGCCATGACTAGAAACCTCTTTCCCACATCCCTGAGGGATTAGGATAATGATCGAGCTCAGAGAAAGAAGGGGTCTCTGATTACCTCAGGATACCTGTGACTTGGGGTGTGCTGGTGCCAGCTCTTAGCTAGGTGATTGTTAAATTTTATTGTAAGCATTTACAGATCAACAATCAGTAAACTACAAATTAGAGTTCTATTTATTGTTTTCTTGATTGTCTATACTTATCAAGTAATGGAGAAAATATTCATAATGCAGATTAAACTTTAAAGTGTATCATCAAATATTTATAAATACTCCACTTGCCTATGACCAACTTGTTGGGGAGAGCTCTTGAGGGGAGTGGTCAGAAAGAGATTGAGTAGTTTTAGGAAAATGATTTTCTATTACTCTGACTATTGTTTGGGACTCATGGAGCAAAATATTAACCCTTACCTTATTCTGAGTTGTGGACTATGTTTTATCATAGTGAAATTTCCTTATTCAAGAATCTCAGAAATGCAACTTCAAAATGTTTTATGGGAAACACATGTCCCAAAGGCATAAGGAGACTCTACCAATTTGGATATTTCTCTTTCCAAGCAGAAAATTCTTGGATTAGAATAATGATAAACTAATAAGTTTTTTTCCTTCAACATCCACCAAGTCTGGAAATATCCATCTCTCAGGACTATTGTTTAGTGACCTGGGCTCAGGGTGAGAAACATAAAACAAATAAGGCAACCTAGGGCTTGGGGGTCAGTCTCAGGCTCACCAAGACAAACATGTGTTGCTACTACCTTGTACTTGTAGCTGCCATTGCTGCTGAAGGGGAAGGAATAGACATCTCCCCTCATTCCCCCAGTGGAAGTCCAAGGGAGATGTGGCAGAGACTCAATGGTCATATGCCCAAAAGAGAGAGTTCTTTTATAGTTCTTCTCATATCTTAATGAGGGGAGAGGTTCCTCCATAAGAATCCATTCCCCATGACACTCAGCGGTCATTCCTCTTTGACAGCCTTAATGGGCATCAACAAGGAAGTGTCACATCATCTGCATCCTTTATTGAGGTATCAGAATACATGTCCAACTAGCAGGAGCTACAGCCTATGTCTTTTTTTTTTTTTTTTTTGCTTTTTGGAGGGCAGTTGGGGTTAAGTGACTTGCCCAAGGTCACACGGCTAGTTTTTGTGTTAAATGTCTGAGGTCGGATTTGAACTCAGGTCCTCCTGACTCCAGGGCCGGTGCTCTATTCACTGCGCCACCTAGCCGCCCCAGCCTATGGCTTGATCAAGCAAATCACATTACAGAAAAATCTGGGAGATTGTTCTGCCTTCATAATACGTCTGTCTTAACCAGTTGTCAGCTTTTTGTTTGTTTTGATATGATCAGCGGGTTTGGGGAACACATGAGAGATGGGGTGGGAGGGAATAATCCTAGTAATATTTGTGAAGGGTCTCCATTTTCTCCTTCCTCCTGGGAAAAGATAGCATAGGGGAGGGGCAGGTCAGAGAGAACACTTCCTTCCTTGAAATGGCTTCTCCACTAAGCAAATTACCTTCATGAGAAGCAATTCCTTGTGCTTACTGACAAATGACCTACAAAGAAAGGAATTTATCCAGTAGCATGGTCTTATAGAACTGAGACTTGAGAATTGATCATGGAAGATCTTGACCCTCAGGTCTCAGTCTCTGGCTGAGTGACATTTCCCCAGTAGACAAGCCCTAACGGCTGCTCTTTGGTACAGATTATTTTGGCTTGTACTTTGACAGTCAACGGTTGCCCAGGAAACATTGATGAGATTTAGCTTTTCTACAACAAGGCCTAATGGTTTCAGTGTGATGAAATCTGCTTGTTACAAGGTCAGTAGTCTCCAAATTATCATGCTCCCCAACAGTAAAAAATTTATGTGTGCTTCATAATATATGGATATTTATTTATAAATTATGTAAGGTACTACGGCGGCATCTAGAAGGTACAGTGGCTAGAGTACCAGGCCTGGAGTCAAGAAGATTCCTCTTCCTGAGTTCAGATCTGGCCTCAGACACTTAACTAGCTGTGAGACTCTGGGCAAGTCACTTAGCCCTGTTTGCTTCAATTTCCTCCTCTGTAAAATGAGCTAGAAAGGGAAATGGCAAACCACTCCAGAATCTTTGCCAAGAAAACCCCAAAGGGATCATAAGAGTTGGACACAACTGAAAACCAACCAAACAACAACATAAGGCACTACAGTATTAACATATTGTATATATTCTAAAATAGAAAAATAGAAAATTTTAAGGATAAGATAAAGATGAAAACAACAACTTTTATTTTACTTGTTAACATTTATGAATACTTTTTCTCTCACAAAAATATTATTTTAATAATTTTTTTAGCGAAGGTAACTTGATGGATTGTGCTTTGTTATTTTTGAGAATCTTAGTTTAATATTTAGGGGTACAATGATTCAAAGTTCTGATTCTTAGTTCAGTTTTTTCGATCCTTAGTTTTAATGTTTATCCTAGCTGACAAAGATACATTCCTGAAATGTCGATGCAAATGGAAGGAGCACATTGCTGGTTGCGCTTCCTAAATCATGCTATTCATTTTTGAATCCTATCTACTAGTTATGCAAAAATGTTCCTTGAACTTTAGGTGGTACCTTTCCATCTCCCCTGGTGTCAAGCAGTTGTTCTTACAAACTCGTATTTTCAGCAATCGAATTCTAAAATCCACTGAAATTTTCTGTTCAGAAGATTTTTTAAAAAATTTTTACAAAAGGATATTTACTTAAAAGATATAACAAGAATAATTACACAAGCACATCCCTTCCCCCAATACCTCCATGTATATTCTCCCTTATAACACCTCAGTCTCTAGGGGAAATAGACATAAGAATTCACTCAGTTCCTTTATAACATTGGTCTCACTCATTTCATTTCTGATTGTGGCATGACTGTTTAGTGAGCCTGTGACCACCAGGCTGAGATCCCAAAGGTCATTCACAAAAGGTTACTCTTTGCTCCTCAGGGAATTCTTATTCCTAGATTCCTGTGGTTCACTTTTCCAACCTTTAAAAATTCCCAAAGTTGGCATAGTCCCTCACAAGATGCTCAGAGCTGAGGAGTCATCAAATGAAGCCAGATGAGCATGTGAGACATAAGAAAGGTAGCTGGAGAGGGTAGGCCTTTTTGAATGTCTACCTAGCTAATTAAAAAACCCCCAAACTACCCTTCAACATGAGGTTAGCCTGTTTAAACCAGTTAAATAATGTTTCAGGCTCCACCATTTTTCCAAGGTACTTCCCTCCTGGGAGAAGGCTTCCCAAGTTCTCCCTGTAGAGAGACTCCCTTCTAGGCACTCTGAACAGTGCCAGACCCCCATTATAACCTTAGTCAAACACTGGATTTCCTCTAGGATTGTGTAGAACATTTCAATAAACTCATCCTTTTTTTGTTGTTGTTTAGAAGATTTTTAAACAGATTAAAAAATGCTGTTTTTGAGTTTTAAATTGGGCAGAGATACGGGTTTTTAAAGGTGGTTTTTTATTGTCTGCAACAAACGTTTAGGGTTTAAATGGTTTCATAATTGTGATGATTTCATACTACTGTTGTTTAGTCATTTCAGGTGTCTGACTTTTTGTGACCCCATTTGGGGTTTTCTTGACAAAGATACGGGAGTAGTTAGTTTGCAGTTTCCTTCTCCAACTATTTTACAGATGAGGAAACTGATGCAAGCAGGATTAAGTGACTTGCCCAGGGTCACACAGTTAGTAACTGTCTGAGACCAGATTTGAATTCAGGAAGATGAGTCTTCCTAACTTCAGGCCCAGCACTTTAAACACTAACTGCCCCACACACTATCATTAGCTAATATTACAAGGCACAATATACACATAGAATGAGGCTCATCATTTTTAAAATACCTTTGTCTTTTTTATTTTTGGAGGGGAGAAGGCAGGACAGTTGGGGTTAAGTGACTTGCTCAAGGTCACGCAGCTAGCGTCAAAGTGTCTGAGGCTGGATTTGACTCAGCTCTATTCATTCACCCTTAAGAATATCTTTAAAGGACAAAGCTGCATCAATTAAGGAAGTGCAATTTTTAAAAAATTCTTAAGAAAACCAGTAATAAGATGACAGTTTTTATTTCAAAGTGAAATTATCAAATCTGCTTGTAAATTTTTATATTTAAAGTACACTTTGTGCTGATTGATAAGAGAAATTATTTTTTTTTTTTAGGAAAAATTATAATAAAGTTTTTGCATTAGTTGATGCTCTTGGTCTTTCCAGTGTTGATAGTCCTGGACATAAATCCACATTTCAGTTAATCCTCTTGATAATTTTGAATTTTTTTGGCCAAGTCCTTGTCAGATCTGATTAGATGATTGTTTGCCTCATCATGAGTTTGAGAATTTGTCCAAGGAGTTGGAAGATTGTCTCTAACGCTCCCTTGTTCAAGTGTGCTCCCGTTCTTAGTACTTTCTTTGCAGGAATCTTTAAACCACTTGTCCAATTTGTAAGTTTCATTAAAATGAGATAATACAATCCATAAATCCACTAGACAGAGCATACATAAAATGCAGTATGCTACAATATCCTGAAAGTGAACAAAATGAGCGTGACACTAGTAACCTCTCTGTGCCATGGAACTCCTGCTTTTCCATCAGAATACCTCATGTTCTGCATGTGACATATCCAATATAGAGACCAAGTAGAGATATTCTCGTGAGTCCATATATTAAATTTTAATAAACTTTATTTTCTTTTTTTATTAAAAAGAGAAATTCTAATATATTTCCCTCTTACTAATACTTTATTTCTTCTAATTTTATGTAAAGATAGTTTTAACATTCACTTTTAATTATAAGATTTTGAGTTCCAAATAATTTTTTTCCCTCCCTCTTTCCCCTACCCCCTCTCCAAGATGATAAACAATCTGGAAATTCTAATATTTTCAAGATGGTACAGTGGATAGCATTCTAGAGTTGGATTCAAACAGACCTGAGTTCAAATTCTGCTTAGATATTTACTAGCTGTGTGATCCTGGGTGAATCATTTAACCATATCCAGTCTCAGTTTCCTCATCTATAAAATGTGGATAATAAGAACACATCCCACAGGGTTATTATGGGTACCAAATAAGATATTATATGAAAAATATTCTGTTAACCTGAAGGTACTCCATACACGTATTGTTGTAGTATTATTATCTTTCTGAATCTAGTGCCTTTGCATGCACTCTGAGATTTTTACATCTCATTTTGGAGACCAATTGACATAGGCTTTCTGTTAGAGACACTTTTTTTGGGGGGGGCCTTTTGGAGGGCATTTGGGGTTAAGTGACTTGCCCAAAGTCACACAGCTAGTAAGTGTGTAAGTGTACCACCCAGCTGCCGGATTATAGACATTTTTAATGACTATTTTACAACTTTCTAGAACACAAGTATCCATAGGCTTATAGGATTTAGAACTTGAAGGAGGTGCAGCTAGGTGGTGCAGTAAATAGAGCACTGGCCCTGGAATCAGGAGGACCTAAGTTCAAATCCAGTCTGAGATACTTGACACACTTACAAAACAAAAACAAAAACAAAAAAAAAACTTGAAGGGACCTGAAAGATTATCTAGTGCAGAGTTTCTTCATCTTGGGTCTGTGAATCCCTAAGGGCTCTGGGTAGAGATTTCAGGGGGAGGTTTGTGAACTCAGAAAGGAAAAAGTTACATCTTTATTTTCACTAACTTCTTTTAAAAATATTATTTATTATTAGTTTTCAGTATTCACTTTTTTAAGATTTTTAATTCTACATTTTCTCTCCTTCCCCTCTCCTCTTTTCTCCAAGATGACATACAATCTGATAAGGCTACAATCATAGTAAATTTATTTCCACGTTAGTCATGTTGTGAAAGAAAAATCACAACAAAAGGCAAAAACCACAAGAAAGAAAAAATTAAAAAAGAGAAAATAGTCTGCTTCAATCTGCATTCCAACTCCATTGTTCTTTCTCTGGATGTAGATAGTATTTTTCTTTTTCTTGCTTTTTGGAGGGCAGTTGGGGTTAAGTGACTTGCCCAAGGTCACACAGCTAGTTTTTGTATTAAGTGTCGGAGGCCGCATTTGAACTCAGGTACTCCTGACTCCAGGGCCGGTGCTCTATTCACTGTACCACCTACCCCCCGCCCCCACCATGGCATTTTTCCATCATGAGTCTTTTGGAATTGTCTTAGATCATTGCATTGCTGAGAAGAGCTAAATCTAACAAAGCCAGTCATTGAAATGTTGCCATTACTGTGTACGATGTTCTCCTGGGTCTGCTCACTGTACTCAGCATCAGTTCATGCAAGTCTTTACAGGTTTTTCTGAAATTCACCTTGTGTGGGACAGAATGTGGTTTTTCAAATAGGCTATCTGCTAAAGTTCCTTGTTTCCTGTCACCACACACACTATCAAGAAATTAGATAAGAGATTGAGAGGGACAAGTGAAAATATTTTCATAAAGTAAAGGAGATAGTCACCAAACTTGAGCTAGGCTTTAGTCTTGATAGGCCCAAATTTTATTTTTCTATAATGTGTCTGCCAGCTACCTGTCTTTGGTAAACAAGAAAAGCAACAAGTGACCTATAAATTGCCTGCTTTTTGCAACAAGTAATTATGTCTGCCAGGTGTTTCTGTACATTGTCTGCTTTTTGGTAAACAAGAGAAAAATATGTAATCTGTGATAAGCTAACTTCTGATAAATAATTTTGTATTGGGTAAAAAGGATTGTAAGGGCACCCGTTCCCACCAATGGGAATGAAGGTCAGGTTACTGGGGAGGGGGTTTTGGGGGGGATTTTGTGGTTTTTGGCTATTTAACCCATCTTCTGCTTCTGTACAGTGGCCTCCTCCCTCTGGCGTTCCAGTGGTGTGGACCGCCCACTTCTGTCGAGATTCTAATAAAGAAACCTTTCTGCTTTCACCTGGAGAAATCTCTGAGTAGTCAATTTGGGGTAGGGTCTTGCACCCCACACAACCTGCTCACCATTTCTTATGGAAAAATAGTATTCCATTACATTCATATACTACAACTTGTTCAGCCATTCCCCAATTGATGGGCATCCCCTCAATTTCCAATTCTTTGCCACCACAAAAAGAGCTGCTAGAGATATTTTTGTACATATGAGTTCTTTCACTAAATTCTAACTGAAATTTACCATTTAGATAGTCAAAAAGCATTTATTAAGAGCTTACTATGTGTCAGGCACTGTGCCTTAGCACACTGGAGATACAAACATCAAGCAAAAAAGAAAAACAGGCCCTGCCCTCAAGAAGCTTACATTCTAATGGGAGAAGACAACACATAAAAGGGAAGTGAAAACAGGGAAGGGATAACGAGGAATGAAAGATGGCAGCCTTGGGCTCTTCCCCGAACTTGAAGGAGGGATGTTCCAGAGTGAGAAGGCAATATTTCCTTCAATTATAATTGTAAGCAATAAGCCATTTTTCTGAGAAGGGGTCCATTGGTTTCACCAGATTGCTAAATAACCATATGAACCAATAAACGGCGAGAACTCATAACCTAGTCCAATCTACCTCATTTTATAATAGCCAGTATTTGAACCCAAGTCCTCTGACTCTTGTCCCTATTTTGGGCTTCCTATACTCATACTTTGAACTTTTCAAAGCTATAGTTTCTTTGGGAATAAGAAATCTTGAATACCTTTGCTTAGTCAGACTAATATTCTATATTGGTAAAATGCTTTATGATTCTTTCATATCTGTTTTCCTTATTTGAGCATCTCCTCAATGTTTTGAGGTAGATCTGCTTCCCCCTCATTATTTAAATGAGAGAATAGAAGCTGAGAGGCATCACTGCTGTTACATCCTCTTTCTGGTAAAGCCAAGTTTGGAATTTCTGGATTAAGACTTGTGGTTTATAAGTGCTTTCGAAAGCATGCACATTCAGTAGTCCATTAGGTTAGGCAAGTTTTTGTCTGCCTTGGTCTTTTCAAATAGGCAAAATCAGCATATAGGACTCAGATTAGTGAACTGAAAATGACAGATTTGTCCGTGCAATAAATGGGGAAATTAAAGTATAGAGTGGGACAGGCAGGGTATAGTGGAAAAACAATGGATTTAAAGTCAGAGAACCGCTGCCATTTACTACCTATGCAATCTTGGGCAAGTCTCTGGGCCTCATTTTCCTCACCTGTAAAATAAAGTTGAACTAGATAAAAGATTTAAAAAGCAATTATAATTTTGGTTTTTAAAAATATTTTATTTTTTCCCAATTGCATGTAAAAACAATTTTAAACTTTCATTTTTAGATTTATAGGTTCCAAATTCTCTTCCTCCCTCCTCCTCCCACACCCTAAGATGGTAAGCAATTTGATATAGGATCTACATGTGCAAACATGTAAATCATTTTGACATTAGTCATGTTGCAAGACCCCTTCCTCCTTTCCCCTTGAAATAAGACCAACAAAAAAAAAACAGAGAAAGTGAAAAACAGAATGCTTCTATCTATGTTCAGACTCCATTAGTTCTTTCTCTGGAGGTGAACAGTATTTTTCATCACGAGTCCTTTGGAATTGTCTTGAATGATTATGTTGCCAAGAACAGCAAAGTCATTCACATTGTATATTATTATTGTTACTGTGTATAATGCTCTAGGTTCTGCTCATTTCACTTTGTATCAGTTTCTATGCCTTTCCAGGTTTTTCTGAGAGCATCATGCTCATTAAGAAAAAACAATTATTAAACATATACAAGGGAGACAGAAACAGGAAAAAGAGAAGACGATCTCTGTTCTCAAGAAGTTTCTGTTCTAATAGGATGATGGAAGAGACAGGATACATAAGGGAGTGATGACCAGGGATAGACATTTTGATCTGAAAACTTACAGGGATGATGAGTGGAACTATAGGAGAAGGGAGACGTTGCTTTCCAGAAGCAATGACAGCTGATCTGATTATGGTTCCAGAACCATATGGAGAGCAGAGTGGAGTATGGGGGAGGGGAAAGAGAGAAAGGGTATATGTAATACAGGATGGTGACTCTAGAGAGATTTCCAGAGAATGAAGGGAAGCCCGGCTGGAGCCTGGGCCTACACGTAGTAGACAACTGAGATAACTCCCCCATGGTGGTTGGAGCAGTGGGGGTCAGGTGGGGGACCAAGATTAAGAGTTCAAAGCAAGAAAAGGTTAAATGTTCCAGAGCTTGGTTTTTGGTCCTGGGTGGTATGGTAGCTGATGAAGAGATGGCCTTTAAATTTGCTTCCAAGTTTAAATCTATGTGGCTTTTAAAAAGTAGTACCAGAATGTTGTTGCATATGATTGTGATGGAGTTGTGCCATAAGAAATGATGAGAGGGGTGGTTTCAGAAAAACATGTGAAGTGAGAAGAACCTGGGAGATCTTTGTGTAGCAATGTTATAATAGTGTATAACTGGGAACGATTTAGCTACTCAATCAATACAGTGATGCTAGACAATTCCAAAGGACTCAGGATGAAAATGCTAGCCACCTTCAGAGAGAGAATGTATGAACTCTGGGTGCTGATTGAAGTATATTTTCTTTTTTTTCTTGCTTTTAAAAAATACGGCTAATATCCAAATATAGCATGCATTATTTCTCATTTATAATTATACTGCTTGCATTTTCACTGGGCTGGGGAGGGAATGGGAAGAAGGGAGAGAATTTGGAACTCAGATTTTTAAAAGAAAGTTGAAAATAAATAAATAATATATTGAATTTTAAAAAAATAAAAGTAATACCAGGAATTCTAATCAGAGAAATAGTGTCTGGCTTCTTAAGCTCTGCAGAGCTGCTTCCATCCACTGCTTCATTTCTCTACATTCATGTCTTCTCCAGTTTGGCTTTCACTCAGTGTCTCTTAGTAAAGGACTCAGGGCAGTGACTACTGGGCTCTGCTACTCGTTTCTGTGATCTGCCTCTAGCATCTGGTCCACAGATGTATTGCAGAATGGGGCCAGAATTGACGTGCCAGGTGCAGCATTTTAAATGGCCACTGCAGGATGAAATCATCCATCCAACCCATATTGCCTAGCTCTGTGCAGTTCCTTGCCCTGGTTGGCAGCTGCAGCCACCAAGGCCTGGCAAATCTCAAGTCGGCTAGTGAGAGACCAAGGGAGGGAGATACCCAATAGTGGTGGTTGCTGCTGCTGTTGCGGTTGCCACTGCTGTATTTTACAAATTGTCTGAAAGGTTGATTTTTTAAAGAGAAGGGGGGAAAATCCTGTCCTGCAAAATCCTAGGCAATTCCCAGTGGGACCTTTTTAAACCTGTGATAAGTTATCTCATCTGAAGGGGATAGGATTGGAGCTTCTCTTTATTCTATTAGCTATTCCCTGAAGCAGAGTTGACTTAATGAAAATTCTCTTGAAGCCTTTCCTCTTAACCCTCACAGCATGGCTGCTGTGCTGAACTCTCATTGGTTGCTTTATTGGTGTGAGGAGGAGGTGGGGGTATGCATGGGAGGAGAGAAAGAGAGAGTGGGGGTAGGGAAGCAGATTTGCTCCTGAATATGGAAGCCAATATGCTAAGCTGTGTGCTCTAAACCGGTGGGTAATGTGATTAGAGTAGCTGCCGAGAGATTCACATTGTGTTCTGGGCCTCCCGTGGCTCTCTTGATTCTGGGCCTTTTCTGCTCCAGTCTCCGAAGGTCTGACAGAGACCCCTGCTGCTCCAGCATTCTGGGCCCTGGGACTCTTTTGTCTTCAGATAAAGGGACCCTCCTCTTGGAGAATTCCACAGCCAGATGTCACATACTGAGCCCCAGAGGGGCCTGTCTAATAAATTCTACTTTCTCCTTTTATATTAAAACATTTATTCTCTTATAATAATGACAGTTACCGGGCAAAACAAAATGCTTCGAACTGCACATACTTGTTAGATGTTTAAAGTGAAGTCTGATCTGCTCCGGGAGAAATGTTTGATATTGATGAATGTAGGAGAAACAGGGAGGGGTTGGGAGAAGGGCAAGGGATCAGTCTATTTAACATGTTCCGAACTGGTGTTGTGGAATAAGGAAAAAGAAATCTCCACTATTTCAGCTGGTTTCAGTGCTCCAAGGCCCCAGTTGATCCTGACTGTGTGTAATGAGACAGAGGGTAATACTGGGATTAGGTCTTGGTCATGGAGTCCCCATGCACCTTCCTTGCTTGCAGAAGACAGCTTTTGAAAAGGGGCTTCAGTGTAAAATTGGATCCTAGCATGTCCCCATCCAGTTCAAGCTATTGTTTAAGATCAGTCATCAGACAGAATAGAGGCACTCCCAAGGACAGGGAGAGGCCACTAAATTACCCAGGGAGGGTGGAGAGTTGCCACCAGGTTTGAGTGTCTTTTAGGGAAAAACAGACACAGATGTAACCCAGTAAGGACGTTCCTAGCTGAATCTGTGGAGATCACTGAGTTATTACCAGCCATCCAAACTGACCTCAGTGAGTTAAAGGGGTGGAGCTAAAATTTATTGGGGTGGGGGTGGGGGTGGGGGTGGGGGATGGGAGGCATTAGAGAATCAAGCCAGATGAAATCCTGGATAGCAGACCAGTTCCAAGGGCGCTGACTGGTTCAGTCCCAGCTCCAGCTGGGTGGATGACATCATCTTAGGAATCTCACTCCAGTTACTAAAGGGCAGATGTCCACAACACCAACCCATTACTGAAATAGGCATGAAGCTTTGAAGATCCCAGAAACTGAAACGCTCTTCCCTTCCTTCCGCCTCCTCACATCCCCCCTTTCCTGACTAGTTCTGTAGTACACCAGCGATAGGTATAGTTAAGAGGAAGCTGTAAAGGACAAGCTATTTCAGTTCTCTGGGCATACCAACCTATACCAAAAGGAAAAGCTTTGTGAGAGAGAATGTCCTGGGACTGACTGCTCCACTCGTGTTTAAAGAAAGGGGGGGAGGGGGAACAAAGCACTTGGCTGCAAATACTAATTTCTACATTTTAAAATGTACTTTCGAAATGCGCATTTGCCGAACATCTAACTCATTGAATTCATGACCTAGTAATGCAACTGCTGCCATTACATTCTAATTCACCATTAGGCACATCCTAGCAAGTGCAATAGGAATTGTCAAAGCCATCAGCTGAATCATACCCTGGTGTGGAAGAGACTAAAATCAAATTGAAGATTGATGCTCAAAGAGCCCCTCCCGTAGTGAGAGGCAAGCGTCACTCTGGGGAGCCCCACTCCCAGCCCGAGCTGGGTTCTGTCGTGGGGGGTGGCCACAGCTCAGGAATCGGAGGAGCCGAGACAAGGAGAGAAAGGATGGCAACAGCAAGGAAGCCTTGAAAGCACTAGGGCGGGGGAGAGACGGAGGGTGGGGGGGGGGGGCGCGAAACAGAAATAAAAGCGCCAGGGGCCATGGCAGACGCTAAGGGTTAAGCCAACGGGCCCTGCTCTTCTTCTATTGGGGAGCTCCGCGGTTCTGCTCCATCGTGATTGGCTGGGGAGAATGAGCCCCCACTCAATAGGCGCAGGGCTCTGTCTGGCTACCGCAGCACCAACCGCGGGAGGGATGCGGGTGGAGATGGAGATGGTGAATGGGGGTGGGTAAATCTCGGGGACCCGAGGGAGGGCGGACAGGAGAGCAGCGAGGTCACCTGGGGCCCGGTGCTGGGGGCGGGGCTGCCTCGTCCTAGGGAGGACACACAGGACGAATCGCTGAGAGCAGCCTCAGAAACTGCAGTTCAGCTTCTGCAAGCTTAGGGATATAGCCAGGGCTGCCAGCGTCCAGAGCATCCTCTGGACAGCAGCGCGATGTTCACATGTGTCTCTGTGCCAGAAATTCTCTCTCTTGGCTCTGGCTTCTACCCTTTACAGTCATTCGAATGGAACACGAAGCCACCATTTTCCCCAAACAGGAGCTGGGTTGGGTTGGACGCCCCGATTTGTGACTAGATGGGCTTTCTCTCTCGAAGGAACTTTTTAGCTCTCTTGTGGGGGGAGCACCGTGAATTGCTCAGTGGCATTGGACGCCCTCCGAGGTCCCTTCCAACTTTGATTTACAGTTAAGTCATATCCCATTCGTGACCACATGGACCATACTGTCCATGGCGTTTTCTTGGCAAACATACTGGAGTGGTTTGCCATTTCCCTCTCCACGAACGGGTTAAGTGACTTCCCCAGGGTCACACAACTAATAAGTGTCTGAGGCCATATTGGAACTCTGGTCTTCCTGATTCCAGGCCCAGCTTACCTAGATGCTATACTTGAAGCAGCAGGAAAGGCCACATACACACAGAACTACCTAAGGAGCCAAGCTCTGGAGGTGGCTTAGAGCTCGGAGGATAGATAGACAAGGTAGGCAGCCAAGGTATTCTTTGGATGCAACATTCCCTGGGGGAAAGGAGGATCTGTGAGATACTTTTACCACTGCTTTTTATAAACAACCCAACCTTTTTATGCCAGAAAATTCTAGTGTTCTGGCCAGGGCCAGCAGGTTCTCTCTTCTGGCTACATTTCATTTGCTTTTGTTCCCCCTTACTCCCACCCTCTTATTCAGAAGAGAATAATAAAGAACTGGAAACAGTCACAAAGAAAGGAGCAAAAAAAAAAAAACCCAACAAACCCATACTCCCAGAAAATAGTAATAGTGAATAGTATGCCTGACATCTTCATTTTATGTGCAGTCTCTTGGCTCCTTTGCTTTCTGCTTGAGGCAGCAGAAAGTATCCTAGACTTGGAATCCGAAGATCTGAGTTCAGATCCCAACTCAAGCACTAGGTGAAATAGGTAAGTGACTTCTCTGGGCCTGAGTAAAAAGAGGTGGCTGAAATAGAGATGTTCCTGTCTGAGCTTCCTGCCATTTCTGAAGAATATCATCAGTTCCCCAGGGAAGTATTTATGTAGCAATTTATGAGGTACAACGCTTTTGCTTTATAGGAAGGAGGAAAGGGTCTTTTAAAAAACCCCTCCTCTGTTCCTGAGTGCCATCCTTCAGCCTGAAGTGACCACCCCAAATGTGATGTTACAGGTTTCTCTGGTTTCTCTATGGTGCTGCTGGGACTTTCTTGGTTCTTAAGTTACCCCAAACCAAACACAGACAAGTGAGGTGTTGGGGGGCTTGTTACACTATGACTGTTGTGAGTCATTTCATGATGTCTATGATCCTTTTTATTAAATTTTATGGATAAAGACACATTTATGGGGGTGGCTAGGTGGCGCAGTGAATAGAGCACCGGCCCTGGAGTCAGGAGGACCTGAGTTCAAATCTGGCCTCAGACACTTAACACACACACACAAAAACTAGCCATGTGACCTTGGGCAAGTCACTTAACCCCAACTGCCCTCCAAAAATACCCCCCAAAAACAAAAGACACATTTATGTCTTAGAATTTTGTTCAAGTGTCGTCTTTTCTTACTCTGGAGAATGTAAATGAACTAGTGTTGCTTGCCAGAAAATAGATGCATGCATATATATGCATACACATTTATACATAGCTATATTAATAATTAAGATCTTTTTCCCCTTGTAAGGATCTTCATGTACTGGAAGTTTATTCTCCTCTTATACAATGAGTTATCATTTCGCATGTAAACTCTCAAGGGGAAAAAAGTAACATCTTCCATTAGGCTTTTTTGATTTGCATAGGAAAGAACATCCTTCTAAGACCATCCTGTCCCTAACTAGGCAGTTTAGAAGCAGAATTCCCCAGTAAGACCCATGTACATATTAATTAGCTACTATACAGCAAGGTACCCTGAGGAAGCAAAAGGCAGCTGCATGTGCCAGGCAGATCAAACCACCACCATCTCAAATCACTTGCTTCCTGGTGGAGGCAGCCCAAGATCCTAAGCTCAGGAATGGCCCTGCTTCCAATCCAATTCTTGTAGTCATCACTGAAGGCAACAAGCCATGCAGAGAAGGGTCCCACCACCACATCATGACCAACCAGTGGCTATAGTGGTACAGGCAAACCAGCCTAGCCAAAGCAGCAAGGCACTTTGAAGGAGAAACAGATGACATGTGCCAGGCAGGTTAAACTACCTCAGTTATTATCTTTCTTCAGACTTTGCTGGAGATGGGCAAAGATCCTGAGCCTAAGAACCCTAAGTATGGCAGTGCCCCCAGAACACTGGCCCCATTTTCCACTTGGCCCTTGCAGGCATCAGAGAGGGGAGCAGCACTGACACTCCAATAGTAAATACTGACCACCTGCCAGAGATGGGTCATGGCCTAAGAACCATACTGCGAACGTCGACTTCTGGCTTCTAGCTTGGTTCCCTCAGTCACAGTGTAAGGAAGTAGTACTTGAGTAGACACAACCTGGTAACTTCTGCAGGTGCTGTGGTTGTCCTCCTTTAGGAGCCACAGCTAATGAAAACCAGGTAAAGAAAATCCTTGTGATCAACATCTTTGACTGGTCAAATGGTTCAATTTCAGAAACCGATATGATTTTGTCAAAGGAGATGACAACAAATAAGATGCATCACCATCTGCTTTGGGGCTACCCCTGAAGGACCATGGGGAGTTCCCATTTGTCTTTCTGTATTATTCCCCTCTATTAGACTATGAGCTCTTGTCACTGGGACTGTCTTCTTTTTCTGTTTGTATCTTATTCCCAGTGCTTAGAACAGTGTTTTGCACACAGCAAGCACTTAATAAATGCTGTTTCGTTCATTCATTCATTCATTCATATCTTCATACTATTCTGTATACCTATGTAGTCTTAATTGATTGTTGCTTTGTTTTTTCTTTCATCCATGAACTTAGCCAAGAAGATTATCCTCTCCCTGCTTTTCTCCAGTTATAACCTCATAGATAAATGTCTATCTAGGCCCAATGTCCCATAGCACCTGGAATCACATACATGATCTTCTATGTTAATTGATAAACATTTATTGCCCAGCACTGAACTGGGCACCTGGGATACAAAAGCAAAGGAAGAAACAATCCCTGCCCTCAAGGAGTTTTTACGTTCTAACAGAGGCAACAAGTGTATAAACAATATTAAGAGAATAAATACAAGTAAGCAAAAGGTAGTTAAATACAGTGAAGTTTCTCAGGAAAGGCTGAGATGAGGAAGGGATAGAATTTGGAACTCAAAACTTTAGAAAATGTTAAAAAAAATTAACATGTAATTGGGGAAAAAATAAAATATTATTAAAAAAATTAATTCAATGAAGTTCAAGAGAGGACCTTAAATCCTAGGAGATCAGGAGAGGCTGTTTGCCAAACTTGAATACATTGGTATACTCATGACATGAGATATGAGAAACATGACCAGACCCATATTCATTCCTCTCAACCCATCAAAGGATAGATTGATCTGGAAGCAAAGGTCATGCTTACCACTTTGCCTCCCTACCAATCTGGAACCTCCAGAAAGTTTCTCATTTTTACCATAACTCAGACACAGGATTTTTTTCCTTTACAAAAGAGCTAGCTGGGAAGCCAACTCATAAGAGTTACACCATCACCCCAGTCTGGTTGCAGATTTGGAGACCTATAAACATACTACTCCCATCTCCAGCTGGCTGTTAAAAAAAAAAATCTAATAAATCCCTTTTGGAAAGGTAAGCCTCATGCATTAGTTTTTTCCTTTTCCACTCTCTAATGCATATGCTGGGTTACCACATACTCATTTTGAAAGGCATTTGCCATCAAATGCAGGAACCAAAATAGGTTAGAGAAACTAATTTTTTGAAACTCTGAACTCACAAAGATAACTCATTCCAATTGCTGCAGTGAGTGGCTCTAATTTGCAGTGTCTAAAGAAGGAAAGGGAAAATACTTTTTGCAAGATACTTGGCTCTATGGAAGGAAAGCATTCCAAGGGTTGGATTTCTTGGATGAGTTTTATTGCCACCTCCTTCCAACTCTACCTAATTAGCAGCTTTTCCAATTGGGCACTTGGAATCAACCAAGGACCAACCTCATCACATTATTTAAGAAGCAAACACTAGAGGGCACTGCAGCACTATTTCAGTTGTTCTGGGAATTTAGGGATCCCACTAGGGAGGGAGACAAGTCAGGGAGAAATTGATCTCTTGATTCTTGCTTTGGTTGTAAAACTGGGAAGGGAATCAAGAGGCCGTCCTTTTGGCGATGTCAGATTGGTCCAATCCTTGTTTTTAGCTTCCTTGATCTGCTTTTATTTTACCCTATTTTAGTAGAAGAGAAAATGGATAGAAAATAAAGAAATGTTTTAATGAAGTAATTAAACCATTGATTTTTTTTTTTAAGGCTTTGCACAACTGATTTACCCTCATGACCCCTGTTAGATACCTACTGGTCAAACATCATTACAGCATCCCTCTTTTACATATGGTATCACTAAGATGAGGAATAAATTATTGCCCTCAAAACAGCCGTGGAAAAATGAGAAAAAAATCTGGAAATTTCTCTCTTATTCAGTCACTCTGCTTGACCATTTTTATTCAAAGCCATGCCCTCCTAGGAGTTCCTAGCTGTGTTCATGAATGGGGGTAGTTTAAACCTTTGATTGTGGGGGGGAACTTGTTAGGGCAAGTAAATCATATAACTAGGTCCAGAACTGAAGAATTCTGGGGTCATAATATAATAATCTTGACCCTCCCTCCAGAGCCCTCTGACCTTCCACGCCTGGTTCCTCACCACTTTTAGGGTCAATGCCCTTTTTTTTTTTTCCTGGGCTCTATAGAATCTTTCCTGCTTAAATGTCACCAGGAAACCCAGATCCTGATAGGTGAACACTGAGCTGTTGCAGAGACTTCTTTTTTCCTTCCTTCCTGCCTCTGAAGCTGGGTTGTTGAGGCATTTGTATTAGGTGACACAGTAACTTTCACTTTGCATCCAAGGACAGACAGTTCAGGGATCACCATCACCATCGGCATGCTGATGAACAAAAGGCACTCTGGCATGTGCTTGTGCCAGGTGGTGGCTTTCAGACACTCTGGATGGCAACTGGGGCAGGGTGGAGCTAGGGGCTGTCTTATGGAAATCATGTCCCAGGCGAGCATTCTGAATGAATGGATGGAGAGCTGTCCCTGATTTGAGATTTGTGGGGAACGATATTTTCTCAAGTTTTATGCTTTGCTTTCTTTCTTCTTTTTATCCTTTCGTTCTCATTCTGTTTTGGAGTCCCTGTAAATGAGGAGAAAATCTCTGAGCTGCTTGTATTAGTGGCGCTAACAGCTATTCTAGCTTCAGAGCTAATGGCTGTCCTTGTGGCTACAGGGGTCATGAGGCGATGGTGTCCCTAAATCATACCCTGATGGTTCAAGAGGAGTGATTTCCTCTCTGGGGGAGAGGTGACCTAGGTTTTCCTCTCTATCACCCCAGCAGTCTGTTTCCTTTTTCCTCTCTAACCTCTCTAGCTTCTCTTATGGCCGAGTCCATCTTTTCCAGCCAAATGTTGGCTATTTCCTGACGGCTCCATTTGACAACAGTGAAACCCCTTTCATGTTAGCACGGGCTTCCTAAGAGACTGTGACTCCCACCCCTCCAGCCCTCCAATGATTACGACTCAGCAGGACGTGAAAGTCCCAGAGTTATAAGAAATTTGGATTAGGACAAGCTTTATTTTGTGGGCAGAACTATCTCCTTTCCCCAGTGCTCTGGCTATATTACACTGAGTTATTTGTGCTCTATGTTCTTCACTTAGATTTTTTTTTATCCATTCTGTGTTTGTTTGCCACATGCTTTTGTCCTCATGCCCTTTACTCACAGCCTTCAATTAGGGTTGGACAACATGATGAATCTCCTGTTCTAAAAGAACAAGTAAAAATGACCACTTCCATCTCCTCTCCTGCATTCAGAATCAACTCTCTGTGGGCAACAAGTGTGTGAGACAGTCCCTCTGCCTTCTCCCTCTACATCCTTCCACTTCCGGAGGTCTCCTGATTTTTGGTCTAATAAAAAGAATCACTTGTGGACCCAAGGGGCTGGAGCATTGCACCCCTTCCCCAGGGGGCTCCTCTGCTCTGAGCCCACACTAGATATGGTCTAGACCTGGTTCAGTCTTGGGAGAGCTTAAGGCAGGGATATAGACTCACTTTTTTTACACTCTTTGTCTCACTGTCACCTACCCCACTCCGGGGAAAAGTTAAAGATTCGGGTTCATGTCTAGAGGCTCCTTAAAAGGGGTGGTGGTGCAGAAAAGCATTTCGTTGTACAATATGAATCAGGTATGGAACAAATATTTATTTCCTACCCACAAAGAAATGTTAAAAGACATGAAAGACTCACAGTGCATAATGACAACAGGATTCAGTAATTTAACTTATAACTACTGTTACAAATATCTAGAAGGCTGATGCTTAAACCTCATCAAAACATAACGAAGTTTGCTGGACTGTTGATTAAGCGTTCTTCTTTTCCCTTTAGCTCTGCACTGTCTGCCTCAAAAATCCATGTATTCTGACAATCCAGGCAATGGCCTTGGACTACTCTTCTTGGTGGCCTTCTCTGATGTAGAAACTCCCCTTAAAGCAAGTCAGTTCATTCACTCATTGGATCCAGGAGCCCCAGACCTCTCAAACTCACAAGGTTGCCACCACACCTGAACTCATTATCTCAAAAACAATGTTTGATCACCTACCTACTCAGGAAAGGAAACAGAAAATGGAAAAGGCAAGTCAAGGGCCAGCCAGGTGAAAGCTTGCTTAGTTGAACCTAGGTGGAACGAGGTGAGCATAAAAGAGTGGTACCCAAAGAACACTGCCCATCCCCCATCTCTAGGGAATTTGAAAGACACAGAATACTGCTTATCATACAAAAGACTTGAAAAAGAGAAACTATTTCATGCTTTAACAGATACCACACCCTGCCACCCACCCACCTCCTGCTATAGGGCAGGGAGGGTAAGGGGGAAAAGATCAAGGAATCACCCAAGGCGATTATACCAAAATGGCAAGTCCTTGGCAATATGAAATATTGAATCACTACAAAAGTAGAAATAGCCAGGAAGTTTGTCATCTCTAAAATGTCCAAATGCTGGTCATCCAAAAGCAAGAAGGCAACTTTGTACATTTGTGAGATGGCCCTCAATACACCAGCCACCCCGGAAGGAGTTTGTGTGATAGATTTAATTTGTTCAACAGCAAAAACACTGCAAATGTTTGTCTTTCAACTTCCTGTCTCTGGGGAACCCAGAAGACACCTGCCAAGGACCTATGGCCATTGATATCTCAAAGGGACTTCAGGGTTCCCTACAATGTAAGTAGTGGGTTATTTGTATCACAAAAATTGAGGGTTCACTCTGAATGCTCTTTGAGTTATCAGCTAAAGGTAGATTGGATAGTGATGAGAACACCAAACAGAACACTCTGAATTCTAATTTAAATTCTAATTCAAACCAATTCACTTCCTTTCTGGGTTACATCCTTTCCCAAAGAAATTTAAGTATACATCTATGATCTCCAGCAAGACACTTTATTTTTTTGGTCCCACTACCTCAGTCACTAATCACCAGGCTGAGGAATTGTGTTCTTGCTCTGTATCAACCCAGGTTTAGGTACGTTTTAGTGTCAGAACAAATTATCTTTTCAGCTGTATTCCAAAGGATCCTTAGTTATCTTGGTTTTCCCTACTCAACGTGGCCCAGTGTTAAGAATGTTAATTTTAGAGTTCAAAGACCCAGATTTATATCCTAACTTGTTGCTTACTATGATTTTCGGTAAGTCATTTCCCCTTTGTAGGCCTCAGTTGCCTCATCTGTAAAATGAAGGAGTTGGACAAGATGACCTCTAAGGTCTCTTCCTGCTCCAGACTTATGAATAGCATCACCAGCATCACCGAGTGACTACATTTGGCTTAGCCTATGACTCTGTCTTGGTGGGTTGCCTTAATTACCACCTGGTGGTCAGAAAAAGAAGCGTCAATCTGGGGCTCTTAACTAATGAAAGGAAACCAAGCTTAAAGAAGGAAAAATTAGGGCAGCTCTTTTCACGGTCTTCTTACAGATATGACCCAGTACCAAAGATAGAATGACAAAGCTGGGACCAAGTCCTCCCCATGAAATGCTTCCATCTAGCTTGTTGGGCAAGTGTTAAAATGAAGGAGGGAGTAGGGAAGGAGAGCATCTGAAAGTCCCTGACCTGAATCGTGATCAATAGGAACCCAGTGTATGCCAGGGTGCAACTGTCAGTACTAGAGGGAGTTCAGTTCAAAGAGAGATTGAAGGGAGATGATTCAGGGAGAATTTACAGAGTACCCTTCCTGATGACAGCTGGCCAAAGCAGGAGGTACCAATCCCCCAGGCCCATATGGGATGGGGAGAATCCAGCGTTCTGATTTAGTGATAGGATTTTCACTTAGAAAACTGATCTCTTTTTACTAAAACCTCTCGTCTAGCCTCCCTTCCTGAAATCTTCTTCCTCAGGAGTGTTTTCTCTGGGAAATCTGGCACCAGTCCTTCATTTTTGATAAGTTATCAATTTAGGAAGATCTTAAAGTCATTACAAAAAAAAAAAAAAAAGGCCTGCCTTCACAATCCCGCGGTCGAAAAAGTTTTTCTAAATACTCATTTATAGAAAGGAAAACTAAGGGTGAGAAATAGTGTCCAAGGTCATCAAGCAAGATTGCTTCCACCCCCTTACCCTCGGTTTACTCTTATTGCATTCCTCCCATCTGCTAATAACGAAGGAAGTCATAAGTTTGTGGGGGTTGAGACGAAGTGAGGAAGGAGGTACAGGTGGGAGAGCCGGCAGTTAGGAAACCAGAAAAAGAGAGGCATGTTCTGCACGGCTCCTCCGGCTCAGTCAATGCCCAGCAGGCTGAGGAGCACCACCAGCCACTTAACCTAAGGTGAGGGCAGGTTGGGGAGAGGGGGCGCATGCCTGCTCTCATTTATGTGGGAGCGGGGCAACTCGAAGACCCTGTGACTTGCTTGCACGTGGCCGGGCCAAGGTGAGGTAGGACCCGGAGACCTCCTTAAGGGCTCCGTTTCCTATATTTTTCACCCTGCCCCTCGGACGTAGGTTAGTCCCAGAGAGCTTGGAATCCTTTAACATGCGAGTTGGGCACCAATGGTCCTGAGCCTGCACAGCCGGAGCTCTCTTGGACAGCAAGCTCCGGGGTGGGGGAGGAGAAAGCGGGGAGCACGAGGTTCAAGTCCCTTCCCCGGGAAGGGGACTGCCCACGACAGGGTTAAAGCGCTCGAGTAGAAAGAACAAAAGGGAACCCCTCACCTCTTTCCACGTTGCCCCCCTCCTCCAACCTCGCTGTCGCCCTCAGCCAACCGGCAAGTGGCTCTGCCTGCCGACTTCAGTAGATAGGCTACAGAGGGACCAATAGCACAGCGGAGCCTACAGCCCCATTCAACCCCACGTGGGGAGAGGGAGCGCGCGCCTGGTATTTATAGGCTGGCTGGGGGAGGGGCGGATGCTCATTGTTAGAACCAGGTGCTCCGACCGCCTGCTCGCTGCTGTTGGCTCTAGGCGCGACCTGAGGGTATCCGTCCCCCTCCGGGCCCTGGAGGCGCGCGTCCTTTCACCCTTTCTGGCGGGAAAAGCCCCCTCCTTTTCCGCCCACCTGGTTTCCACCAATTCAGGGCAAAAAACCCTTATCTGTAGTAATAATTTCTTTCTTTTGCGTAGCTCTGTGTACTTTTCAAAACATGCTTTCTTCTCCCTTTCTAAAGCTTCGATCTCATTCTCGCAAAACCCTCAGCTTCTTCCACTTATAAAATAAAGGGGTTGACCTAGATTTTTAAGGCCTCGTCCGGCCCTGTTATTCAACCCATTTTACAGTTGAGGAAACTGATTCAATAGTCATACAGTTAAGTCAACAATCGTGGTATTACTGTGTGCTAGGCTAAGCGCTGGGGGTACAAAGGTCCCCCTGTTCCACCTTCTGGGCACCCCCAAATTCCTGACTGTAAAGGGGCTCAGAGAATAGTTAGTCACAGGACTGGGATTAGAACCAAATTTAGCCCCTTTTTCTGTGAATCCTATCCAATTGGGAATAGTCAGTTGGTTATAGCTAGGAACGGAGAAAAGTTGGGATTAGAAAATTTAGTGTAAAGAGTGAGTGTTAGAAGACTGTAAACTCCCTGTGGGCAGGGTTTGGATTCTTAGCTTCTGGGGTCTAGAGCTGGAAGAGACCCGAGAGACTCTCAAACTGTTTCGTCTTAAATTACTGAGGCTTCCCAGAGAGTTTTTGTTTATAAGAAACACTGTCTATTGAAAATGCCATATTAAACAATGAAACTGTCCCAGTTTCAGAAGCAACTTTACATTTCTGCCCCTTTTTTCTCCTTATTGCTCTCAACTAGAGTTAGGTGTCTTAAATTGAAAGGAAAACAAATGCCGAACTATATATGTATATATATGTATGCAAATTGGAAAGCATTTTGTTGTAGTGTTTTAGTGTTATTATGAAAGTAGTTTTGACCTCTTGAACCCCGGAAAGGGTTTTGGGGATGACTTCCCTTGACCAAGATTTGAGAACTGCTGATTTAGTCCAATCTCCCTATTTTCCTGATTAAGAAACTGAGGTCCAGAGGAATGTAATGAGGTCACATAGTTAGAAAGCCGAAAAGACAGGATTCATACTGGGTCATCTGACTCCAAACCCAGTGCTTTTCGGTCAATAAACATTTATTAAGCACTTGCTGTTCACTTGTTTTTCAGTCACGTCTGACTCTCCTGGGGTTTTGTTGGCAAAGATATTGGTGTGGTTTGCCATTTCCTTTTCCGGCTTGTTTTACAGATGGGGAAGCTGAGACAAAGATAGGTGACTTGCTCAGGGTCACACAGCTAGCTAGGTCTTATTTGAGCTGGGGGAGATATCTTCTTAACTTGAGGCCTAGCACTCTATCCACAGTGCCACCTGGCTGCCCCTTGTCATTAAAAGCACTTACTGTTTGTTGGGTACAGTGCTTTGCTAAGTGCTGGAGATAAAGCCAAAAGTGAAAATGAGCTGCTTTCAAAGACCTCATTTTTAAAGGAGGCAACAAGGTGAAAACATATATTAGTAGATACATAATGTATTCAAGACAAATATAAGGGATGGAGACAGGGGTGTGCCAGGGCCAGTAGATTGTCACATTTTCAGTATAGACATTTTACATCTCAGAAATCGATATAAACCAGGGCTTGATTTATTGTTTTGTTAATTGTTTAGACTTAAGAAAGTGATGTAGAAAATGATAATAATGTAGATTAAGTTTAAAAGTGTGTAGTGGGAAGGAGCTTTTTTATTCCCTGGAGAGCCAGTAGTTAAACATTACTACTAGCACGCCCCTTGAGGGAGACCACTAAGTGGCTGGGGTGATCAGATAAGACTTTATGTAGGTGTTGCTTGAGTTGAATATTAAAAGAAAGCAGAGATTCTAGATTAAAGTGAATATACTGAACTGCATTCATTCAAATACATAAAATGAAATGAAAATGATAAATACAAAAATGAAATCAGAGATACAGAAATGAAAAATGACAGTCCCTGCCCTCAAGGAGCTTGGAGTCTAGAGCCTGGGGGGGTGGGGGTGGGGGATGACATAAAGATGAATAATTGTAATATATGACAGAAGCTTAAATTAAATTAAAAATAAAATAATTTAAAAACATACATGACAGAAGATAAGTGCTGTAAGAGCTGTACAGAGTTCTAGGCCAGAGGAAGAAATTACACCAGGCTGGATTTCGTGGAGGAAATGGTGTTCCATTCACCAAATTCCTGGTCTACTATGTTCTGTGAATGACTTCACTTAGGCTCTAAGGATAAGAAAACGACCTGGTCTTTGCCCTGGAGACACTTACAACATAGAACTGAGGTAAGACAAATATTTATAATGCAAGTTATATTAAGTGCATAAAAGTCTCAGAAAAGTAGCACAAGAGATTTGAGGAAGGGGCATATCAATTGTAACTAGGGGTTCCTTAGTGGAGAGAAATCATACAAGTTTCATGGAGCACTAGTCATTGGATTCTGATGTCTCATCTTGAGTGTAAATAGCAATTGTTTCTGTTTTGGCCAGAAACTCTGAGGGTGTTCACCTCCCAGACTGCTTTTTTTTTTGGGGGGGGGGGAGGTAAGAGGCTGTTCTTTGCCTCATTTCTTACCTAGCCTTAATCACTGAATGGGTGTTGCCTCAGGCAAACTGAGGCCTTAGCTGAAAAAAGGGCAAGTTCTCCCACTGCATTGGAGCCATCTCCAGTTGTCCTGATCTATGTCTTGCCACTGGACCCAGATGGCTCTGAAGGAGAGAGGGAGGCTGGTACAACCCTGCTTCATTTAAATCCAATAGACTTGCAAGTCATTCACTTTCTGTTGTCATTGATCCTCTTTGAGAAGGAAGGATAAACAACCACCACCACACCACCACCACACCACCACTACTACCACCACCACTACCACCACCCCCCCACACCCCCTCATCTCCTCCATCCCCCCCATCCCCCCATACCCCCACCACGACCACCTCCACCACCACCACCCATCCCCCCATCCCCCCACCACTACCACTACCACCACCACCACTGACAACTTCACATGGGCTTAGCATAGAATGAAGGGAAAGAGATTTCAAGAGGCATAGATTTCAAGCTAAACCATGTCAAGCATGGAGAACAGAATGAACCTAGGTATAGTAATGGCTAAGGGTTGAATAGGATCTGAGAGTCAAGTTTTACCCCTCCCAGACTTAGTTTCCTTATCTGTAAAATGATGAAAGTAATAGTGCCCACCTCATGGGGTTGTTTCAAGGATCAAATGCGATATGTAAAGTGCTTTGCAAACCTCATCATGCTATATAAAAGTTAATAACTAGTACTATTATTAGTCTAGCTTGACCAGAATATAGAATGATTATAAATGGAATGTAAAAAAAACTAACAAACTGGGGAGGAAGTTTGGAGCTAGAAGCCTGGAAGAGGAGAACAGGATAAGCTTAGTATTACAGAAGGTTAGAGTGCTTTGCTTCAATCAATAAATCAACAAGTATGTTAGAGAAGTACAATATAAATATAATTTAATAGAATATAAAAAGCTCCTTGAGGATAGGGATGGTTCACCTTTGTCTTGATTTGCTAAGTCTCTATGGTGCCTGGCACATAGTAGGTGCTTTTAAAAAATGCTTGTTGATTGATTGGTTCAAACTGGGTCTTGAGAGATGGATAAGATTTTAATAAGCAGAGATGAAAGAACATTCCAGGGATATCTGAGCCAAGGCTTCTCAGAGGTGGTAAAACTCTCAGCTCAAGGTTCATGAATCTGTGTGGTTAGGGAACAATCAAGAGTTCAGTTTGGCTGAACACAGGGTAAACATAGGGGAAAAGTGGGAGTTAAAGCTACAAGATAAAGACTGTATTTGATTGTGAATACTAAAATAAGGAGTCTGGACTTTATTTTGATAGCAATGGGGAGCCACTGCAGGGTTTTTTGTTTTGGGGGTTTTTTGCATGTGAATGATGAAATCAGGCTTGTGTATTAAGAAGGTAGTTTGCTGGATGAATTAGAGGAATTGTAAGGTGGGGAGTCTGGTTATGAAGAGGTTGAGGTAGGCCATGTGAGAGGTTCAGGTATGGAGATAATGAGCCTCTGAAGCAGGGTGATGGTGGTAAGGAAAGGACAAATGGAGAGGTATGATGTGGGCAGAATCTAGGACAGGGTAGGAGTAGGGGCTAGGAATAAGGAGAGAGTGATGGCATCAGGTTTAGAGGCTGGGTTACTAGAAGGATGGTGGTACCACTAGCAGAAATAAGACATTTGGGAGGAGGGGCTAGTTTAGGACAAAAGATGATGGGTCTGGTTTTTGACCTTTTGAATTTAAGGTGCTTTCTGGACAACTAGTGGACATTTAGAAATGCTGGACTGAAGCTTAGTGACTATAGAGATCAGAATATAGAGGTTAGTTGAATTAGATCATCAAGGGAATTAAATGGAAGTGAATCCCTGGGAGGGGGTGGGTATCGACAGAGAGACAGAGAAAGAAGATAGAAAGACAGAGAAAGAGATAGAGACAGAGAGAGACACATATACATACAGAGGGAGACAGACAAAAAGATAGAGACAGAGAGAGGAAGACAGACCAGAGAGAGATAGACAGAGACAGGGATGAAGACGGAGAGAGAGGTAGGGGAGAGGGAGGAGAGACAGACAGAGACAGAGATAGAGAGAGACAAAGAGACAGAGAAGGGAGACAGAGAGTGAGAGATACAGACAGATACAGAGAGACAGAGAGAGGGACAGACGAAGAGAGACAGAGAGAGAGACAAAGAAAGAGAGAGACAGAGATGGATAGAAAGAGGTTGATTACAGAGTTTTAGGGAATACATACATTAAGGGGGGGGGGAATAAGGAAGAGTTGTTAACCTGGAAGATGGAGGTAGATGCCGGTGAGAAGAGAACCTGGATAACTTCAATATCAAAGAAGTCAGGGAAGAAGAAAATTTCAAAAAGGACAGTTGACTAAATGTCCACATTCTACAAAAAGATCAAGAATAGGAGGATTTAGAAGACTCTTGAATCTTTCTGGAGGGTATTGAGATCTTAAAGAGAACAGTTTCACTACAGAGTTAGTGAGTGGAAGCTACTAGATTGTAAATTTCTGGAAGGTACAGGTGTATTTTCTTTATATCTAATGTCTTGCATGTAGTAGGTGCTTAATAAATGTTTGTGGGATATGTAAAATGAAACCAGAAGGCAGGGGACTGAGGTGTACCACCAGTTGTAGGGTTGATGAAACCATTTATTGAGGATGAGAAGATGGTGACTTAGAACCATACAAGTGTCCACAAGTTGAATGCCTTTGGTTACCTCAAATCTGCCTGGTACTGCCTCCATCCTGGAGAAGTGTCGGGACACAGGGAACTGACTGGCAGCCCTAGAGATCAGAAGTTCTTGAGTTCCACAGTCATTCCAATAGCTTATGTCAAGCAGCTTACTAGATCTGACTTAAATTTCCCCAGCTGGGAAAGTCATGGTTGACTTTCCTCAGGGGAGGACTTATTCAATGCAAAACCAGTGGAAAATGCTTTCCTCTGGTGCTTACTTGTTATATCTATGACTGGCCATTGATGGCTTCAAAGAAATTTTTCAAGGGCAGTGTTCTCTATGGGTGGAGTGAAATCTTGGGCTTTGTTGTTGTTTAGTTGTGTCCAATACTTCATGACCTGATTGGGAGTTTTCTTGGAAAAGATGCTAGAGTGGTTTGCCATTTCCTTCTCCAGCTCATTTTACAGATGAGGAAATTGAGGCAAACAGGGTAAAGTGACTTGCCCAGGGTAACACAGCTAGTAAGTGTGTGAGGTCAAATTTGATCTCAGATTTTCCTGACTTCACTGTCTACCAGCTGTCCAGACTTGGAGTAGAGTCCCTCTTTTTTTTAAAAAAATATTTCATTTATTTATTTTCAGTTTTCAATGTTCACTTCCATAAGTTTTAAATTTTCTCTCCCTCCCTCTCACCTCTGTCTCCAACATGGTTTGCAATCCAAATGGGCTCTACAACACTAAATATTAAACTCATTTTCACATTAGTCATGTTGCCATAGAAGAATTATAACAAATACAGTCTCTGTAGTTGTGATTTTATCAGTGCAAGGAACTTCCAGAGAAACCAATTATGGTCTTAGAGAATTGTCTGGGGGCATTGAAAGGTTAAATGACTTACCTACCATCTCACAGCCAGTAAGTATTGGAGGCTGGACTTGAATTTAGGTTTTTGGACCATAAATTTAGAGTTGGAAGGGGTGTTAGAGACCTGCCAGGTCAAGCCCCTAATTTTATAGGGGAGGAGCAGAAATGTTAATTAACTTGCCCAGGGTCACACAACTACTAAGTATATGAGGAAGGATTTGAACCCTAGTCTTTCTGACCCTAAGTCCAATGCCCTGTCTAAAACCTTAGAGGCCAATCCCCTACCCATTAACCATGTTGCTTTCTCTCTCTCTCTCTCTCTCTTTTTCTCTCTGTCTCTCCCTTTTCCCCTCTCTTTTCCTCTCTCTCTTTCTGTCTCTCTCCCTCTCTCCCTCCCTCCTTCCATTTCACAATCTCTAATCCCTAAGAAAAGTCTGAAAGTTTTAGGTAAGTTTGAAGCCAACAATAGATGTTGTTCTTGCTTGTTTCAATCCTCTCTTGACTCTCCAGACTTTCTCTACTATGAAACACAAACCCCCTCGCCCTGGTATTTGGCTCTAGCCTTGGACTTTTCACACTGGAAGCATTCTCTGACCCTGGAGCCCCTACCTCCAACTGACTGGTTCCTGCCAGCACCTCCCTTTTAAGGAACACGCCCAGGCCACCCACATCTTCTTTCCTCTCTAGGCTCCACTCCTGACTGTCACTGCCTGTTCCCCTTTATTTTCAGTTCCCCTTTTCTAGTTTGTCTTCTAGCTTTACAATGGAAGTTTCTCGAGGGTAGGAGCAGTCTCTCTGCTTGTATTTGTATCCCATACTTAGTACAGTGGCTGGCCCATAGTAAGCCTTTAATAAATGCTTGTTGACTTGACTAAGAGAAAATAGTTGCTGATTTAAGAGATGAGATGCCTTGATCTGACTGTTTAAAGTTCTTTATTTCTGAGTTATTGCCCATTTCTGCCTTTTTTTCTCTTCTATTCCTTTCACTTGCTTGTTTCACTACCCTTCTCGTTCATTCCCCTAGACCCCTGAGTTCAATCTGTTGCAGTTTGCATACATCACTCTTAATTGCCTCTTCCAGGCCAGCTTATGGCCAGAGGTGGGGTGGGGTAGCATCAAGGGACTTCCCTAACCCACAGAGTTGCCCTCTGTGGCAAAGCCCCAGAGGTCTCCCCAAGAAGAGAACCATTGTGTGGTTCCTTGGAAATGCCTTAAACTCTAAGCTGTATTGTATATTCAGGATCAGAGGCAGCAGTTGAAGGATCCACTGTTGAAAAATATAATTATCCCCTCATTGCATAGGCTCCTGACACCCACCATGCTCTCTTCCTGGGCCCCCACGCCTGTTTCTCATAAGTTAAAACAGATTTCCAACACAGGGCAAGATATTCAAGTTGTTCAAAGGCCACTGAATAAAAAGGGTAGTTTGGACCCCCTCCCCCACAAGTTTTGTGCCTCTGCCATAGGTCAGAGAGAACCAGAGGTCTAAGAGCTAAATTGAATGCAAGCATTTTGTCTAGAGGTGGCTTCTGGGTTTCTACTGGTTTTGGGGAATATGACCAAATTCCCTCCTTTCCCTTTCAATCCTGGGATCCAGAGTACTTTAACCTCCAAAGCTTTGGAAAATGGCAGGAGTATAACATTTATTGGGAGCCCAGAGAAGCCTGGCTTGAGCCTTTGCTCTTTTCCAGTATTGGTTAAATTGTGGACTTGATGTTCACTACCTATGGGGAAGGGAAGTTCTGGTCTCTGTGATAGTGAAGTAGGGAAAGGAGAGCCCTTAGCTCTGCTATTACCCATCTGACAATGCCACAAGGTGTCTGTGACAAGACTAGCTAGTGGTGTCCTGACCTAACCCCCAGGGAAGGAGAGATTCACTCTCTCCTTTTCTGCCCTAACTTCCTGCTTTATCTGAGAGAATGTAAGGGGGCAATGTAGAGCAAGATGGAGGAGACCAAGCCATATCCTTTCTCCTTCCATTTCTAGGTGCTAGGAGCCCCCTTAGAACTGTTATCTCCTTAAATGACGTTTTAAGGCTTAATAACAGTATTGATACTATATTAAAAAGAAAAAAACATAACAGAGAGATATTGGAATCTGCCCTTAGTTCTGCTTCCTAAAAGGCAAACTAGGAAGGGTGGAGAGGAGGAATTCTAAATTATTTGTAAGTTCACGTTGGAGTTGTCTGTGCAAACTGGCTGGAGAATTTGAGAAGGAAAGAAAGAAACTAGGATAATGAGGTTGTCCCCGACACATAGCATGAAACATCATGTAAAAGGAGGCAATAATAGACTAACCCCTTCTCCCCCCAACTCGTTTTCCAAGGGCGATTTTCATTCCTGACAGGAGGTGAAGGGCAGAGGCTGACCATTCTACTCTCCTCAGAGAGAGGGAGTGCCAGGCTAGAAGTATATCTTTCTGCTCCCATAAAAATTAAGTCGAGGGGATGTGATTTTCAGGTTCAAGCTAAGCTTCTCTTTGCTCTTCATTAATGAGGGAAGGAGGACCCATGCTTCTGTCTCCAAGGCTTGACTCCCTTCTTACCAAATACTAGTTCCACAATGAACGCTTTTAACAAGTAGCAAAAAACCACATTTATCCTAGTCATCAGCAAAACAAAAATCAGAAAAGGTATACACAGGAAAATATATCTCATCCAAGTGTGCAGAAAGTTGAGGATAGGATAGGAACATGATGGAGACTGCTAGCTCCTCTCATATTTGCTTCTTTCCAAAGTCTTCTCCCTTCAGCCACTTGAAGTAGGGTTGGCACCATCAGTCTTTTGTCTCAAAGCTGAGAACCAGGAACATCTGAAATGACTGTAGAGGCCAAAAAGATTCTAGTCTAGAGACTGAAGAGACTAACTCTCATCTCTCTTAATTTTGCTGACTCTACTCTGACCCTGATGCAGGCACTGGGGCATTTATTTTCACCAATAAAGAGAGAATCCCATACTAATGGGCTTTGAGATTCAGGTTACACAAGCATTTATTAAGTGCCAGGCTCTGTGCTAAGTACTTTACAAATATTTTCTCATTTAATTCTCACGACAACCCTGTGAGATGGATGCTCTTATTATCTCTATTTTATAGTTGGGGAAATTGAGGCAGACGGATTAAATGACTTGCCTGGGTTACACAGTTAATAAGTGTGTGAAGCTGAATTTGAATGCAGGTCTTTTGACTCCAGTTCCAGCACTCTATCCAGTGTGTCACCTGAACGCATCCTTGAGAACCACACATTTAATAGAGAGGAAAGTTTATTGGCAAGAGGAAGAGATATTCCTGGGACCAGGTATTCCTGGCACACCAGTAACCGTGATGTTTAAAGGTGGTAACAATTTTCCATATCTTGCAAAGGCAGCTGCACAGCCCATACTGGGCTTTAAGATGAAATCTTGCCTTTGTGAAGGGAAGGGGGATGAGTTCCTTGGGAAGGAAAGCTATGACCCAAAAGGGAATGAGCTACTAGGGAGTCTCTACCCATGCAAAGGGTTGTCATCTTAGCAGGGGTGGGGAACCTGTGGCCTCGAGGCCACATGTGGCCCTCTAGGTCCTCAAGTGTGGTCCTTTGACTGAATCCAAACTTCGCAGATCCCCTTAATTAAAAGATTTGTTCTATGAAGTTTGGATTCAGTCAAAAAGTTTCTCCCAAGGACCTAGAAGGATACATGTGGCCTCAAGGCTGCACATTGCACACCCCATGAGGATACTTGAGCATGTTCAGGGCTCAAGCTAAGGAATGACTGACAGATGAGCCTACTGTGCTCACCACTGTTCTGGTGGTGGTGGTGGTTGACCTTCATTCTCAAAGAGGACCAAAATGTTGGATTAATGGTATAAGGTGTCCCACTGATCTGATCAGTATAAGCTTGGAAGGGTCTACCACAGGTCAAGCATGAAAAGTCCATGTGAACATTTGGAGTGGAAATGTCTCTAAATTTGTGCATTCCATGTTTCTTTTTAGCAATTGCAATTCTGCTTTGCTCATAGAGAATAGAGCCTTCTTTGATGTGGGCACACTGTGCTGGGCGATCTTGTGCCAGTGTCTCTCATGTCTCAAATTGATTCTAAAGTTCCTCAGAGAGAACTTGAGTGTCCTTGTTTCATTTCTTTCAACTTCCATGTGAGATCTTGTGTGAGTTCTCCATAAAATAATCTTTTAAGCAAACATACATTTGGCATTCAAACGATGCGGCAAGCCCATTGGAGTTGCATTTTCTGCAGCAGAGTTTGAATGCTTGGTATTTTAGCTCTGGAGAGAACCTCAGGGTTTAGTACCTTATCTTGCTAGTTGATCTTGAGGATATTCCTGAGACAATTCCAATGGAAGCGATTCAGTTTCCTAGTGTGCCACTGGTAAACTGTCCAGGTTTCACAGGCATACAACAGTGAAGTCAGTACAATGGCTCTGTAGACCTTCAGTTTGATAGACTAATACTTTTCTCCCACACTTTCCTTCAGAGTCTCCCCAACACCAAACTCTGGCAATGCATGAGTCAACTTCCTCATCTATATATACATCCCTGAAAAGTATACTGCCAAGGTAACTTATCCACATTCAAAATTTCTCCATTTGCTGTAACCAATGATTCCATGTGTGATGGTGTGGTGCTGGCTGGTGGAGAGCCTCTGTTTTCTTAGTGTTAATTGTCAGGCCAATATTAGCAGGAGCAACAGAGAATTGAAACTTACTTTGTTACATCTCAGCCTCAAAGGCTACATTGAGTGCACAATCATCTGCCAATAAATAGTTGGATCAACTCTCCCTCCACTTTAGTCTTGACTTGTAGCCTTTTCAAGTTAAATTATTTACCACTGGGAGGGGGGAGTGTGTAGAGCTAGGTGGCACAGTGAATGGAGCACTAGCTGTGGAGTCTAGAGGACCTGAGTTCAAATGTGACCTCAGATATATAACACTAGCCATGTGACCTTGGGCAAGTCACTTTACCCCAGTTGCCCTCCAAAAAAGCAAAAATAATAAAATTTACCGCTAGTGTCACAGCTGACCTTGATGCTGTTTTCATCTTCACATCACTGAAAAACATCATGCTTAAAAGCATGGGAGCAAGCACATAGCCTTGTTTCACTCCACTGATGACTGGGAAAGTATGAGAGCACCATCCATTATCCAGAACCCAGGCAAGCATGCAGTCAAGAAACTGATGTACAATATTGATGAACTTTTCTGGCCAACCAAATTTTGCCATGATCTTTCATAAGCCCTCATGACTGAAAGTATCAAAGACCTTGGTCAGATTGATAAATGTTGTGTACAGACTTCTGTTCTGCTCCTGCCATTTCTTGGGCAGCAAACACCATATCAACCATTCCTCTGCCCTTTCTGGTCCTCCTGACTCCAGGGCCAGTGCACCATTCTCTGTGCCACCTAGCTGCCCTGCCTCTGCCCTTTCTAAAGCCACTGTCCTGTAGATGACCACCCAAGTGAAGGAGCAGCCTATTAAGGAGGACTCTGGCAAGAATCTTGCTGGGAATGATTAAGAGAAAGACACCTCGCTCCACCATGATTGTCACAGAACAGCCTATTTCTTTTTCTTTTATAGACGTACAGTGGAGACATCCTTAAACTCCTGGAAGATGACTTCTTGTTACATAACCTAGAAGATTTCAGTCAACTTTTGTATGAGCTGTGGACCCCACACCTTGTAAATCTCAGCTGGAATAAAATCAGCACCAGGTGCTTTGCCCCACCAAAAGAGCCTAACGGCATTCAAAACTTCTTTATTTGGAAGTTCAGTTAGAGAGGGATTGACTTCAACCTGAGGTATATGGTCAATGGCTTCAGCATGGATTGATGAGGGTCTATTGAGAACACTGTGGAAGTCTTCAGTCTATCTCTCTAGGAACATGTCCTTATCACTAATCAATGTGACTGAGTAGTTGAGATACACCCTAGGTCTTTGGCCCATAAATAGCCTTCAGGGCATCATAAAAGTGCTTTAGATTGTTACTGTCACTATTAAACTGAATTTTATCTGCCTTCTTAAGGAACCAAGAAACCTGTATCTCTCTAAGCTTTGCTTATACTTTGCTTTTGATGGAATTAAATGCTATCTTCTTAAAGACAGATAAACTATCCTCCCGGTAAACCTTGTGGAGTTCTTGTTTTTTTGTTGAGCAACTTTGGAATTTCCCCATCATTTTTGTCAAACCCATCTTGATATTTGCAAGTATTTTGGCCCAGAGATATGTGGTGCTGTACACCAAGTCCCTGAAAGCTGCCTACTCCTTTTTTGCTCCACTGTTGCCAAGCATGTTTTGGCTCAGTTTTCCCTCCAAGTTAGCAATAAACCATTCATGTTGGGAGAGGCATCGAATCTGTTAACATTATGTCTTCTAGTAGTCATCTTGCCATGGGCCTGCCACTTTTGTTGAACGTGAATGTTTAGCTTGGAGAGAATGTCTATGGTTGGTCCAGCACTCTGCACATATCACTTTTGTTACTCTCAAATCCTATCTCTTCTCCTTACAATGACATGGTCTATTAAATGCCAGTTTTGCTGAGAGGATGCATCCACAAAGTTTTATCATGTTTAGGTAAACAGAAGACAGTGTTGGTCATAAGAAGGTCATGAGATGCACAAGTCTTTGGTAGTAAGTGACCATTGCTGTTGATGTTTCCAACTCCATTCCTCTCAAGGACTCCCTGCCACATCTGATAGTTTGTGCCTACTCTAGCTTTAAAGTCACCCAGAATTACAAGCTTGGCCTCTTTTGGCATGTTGGTGATGAAGGTTTCCAGTTATTCATAAAATTTTTCTCTGACCTCATCAGGATTTGTCATTGTGGGAACATGTACACTGATGACGGTGGGATGATCATGGGATGGCACTTACCTGCAAGTGGCAATAGCATTATCACAAGCCTGTTATTTATTCCTTTTGGAAGACAAACAAGCCTGTTGATTAGATGAGTTTTGATTGTGAAACCTGTGCCTGCTTCACAGTGCTCCCTTTCATTGCATCTACTCCAGAAAAACTTGTATCCAGCTCCAACTCTGGTAAGCTGGTTGTTTGTTTCATTCAGGGCTGCTATTTAGATGTGATGCTGTAATGGTAATGGTAATTTGAAGTTCTTTTCTGCCCCTTAATAAATCTAGGGGAATTTGAAGACCTTCCCTGCTTTGAAAATATACTCTGCCCCCAATAGGCTAAATGTAATCTCATGAACCTGAGAACAGCAAACTCCTCCTGAAGAGTAGAAGAGAGCCCATAGGAAGCTGACAGTCAGAGCAAGCTAGATGGGAGGAGATGATGCTTCTGAGGGAGATAGATGGGCTTGTGGGTAAATATTGGTCTCGTATTGGTATGTGAGAAGGCTAAAGGATGCTGTGGCTCTATGTGCTGTTGTGTCTTTTTAACTTCTTTGCTACTATGATGGAATCGGCTTACTGGTTTGGGGATTTGGTTTTCTGGTATCTGAATAAATGTTTTGCTTCTATCTTATATATGGAGAGTCTGTTATATTTTGTGATCGTGCACTATGCAGGTATATTTATTGTGACCTTGGGTGCTGTAAATATCGCATTGGTGCTACATTTGGTAACAAATTCTTTTGAAACATGATCTGTTTGTCTTTCAGATCTACTAGATTTAGTGTTGTCCATAAGCATAAGTGCACTCCATGTTCCAATGGTAAGTGGAATAATCTTCACAAAAGTTTTTGTACATTTTTTTGGTGTGTATTTTGACCACGAGGTAGCATCACCACCTGTCAAAGTAAGGAGGCCAGGTTAGGATAGGTGAAACAGAAAATTTTGGGAACACCTTTTCTAGCTCCTTTCTCACTCTAGGAGGTAAGCCATGCATTCCTAAAAAAAAAAAGGCTGCTTAGAGATCCAGGGGGATGCTGAATCCCATGCTGCTTCAGTACAGTGAGAAGATAAGCCTAGGGCCTGGGCCACCTGTGTGCAGAATATGACTGCAGCTCCCATGTATCCATACCTGCTGCTTTGTCACTTGCCTGTTGACACAGCACTCTGATGTAGGTAAAAATGGTAAAATGGTATGAGTGATATCTTCTGACTCAGACCTAAATTGGATTTAAGTGAGGCAGAGATGGCCTCATTTTCTAGAGTCATCAGAGTCCAGTGCCAAGACAAAGGTCAGGATGACTGGTGAAGGTCTGGGATACAGAGGATGACCTCAGTGTCTTCATGTCTGACCAGGCTTTAAGTGCTTCACAGTGCCTGCTTCTGCTGCCTTCATGGCCTTCAAGTTGTTCTCATCCACCCATTCCACTGGGGAAGTCTTCACATGCTTGGGGTAGACATCTCTTAACTCACTGATGATTCTGAGGCCTGTTGGTTACCCTGAGCCTGGTTTAGCCCTTCTGCCAAAATGATTTACTAGGCTATGGCTACTACACATGCTATATAGCTTCTTGGAGCTGCAGGTGAGAGTTAGGTGAAAGAAGGACCCCAAAGGTAGAAAGGAGCCCTGAAAAGGGTTCAGCGGACCCACAGCAGAGGTACTAGTCCTTCCTGAACACCTGCCTACCATTCTTCCTGGTGGATTATTTCACTATAGCAAGGTTACATGGGTCTGAGGTTGACCACATTCACTTCCAGCTCATTCCTCAGCCTGCTACTTGATTGGTTACCAAGTTCTGGTATGTTTGGATATTTCCTCAATAATTATTAAATTACAACATCTAAATCATTACTCAATTAGCCTGTGCCCTCATCCCAGTTTATTAAGTACTATTTAATAAATGGGAGAAACAAACCACTTTCCTATTTGCTCATATCTCTTTACATAGCATAACCCTTAGTTTGGGGGGGCTCATATACAAATAAAAATTACCGCCTATACAATTTATAAACAAGGTAATCACTGACAACAACAACAACACAAAGACATAAATTATTATTTACAATTTTGAAGCTGTGAGAAAGGTCAGAGTCACATGTGACCATCTCTACAACTCTTGACTTCTCATTTAATACAGTCTTACTCTTCAATTATCTCAAGATACCAAGTCTCTTTTCAAGGGTCATCTTCATCCTCTTCACAAAATAAAGATCAAAATGGTTCTCTAAAGAAAGAATCCTCTTCATCCTCTGTCTTTATACCTTATCTAGTCTCTCTCCAGCCATTACAGGGAAACACGCTCTTTATAGTTGACTCCTCATGAATTATCTCTGTAACATCTCTTCATAAAACAACAGTTAAGGCAGTTTTAACGAGAAGTTTCTCCTTTCTTTCTCCATGTCTTCTCCTTAGTTTCTCATAGCTCATCATAGAGTTAAATTCACATTTACTCTCTCTGACTTTATTGGGAGAAGCATCTCATAGATTCATAGAATGACAAAGTCTAGTCTAAAATCTTGCTTCTATGCTTCTGTAGAAGAGGCTTTTGAAATGCTCAGTTTTGAAATGTTTCAGTCATGGAACACTCTTTGTAGCTCCTTTTGGGGTTTTCTTGGCAAAGACAATGAAGTGGTTTTCCATTTCCTTCTTCAGCTCATTTGACAGATGAGGAAACTGAGGCAAACAGGATTAAGTGACTTGTCCAAGGTCACACAGCTAGTTAAGTGTCTGAGACTGGATTTGAACTCAAGAAGATGAGCCTTCTTGACTCTGGGCTTGAACTGATAGAGGTAGGGTGGAATTTGTGGTAGCATTGGACTATGTTGGGGTCTTGAGACTCCTTTGATGAAATGCGATTGTTATTTTCTTAGAATAGCTCTGTTTTGCTCTCCCGTAGCAGATTTTTCCTTCTGGTTTCTATCCTGGTATAGTGGAAAAAAGGGCAGAGCGAGGAGTTAGAAGACCCAAGTTCAAATTTCAGATCTTCCATTTACTGCCTATGTGACCTGACCTTGATTTCTTCATCTATAAAAATAAGGGGTTTGGATGAGATTACCTCTAAAACTCCTTCCATCTCTAAATCTGTGATACTGACAGGGCTGTTCTTTCTTTTCTTCATCGCCCTAGCATGGCCAGGCCCTTGGCGACCATCTGCTCTTTCACCTGTTCCAAGAGATGGGCCTAGTTTCATAGGATCAGTGGAGTTAGAGCTACAGGCAACCTTGGAGATCATTTTGTCCAATCCCCTTATTTTATAGATGAAGAGACTTGGGAGGGGAAGTGAATTGCCCATGATCAAAGGTAAATATATTCTTGAACTGCAGAGGAAAGGATTTAAAAGGAAAAAAAAGGTTAACTTTTAAATCCAAGAGATGATCAGGTCAAAAGGTGACTGAGAACCAATATAAGCTGTTGTTATCAACTGGTTTACTCCATATGCCTGTAAACGAACTGCTTTTTTGAGCTCCTGGAAACAGGGTGGGATCATAAGGCTCTTTAGCTGTGGGTGAAACCAGCAAAGTTAAGCTGCCACTAGCCTAAGCAGGGAAGAATAAAAAATATTCTTCAGGAGAAGGATAATAGAATAACAGTGACTACATTACGTCACATGGGGTAGCTAGGTGACTCTGGAGATAGAGTGCCAGACTTGGAATCAGGAAGATTTACTGAGGTCAAATCTGACCTCTGATACTTACTAGTTGTGTGGCCCTGGGCAAAGTCACACAACCCTGTTTGCCTCAGTTTCCTCATCTGTAAAATAATCTAGAAAAGAAATGGTGAACTATTCTAGTATCTTTGCCAAGAAAACCCCAAATGAGGTCACAAAAAGTTGGACATGACAGAAAAATGACTAAACAACAACAATTATATATACAATCATATGACATATTAAAATATATATATACTATATATAAATATATAGTATAGATGTAAAAACATATATAATATATGTGTGTATATGTGTGTGTGTGTGTATGTGTACTTTATATATAAAGTAGATAGAATGTTGAGCTTAAAATCAGGAAGACTTAGGTTTGAATCCTACTCTTGATACTTAAAACTCTCTTGGGGAGAGTGACTTTACCTCTCCTAACCACCATTTCCTTATCTATAAAATGGGTATAGTCATAGGATTCATCTCACAGGACTATTTTTAGGATCAAATGAAACAGCATCTTCCACTAGCCAAAACACAGATGGGAAAAGCAGTTGGTTTAGACCAAGGGCATACAGAAGAAATTTGTATTGGAGGTGATGCAGTTGTGAGAATATTGATGTTAATTTACAGAATATCTGAATGAGAGAGAAATATGAAGGCTCGGGAAAAAATTTTGGACCTTATTTATGCTGAAAAATGGTGACTGAGAGAACAACTGTAGATTTAGGTGCTATTTTCCCATCCTTGCAAAATCTTTATGAGATTTATCTTCACACAAATCGAAGGTGTCCTCAAGCAGGTTTTTGCAAGCAGTATTCTACAGTGGACCATATCTTTATCATTTTGCAGTTGACTTAAAGACATAGAGACTACCAGATTCTACCCTGCTTATTATCTGTTATTTATGAAGCAATATTGATGATAATGAAAAGTTTGATTCAGTAGATCAAAATCTTCCCTTAAAAGCTGTCTTTCAACAAAGAGTATCTCCCAGTCATACACTAAAATCATTTGTAGCAGGGGACTGGCCAGCAGGGGCCCAGTTCTTCTGATCATTCAGTCTGTTCTGCCTGGTGAGCTTGTCTCTGCTCTTGCATAACGAAGGGCCCAGCTCTCCATTTCAGAGCATGCTATGCAGGTGTCAATCTGGTGACCATTTCCTGTGCATTCACTTTATAGTAGTGAAAAGCCTTGTAACTGGCTATAGAGCCAGAACTAAGGATGCATGCAAAAAGCTCCAGCAGAGGAACTTAACCTCCCTTTCTCCTTTTCCCTTTCTCCCTCTCCTCTCCTTCCCTCCCCTTCCTCCCCTCCTCTCCCCTTCCTCCCCTCCTCTCCCCTCCCCTCCCCTCCCCTCTCCTCTCCTTTCCTGTCTTTCCCCTCCCCCTCCCTTTTCTTTCCCCCTTCCTCTCCCTCCCATTTCTCTCTCTCATCCCTCTCCTCCCTCCTTCCCTCTCTCTCTCTCTCTCTCTCTGTCTCTATCTCTCCCTCTCTCTCTCTCTCTCCCCACCCCCCTCTCCTCTCTCCTCTCTCTGTCTCCGTCTCTCTCTCAAGTGATGGGAAAGAAATGCCATAAGCCTCTGGGTGGAAAAGCCCCTCTGTTACTTGGCAGCCACATGGCCTTGAACACATGCCACCTTTGTTTCTTTTGTTTCTGTTATACTTTTTCTTTCCTGAATAGATGACTCACTAGAGACAATGTTTTTATGGCATCAAAAGTTGGCAGGTCCCCAGAGGTCCATCCATGGTAGTCCATTTCAGTGTTTGCTGCAGCAGCCACGTTCAGTGTGCCGGAGAAGTCTTCAGGAGTGACTTCCTTGCTTCACCCTGCCTAGCCATGGACTGATCTGGCTGTTGAGATGCTGTTTCCCGAAAACAAGAGAGTAATTTGTCCATCAGCCATGCCATTACTGGAGGTGAACTTAGTAGGAAGAATGCATTGTAGCTACCACTTTTAGTGTGAGCCCACTCTGCCCAGGGTCTGAAGTGGTAGAGAAGAGTGTGCTTTTATTTGGGGGGGATATTTCTATACTTTGGTTCTTGCTATATTTTCTCAGTAAGTGATCCATTTCCAAAAGCTAATTAAGACTGACTGGCTTATTGATATCAACTAATAATCAATGGGAGAAGCTGCTAAGCTCTGGGGACCTAAGCCATCAAGAGCTAAGGAAGATCAAGATAATGACCTGTCAGTGCTTACACATTAGAGCAGTATACATTAAAGATTCCTTCAAAGAGAGAACAACAGAAATAATCCTGTTCCATAATCCTCTGATTGGTTGCATCAAAACCGGAAAAATTGCAGAGCCTTCTGGAAGAGATCCACAACCACTCAAAAGAATTTGGCCTGACCACCAAATAGGAAAGATCAAATGGGTGAAGAATGTTAATTGCCAAGATCTCTTTGTAACTGAACCTGTGATTTCACAAGGAGAGGGAGCTCCCAGGGTGCCACTCCCTCTACCCATACAGTTTAGCACCTGTTTGCAACACTGAGAAGTTGCCTGGGGGCCCTGAGATGTTCACTGACTCAGGGTCACACTCAGTCATTGTGTGTCAGAGTCAGGAATTGAGCCCAAGTGTTCCTGAATCTGAGATCATCTTTTTTTTTTTTTATCCATTATGCAATGCTAGTTCTCAGTGCCAAGATTATGACTTGCATTTGGATGGACAACCACTAGATCTTACCCATCAATATGTATATATCTGCGACAGACAATACAAATGGAGAGCGAGTTGGGCCCAGAATGAAAACTAGAGGAAGAGAATGCATTTAGAAAATTGCAAAGCTCCTTTAATAACCTTAAGCTTCTCTCAGAAACAAAAACCTATCTTTTTAATAGCAACATTATACCACTCTTTTTGCATGGCTGTGAGAAATGGATCACAACAGCCTCCAAAAAACTGAAAATTAATATCATGAAGATGGCAGTGGAGAGACACATGGTGGGTATGAGCAGGCTGAAGCATGTAACAAATGAAGAATTTTGAAAATGAACAGGAGTAAAAGATGTCGTTAGGGAAATATATGATAGGGAGAGAAGACAGACTGGTCACACAGTGAGGACAGGGGTGACCAGTTTGCTCCACTTTTATCCTCATGTAGAACCCCTTATGGACTCACTCTCCCATCTCCCACTCAAGCATCCAGGTTAAGTCTTGTTCTGGGCTGGTATCGACCCAAAATAGTCTCCTAATAGTTTAGGTTTGTTATTGGAACAAAATGATATACTCATACATAGGTCATATAATAGTTAACAAAAAGAGATTTACTTAGCCAATGGCAGGAGAAAAATATTCAATAAGAATAGGCATTGAGGACTCTTTGAGTTGGTTCAGTTGAAAGAAGACTCCTTGTCCATTGTGATCTAAGGTATCAGAGTATGAGCCTGGAGCTCATGGCTGTTTTACACTAAAGTAATGTAGAATTGAAATTGACAGTCTGAGCCTTTAGTTTTCTGAGCCAATCAGATCTGGAGGATAGTTTCAGTACCCTTTAAGGTAAGAAGTCTAATTTGTATGGGGAGAAGGGTCTCCAGAAAGTAGCTAACTAATCCTTATTTCAGGGTTCTAGAGGTAACCTTGATGGGTTGAAGATTTTTAAAAATATGATTGCTTTTGAGCCCTCATCACTGGATGTATTGACTGATATAAATTAATCACTTAATATAAATTAGCTTTACAAAGGGATACTTATCGAGAAGGTACAGTAAGAATAGAAGTAAGGAAACATCCCCTCAAATCTGGGAATGCACTTTCCCCTGGTTAGAGGGGTCTCACTAAATTCAATTCTGGGTGTGGAGTGGCAATGGATGAGTTACTTCCTTGCACAACTGGGATGGGTCAAGCATGTAGCAATTACATGTTACATGTAATTACATATAATTACAATTATCTGCAGACTCTGCCAACTCTAGCTGCTGAACATTTGATAGCTCTTTCAGCCTTTTGAAGCTCACAAAGTTGTAATGCACTCAGTTTTATCTTGAATTACTCAGTCACCTACAATCAAGGAAGAGCAGACACCAGAGACAAAAGGAACAGATGCCATACGTTTATAACCACATGTGGCCATGTGTGGCCTGGTGGGGATGTACATGTGTATATATGAACTCCTACCTGGAGTTTTTTGCCTTTATTTTAAAACTGCCAGGGAAAAGAAGAAGACATTGTCCTCTAGAATCTTTGCATGTTCTGTCAGTTATAGCCCAGCCTTTACTGACTGTCCTTCTGGCTTCTCAGTCAACCAGAAGATCTGTCATCATCACACAGTCACCCCCAGCCCTCACCCTTCTCCCAGTCACTTATAATGAGATACTAGCCCCAATGTTCCGCATTTTGGATTGGCAGCAGGCAGCGAATATTATGTATGATCTGTATAATTTAACTGTGCCTGTGCTAAGGGACTAGACCCTCACTAGTCAGTCCCCTATTATACTTTTTTTTTGCTTTTTGGAGGGGGGAAGGCAGGGCAATTGGGCAAGTGACTTGCCCAAGGTCCATTATACTTTTAATGTTAGGAGAAATTGAAAAAGGCCTGTAATATATTGGGTAGACTCTTTGTGTCAGACTTAAGGGAAGGCATGGATGAGAGTTTCATAGGATGGGAAGCCATGGATAGGTTGCTGTCTACATTATTGGATAACATCCCAACCAATAAGGTATTGGTAAACCTACAGTGGGAACAATATTTCCTAAATCACCTCTCCCATGCAAGATAGCTTTTTCTTAAAAGGTGTTAAAATAGTCCTTGAGATTTGATTGGCTCAGGGGACTAAGGCTAGGACCATTGATGCAGGTTCTTAGACTTCTGGACACAAGACGACTAGGACGTGAGAGACTATAGCTCCTCCCTGAGGCCTCAAACCTTTGCCCTGCTACATGAACAACCTTGGGAAGGTATGCTCAAATTAATCAATGTTCCTTGTGGATCAACATTCCTTTCTTGCTCCAAATATCCTTCCTCTGATATGAATTGTTAACCTCCTGTTTTTAATTGTTATATGGACTGAGTATCTCTTCTCATTCCAATTATGGCCCTAAACTACCAGGAGACTGGCTTGAGTCAGGACCAACCCATTACAAAAGCACTATACTAGGGGGTGGGGATATAAAGGCAAAAATGAAACAATCCCTGTGCTCAAGGAGTTTACATTCTATTTTGGTGAACATATAACATGTTCTTATAAAAGTAAATATGGGCAGGGATGTTGTGAAGCTCAAATTAAATAATGAACATGCAGCACTTTGTAAGCCTTGAAGTACTGCATAAATACTATCATTACTACTATTCTTGTTAGCCGACACTGAGTAGGCCCCCAGTCTAGTGATGACTTCATTGTCTGAGCTGTATTCAGCTGTATTCCTTCTGAGCTCAAGCAATGTTTATAGAGCAATAAATGGATGTGCTGGTAAATATTTAACATCTAGGCCTTCCAGAAAAAAACCCCCAACCAAGAACAAACCCCGTCCAAAAACCTATTCACACATTTTAAAGTTTTATCTGCATTATTAATACAAGTCAATGAAGTCCAGACTTTCATAAGTCTAGACAACCAACAAAACCACAAATCAAGTCTTGATTTTATAAAAATTGCTGATTTCTGAGGTGTAAATTATCACACTGAAAATTTAATAATTGAATCTTGAAAACCATTTAGGACTGGCTCTGGCATATCCTGACTACAGGATGATTTGAGGAGGAAAAAATCAGTAACAACTGGGACCAAGAGGTGGAGTGTCTCGTATAAGGAAGAGTAATTAAGCCAGTTTGGATAGACTACAGAATTCATGGAAGAGAGTAATGTATAGACAGACTAAAATTTTTAGCAGCTAAGTAGAGGAATGTATTATTTGACCCTGGAAACCACTGGAGTTTATGAAGAATAGGAATGACGTGATCAGATCTGCATTTTCGGAATGTCACTTTGGCACCTGTGTGGAAGATGGATTTGGGGAGGGAGAGTTTTGAGTCAGGGAGAACAATTAGAAGACTGTTGCAGTAGTACAAGTGAGAGGCAATGAAGACTTGATCTAGGGTGGTAGAGGAGAGTTGGTGGTTATAGTTCATTATAGTTTATTGGTGGCAAGAGAATGACTCAATGCCAAGAGGGCATAGAATGTATTTAGAGTAATTTTTCTTAGTGTCTCTAGTACCAACCCTACCCCCACCTCCAGTATTCAAAAGATATTTTGGTGATAAAAACAAGAAAATTTGGCAACTGATTGGATTTGTGGGATGAATGACAATGAGGAGATGGGGATAAAGGACAAATATGGAGAGAAAGAGAATAAAGCAAAACAAATTTTACTTTCACAGAGGAAAAAGAAAGAAGGAAGTGTAAGAAATAGAGATTGGAGCCTGGGTTTTGTAAGAAGAAAGGAAGAACAGTTTAGAACAGACTACTTGAATTTTAAGTTAGTAGTGTTCATATTTCTTTTCTTTTTCAAGCCCTTCTGTGTTAATTAAAATTTTTTTCAACACTTAAAAAATACTTTCATTCAATTAACATTTATTTTTTCCCTTCCTATCTTCCCTTCCCCTTGAAAAAAGAAAATAAGACCCTTATGACAAATATGCATAGTTAAACAAAACTAATTTCTATATTATCCACGTCATGCAAAAGCATGTTTCCAAAAAACCCGACAAAAATAAAAACAACAAAAAAAGTGTGTCTCATTTTATATCTTGAATCCATCAGGAGGTGGGTAGTGTCATTGGTTGTCTAGAATTATGGTTGATTATTGCATTGATCAGTGTTCTTAAGTCTTTCAAAATTGTTCATTTTTTCAATATTGTTGTTATAGTATAAATTGTTCTTTTGAATCTGCTGGCTTCACTCTGCATCGGGTCATAAAAATCTTTCCAGGTTTCTCTGAAATTGTCCCTTTCATCATTTCTTATAGCACAATTTTATTTCATTATATTTATATATCATTCTTTGTTTCTACTTCTATGCCACCACAAAAAGAATTGTCAAACCTTTCTTTTTTGTGAAGAGAGGAGCAGGAGGAAAAGAGGAAAAAGTTCAAGAGATCTTGTCTGTGGGAAAGATACAATTAATAATCATAACTGATGTAAATGAGATGAACTTACTTATAAAATGGGAGAAGTTAGAAGAATGGATTGGAAATAATCCAACAAATATACTGTTTATAAGAAACACTTGAAATATACAGTTTCACATATAGTTGAAATGAGGATCAAAAATAGAATTTGATATGCTTTAGGTGACTAAAAAGCAGTAGTAGTCATGATTTCAGACAAAGCAACAGTAAAAATAGACATGGTTACAAGAGACAAGCAGGGAAGCAATATTATGCTTAAAGGTAACATAGACAATGAAATAATATCAGTGCTTAATAGAGATATAGCAACTAAGTACTTAAAATAAAAGACAAATCTATTATAGAGAGAAATAGACAGCAGCACTATATAGTTGGAGACCTCAGTATGACCCTTTCAGACCTGGACAAATCTAACAAAAAGATAAACAAGAATTAAGTTAAGGGCTGGAACAAAATTCAATAAAAGTTAGAAATGGTAATTCTGTGGAGATCATTGAAAAGGAATAGAAATAGAAACACCCATATTTAATAGCTGTGCATAGCAACTTTACAAAAATTGCCTATGTGCTAATAAATATAAACCTCATAAATACAGAAAGGCAGAATCCTTTATTGACTATGACACAATAAAAATTAAAACAATAAAAGATCCTTTGAAGAAAGGATTAAAGCTTAAATGGTGATTAAATAATTTAACACAAAGGATTAGTGGCTCAAAGACAAATCATAGAAATTATACATAATTTTGTTAAAGAAAACAACAATAAGATATCCTTCCAAAACTTTTGGGATGCAGCCAAAGCAGTTCTGATGAGGAAAAATGAATATCTCCAAACACTTTCTGTAACAAAAGAAAAAACTAATCAATGAATTGGGCATGCAACTAAAAACATTAGAAAAGCCACAAATCAGAAAACCTTAATGGAACGCAAAAATGTAAATTGTGAAAAATAAAAAAAGAAAATAAATAAAAATATTGAGTCAACAAAGCTAGGAATTGATTTTTTCAAAAACTAGCTAATCTGATTTTTAAAAAATAGAGAGGAAAACTAATTGTCAGTAAAAATTTACAACAAATGAAGAAGAAATAAAGAAAATTATTGGAAACTATTTTTGTCCAAGTACTGGTAACATAAATCAAATGAAAGAATATTTGTGAAAGGATAAAATACCTAGGTTGCGTAACAACAAAATAGAGAATTTAAATAATCCAATCTCAAAAAAAGAAATATAATATGTCATAAAGGACATTCCAAAGACAAGGAGCGGATAACTTTAGAATTGAATTCTATAAACATTAAAAAAATTAATTCCAGTATTTTATATTCTGTTTGCAAATACTATATTACATTTGAAAACACTATAACAATTGAAAAAATTTCTTTGGAGACAAATATGGTTCAGATCCCAAAGATAAGGAGAAATAAAGCACAGAAATAACACTATTGATCAAATCTCAAACGAATATCAATACAAAAATTGTGAATAAAATATTTTCTAAAGGCTAGAAAAATATGCTAAAGATATACTGTGAGCAAGTTACACTTAAAAATAGGAAAGCTATGAATGTAAAATTCATAATAATAACACGAAGATAGTATAGTGGATAGGGAGTTAGGTTGTGCAGTGAGAGCACTGAGCCTGGAGTTAGGAAGACCTGAGTTCAAATCTGATCTCAGATACTTACTAGCTGTGTAACCGTGGGCAAATCACTTAACCCTGTTTGCCTCAGTTTCCCCATCTGTAAAATTAGATAGAGGAGGAAATGTCAAATCATTCTTGTAACTTTGCCAAGAAAACCCCAAATGGGATCACATAGCATTGGACACAGTTGAAACAGCTGAACAACAACAACAATAAAGCATAGTATATAGATAACTGGCCTTGAACTAATTTTTCTTTTTGGAGAGGGGAAGGCAAGGAAATTGGGGTTCAGTGACTTGCCCAAGGTCACATAGCTAGTAAGGGTCAAGTGTCTGAGGTCGGATTTGAACTCAGGCCCTCCTGACTCAAGGAGTTCTTGTGTGGCCCTGGGCATGTCACTTAACCTCTCAGTGCTTTAGGCAACTCTCTAGAATTAAGCATTGTAGAAAAAGTACCAACTTGAGTTGACAAAGGTAGTTTCTTATCAGGAGTTTCCTATACCAATGAAATCACAAGTCCAGTGTTTATACTTATTAATAACAAAACTGATTTAAAAAACCTCACATAATTATATCAATGGGTAAAGAAGAAGCTTTTGACAAATTTATATTATATAAAATTATATTTATATTAATTTATATTAAAAGCTTTTGACTCATTTATATTAAAATCATTAAAAACGCTATAAATTAGTGGACCATTCCATAATATGATAAATAGTATCTATCTAAAACTAAGAGTTAGCATGTATTAGAAAAACATCAGAAGCATTTCCAGTAAGATTAAAAGTAAAGTAAGGATGCCCATTATCACCCCTATTTATTTGACATAATTCTAGAAATACTAGTTGTAGCAAAAAAAAAAATCAAGAAAGTCAAACAAGAAAGAAACAGAGGCAAAGAGAACAACAAAAATTTCCCTTTTTTTGCAGCTGAGATAGAGGTTGCTAGGTGGATAGAGTAGGAGACTCAGAATCAGGAAGGCCTGAGTTTGAATCCTTTCTCAGACACTTGCTGTGTTGTGTGACCTGGGGTAAGTCACTTAACTTCTACCAGACTCAGTTTTCTTATTTGTAAAATGAGGGTCATATTAGCACCTACCTTACACAGTTGTGGGGAGGATCAAATGAGTTGACATATGTAAGGTGGTTTGCAAATCTTTAAGTGTTATAGAAATATTATTTTGATGTTATTGTTGTGGCTTGTGATGATGATGATGATGAAGGGATAGTTCTTTTAGAGAACCTGAAAGATACAACTAAAATTATTTGAAAAAGTAACTCAATTAAAGTAGTAGGACATCAAATAAACCTACAAAACTCATCAACCTTTCTGTATGTTACCAACAAAAGCCATCAGGAAGAGATAAAGAAAGAAATTTCATTAGAAATAAGTAAAGATTGTAGGAAATATCTGGGAATCCTAGTGTCAAAGTACATAAAACAATTATATGAAAACTATAAAACACTTTTTATAGAAATAAAGATAGAAGTAAATATTTTTATAGAAATAAGAATAGAAGTAAATAATTGGAGAGATAGTAATTGTTTATGGTTGGGTCATACTGCTATATTAAAATGACAGTATTAATGTAGTAAAGTTAATTTGCTTATTCAGTGCCACCAATCAACCTTCCAAAGGATTACTTTATAAAACTAGAAAAAAATAACAAAATTTTACCTGGAGGAACAAAAGGTCCATAATCTCAAGGGAAATAATTTTTTTAAACTGCAAAGGAAGAGGGTCTAGCAGATTCAGATATCAAAATATACTACAGAGAAATTATCATCAAAACTATTGGATAGTGATTAAAAATGGGGAAAGTCTATTTATGGAACAGACTGGTTGCTATTTACCCAAACTAGACTCAGAAGCTACTGAACATGGTAGCACACTGTTTGATGAAACCCAGAGACACAAACTATTGGGATAAAATTTCAATATTTGATGAAAGCTTTTGGGAAAATTAGGAAGAAGTCTGACAGAAATTAGGTTTAGATCAGTATCTTATACCATATATACCATATATGCACATTAATTTTTTTGCTCCAAGTGTGTACATGACCCAGGTATAAGAGGTCACAAATAAATTACAACAGCGGGGAAGAAGATAACTGACAGTTATGGATGGGGGAGAATTCTTCACCGAACAGGGCATAAAAAGACAGTCAGTCAGTCAAAAAGCATTTATTAAGTGCTTGCTATAAGCTACTTGGCTAAGCACTGGGGATTCAAATACAAGCGAAAAGACAGTTCTTCCCTGAAGAAGCTTACGTTCTAATAGGGAAATATAACACATAAAAGGGAGTTGAAAAGTGCGATTGGGGGGGGGGGGATAGAAAGGCAGGGGACTTATGACAAAGTCCAGAAAGTCAGAAGCAGAGCTGAGAGATGAAGGGTGCATGGACTTCATCCTTCCTCAAAATAGAGGTTCTCAGGAAGAACTCACTAATGGGAGGAGGCCATAGTGATGTTCTGAGGTGAGACAGTCATAGGAGCTGAGAGAACCTTCCAAGGCAAGAAGGTAGATGAGATATGGTGGCAAAATCATTCTAGAAGAGGAATAAAGAGAATCACTGGGTATAAAATGGACAATTTTATTTAAAATTAAAAGAGTTTTTGCATCGGCTAAATCAATACCGTTAGATTTAAAAGGCAAGCATTAACTAGGGGAAAAGCTTTGTAGCACATTTCTCTGCTAAGGGCCCAACATCCAAGATATACAAATTCCTCAATACATAAATGGTCAGTAGATATAAACAAGCAGTTTTCAAAAGTAGCAAAAGAGTAACTCAGTCTCTGGTTGCTAGAAGTTCCTTTTCCCCATTCATGGAGCACTCCTGAAAATCCCCTCAAGTGTGGTAGCTTCTTGAAGAGTTTTGAAGCTGTCTTTCCTCAAGGGGACTGGTTTGTCTTCAACTCCTGATACAGGCACCACTATTGCTTATGACCCTTTTTAGGATACTGTTAGAATACAGATGGGAAGGTCAAAATGTCAGACCCGGTCATTCTTTGGTCAAGGAGGGATGGATAGAGGAGACAGAAGCTCTTTTGCTCTTTCTCCCTCCCCTAAGCGATTCCCTCTGAGAGACTTAGCTGGACCTGGTCACTTTTCTGAGTTGCCAGACACTAGGATACTTGAGGTGTGAACTGACTTGCTATTTTTTGGGGTGTGTGGAGGGAACAACATATTTTGTATTTACTTATCTTTGTACAAGTTATTCTCCTCTTCCTCCATTCCCAAATGAACATAGGTTTCTCGAGAAAAGGAACTATCTTATTTTTTTCTTTGTATTTCCAATGCCCAATGCATAGTAGGTATTTAAAAGTATGTTGAATGAATGAATCCTCTAATCACAAACAACACAACCAATGGACATAAAATTTATGGGACTGAGCTAAGTATCACCTTCCCCAGACTTCTGGGGACCACACTTCTACCTGGCTAAGACAAGTGGATAGTCCTTTTAACTAGCCCTGACCACCAGTCAAATGCCTCAGTCACATCTCCAGCATACCTGTATAAAAGGTAAACAAAACCAGTAGTCCCAGACCTCTAAGACAAGTCTCCAACAGTCTTGTATCACTGGTCAACAGTTTCGCAACCCAAACAACTAGCCTATGACACGTTTACCCAGCCCCTACCCGGAGACCACAGCTCCATTCAGTCACACTTATACAGATGAATTCACATCACACCTGGGCAACCCTTAGGCTATGTACTTGTCAAATTTGGTTAAACTAGTCAATCACAAGGCATTATCTGGGCCTAAGACTAGTGTATCACCTCAACCCAGCCCTGCCTAGTGGGCTATACATTTACCCAGTCCTGACCACAAGGCCCAGGCTTGCCATACTCTAAAGCCCAGGGGCTATCAACCAGCGAACATGCAGTTGTGGCCCTGGTGCTATGATTGGGATGTGACAAAAGTGTAGTGTGGGAACTATACTGGTGAACAGGGTGTCTTGACAGTGAAGCTCTTGCCTTCGGGTGGAAGTCAGAACTTGTTTTCCAGGCTTGGGGCTTGAACCCAAGGTTGACATTGGATATTCTCAAAGCTAGAGCTCGTGTGTGTGTGTGTGTGTGTGTGTGTGTGTGTGTGTATTTGTGTCTAATGGTAGCCATCTTGGGGGGAGGGAAGAAAAAAAGGAAAAAAAGAAATTAGTGATAATTTTGTTGAATATTTTAAAGGAATAGCAAATTGTGCATAGCAGATTTGCAGTTTCATGTGCAATCATCTTTTAAAAAATTGTACTATGTTATGCAAACATTTGTTATATTCCATAATAAAAAAATAAAATAATTTTTTAAAAAAGCTGGAACTCTGAACCAGCAGTCAGGTTGATGCTGTAACTGTGGCCAGTTTCAGATAGCTGTAGAACTGGCCTTTACCAGTTGATGGGGAATAGTGCTGGGGGTGGTTTACTGGCACAGGTGCATCACTGATCTGGTCAAGACATATTGAGTTACTTTGAGTTCTGTGAATGGTGGAATCTTAGCCCGGTGGTCAGAAAATGGGTTTCTGGTTGAGGTGTGACTCAGCTAGAGCAACCCAGACATAGAAAACTTTGGGCAGATTCCTAGAGCCACTAGGACCCTCTGACCAATGGTTGAGAACCCATGGTAGAGAAAACACATTAAGATATCTTAATGGCATAAGCACAACTACCCTGGCCCTGAGGCAAGGTAAGTTAAGGGAAAACCTATGGCTGTGTCATAAGCTGTTCATTATGTTCATAGTTTAGCTCTATCCTGACCCAAATTTCAAAACAAGTAATGGCAGAGTCATTGTTAATTGGTCAGGATTAGAATAACTGCTTGAACCATGGTGAGAACACAGTTGTAGTCTTGGTATAAAAAAGGGGTGATGTTTTAGCTTGATGGCTGAAGCATGACATTTTCCTGGTGTTGGCTATGATGATCCAATCTGGTCTGGAGCACATAGTAACACTCACTTGGCTGGGTAACTTGACTGGCTTTTGGGAGAGAAGAGGACCAAGGTTTGTCCTTCACAGCAGAGAGGCAAGAGACAATGAGGACAGAATACAGTCCTTGAATACTGCCAGATGTGATCACTGTAGTTTGTTTTTCTTTATCACGGTGGTGGGTCCATCTAAGGTGAGGAGTGGACAGAACTCCCCAGGGACAAAGAGCAGGGTTTCTCCCGTCGTGGTGGTTCTGAAGACTCCTACCCATCCTGTGTAAGAGCTACCATGAGGAGGTTCCTGGCTGACTATTTTATAGAAAGACCTAAACTGAGTCTTTTGAGCCAGTACAAATATTTTCAGGGTCACTTCACTCCATCCAATTGTCTTCACTACTTCCAAAGTGATGAACTACTTAGTTTGAATTTAGTTCATGCCTTTGATTGGTTGATCGATTGATTCAGTAGAGGTGTTTTCATTTGGTTAGGGTGTAAGGGCTAGAGTATTTTGTTAGTTATATTTTGTTAGTTATATTAAGCGGGTTGCAGTGATTGACTTGATCTACTCCACCTTTAAAAATGCTGTGACTTATTAGAACTCCAAAAAACTGACAATGAATCATACTTCCCACCTCTTGGCAGAGACTAGAGGTACAGAATGAGACTTGCATTTTTAGACAAGGCCAATGTATAGATTTCTTTTTTTGACTCTGTTTATTTGTTATAAGAGAAGTTTGGTAGAATTAGTATATGGCCATGTAGGATGCATGTGCTGGAGTCAGCTCAGCTTGGAAAGCCGATTGTTAAATTTAAAGCACAAAAATTTGCTCCTCAGAAACTGGCAAATATTATCAAATCAGCGTTTGATTTATTGTTTTGTTAATTGTCTAGACCTGCAGTTCTCAACCTGTGGGTAGTGACCCCTTTGGAGGTTGAATGGGGTCGCCTAAGACCGTCAGAAAACACATATTTCCTATGGTTTTAGGAACCAAGACACCTCTCCTCTATCGGTCTCCAGGCGGTCCATCCATATGCAGATATGCCCACATACAAGTATTAAAGGTTCTCAGCATTAAGAAGTTTGAGAACCACTGGTCTAGACTTCAAAAAATGATGGAGAAAAATGTTAATGCAGATGAAGCTTTAAAAAGTGTCCTGCAGGTTTTTAGAAAGCAGGTTTTTAAACATTTACCAGCATATCCCTAGCCTTATTTTTTTTTTTCCTAAAGAAGTGGTAAAATTGTCCTTGAAATGTAATTGGCCCAGGAGATTAAGGCTCCAGCCTTGGAAATAGCTTCCTGCTGGCCTAAGTACCAAAGCCAGGGCAAAAAGAGTTCCTAGCTCCTCCCTCAGGTTTGACACATGCTTCTGGGTGGCAGACCACAGAAGCAGGAAGCTCTACCCAACTGAATCAATGCTGTGTCCTTGACAAATGTTCTTTCCATGCTAGGGCTAAGTAAAGCAAGTATCTTATTGCAGGCCCATACCTGAACCAATGGATTGGTCCAAGTCAGGGCTTTAATTATTTTGGTGGCAGTGAGAAGGAGTAAATGATAGTGTGAATGAAAAAGCATTTATTAAGTACTTATTATAGTTATACCAAAAACAAAAGAAAAATGTTTGTCAAGGAAACACTTTTAAAAATATAATTGAGAGCAGAAGGTAGTTCAAAAGGGAACATAGTCAAGCAGGGCACTGTTATAAATATCCTATTAAAATTTTAAAACCCAGGCTATATATAATAGAAATTGACAGTAGCATATGCTATCCCCTATTTCTGTTCTTTTTATAAGGAGATATTCATGTTCATCAGTGTTTGTCAAGATTATGATAATAGAAAAGAAGCATCACAATGTAATTAAGGAGAGAAATTCTAGGTGGTACAGTAGAGAGAGTGTGATGGAAACCCTGAGTTCAAATCCTGCCTCAGACATTTACTAGCTATGTGATCCAGGGCAAGTCACTTAAAACCTTTGTCTGACTCAGTTTCCTCATCTATATAATGGCCTCTAAGAAAATCCCTTATGACTCTAAATCTATTAACATCCTATGAACCGAAATATATCCTAGATGAAGTCCCTGTGGTGTAATATTGCTTCCTGATGCATCTTGCTTGTGTTCTCCCAGACAAAGGGTGACTTCTGCCTTATGTAAACCTTGGGGACTGATATGTCTCACCCTGTAACTCACAAGTTCCCTATTAATAATCAGTCAGTATACTCAATTAGCTTTAGACAAAGGCATTTAAATAATTATTTAATTATCTATCCAGACAGTTGGGGAATAGGGGAAGGAAACAAAGAATTAAATACCTACTATGTGTCGAGCATTGTGTGATGCTTTGCCAATATTATCTCATTTGATCACTGCTTTGAGTGTTATTATTCCCATTTTGCAGTTAAGGAAACTGAGAAAAATAGAGATGAAGTGACTTGCCTACGGTCACACAGATAGTAAGTGTCTAAGGCTGGATTTGAACTAAGGTCTTCCTTGACTCCAGGCCCAGCTCTCTCTCCAATGTACCACCAAGCTGCCTAGGTAGGCAGATAGATTAGATAGATAGATAGATAAATAGATAGATAGATAGATAGATAGATAGATAGATAGATAGATAGATAGATAGATAGACAGATAGATAGATGATAGATGATAGATAGATAGATAGATAGATAGATAGATAGATAGATGATGGATGGATGGATAGATGGATGGATGGATGGATGGATGGATGGATGGATGGATAGAGTGAGCATTTTTTCCTTGGTACTCTTTATTAGATGAGCTTAGCCTGTTTGTAAAGTGAAAAGACTATTGGAGTTTTCAGACGCGACCATTGGCCCACAGTATTGATTCCTATCAGGAGTGTCAGTGGGAGGACAAGATTGACATTTTATAGTTATTAGGCCTTTGGCCAACATCACACCAGTTCTCCCCTCGGCTGAAAGGCAAGTAGCCCTGACTTCCTGTAGTTGGGTCTTCCAACAAACCATAAATCCTCACTGGCTTCCCATACTTCCCTTGTGTCCATTATTCAAGCTGATGGGTTCCTACCTGCTCTTCTGTGTAGTGGGTTTCAGATAGGAGGAACCTTCATTGTAAAGGAGTAACCACCTCTTCATACTTATGACTTCAGAAACTTTGATATTGGGGTTCCCCGTCAGGGGTTGTGGGGAACTGAGTGCTGAAGTACTTCATGGACTCTTACCACAATAGTGTTAAACTTCTGCTGAACTTTTCATAGTGCTTGGGTTGACCCTGATGTTGAATTTACTTTCTCTCCTAGATAAAGTCTCTGACTTCCTCGTCTTTGGCTTTCTCTGTGGGTTGCCCATGATGTTTCTACCCTCGAAGGATGCCCTATGTAGTTATACCCTATATAGGAGGCATTGGAGAGGAGCAGCAGCACCCCTAGGACAAAGGGCATGGGAATAGGACCTATTGAGAGAATTCAGGTTCTAGATGAAATTGGTCTTCCTTCTGTCTTCTCAGATGACTCTTTCACAGTTTTCTCTGTGGTGAATAGGAACGAGGTTCCTTAATAGCCAAGGATGCTCTCCCCCAGGACACTGAGAAATAATATAGGGTGATAGTTGTGACTTGAAGGGAGAAAACATGCACATATAGGTACTCTATTGTCCCCAGTGTCAAATAACCTGACACAGAACATCTGTTCCAGGCACTCAATAAAACATTCTTTCCATGGCAAGAGTGATGGGTGATATTTACAATTCCTAAACCTTTTTTGGGAGGGAGGAGTCTGAGAGACTAATGTTGATAATCTGAATGTCAGTGTGGTCAGTGCCCAGGCTGCTGGTGTCTACTTAGATGAAGAGGGCATAGTCTTGCGCCCCCATGGTATTGGTAATGGTGAGGATGCTGCTGTGGACTGGTCCCTGATGATAGTTATGACAGTTCAGGTTTTAACCTGAAACATGCCTGGAAGGTTGGTGTTGGCACCATCAACAATGTAGTAAATCTTGGTTGTTCTGTCCACATCTGCTTCTGTGAAGTTTGTAGACATGGCAGGTACCAAGCCTCATGACAGAGCCCTTAGCACCTGAGCATAGTGACTGACACCCTCCGTCATCTCCTTTTGCCAAATTCCACAGTTGCAGGACACCCCATTTCCTCCTTTCTTGGGAAGAACTTGTGTCAGGGACCACCATCTGGACTCAGTCTGTTATCCTGAAAATCCCAGTTGAAGAACTTGGAAGCTGTATTGGCAGACACAAGGATGGAGATCAGGTCTTTCCCATATTCCTGGGCTTCCACAAGAGAACTTGTTCCTTCAGAAACTTCAGAGGACATTTCTCCTTCCTTCCAAGAGAGGTTTGATGGGTGACTACTGCTGAGTATGATAAATGTAAAAGTCACAGTTTGCAGGATGTAGAATGTGAAGTTTAGTCTAGGATGAAATAGTTACATGGATTGGAGGGACTCAAAGTTCTGGACTTTTTCAGGAACTCTTACCCCCAACACACACACACACACACACACACACACACACACACACACACACACAGTAGAGCCTTGAAGTGCTTTCTGTGTGCCAGGTGCTGTGCTAAGCTCTGGGGATGCAAATGTAAGCAAAAAAAAATACAGTCTCTAACCCCAAGGAAATTATATTCTAATGGAAGAAGACAAGTCAACAAGCATTTGTTAAGAATCTACTCTGTGTCAAGCACTGTGTTAAATGCTAAGGATAGGAAAAAGAAAGAAAGAGGTAAAAACCAGTCCCTGTTCTCAGGGAAGTCACTGTTCAGTGGGAGAGACATGCAAACAACTATGTCCAAATAAGAGATTTACAGGATAAATTGGACATAATATCGGAGGGAAACCATTAGTGTTAAGAAGGGTTGAGAAAGTTTCTTGTAGAAGGGGCACCTGTAGCTGGGATTTCAAGGAAGCAGAGGAAGCCAGGAAACCCGAGACTAGGAGGGAGAGCCTTCCAGGTATTGAGGTCAGCCAGTGGAAATGCTTGGAGTTGGAAGGAGCGGCATGTACAAGGACCAGCAAGGCCAGTGTTACTGCATTCCAGAGTACAAGGAAGGGGTATTATGTCCCTTATATTATATATATTATATATATATATATATATATAAAATGTTACATATATTATATTATTTATATATTATTATACCCCTTATATTATGCTTATACCCGATATAAGAAGACTATGGAAAGGTAGGAAGGGTCCAGGTTATATAAAGGACTTTAAAAGCTAAAGAGGGTTTTATATTTGATTTTGGAGGGAGCTAGTGAAATTTATTGAATTTGGACCTGATCAATCATTAGGAAAATTAATTTGATGGCCCGGAAGCAAGGAGACCAACCAGCAAGTTATTGTCATAGTCCAGGCATGAGGGGATTAGGGCCTGGATCAGGGTGATAGAAAGAAGGTAAGGTCAGAGCTAAGAAGGGGACATATTGGAGAGAAGTCTAGAGAATGAGGAGAACTTAGAGTGAACTAAATCTCATGAAATAGTGGAGCCAGGAACTCACCAATTTGAAAAAAGGGCTACAAGGCAGAGACAATACCAGGGTGAGGAGACTGTTGGTGAGGAGATGGATAATTCTAGAGAGAAAGGAGCTGGAAATTAGGTAAAGTGTGTGTATATGTGGGGTGTTCAGGGAGGACTAGCACCTCTGGGGTGAGGTCTTGCCAAGCCCTTTTCAGGACTACACATACACCTTTGGTATCTGCCTGTCACCCAACTGTAACCAATGGCTCCAGGAAATTGTAGCACATGTAGGGTTCATGCCCTGGTAAACTGTCTTAGCAGATAGGCTAAACCAGGTTGAAGATAACCTATGGTCCTCAAATCCTTCAGCAAGTTAGGGGGATGTCTAGCCTATGCATGTGAAGATTTCCCCCAGCAGAATGGGCAGATGAGGACAATTTGTTCTAATGGCCATGAAGGCAACTGAAGCAGGCACTTCAGAGCACTTATAGCTTACTCAGATATTAAAGACCTCAAGGTCATTCACGGCATCCAAGGCCATGGCCAGTTGTCTTGCCACTGGACTGCTGATAATGGGAACACCAACTCCTATAGCATCCCCTAATTACTCTTCTGGAAGGGGAGGGCAAGAATGAGAGTACCAACCACTAGCAACCTTGATGGGGGCCAGTCAAGGAAAGCACAGCTTTGCATTCCCGTAAGTCTGTGCATTCCCCACTCACTGACCAGTGCTCACTTGATTTATAGAGAAGCACACAAAGAAGACAATTTGCCAGCAATAACCTCACAAGTTTACATTAACTCTAGCAATATCATGGTGACTTAGCACAGAACACACACAGTGTGTATTGTTTACAACTTAATTAAAATGTTTATATTACCCATCCTTATGTTTGTTTTATCCATCCATTGTTTATAGCCATGGATCCTGGGAACTAATATTTATGATCCTGGGAACTAGTAGATTGTTTATGGCTATGGATTCTGGGAACTAGTATCTAAAAAGAATAACAAAATCCATCTTACATACAGTGACCCTGGGCAAGTCACTGAACCATTTTGCCTCAGTTTCTTTATCTGTAAAATAATCTGGAGAAGGAAATGGCAAACCATGCCAGTATTTTTGCCAAGAAAACCCTAAATGAGGTCACAAATCGTTGGACACAACTGAAATGACCAAATACCATCAAATGGCTGAGAAAGGGAGAAGAGATATAAGTTGAAAGGATGGTAGAATTCCATTGGGAATTTTTTATTCTCAACAGAAGGGGAGATTTTAGCATGGTTTTAGGCATCAGAAAAGAAATCAGTAGATAAGGAGAAATTAAAGATTGGAGGGAGGATTACAGTGGGGGTAATTTGCTGAAGAGAGTCAGAAGGGGACGGGATGGGATGGAGGGTACATACAGAGAGGTTGGCATTGGCATGGAGAAGAGCCACATTTTCATCAGATACTGGAGTAAAGGAGGAAATCAGGAGGGATTTGTAAGGGTTTGTGAGATGAAGATGAGAGGAGAAGAGGGCGCTTATGGCAAATGGCCTAAATTTTCTCAGTAAAGCAGGTTTTTCAGCTGAGATAATTGGGGAAGGGATGCTGTGGGAGAGTTGAGGAGAGAAGTTAGGAACAGTTGCTGTGCTGATGTGGATATAGAACCATTTGGGGAAGAGTAAAAAGATCTTGCTGAAATAAAGGTGCAGTTGGGATTAGGTAACATAAATTTGTGGTAGAACCACTCAGCATGATTTTGTGAATTCCCACATCTCTCTTCAGGAGCACATCAGTGGAAGAGAAGGAAGCAGATGGTGGGAGTAACTCAAGGTTAGAGCTTGGCATCGTTTGAATGGCAGTAGGAAAAGGATGCCAGGGGATTTAAGAGTAGAGAATTGAATTGGGTCACAAAGGAAATGAGATTGGGAAAGAAAGGGAATGTAGTCACAATGAGAGTATTGGTATTGGGAAGTACTGAAGGCTGAAAATCACAGTGAGGATTAAACATACTTTTAGGAGGAGAAAGGCATAGAGAGAGATGAATAATACTATAAGAGATTATGATCTAACAAAGGAACTTCAGAGGTTTTGATCATGGAAGAGCAAAGGGCAGTGGTCATATGAAAGGTGTGACTAAATTTGTGTTTTATTTTAACCCTAAATCTGTGTAGAGCTCTGGTGGAGTGGAAGAATAGAACATGGGAAGTGAGTAGATTAGCCCAGTAAATTTAGCAGCTAGGTGGTGCAGTGGATAGTGCAGGTCTTCAAGTCAGAAAGACTCATTTTCCTAAGTTCAAATCTGACCTCAGATACTTACCAGCTGTGTGACCCTGGTCGAGTTATTTTACCCTGTTTGCCTCAGTTTCCTTATCTGCAAAATGACCTGAAGAAGGAAATGGCAAACTGCTCTTGTATCTTTGCTAAAAAAAACCCCAACCGGAGTCCTGAAGAGTCCCAACAGGACTGAATAACAAAAAATTAGCACAGTGTCTGGGACATAAGATATTTTAAATAATTGTTTATTGACTGACTAATTAACAGAAGGTTATAGTATTTGAGGGAATATCAACATGTAAAAGTTGAAATCCCCCAAAGGGAAGGCAGGAATTATTATGGAGACAAAGGCTCTAAACCAGGGAATTAATTCATTGAGAAAGGAGGGGGAATGTCCTCAGTCACCAGGTTCAAGATTGGGTGATAAATTTGGATAGAGTGAACCTCAAAAGAGGAGAGGTTGCTGAGTGATGACAGTAGATGGATTCTGGAAGTAGGAGTGGGAAGCAAGGAGTGTTCCATCTCCTTCTCTAAGACCAATGAGTCAGGCCGTATCAGAGATGATGCCACTAGCATTGAAAGAATCTCCAGAGATGCAATATCATTGTGGGGCAGGGGAAGAAGTGGAAGCCAGTTTTCAATGGTTTGCCATTTCCTTCTCCAGTTCAATGCCAGAGGATGCAAGGAACATGAGAAGAAGTGGTCTCAAATGAAGGGAAATGTGTTAATTAAAGAGAGGAGGTTCCAGAGAGTATAATGGAGGGATGGGCTGATTTGGAGTAGGATGTTGGGGCAATAGTGCTGAGGTGGATGGGGATGATAGAGTAGGCATCAGAGGTTGGGGAGGGAGGTTTGTTCTTTGGCAGACAGAGGTTCAGTATCACAGAGTTCGAGGGAATATGACAGAGTGAAATTTTGCTACCATTTGGGAATGATTTTAGGCAAAGTATCAGTGGATGAAACTCTGCTGATGAAGGCAAGTGAGCAAGATGGTCAAGGTCTAAATTCATCCATATGGTCCTTTACCTGGTACAGAGGCTTTGTGGTCTGTTTAGGAACCTTAGCAGCAGCCAGGACAGGACTGATGAGATGCTAAGGCAACCCCTGTCCATGCCTGAATATGTGTTCAATTTGAGATTAAGAGAGGGAAAATTAACCTAAAAGGGAGCGGGGATTTTTCTCAGTTCAGGCTGATGCAAAAGTGAAATGATTCAAGAGGGAATTTCTCTGATTTTGAACATCTCTGAGGTATTCATAGCTAAGACTGCTTTGAACCCAGGGAAAGATTTAATAGGAAAATGAGCCAACAACAGTGAGAACTGAAGGTTGGTGAGTTTGTTCAGGTAATCACACATCCTGCACTTCAGATCTAGCCAGCCCTGAGCTGGCTACATGTTGGGACTCATCTGAGATTTTGAATTTTTTCCCCCCTACTGGGAAGGGAAGCAAGTTTTTCTCTTTTATTTCTTGCTCTTCTTTTTGAGCAGGCTCATCTCATTGACACAGGAGTTATCTGAGTTTTGGACTGGTTTGGTTCAGTATTCTTGTTTCCTAGTAGATTTTTTTCTTTTTTAGCCCTTTTTTTTCAAATGCACATTTTAAAAAACATCCATTTAAAAATATTGTATTCCAAATTCTTTCTCTTTTCAGTTCTTGCCCAACCTATTGAGAAGGTAAGCAATATGATATATTATATATATGAAATCATGCAAAATATTTCCATATTAGCAATGTTGTATGGTGAAAAGAAAAAGCAAGAAAAGCAGACTGAAAAAATATGTTTCAATCTGCACTCAGAGTTTATGAGATCTCTCTGGAAGTGGAGAGCATTTTTTCATCATGAATCCTCTGGAATTGTCTCAGATCATTGTATTGATCAGAGGAGTTAAATCTCTCACAGCTGATCATCATTACAATATTGCTGTCACTGTGCCCATTATCCTGGTTCTGCTCACTTCAGCTGGCATCAGGTCATAATAAATCTTCCTAGGTTTTTCTGGACCCATCATTGTTCATCATTTCTTATAGCACAATATATACTACAACTTGTTTCCCCAACTGATGGACATTTCCTCAATTTCAATTCTTTTTTACCACAAAAGAACTGCTATAAGTATTTCTGTACGTATGTGTCCTTTTCTTTTTCCTTTGATCTCTTTAGGATACAACTCGAGTAGTGGTTTGACCTAGCGGGGTCAAAGGGCATGCAGAATTTTATAGCTCTTTAGTCATATTTCCAAATTGTACCTCAGAATGGTTGGATGAATTCACAACTCCACCAACATGTGTTAGTGTACTTATTTTTCCTCATCCCTTCCAGCATTTGTCATTTTCCTTTTCCATAGTATTAGCTAATCTGATAGGTATGAGGTAGTACCTCAGTTGTTTTAACTTGCATTTCTCTAATCGATAGTGATTTGGAGCATTTTTTCATGTGACTATTGATAGCTTTGATTTCTTCTTCTGAAATGGTTCATATCCATTTATCAGTTGGGGAATGGCTTTTTTCTTCATGAATTTGGATCAATTAATTTTCTCAATTGTGTACCCATTCGGACCTTATCTTGGTAAATGGCATGACATGTTGGTCTATGTCTAGTTCCTGCCAGACTGTTTTCCAGTTTTCATAATCGTTTTTTTTAAATAAAATAGTGAGTTTGTACCCCCAAAGCTTGGATCTTAGGGTTTATCAAACACTAGATGACTATTGTTATTTACTTCTGTATATTGTGTACCTAATCTATTCCACTGATCAACAACTCTATTTCTTACCCAGTATCAGATTGTTTTGACGATTACTGCTTTGTAATACAGTTTGAAATCTGATACTGGCTAGGCTGCCTTCCTTTACTTTTTTTATGATTCTTTTGATATTCTTGAACTTCTGTTTGTCCAGATGAATTTTATTATTTTTTCTAGCACCATAAAATAATTCTTTGGTAGTTTGGCATGACACTGAATAAGTAAATTCATTTTAGCAGAATTGTCATTTTTATTATATCGACTTGGCCTAGGTAAGGGCAGTTAATATTCTTATAATTGTCTAGGTCTGTATTTGTATGAAAAGGGTTTTATATTTGTGTTCATATAGCTCCTATATGTGTCTTAGCAGGTAGACTCCCAAGTATTTTATACTATCTGTCATTATTTTAAGTGGAATTTCTCTTTTTATCTCTTCTTTTTTTTTGTTGGCACTATACAGTAAGTCTGATGATTTGTGTGGATTCATTTTATATCCTAAACTTTGCTAAAGTTGTTAATTATTTCAACTAGTTTTTAGGTAATTATCTAGGGTTCACTAAGTATACCATCATATATCTGCAAAGAATGATAGTTTTGTTTCCTCATTGCCTATTCTTATTCCTTAAATTTCTTTTTCTTTTGTTATTACTATAGTTAGCATTTCTAGTACAATACTGAATAATAATGGTGATAATGGACACCCTTGCTTCACCCCTGATCTTACTGGAAAGATTTCTACTTTATTCCCATTACAAATAATACTTGTTTTCCATTTTAGATAGATACTACTTAGCATTTTAAAAATGCTCCATTTATTCCTATTCTTTCTAGTGTTTTTAATAGGACTAGGTATTATATTTTGTCAAAAGCTTTTTCTACATAAACTGATGTGAATTTTGTTGTTTTTGTTATTGATATGGTTGATTATGCTTATAGTTTTCTTAATATTGAGTCATCCTTGCTTTCCTTGTATAAATCCACCCAGTCATGGTGATATATTTTTTATATATTGACTGTTCTCCTTGCTAATATTTTATTTATAATTTTTATGTCAATATTCATTACAGAAATTGGTCTATAATTTTCTTCAGCTCTTTTTGCTATCCCTAGTTTAGGTATCAAAACCACATTTGTGTCGTAGAAGGAATTTGATAGAACTTCTTTGCCTATTTAAAAAAAACTTTATATAGTATAGGAATTAATTAATCTTTAAATGTCTGGTAGAATTTGCTTGTAAATCCATCTAGTCATGTGGATTTTTTCCTAGGGATCTCATTAAATGTGCATTTTTGAAATGTATTTTTTTGTTATTTGACTTATTTTTATTCCTGGATTTTGTGAAATCCTGCCTTTTTAATCTTTTGACTTTGTGTTTTGGGATTTTTTCTCCCTTGGGTATGCCATCTCTCAGTGATGGATACATTGTATTCATATCACTGTTATTGCAAAGAGATGGTTATTGCTGCTGAGTGATGCATTCAATTCCATGTTGTGATAGGGAGATTCACCTGTATGTGTAATACCAATTTATTAAATATTGATTGCTTACTTATATACTAATGGTGAGTATGTGGGTACAGTTATAATAATGTCCTTCACTGAAAGTTGGGGATGCCATTTTTGCAAGGCTTGCCTGACTTACTCTTTTTAAAATTTCTTTTTGTAACTATGAACTTGACAAACATCAACAAACATGAACATTCTACCATACAAAGAATAGAAAAATAAGGCTGCAGAGAAAATCATGAATCTCTGCTACATACAGTTTGTGGGTTCTTAAAAGTATTTCGGGGCGGGTAGGTGGCACTGTGAATAGAACACCAGCCCTGGAGTCAGGAGCACCTTGAGTTCAAATCTGGCCTCAGACACTTAACATACACACACAAAAACTAGCCATGTGACCTTGGGCAAGTCACTTAACCCCAAATGCCCTCCCCCCAAAAAAGGCAAAAAAAAATTTCATATTTAACATAGTAGTTCCAACACTGCCCTGTTTGTCTGGGTTTCCTTCTGAATTTCCATCTACTTTCATCTGTTCCTCACTCCCCTAACTCCTCCTCCTCCTCCTCCTCCTCCTCCTCCTTTTCTTCTTCTTCTTCTTCTTCTTCTTCTTCTTCTTCTTCCTTCTTTCTTCTTTTTCTTCTTCTTTCTCCTCCTCCTCCTCCTCCTCTTCCTCTTCCTCTTTCTCCTCCTCTTCTTCCTCTTCTTCTTCCTCCTTCTTCTCTTCCTCCTCTTCTCCCCCCACCCCAAATAAGTATATGCGTAGTCACACAATTCCATGTCTTGGTCATATCTGAAAATCTGTGTCTCAGTCTGCACCCCTAGTCCATGGCTCCAATTCCAAGAAATTAGAAACATGATTCATTACAGAAGCAGCTGGTAACACAACGGATAGAAGGATGGGCCTAGAGTCAGAACAACTGAGTTTAAATCCAATTTCAGATACTTAATAGCTGTGTAAGTCATTGTTTGCCTCAGTTTCTTCAAATGTAAAGTAGGAATAATTACAGCACCCACCTTGTAAGGTTGTTGTGAGGATCAAATGAGATTAAATTTGTAAAAAAAAAAAGTACATAGCACTTAGCAGAGTGCCTGGCATCTAGGAGGGGCCATATAAATGCTACTTCCTTCCCCCTTTCTTCATTATTAACCATAGAGTCCTGACTGGTCATTTCATTGATCATAGTTCTTAAACCTTTCATAATTGTTTTCCTTTATAATGTTGTAGTCACAATATAAATTGTTCTTCTAACTCTGCTCATTTCACTTTGCATCAGTTCATATAAATTCTCCCAGGTTTCTTGGAATACTTCCGTCTGTCTGTTTTTAATGGTGCAATAACATGCCATTACATTTATATACTATGATTTATTCAGCCATTCCCCAATAGACAGCCACCTTATTTGTTTCCAGCTGTCATTGTTCAGTCATTTTTTTTTCAGTTGTATCTGACTTTGTGACCCCATTTAGAGTTTTCTAGGCAAAGATACTAGACTTGTTTTTCATTTCCCTCTCCAGTTTGTTTTACAGATGAGGAAACTGAGGCAAACAGGATGACTTTCCCAGGATCACACAGCTAGTAAGTATCTGAGTAAGGATTTGAACTCAGGAAAATGAGTTTTCTTGGCTCAGGCTTGGCACTCTGTCCACTGCACCACCTTCTGGAGACCATGTTAATTACATGCAACTACCAGTTCATTGTGTTATTTCTATATTATTTTATTGCTCTACTACCTAGTTAAGAAGTATTGGTTTGCTGAATATAGGCATAATATTATAAACACTTGAAAAAATGGAGGTTGATGCTTGAAATGTATTCTCATGTAATGGATATAGAGACACATAGAGGTTTCTTGATATTTGGAGTAACCCTGAGTGTAAAAATAAGAACATTATAAAATCATTGAAAGGATTTCTTAAAGGTAATGTCAATATAATTAAAATTATAATGCTGCTCTGCCTAAATTAATTTGCTTATCCAGCATCATAATAATTAAACTAACAAAGGATTACTTTAAGTACTAAAAAATAATAACAAAAACTCATTTGGAGGAATAAAAGTAAAAAAAAATCTCATGAGAAATAATAAAAAAAAGGGGGGGGTGAACCTAGTTGGATCTCAAAATAATTCCAAAGCAGTTATCAAAAATATTTGATACTGGTTTAAAAAAATATTGACCAGGAGGACAGATTAGGTATAAGAAACTCAGAAGCAATTGAGCATAATAGTATGTTATTCAACAAGCTACAACTAACAAACTATAACTACTGGCATAAGGACATAGTATTTGATTTTTTAAAAGTAGTGTGGGAAAACTGAAGTAGTATGATAAAAAAGTTTAGACCGGCACGTCATACCACGTATCATAATAAGTTCCAAATGGATACATGACTGAGATATCAGAGGTCACATTATAAATAATTTAGAGCATCAGGAAAGGAGTTAAGTTTCACAACTATGGGTAGGGAAACTGTTTTTGACCAAAAAAGAATAGAGAGGATTATATGACATAAAATGGACACTTTTGATTACATTGAATTGAAAAGTTTTAGTATAAACAAAATCAACCCAATTAGAATTAGAAAGGAAATAGTTAATTAGGAAAAAAATCTTTGCATAAAGGTCTGATATTCAAGATATATAGAGAACTAAGATAAATAAGAAAAAGAGCCATTTCCCTAAAGGTCAGTGGTCAAAGGATATGAATTAGTAAATTGTATCACTATCCTTTGACTGTCAACATATGACTGCCAGCCTCACATCTCCAGTTGCCTATTGGACATCTCAAACTAGATATCCAGTAGACATCTTCAATTCGACATATTCAAACCAGAACTCATTATTTTTCTTTTTCTTTTATAAAAATATACATAATATTTTATTTTTCCCCAATTGCATGTTAAAACAATTTTTTCAACATTAAAAAAAGTTTTGAGTTACAAATTTTACCCTTCTCTTCTTCCCCTACCCTGAGACTGTAAGCAGTTATATTATTATTATCATATATTATATCACATATGATATAACATATTAATTAATAATCAATATATTATATAATATGATATTATATGTCATTATATTATTATTATCAGTTATACATGTGCAATCATATAAAACACTTCCAAATTAGTCATTTTGTACAAGAATATTTGAATTAAAAAAAGAATGAATGAAGGGAAGAAAGTGAAAATAGTACAATATCAACCACAGTTGAACACACTATACCACAACTTCAAAATAGTGTTGTCATTTTGGGCCTCTTTGAGAGTGAAAGACAACAACCAACCAACTCATTTTGCATTAGTTTTATGACTTTATAATTATTTTCTTATATGGGTATATATTCTTCTCCATACCTTGCCACATATTGGCAGATAATAGGTTTCAGCATTAGTCCTTTGGGATTGTCTTGGATCATTGTATTGCTGAGAATAGCTAAGCCATCCACAATTCATCATACAATATTGCTGTTACTATGTACAAAGTTCTCCTGGTTTTGCTTTCTTCACTTTGCATCAGTTCATGTAAGACTTTCCAGGTTTTTCTGAAATCATCCTGCTTATCATTTCCTCCAGCACAGTAATATTCCATCACAATCATACACTACAGTTTGTTTTGCCATCCACCAACTGATGGGCATTCCTTTGATTTCCAATTCTTAGCCACCACAAAAAGAGCTGCTATAAATATTTTTGTATAAATAGGTCCTTCCTCCTTTTTTTGGATCTTTTTGGGATACAGACCTAGCAGTGGTATTGCTGAATCAAAGGGTATGCACAGTTTGGTTACCCTTTTGGGCATAGTTCCAAATTGCTCTCCAGAATGGTTGGATCAGTTCACAGTGCATTAGTGTCCCGGTTTTCCCACATCCCCTCCAAAATTTATTATTTTCCTTTTTTGTCATATTAGCCAATCTGATAGGTGGGAGGTGGTACCTCAGAGTTGTTTTAATTTGCATTTCTCTAATCAATAATGATTTAAGATATTTTCGTATGACTATGGATAGCTTTGATTTCTTTGTCTGAAAACTACCTGTTCATATCCTTTGACTATTTATCAATTTGAACTCATTATTTTCCAGTCACTTAGGCTTGAAACCAAACTGTTATCCTTGATTCTTCACTCTCACATTGCCCCTTCCAATCTCCATATCAAATCTATTGCCAAGGTCTGGTGGTTTTCCCTTCATAACATTTCTTACATACTCTCCCATCTTTTCTCTGATACTACCAACCACCCTGGTCCAGCATCTCCTCATTCCTGGACTATTGTCATGGCCTGTGGATTTCTTTCCCTTCTCCAGTCCATTCTCCACTCAGCTATCAAAATAATCTTCCTAAAGTGAAGGTCTGACCATCATCCCTCCTACTCAATAAACTGCAGTAGCTCTCTATCACCTCCAGGATCAAATAGAAAATCCTCTGGCATTCAAAGCACTTCATAATCTCCCCCCAACACTTTTTACAGCTTTCTTACATATTTGTATGCGTTAATTATAGCATTTTATGAGTTATATTTCTGTTTTATTGCTTTGCTATTTATATTTACTTGTATACTTGTATCATTCATATACTGAAGCTCTATGTCTTGGCTATGCATTGTTCTGCAGTTTCTTCATTTGCATATATTACAATGCTTATGAATGTGTTATTACTATATGGACCTATTTATATTGATCGTACTCATTTTGCTGTTGTGCTGACCTCATTATTGTATGTCCGTGAAACCTAGACAGTCTACCAGCACCATGCCAGGAAACTTCCTGTTCCATTTGAATTGTCTTAGTAAGATTCTGAAGATCATTTGGCAAGATAAGGTACCCAACACTGAGGTCTTTTCTCAAGTTAAACATCTAAGCATTCAGACTCTGGCAAAGAATACAACTCCAATGGGCTGGTCATGTTTGAATGCCAAATGTGTTTGCCTCAAAGACTATTTTATGGAGAACTTACACAAGGCAAGCACTCACTGGGGGTCAGAAGAAGTGATACAAGGACACTCTCGAGGTCTCTGTGAAGAATTTTGGAATTGATTGGGAGACATGACAGATACTGGTACAGGACTGCCCAGCATGGCGCATCCTCATGAGAGAAGGTACTGTGCTCTATAAGAGAAGCAGAATTGCAATAGCTCAAAAGAAATGTGAGATGTGAAAATGTAGCAACATTTCTACTCCAAATGTTCATGTGGACTATTTATGGCAGAGCCTTCTGAGCTCGTATTAGTTTGATCAGCCACAGTTGGACACACTGACATAGTAATGTCATTTTAGTTCTTTTTGAGAATGAAGGACAACCACCCAACTCATTTTGCATTCATTTTATGACTATTTTCTTATGCGGATATATGCTCTTTTCCATTCCTTGCCACATATTGGAACAAGCATGCAGGGTCTCAGCTCATCCTTCTTTTCTTTGCTGTCAGGTGGCCCCTAAAAACTCCAGTAGGAATCTCTGTCGAGGCCACTGAAACTAGAAACTCAGGCTTTCTTGTATGCCCACACATACGTATTCTAGCCCATCAAGTCTCTGTCTCCTACTATCTTCCACTGTCTCTATGACAACATCTGATGTGGATAGAGTGGAAAGGGAATCTAACCAGTGACTAGTGGATAGATCACTGGATTTGGAATCATGAAAACCCGAGTTCAAATCCTGCCTCATACAATTACTGGCAGCGTGACCCTGGGCTAATCACTTAACCTTTCTCAGACATATTTGACATCTGTACTTATGCACCACAAGCATTCTGATGAGCATTAATGATCAATGTAATAAGAACAATTATTCCAGCACCATCAGCAATCATCCCAGGGTGCCATTTGCGTCAGATCCCCAATAACATTTCATGAAATAATGGTGAAGACACATAATATCAAGTGCCCCTTGACGGGCTGCTTCAATGACAAAACATCAAAATCACATGCTGGCTATAGCTCATGAGAAAATCATGGCATATGAGCAAGCAGGAGGAAAGTAAGCCAAGAGTGAGCTCTTCTTTGCTAAGGGAGCACAGGAGGCGAGTGTGCTAGAGCAGATGAACACTGAGACAAATTGCGGCTAATCAGAAGAGACTTTCTAGTAGAGTAGACTGACACAGAATATGGGTGGTTGATGGTGGAAATAAAATCCAATCTACAGCTTTTTTCTCTATCTCCAGTCTCCCTCCACTAGAGTGTTATCATGGGGAAATTCCCCCTCCTTTCACCCACCCAACCACTTTTCTTCTCATTCCTTCTCCAACTGGTGGGCCTGAGGGGTGAGGGAAGGAAAGAGAAATAAATCATCCCAAGCAGCCACATTATTACAGCTTCCTAGGCATTGTTTTAATGTCTGGTTTGTGCTTTCTATGTTATCTGATACAGCTAATAAATTACAAAGCCATTAACAATGATTTGTCTACTCCTCAGAGTTTAGGGGTTCAGGATTGAGGGAGGAAGTCAATCCATGGAGAAAAAGTGGTGGCTCAAGCTAATTAGAGAGAGGACATTTTGTATTTTTTATAATTTCACAATATATTCCAGTATAGTGAATATTCTTGGCCTCACTCAACTAGAGTGAGGCTGACTACATAGCCCTGAGAGATTGGGAGCTTCTTTTCGCTCTTTTTTTTTTTTTGGAGGGGGGAAAGCAGGGCAATTGGGGTTAAGTGACTTGCCCTTGGTCACACGGCTAGTTTTTTTTGGCATGTCTGAGGTCAGATTTGAACTCAGGTCCTCCTGACTCCAGGGCCGGTGCTCTATTCACTGAGCCACCTAGCTGCCCCTGGAAGCTTCTTTTTCTAGTGTTATTTACTTGAGTCCCCATTCTGAATATTTTCATCTAACCAGTGACTAGTGTCTCAGTTCCATTTAGCCAATTAACATCAATTAGCTTTTACAAAAGGATATTTACTTGAAAGATAAAACTCATTTTCCTCCAACACCTTAAGGGCCATATTCTTCATTGTACCACCTTGGTCTTTGGAGAGAGTAGGTTAACTTAACAAAGCGTTAGCATAGGATTGGTCTCACCAAATTAGCATTCAAATGTGGCACTGCTGCCATGTGAGTACCCAGGGCTGGTTATTAAGGTCACTTTTCACTCTAATGTTGATGTTGGACTGGTTGCAAAACCCTCAACTTTGGGACCTTGAGTGGCTCGTTTTTTTTTTGACCTTTCAAAATTCAAAATGGTTGTGACCTTCAGATTAATGTCCTTCACCTAAAATGAAAGCATAAATACGGAGACAAAAAACCAAGGTCCATATTTACTAGCCACATGTCAGCCTTGGAAGGAGAGGGCCTGAGGTTTTCCCTTACAGCCCTGTCATTCACTGGAAGCTGTCAGCAAGGAAGAAGGCATACAAAGAGGGGTCCAATCAAGAGAAGAAGCTCAGGTAGTGCCTTGTGAATGATTCATCCCAGGCTTATAACTCCCTAAACATATGGTTAGTAGTTAGGAAAAAGTTACAGAACGTCTACACATGTTCCAAAGTCTTGCCAAGATACTTCTTTTTTAAAAAGTGATTTTATTTTTCTGCTTTTAACATTAATTTTAAAATTTTGGGTTACAATGTCTCTCCTTTCATTCTTCTTTCCCCTCACACATTGAGCAATATGGAAAGTAATGTGATATGCATAGTCCATTTGAAAACATGCAGAACTTATTTTATCCATGTTGCAAAAAAGAAGAAAAACAAAGACTAAAAATATGATTCAATCTCCACTCAGAGTTCATCAATTATCTCTCTGGAGGTGGATGGCATTTTTCATCATGACTCCTTTAGAACATCTTAGATCACTGTACTTATCAGAAGAGCCAAGTCTCTTAACAGTTGATCATCATTACAATATTGCTGTTATTGTGCATGGTATTATCCTGGTTCCGCTCATTTTACCTGGCATCAGGTTACATAAGTCTTCCTAGGTTTTTCTGAACCCATCCTCATTCATCATTTCTTGTAGCACAACAGTATTTCATCACAATCATTTACCACAACTTGTCTAACCATTCCCCAGTTGATGGACATCCCCTCAATTTCCAATTCTTTGTCACTAAAAAAAGCTGCTATAAATATTTTTTTAAATATAAGTTCTTTTCCTTTTCCTGATTTTGGGTACAAACCTAGTAGTAGTATTGCTGGGTCAAAGGCCATACAGAGTTTTATAGAACTTTGGGTATATTCCCAATTTGTTCTCCAGAATGGTTGGGCCAGTCCATAATTCTACCAACAGGCATTAGTGTAGTTCTTTTCCCACATCCCTCCTGTCTAAGATATTTCTTGTGACAACTGTCCTAGACATCAGTGGTGTTCTGAATGTTCATGAGGCTTGGACTCCGTGACTAACACCATTATTCCAGCATATAGAATGCATTGTACTATAATATATTCCAATATTTGCCTATTAGATTACCTTTGAATCCAGGTGTTAAGTTAACAAGGTTATGAAAGGTCAATCAGTCCATCAATAAACATTTATTAAGTACCTGTTATGTGTCTGGCACTCTGCTAAGTGCTGGGAGTGGTGAGGTTGCTTCTGAATTTACCTTTTAGCATTGCTTCTAGTCTTAATATCAGACATCCCTACATATCTCCACACCCTGCTTTATAGATATATGCACATACATGTACACACATGTGTGTATATATGTATATATGATGTAAATATATAATATAAATAATAAATATATAATAAATAAACAAACATATTTGTTTATTATATTATATTTTTATTATTTTATTTATAATTATAATTATTTTATTATATTACATGCTCCATGTTTATATTATATATTATATTATATATATAAAACACCTACACATATAGGTCTCCTCTAGCATATTTAAAGTTTCTCTTTTCTCCTGTGCAATCCCATTGACAATAGAATAATGAGAAGAGGCTAGTCAAATCATGCTTGAGGATATATGTATGTGTGTTTGTACGTGTGTGTTTATTTACCAAACCTATGATTTCATTAGTGTAGGGAGCTTGCTGAAAGGTAGTTTCCTCAACCAGTTGAAATCAGCACCAAATCTGAAACTTTGAGTCTAAAAGAATTGCCTGAGGTTCTGGAGATTAAGTGACATGCCTAGGGTCACTCAACCAGTAGCTCTCAAAGCTAGGACTAGAAATCAGGTCTTTCTGGTTCCAAAACTAGCTTTCTATAGTGCATCAAAATGGTGAGAGATGAGACACACCCAGAAGTTACCATGGATGTAGAGGGAGCACTTGACCTACCAAATCTCCGAGTTTCAGAAATCACAGGTCTTCCTGATCCGTCTATTGGGATGAGAACATTTATCTCACAGGGTTATTGTGAGGATCAAATGAAATCATCAGTCAATAAACATTTATTAAGCGCCTACCATGTGCTGGGCAGTGTGCTAAGTGCTGGGGAAACAAAAGGAGCAAAAGATAGTTCCTGCCCTCAAGAAACTCACCATCTGATAGAGGAGACAACAGACAAATGCATAAAAATGCTATATACAGGATAAATAGGTAATAAATAAGAGAGAGAAGACACTAGAATTAAGAGGGGTTGAGAAAGAATTCCTGTAGAATGTGACATTTTAGGTGGAACTTAAAGGAAAAGAGAGAAGCTAGTAAGCAGAGATGAAGAGAACATTCTAGGCATGAGAGACAGCCAGAGAAATTGCCCAGAATTGAGAGATGGGGTGTCTTGATACAGGAGGCCCATATCACTGGGTCAAAGAGTACATAGCAGGCAGTAAGGTATAAGAAGACTATAAAGGTAAGAGGGGGGCTGGGTTAGGAAGGACTTAATAATGTATGAAAAGTACTTTGCAAACTTTAATGCACCATACAAATATATGGCTACTACTACTACTACTACTACTACTACTACTACTACTACTACTACTACTATTACTACTACTATTGCTGTTGCTGCTGCTGCTTCTCCTCTCACTACAACTTTTGGGACTCTGAGGCTCAAAATCTTTGATGGATGTGATCCCCCTTCTGAGGAGACACTCTACTGATTCTGACTCCATGAGACATAGAGTAACTTCTGTTCTGAGGCTGTGGAGATTGGGTCCTTGGGGGCTACACTAAGCTCATTCTCCAAATCCACTTGTAATATGATCCAAAGATGGAGGAAGACAAAGTAGACCCAAAAGACACTCAATGAGTACTCAGCTTCCAGCCTCCAAATTCCTAGAAACAGAGGCTCCTTAGTTTTGGCATTTCAGGTCTAAAAGTTCTGATGATATGAGTCACCTTCAGGACTATTACCTCCAGGATCAAATATAAGACCCCCTTTTTGGAGTTTCAAATTCCTTTATAGCCTATCTATCCCCTTCCTACTTTTCCAGTCTTCTTATATCTTGCTTCTTGTCACATACTCTTTGATCCAACAACTCTGCGGCCTTCTTTCTGTTCTATGAACATCTCTCAGTTTCGGGTATTTTCTCTGACTGTCCCCATGCCTAAAATGTGTGTCCTCCTCATCTTCATTTGCTGGTTTCTCTGGCTTCTTTGAGTTCCAACCAAAATCCCACCTCCTACGGGAAGCATTTCCCAACCCCTCTTAACTCTAGTGACTTCTCTCCTCTCTTATTTCCTATTTGTCATGTATTTTTGTATGTTTTCATTTACGTGTTTTCTCCTACAGATTTCAAACTTCTTGGATGTAGGGCCTATCATTTGCCTCTTTTGAATCCACAGTGCTTAGCACATAGTAGCCTGGTGCATGGTAGGTGTTTAGTAAATGTTTATTGATTCAGTTATTATAAGAGTATTCAATTATTTCTGCCAAAACTAAGGGACTGTTATCTATGTTCCAAGGGTAAGCTTGTCTCCTTCTTCAAAGACAAGGTGAAGGGATTTGAAGACTACCTCTCCATACTCCAACCAAGAGTATTTCCAGGGGCAATAAATACTCCTAAAAAAATAAATTGGAAGCAGGACTTAAATGGGGAAAATAAAGATGATCTGAAGCAGCAGAGGGAAACTTTATCCTTGTTGGAAGGTTGAAGAACAGAAAAATGTTTTATGCAGAAGAAAGGAAAGAAAAAGACAAGTATATGCACCTGTGGTTAAAGAACAAATTTGAGATTCTTCCTAAAGAGGAGGGAGGAGGAAGAGGAAGAAGAGGAGGAAGAGGAGAAAGAGGAGGAGGAGGAGGAGAAGAAGAAGAGTCCTTTATCCTTCAAGGAATGAGAATGTAAAGTCACACATAGTATCCAATTTATATTGTCCAATATGGGTCAGAGGAAGAGAGAATAAGGCAAATGGCTCCCCATGCTTGAGGGTTCTGAGATGGCTATTTTTGGATCTAACAAGGACAAGAAAAAGATGTTTTCATCACAGCCCATGTATAACCCTCCAAGCCTTGTCGAAATGGAGACTACTACTTACTTGTGGTAATTTAGGTGGGTACAAGTGATATTGTCAGAGGAATCTAGAAAGTATTGCCAAAGATTACAAAGTCTTAGGCAAGAAAATGAAGGTGATACAGGGACAGGGTGTATTTTCCTTACTCATGCCCATTGAAGGCAAAGGATATAGAAAAAAAAATTACTTGGGAAGTGAACATCTGGATAAAAAGATGGTGTAGGAGAATCAGGTACGGATTTCTTGATCATAGCTTAAAGTATTGGTTTGACAGACTCCTGTTCAGGGATGGAGGGTACTTAACATAGGCTGGTAGGAGTTTCATTTGCCTGGTGTCTTATAGGAAATCAGAAGGATTTTAAAATCAAAAGGATAGGGGACAGGGTAAATTGCTGAAGAATATATCTACCAAGTTAGATACCATAGAGAGTAGCTACAATGAAGAGAAAGTAGTAGCCATTGAGATACTCAGAAGTTTATAGAAGTCCAAGAGAGAGGCCAGTAGTAAAACCTGTGGCCTCAAATGTCTGTGCACAAATACTCAACATCAAGAGGATCTAGAGGAGCTAACTTGAGGCAAATTTGACCTTGTAGTGTAGTTATTACTAAGAGTTAATGGGATGAAACCATGACTGAAATATGGTGGTAGATGGGCATATCTCCTACAAAAAGAAATACGTTAAGTAAAAAAGGCACAGAAGCATTATATAAGCTATATTCATGGGAGGAAATCTAGGGGGAAGAACAGTGATGAAGACTGGTAGACGGAGAAACAGAAGTAATTTTGTCATCAGAATAATAACAGATTACTCAGACAGAAAGAGGAAATAGATGAAGAGTTCACAGAAACAGATCACAAGCCTGGCACAGAGCCATTATGTACTAATGCTGGGAGATTTCAATTGTCCAGACCCTTGCTGGAATTCTTTCTCTGCCAAAAGGAGAATAGCTAATAACTTTTCACTTATCTTAATAATTTCATTCTTCAAAATGTGGAGAAATCAATAAGAGGAAACGTTATTTTGGATCAGATTCTTGCTAAAGAGGGAAGTTGCTGGTGAGCTGATTTCAAAGTGTTCAGAAGTAGGGTAGAGGGGATTGCATGCATTAGAATCCTATGGGGGATTCAGTCCAGGAGGGATGGGCAATTCTCAAGAATATAATTCTGAAGAAACAAAAGAAACCGTTGTAATGAGGAAGAAAAATAGGAGTTGTCTGAAGAGATACAGAACTCACCATATAGAACTTAGGAACACATACACACACACACACACACATCTTTATCTGTGTTTCTGTCGACTCCTCATCTATGTCCTCCTTCTGTCCAGGTGGTCTATAATATATTTTGATGACAAAAATTACTTCTTGTTCTTCTTCTGTTGATTTTTACCCAAGTGCCCTTCTCCATAATCTGTCTGACCATCTACCTATGCATATATGTGTCTGTCTATCTATCTACCTCTCTCTCTATCTAATGGTAGCAAAGGTATGTAACTGCAGATGAACATCAGAGCCTGAAACCATCCTGTACAATTTTTTCAAGAGTGCTAAAGCTCAGAATAAGTTGAGGTTAGAAAGGAAAATTAAGGATAACAAAAAAGGTTTTCTTTAGTTATATTTAGGGGAAGCTAGAGGAGGGTGGCACAGTGGATAGAGTATTGTGCCTGGAGTTCAAATACGACCTCAGACCCTGGACAAATGATGACTGACAACAGAGCCCTTCTCTCATTTTCCCAAGGTAAATGACCTTTGAAAATGACAGAACAAAAGTGACAGAGAATAAATACTCAGGATAAGTAAGGAAATAGTAAGAGAGAATCTCATTGTCTTTGATAAATTCAAATCCCGTGGCCCAGACAATCTGACATCCTTGGATGCTGAAAGAACTGATGGGTATGATTGCTGAGCCACTGGTATTTGAAAGATGGTGGTAAGTGGGAGAGGTAGAACAGGATTGGAAAAGAGCAAACGTTGTTCCTATTTTTTTTAAAGGGAAGACAATAAAGTCTTACAAGTATAGACTGGTGACCTTGTCTTTTATTACTTGGCAAATTCCAGGATGTCTGGGATAAGAAATTATTCTGGGATCATTAAAGAGACAGTGAATATCTAGAGAAGAAAGCATTGATGATAAAGAGCCAGTATGACTTCATCAAGAACAGGTCATGCCAAAACTTTATTTTATTTTTTGACAGCTTTACTAATCTAACAGAGAGGCAGTGTTGGGCAGTGGATAGAGAACTGGCCTCAAGACCTTAAAGATCTGACTTCAAGGTCCACCTCTGACATATATTGGCTGTATGATCCTAGGAAAGTAACCTCTCAGTACTCTGGGCAGCTCTCTAAGAAAGAGAAAATATTATCCTTCACTGGTAAAGGAAATTTCCTCAGCTGAGAATTCCATCTACCAATGAAATCACAGACCCAGGCCTTATCCCTATTAAATTTGTAGATTAGGGAATGCTGTAGACATACTATTATTGTGGATAAGACAGGGAGATGTAGATTGGGCAATAATATATTTAGATGGATGTAGAATTAGTAGAATGGTCAGGTTCAAAGAAAAATCCTTAATAATTCACTGTCAACTTGGTAGGAGTTCTTCAGTGGAGTCTCCTAGAGAGCTACACATATTCTTGTTCTTTCCAATATTTTTAATTACTGATTTGTATAAAGGCATAGATGGCCTCCAATTCACAGGTAACAAAATTTGTAGACATAGTTAACACACTGGATGAGTCTAAAATGCCTTGATAGACTAGAGTCTTGATTGTAATCTCATAAATGTAAAGTCTTATCCTTGGGTTCAAAAAATCAACTTCACAAGGACATGATGTGAGAAGGAATGGAAATGATTGGGAAGCATTCCATTCAACTTTGGGGCAGCTTTTTCCTTGATGCTAGTTCTTCTCTCCAAATGGGTTAATGTTTATAAAGAACCGAGTACAGTGCCTGGAACATAGTAGGTGCTTAATGAATGCTAGTTCCTCCTTCCTTTCAAGGCCAACCAGAATAAATCTTATTTCTTCTTCCACATAACAGCCTTCAGATACTTGGACATAGCTTTTATTCAGTTCAGCATCTATCAAATACCTACCATGAGCTAGCCATTGGAAACTCAGTGCTCAAAATGAAGAGGAAAATGAAAAAAATCTTTGACTGCAAGGAATTTATCTGTCCTACTGGGGATACATGTTCACAGAGGAATAAATGTAAGGTAATTTGATGAAATATCAAGGAAGGCCTCATGGAAGATGTAGCTCTTGAGTTTAGCCTTGAATTAAGATAAGGAGTGAGTACTCATATAGACATGGGTCAGGAAAGTCTGTACGGTGCCCAAACACACAGTGGTACAAGATGGGATGTTTTATTTCAGAAACAGCTAGCACTCCAGCCAAGCTGAACTATTAAATTTGTGAAGGATAATAAATGACATGAGATTGTAAAAAGTTTACTGCCAGCTGAGGAGATAGTATTTTAATCCTAGAGGTGATAGGAAACACTGAAGGTTTTTGAGTGCATTAGACTTCAGGGAGCTTATTTTGGCAGAGGTATGAAGGATGGTTTGGAGACAGGAAAGCTTGGAAGAAGGGAGACTAATTAATGAACTATTATAATAGCTAATGAGAGCCTGACTTAGGGTGAAGACTGGGTGAGCTTCTTCAGTATCCTAGCTGTTCACTCCTTTATATATACTAGTTTGTCAATATCCATTCTCATGTGATGGCCAGATCTGAATACAATACTCTAAATTAGCAATTCTTAAAGGAACTTGGGAGTCTTAAAGATTCTTTCAGGGAACTGAAAGGTTAAAACTATTTTAATAAAAATACTAAGACATTATTTGCCTGGTAAAATACCCTTCTCCTTTCCAATTATATATTTGTGTGAGGCCAAATTTGCTGTATATACTCAACTAAAACAATTAATTGGGACAGATTAAATGATGAGACAGATATAAGAATCTGTATTCTTTTAAAAGCCAGATATTAAAGAGATTTGCAAAAATATGTAAAACAATGTCACTTTTCTCACTAAGCTTTTTTTGATAATATAGCAATATTGTTTTAAGAATGACTTTGAGTGACTAAGTCATTTTGAGTATTATAACTACACAAATTAAAAATAAAGAATACATGAAGAAAGACTCTATCTACATCCAGAGGAAAAAACTGATAAATAGAAGGGTGTGTAGAATAATTTTACATATACCTATTTGTGTCTAACAGTAGCCATCCCTAGGGCAGGGTGGGAGGAAAGGAAGAAAGAAAAAAAGAAATTTACATGATAACTATTATATATTTAAAAGAAATAGCAAGCTGTACGTGATAGCTTTTTTTTAATTTTATGCCAATTTTTTTCAGTTGTAACAAATTTTATTTGTTTTCTTGTTTACATCATTCATTTTCATGAGATTTTTGAATTACAGATTTTCTCCCCATCTTTCCCCTACCCCAATCCCAAAACAGCGATCCCACTGTAGAGTCCCTCCCCTGATCTGCTCTCTAACTTTCTGGTAGGGCAGGGAG
>CM053593.1:180682806-180754916 GCA_028646575.1 Pseudocheirus occidentalis
AGACCAATAATGTTCAAATTGTCTCTCCTGGATCTATTTTCCAGGTCAGTGGTTTTTTCAAGGAGATATTTCACATTGCTTTCTATTTTTTCATTTCTTTGTAACTGTTTAATAGTATCTTGGTTTCTCATAAAGTCATACATACATGATAGCTTTGCAGTTTCATGTACAATCATCTTTTTTATTATACTATATTATAGAAATGTTTGTTTTATTCCATAAATTAAATAAAAAGAAAATGTAGTTATTTTTCCACAAAAAATATTATTTCAATTTATTTATTTACTTTAGTTTTCAACATTCACTTCCACAAGATTTTGAGTTCCAAGTTTCCTCCCTATCTCTCTCCTCCCCCCACCCCATGATGGCATGCATTCTAATTATCCCTTCCCCCAATCTGCCCTCCCTTCTATCAGCCAACTCCCTTCTCTTATCCCCTTCCCTTTCTATTGTCCTATAGAGCAAGACAGATTTCTATACCCCATTGCTTGTGTATTTTATTTCCCAGTTGCATGCAAAACATTTTTTTACATTTTTTTAAACATTTAAACAGTTTTTTAACATTTGCTTTTTAAAACTTTGAGTTCCTTGTGAAAGACTAACTATATTTCCCTCCATCCTATCCCACCCCCTGTTTATTCTATTCTCTCCTTTGACTCTGTCCCTCCTAAAAAGTGTTTGCTTCTGATTGCTGCTTCCCCCAATCTGCCCAACTCTCTTATGTCCTTTCCTCCTTCTTTCCTGTAGGATAAGATAGATTTCCATACCTAATTGAGTGTGTATGTTATTCTCTCCTTAAGCCAAATACTTTGAGAGTAAGGTTCACTCATTCACTCTCACCTCCCCCCTTTTCTCCTCCATTGTAAAACTTTTTTCTTGTTTTTTTTTATGTGAGATAATGTATCCTCTTCTACCTCTCCCCTTCTCCTTCTCCAGTACATTCCTCTCTCACCCCTTAATTTTGTTTTTTAGATCTCATCCCTTCATATTCAACCCACCCTGTGTCCTCTATCAATGTATATTCCCTCCAACTACCCTAATAATGAGAAAGATCTCATGAGTTACAAATATCATTCCATGTAGGAATGTAAACAGTTCAACTTTAATAAGTCCTTTATGATTTGTCTTTCCTGTTTACCTTTTCATGCTTCCCTTGAATCTTGTATTTAAAAGTCAGTTTTTCTATTTAACTGTGATTTCTCAAGAATGTATTAAATTCCTCTATGTGACTGAATACAAATTTTCCCCCTTATTGATTACAGTCAGTTTTGCTGGGTAGATGATTCTTGGTTTTAATCCTAGCTCCTTTAACCTCTGGAATATCATATACCAAACCCTCTAATCCTTTAATGTAGAAGCTGCTAAATCTTGTGTTATCCTGATTGGGTTTCCATACTTGAATTGTTTCTTTCTGACTGCTTGCAATATTTTTTCCTTGACCTGGGAACTCTGGGATTTGGCTATAAAATTCCTGAGAATTTTCCTTTTGGGATCTTTTTCAGGATGTGATGGGTGGATTCTTTCAATTTCTATTTTACCCTATGGTTCTATAATATCAGGGCAGTTTTCCTTGATAATTTCTTGAAAGAGGATGTCTAGGCTCTTTTTTTGATCATGGCTTTCAGGTAGTCCAATAATTTTAAAATCATTGCTCCAGAATCTATTTTCTAGGTTTTTCCAATGATATAATTCACATTTTGTCTTCTATTTTTTCATTCTTTTGGTTCTGTTTTATAAATTCTTGTTTTCTCATAGAGTCATTAGGTTTTATTTGCTCCATTCTAATTTTTAAGGAATCCTTCTCTTCAGTGAGGTTTTGGACCCCCTTTCCCATTTTGCTGATTCTTCTTTTTAAGGCATTCTTCTCATTGGCCTTTTGGACCCCTTTTGTTATTTGGTCTAGTCTATTTTTTAAGGTGTTATTTTCTTCAGTATTTTGGAGGGGTCTCCTTTAGCAAGCTTTGACTCATTTTTCATTATTTTCTTGCATCACTCTCATTTCTCTTCCATTTTTTTCTCTACCTATCTTTCTTGATTTTCAGAATCCTTTTTGAGCTCTTCCATGGCCTGAGATAAATTCATATTTTTCTTGAATGCTTTGAATGTAGAAGCTTTGACTTTGTTTTTCTTCTGATTTTTGATCTTCTTTGTCACCAAAGTAAGATTCTATAGTCTGAATTCCACCCCCCCCTACACATAATCTTTCTCATTTTCCCAGCCAATTATTTGACTTTTTAACTCTTTGTTAAGGTAGGGCTCTGTTTCCAATGTGGAGAGCATACTGTCCCAAGCTTCAACTGTTTTCAGAGATACTTCTAGGGACCTATAAATTTTCATTTCTCCTAAGGTGGCATGATCTAAGGAAAGGCGCTTACTCCTCTGCTAGCTTGTACTGTTGTCAGTGAGTGACCATAAACACTCTTTTCTGCCCTGGAACTGTGAGGTGGGTTCTCTCTCCACTGCTGCCACAAGCTCTGCTACACCAGTGCTCCTCCCTGTCTCAGGATGGCAATCCAGATCCAAGTATGGGCAAACCAGCAGAATCTTGCCTCAGTGCCAGCAAAGAGACCCCTGTAATCTCTTTTTGATCATTTGTTCAATCCCCTTATTGTCTGTAGGCTGAGAGCTCTAGAAGCGTCCTTTGCTGCTGCTGCTGGTGCCACCAGCCTGGAGCTATGCTGGGGCTGGGGCTAGTCTGTGCTTTTTTCTCACCCAGGTCCAACAGACCTTTCCCACTGATCTTCTAAGCTGTCTTTGACATTGTGAGTTGAGAAGCCTGGAAACCACTTCAGCTGCCAGTGATTCAGCCTCCTGAGGCCCGCTCTGGGTTTGCTGGAACCTGGTCTATACTGGCTCATCCTACGCTGGACTGCATTCCTCTCCCAGTCCAGAGTAACAGACCTTTCCTGTCAACCATCTAAGTTATCTTGGGCTGGAAATTTGTTTCACTCTGTCTTTTTGTGAATTTGTTTAGCTATATTTTTACAGGTATTTGGAAGGACTTGGGGGGAGCTCAAGTGAGTCCCTGCTTTTTACTCCGCCATCTTGGCTCCACCTGCCAAAAATATGTTATTTCTATGAACATGTATAACTCAAAGACAATTGGTATGGGATTCTCTTCTCATTGTGGAGATCAATGCTCTGAGCTTGTATGAGGGAAGGGGTGGAGTTGGTGAGAGTGGGACAGAGGAGAGAGAGGTTCACTCTCTTCACTCTTAGGATTCACTTCAAGAGTCACTTTGAATCTCTTCAGGTCTCCTCAGTTTCTTTGGACTTTGGGTGTTTCTGTCTTCAAGATTTGGAGGAGAAAGATGGAAGATGCTAATCCTGCTTCATTTTGCTGAAGGAAGACAAGACTCTGGAAGATATTGACATGAGAGGAGCTGGGCAATCTCCAACATGTCTCTATCCCCGGCTTGTTACACTAGAGACTATGAAAAGCTAAAATATTTTCTCTTGGTTGTACAGTTATTTTGATCCCCAAAGGGAGAACTACTCTTTTTGTAGTGCTTGGCATATATTCTTCTTTGTATTTTTTCTCTAATTTCTATTTGCATTAATCTGGACAGATGGATTTCTTTGGTACCACTATATTTGGCAGGAATTTGGTGGAAAGGTATTTGGTGGGAAGGGAATCGAGTCTTGGATATAGAGCTTGGGGTCCTATTCCCTCCACTTAATGAACTTTGATCAAAAATTAGACAGAACCTGAAAACCACCTCCTCTACACTAACAATATTTATGGGAGCAGAGAGATATAATTACATTCTTGTACTCCCCTTTCTCTGAGGACAGCAGAAGCTTGGACAAGCTTCTGGCCCCAACATTCTGCTTTCCCTCCTGGCAAGAAATAAAATTTCCTTTGGAGAATAGTTGGAGAGAAATGGCTAAAGATGTCTATTCTGTCTTCCTTCAAGCCACACAATGATATTCCCATGCTACATGTGAAAAGGGTTATTGTTATTTTAAAATAAATTAACAAATAGATCTTTAAGAATTGATCCATTTTAACTTCCAATATGGTAAATATCAATAGATAAAACCCATCCAAACAGAAGTTCTTTGGGGTCCTTAATTATTTTTAAGAGAATAAGACAACATGAGATCCAAAACTCTGAAAACCACTGTTCTAGATGTGGCCTGACCCAGATGGAGTAGGACTGTTGCTTCCCTCTTTCTGGACACTGTGTTTCTATTAAGGTGGCCAAAGATTTAATTAGCCGTTTTGGCTTCCATTGTACACTACTGACTCCTATCACACTTGCCATCACCTAAAACTCTTTCTGGCTCTTTTTAAATTTAAACTTTCCGGAACTATGATTTCATTGGTGTAGGGCCCTCCTACTGAAGAAAATCCTTCTACTAATATAGATCTGAATCTAACCTGCAACTTAGAGTCTGATGATAAATAAATAGGGGGAGGGGGGAATCTGTTAACAAAATAATGCAAGCCCCAGATACCTTGAGAAGTATAAGTGATCAAAAATGATATTCCTTTGGACAGAGCACCCATATGTAAGGATATGACTCCCCTTAGGTAAGGGTATGACAGAGAGACAAAAGAAGAAGGAGGAAGAGGAAAAGAAGCATTGCCCAACTTGGCAAGTTGGGTCCGCAGGGGGGCAGCTACTACTGTTCTTACGTTGTTGTTCATCCTTTCTTCTGGAAGAGGATCAATGACATCAGGAGGGTGAGGTCTTGACTTGTGAGTGAATTGTATTTAAGTGAGGCAGAACTGTGCAAAGTCATCAGCCTCTCTCCTCCAGGGTCATCCATGGCCAGGGGCAAGACAGTTAAGAGACTTGCCCAAGGTAATGAGAGCTATCATGTGTGGGACATAGAACCTGAACCCAGGACTTCCTGAATCTTCAGCAATCTCTCCATGTTGTCTCTCCACAAAGACCTTTTTTCATATGAACTATTTTCTAGGTATGCTTCCCTTACCTTGTACTGGTGCGTGAATTTACTGAACCTAAGTATAGAGCTTTTTATTTATCCCTGTTAACTCTCACTTTCCTGGTGAAGCATGAAGATAATTGTAGTGCATGTGCCAGCTTCTATGACAAAAGATGAAGAAGTAGAGAAGAATTTGATAAGATCAAAGAAATCAAGTTGACATGGTTTTGTCATTAGTGTAAGGTTGTAAGCGAGGTTGACAAAAATACATTGGAAAATATGATTCATTTTTAAGAAATAAAAGCCACCAAAGGATTGCACACTGTTATGAAGTCTTACACCTATATTTGATGAGTACTTTACTCCAGAAGGTCATCAGAAGGTGTGTTGAATGTGTTGAGCACTATCACCACAAAAAACAATTCTTAACTGACAGGAAACAACTGTTTATTGATGTGGAAGTCCTATTAGAATCAACTATCTGTTCAGTCAGACTGTTAGCTCTTTAGAGCAAAGGTCAAAATCAACCTTAGAATAGAAGAAAGGTTAAAGGTGAGAAAAGATGCTTTGAACAATTGAAATGGCTTCAACCTTCAACTGAGCCACTAATCTAAAAAAAAATAAAAGGAAATGGAAAAAGATGAGTATATTGACCTTAATTTTCACCATTTGCTACAAAAGATTAATTAATGCAAAAAAAACCCCAACAACAACAAAAACCCAACACTTTAACCGACAAAAACTTGGTTTTCTTGCCAAGCAGAAAGATATGGCATCCAAAGGCCATTTTAGTTTAGAATATAAACTTATTTGTAAATCGCTATGGAGGTTGATAAACCTCCAGTTCCTGGGGAGGGTCTCATGATCTGACAGAAACTGCTTTGAAAACTGGAAAGTGATCTGACGGAAATTAGGTTTAGACATAGCACCTAATACTGTATGTGAAGATAAGCTCCCATGGATATGTGGCCTAGATATTAAAGGTCACATCATAAACAAATTGGAAGAGCAAGAGAAAAATTACCTTTCAGATCTATGGATTGGGGAAGAATTCATGACCAAACAAGTGATCGGGAGCTGTGTAGAAAATAAAATCAACAATTTTGATTATATAATATTGAAAAGTTTTTGCAAAAGCGAGTATAATTAAAAATAGAAGAGAAACAACTGGGCAAAGTCTTTGCACAATGTTTTTCTGATAAAGTTCTCACATCCAAGATGTATAAACTGATTCACATTTCTGAGAACAAGAGTCATTCCCCAACAGATAAATGGTCAGTGGGTATGAACAGGCCATTTTCAAAGGAAGAAACTTTTTCACAAGTTATAAAGAATAATATGAAAACAGACTCCAAATCACTAATAACTGGAGAAATGAAAATTAAAGTAATTTTGAGGTTTCACCTCCCACCCATTAGACTGGTGAAGATGACAAAAGAGGAGACTGGCAAGTGTTGGAGGAACTATGGGAAAGTGAATACAGTAATGTATTGTTGGTGGCAGTCTGCACTGGCCTAGCCATGGAACCATGTCCCCAAAGTTACTAAATTCACCCTTTGACCCAGTGATCAAAGAGCCAAAGAGATCAAAGAAGGAGGAATACATTCCATACCTACAAACATATTTAAAGTAGCTCTTTCTGTGGTAGCCAAAAACTGGAAACTAAGAGTGTGTCCTCTTGTTAGGGAATGGATAAACAAACTGTGGCATATGAATGTGGTAGAATATCATTGTGCCATTGAAACACTAAACAGACAGTATCAGAAGAAACTTAGACCTCTATGAACCGACACAGTTAAGTGAGCAGGTGAGCAACTGATACTATGCTAAAAAAAAGTATAGAACAATTTATATAATGATAACATTATGGAGGAAAACAGCTTTGAAAAACTTTAGAATTGATCAACAAAATGATAAACCATGAGTCCAAAAGAAGGAAGAGAGTTAATAAGTCAACAAACATTTATTCATTACTTACTATATGAAAGGCACTGTGGTAAGCCCTACAGATACAAATACAAGTGAGAAGACAGTTCCTGCCCTCAAGGAGCCTACATTCAAATTGGGGAAGGTAACGCATTAAAGGAAATTTAAAAGTGTGTGTGTGGGAAGTTTGTGGAATGTCAGGAGTAGACTGAAGGATGGTTGGCCTCTAAGTCCTTCCTCAAAAAGGAGGCTCTTGTAAGAGCTCATCAATGGGAGAAGGGGGCTGTAGGGTGGAGGTATCCTCCAGGGTAGAAAGGCCACAGGGATGGGGTAGGGAAGATGGAGAGAAGGAAGGATTTTCTTTGGTGTAAAAGTAGCTGAGGCAGGTTGGCACAATCAGGAGAGTCAGAGTCATATTTCTTATTTCTTTTGTTTTCATCCAAAGCTATGATTTTGTTGGTACAGGGAGCTCCTTCCTGGTGAGTGAATTCTTTCTACCAATGGAGATAGATATACAATAGTTCTGTAACTTCTAGTCTAATGCAGGTCAATGAGAGGTTAAAAGACTTGCATAAAGTTACTCAGGCAACATATACCAGAGGCAGAATGCAAACCCACATCTTCCTAACTCTTAGACTGACTTTCTAGTCATCCACTATATTACAGTTGTTTGGGTTAAAAAAACTACTCATTATCCTTAATTTAGTTAGAAAAGTAAAAACAGAGATGCCTTAGATAAGCAAAGGGCTTTATTCCCTTCCCCCAGGAGAAAGGGGGCTATCTGCCCCATGAGGGATTTCTTACCGATGTTGACCCATGAGGCAGGCAGCCGAGAGAGAGAGCTTCAAAGATCAGGTCTAGGATTTTAAAGACCTAATTAGGACTTCCTCATTCTGGGCTAGCTGCCTCCTCTCAATCCCTTCCCTACTGAGACTACAAGGGGAGGGAGATGGGACGGGCCTCACCAAGGCAGGAAAACAGACAAAGGAAGGTAAAAGTAATTGACAGGAGAAAGGGGAGGGTACAAGCACTCAGGGGAGTGTTACAATCCAGACTGAGAAGTTTTTCACTCTTTCCTTGGCACACACACAGTGATGTCCTGGGTTGGGTTTGGTTTTATTTTATTCTTTATAGCACATTTCTATTCCATTGTATTCAAATATCACAATTAGTTTGCATATTTCCTAATAGATGGACACCCATTTGCTACCACAAGAAATGCTACTATGAACACACATACACACACAGTTTTGATTTCTCTTTTTGTCTTTGACCTTAGTATATATGCCAAAAGAAGGGTGTATGGGTGTTCAGGGAAGACAGGGCTGCTCATCCAACATCTGTGTCCCACCTGATTCATGAACTCTCACCTGTGGCTCCAAGAAGCTGTAGTGTAAGCAGTGGCCACACTCCACAAACAGGTAATCCAGGTTTAGTGCAACCAAAGGGCCACAAACCCATCACTGAGTTAGGGGGGTGTGAAGACTACCCTTCTCCCCGGTGGAATGGGTGAATGAGCCAACAGCCTTGGAGGAGGCTGAAGCAGTGCTGTGGAGTGCTTGAACCTGATTGGGCATCAAAGACACCAAGGTCATTCATTCATTGTATCCCGGGCCATCCCCAGTCATCTTGACCTTTGTCCTGCCACTGGACTTCAATGACTCAGTCAAAGAGAGAGTGAGGCTGATGACATCCTCACTTAAATCCAATTTAAACACAAGTCATGACATCACCTCATAATATCATTAATCCTCTGAAAATGAAAGATGAACAACAACAAATGCCAAAGGACTGAAATCTCTGGGAATAGCGTAACCCCTTTTAATTGTTTCCCAGAACAGTTGGATCAGTTCACTGCTCCACCAACAGTGTATGTGTTTCTGTCTTCTTGCACCCCCTCCAATGTGATTTTCATTTTTTTGTTACCTTTGCCAATTTACTGAGAATAAGACAAAACTTTACATTTTTCTCCTCATTAGCGATTTGGAGGATGTTTTTGTGTCATTGATAGTTTGCAATTTTTCTATAAAAAAACTGATTAGTCATCCTTTGGTCACTTATTTACTGATTAAATGGCCTTTGGTCTTAAACATTTTTTCCATTAAATACATATACGTGCGCAAACATATTTATAGTGATAATTCCCCATAGAGATAGCAGACATTTCAAATTAATTCATATTGATATCCTCTTATTGATATATTTTTATTTACATAAACAGATTTCCCCCTAGCATTCCTCTCCCACATAACAAATAATATTTTAAAAGAAAAGCAAGAAAAAGAAGAGGGGGGAGAAAAGCAGCAAAGTTGATTGATAGAAAAATCTCTAAGTATATACAGTGTTTTTACACAGGTGAACCTTCTGGGAAGGAGTGGAGGTGTTGTCCTCGCATCTCTTTTCTTTGGGGCCATGCTTATTCTTTCTGATTTTTCTTTTCTTTTTTTAATTAAATTTTTTTTGGTTTTTTTTTTCTTTTTGGAGAGGGAAGGCAGGGTAATTGGGGTTAAGTGACTTGCCCAAGGTCACACGGCTAGTGAGTGTTAAGTGTCTGAGGCTGAATTTGAAATCAGATCCTCCTGACTCCAGGGATGGTGCTCTACTCACTGCACCACCTAGCTGCCCCCTTTCTGATTTTTCAATGTTCTTCTTCAATTGCTTTATTAGAGGCAGCCGATGAATAGAAAAATGGGCCTGGAATCAGGAAGACATGAATGCAAATATGGCCTTAGAAACTTATTAGCTGGGCAAGTCACTTCTGTCTACCTGTTTCCTCATCTCTAAAATGGGGATAATAGTAGCATCCACCTCACAGGGTTGTTGTGAGGGTCAAATGAGATGATATCTGTAAAGTGCTTAGCAGCACATAGTAGGGATGCAGTGCTCCTTTCCTTCCCCTTTCCCCTCCCCCACTTTTGTAGTGGGTGTTCTTTCCATTTGCATTGTAGTCATTGTATATTATTTTATTGTCTCTACTTTCTTCACTTTACATCAAACCATGTAAGTCTTTCCATGCTTTTCTGCATTCATCATGTTTGTAATTTATTACAGCGCAGTAAAATTTGATTACATTCTTGCACCACAATTTGTTTAGCTATTCCCCAATTAATGTGTATCTATTTTGTTTTCAGTCCTTTGCTATAAAAAAATGCTGCTGTAAGTATTTTGGTGTATATGGAGACATTCCTATCAGTGGCCTCCTTGGGGTATAAGCCTAGTAATCAGGTATGTGCATCTTAGTCACTTTATTTGCTTAATTCCAAATAGTTTTCCGAAAATATATATATTTTTTACTGATTCACAGCTCCATCAACACCAGTGTACTTCTACACCAATATCAGTGTACTTCTCTTATCCCTAACTCTTTAATGTTAAGTATTGCTGTCTCTTGTCATCTTTGCCAATTTGTAGGGTGTGAGGTAAAACCTCAGGACTGTTTTGATTTGAATTTCTTTTACTATTAGTGATTTGGAACATTCTTTCATATGGTTACTAATAGTTTGCAAAAAGAGCATTTGTTCACATCCTTTGATATTTATTGGGGATCAGTTTTTGGTAATATATATGCATGGATATATATATATTTGTATGTGTGTATATATGTATGTATATCTCTCTCTCCACACTGGTGTCCTTAGAGTCTTTAGGCAGCTCCTCCTTTCCCTCTAGGTCTCCTGACTTTTTGTTTGGTGCTTTTTAGGGTGTGTGCATATACATATACGTGTACAGAAACATATGCATATATGTGCCTGTTAGTTATCTCATATTTTAGATTCAAAATCCTTATTTGAGAAAGCTGATATAAGGATTTTTCTCCCACCATTCCACTGCTTCCTTTCCTATCTTATATGCATTAATTTTATTTGTGCAAAAGATTTTCGGTTTTATGTGATGAAAGTTATTTATTTTATTTTTCATAGTTACCTCTATCCTGTCTTTAGTTAAGAATAAATTTTCTAACCTGTAACTACGAAATGTATATGATCTGCTTTTATTCTAGTTTTTTTGTGTTATGATATTTAATATTAAGGTCATTAATTGGCTTGGAATTTATTGTGAAATATGGCATAAGATATTGGTCTTAGTCTAATTTCTGCCAGATTGCTTTCCAGTTTTCCTAGCAGTTTTTAACAAATAGAGAGCTCTTTCTTAAGTAATTTATGTTTTCTGGGGCAGTAGACTTCTTTCAGAGATAGCTGATGCAAAGATTTTTTTTTTTCCAAATTGTCAATTTTCAAATTTCTTATTAACTGTTTTGTCTTGTTTGTACAAAATCTTTTTAGTTTTATGTAATCAAAATTGTCTATTTACCTTGTATGTTCCCCTTCATCTTTTTGTTTGGTTAAGAATTCTCCCCCATTCATAGTTGTGAAAGAGATTTCATTCAATTTCCCTCTAGTTTGTTTAGGATATACTAATACTGTTCTTTCAGGACAGTACTACTCTCTTGTGTTCAATTTCCTTCCTCTTCACCCCCTCCCTCCTTTGCTTTCTCTCTCCTATGTTGTTATTCAGTTGTTTCAGTTGTGTCTGACTGTGACCCCATTTGGGGTTTTCTTGGCAAAGATACGGGAGTGGTTTGCCATTTCCTTCTCCAGCTCATTTTACAGTTACAGATGAGGAAACTGAGGCAAACAGGGTAAAGTGACTTGCCCAGGGTCACAGAACTAGTAAGTGTCTGAGGCTGGATTTGAATGAACTCAGATCCTCCTGACTTCAGGGCAGGCGTTCTATCCGCTGCACCACTGAGCTGTCCTCTCTCTCCTATACAACCTTTTAAAAATCTGAGTTAGTCAGTGAGGCCCCTGTGCATCCGCAATGTCGTTGTTGTTGTCTTTGTTATTTCTTCTTTTTGGGAGAAGACCTATGATATTGTGTGGGTGATGCCTTAACTTGCCCATGAACTGGATTTAAGTGAGGCAGAGCTGCACACCCACACCGGTGTCTTTAGATAGCTTCTCCTTTCCCTCTAGGTCTCCTGACTTTTTGTTCGGTGATTTTTAGGGTGTGCACTGGACTGGACTGGAAAAGGGATCACTGGGCTCTTGTGGAGTGTTAGTACCATAAGCAGTTTTGACTAACTGCAATTGCTTCCTGCTTCTTATTCTCTCTCCTTGGTCCTGCTCCCCTCGCCTCCCATGGCCTTTCTCCCCAATGTCACTGGCCTTCTCCTTGCACGGCCAGGCCAGCCACTCTGAATCATAGGCCTCCTACTTTACCTTGTCTCTGTGCATTGAACAAGGGGAGCCTGTTCTGGGCCCACATCCATCATGTTCTTCCTTGAAGGCTGGTGCAGGAAGAGGAGGTCCTGGGTCACTCTGACTGTGAGATTCATCATGCTGGCTGCATCCTAATCACAGGAGAGTAAGGAATGGGGAGAACATGAGCCTTTAGTAATGATGATTTTTATTTTTCTGGAGTTTGTCTCGGAGAAACTTGGAGCACTTCACAGACATTATCTCATTTATCTTCACCACACCTCTGTGAAACAGGTCAAAGGAAAGGATTGTCCTTCCTGTTTTAAGGGGTAAGGAAACTGAGGTTTGGAAGAGGCAGGAGCTTATTCAAGGCAATGCAGAATCAGACCTGAGATAACAAGCCAAATCTCTTTAGCCATGGCTGTATAAAGAAAGGAGTCTTGATTTAAAAAAAAAATCATTATCATCATTATTGTTTATTTTAATTGGATGGCAAATAAGTAATGGCCCAGGGTGAAAGCTCTGGACTCCATATGTGGGTCCATTCAGCATGTTTGCACAGGAAGAAATAGTAATTGGCAGTAGTAATCTTTGTACACAGTTTGTACGCGGTCACATTCCTTTCTGCCCTAGATTCTTAATTTGGGCTGATGCTGGCTCCAGGTAGAAATGATTTAGGGCCTGCAGCCTAGACTCTTCCACTGATCCGAGCCAAGACTTGGTCTGGGGCTGGACTCTGTTCCTCTAAAACATGGACCAAGGCATGTTAGAAGTGAGCGGGCTGCTGCAGAGGGGACTGGACAAGGGGGAGGAAAACTTGGGGAATGGGGGAGGGGTCTTCATCTGTATGATACAGCCTGGTCCCTGATCTGGATTCTTCGTTTGTCCCTCACAGAAGCCGTGTCTAATGGAAACAGCAAGGGACCCAGCTCTGTTGCCAACTTTTCCTCCAATTGGCTGGGTGTAGTTCAGAGCAAGTCATTTTCCCTTCTGGTGTCTCTGCTTTCCCATATGCCCAGTGGGCACAAGCATACAGATGGATGTGGGGCATCCCAGGCTCTGTCAGCATAACAGCATTCTCTGTGTACCCTGTTGCTCCTCTCCTTCCTCTTCTGCTTCTTTGGGTCCCTTCTCCCCTCTTTTGTTAGGTGAGCTTAGGTCTAGAGTTTTCTTGAGATTTAGTCTCTTCCCTATTCTCCACCCATTCACAACCCCCCACTCCCCAACACACATACACACCTTCATTTGGGATTGCTGCCCAGGCCAGTGGAATGAACAATTAAAGCTCCCTTGTCCCCAATTGGTTTGTGGTATTAAAAACTAATTGTGATCAGCCCTGGTTGTCATCCCTACCTGATAAAACATCACTTTTATTGATCTCACTCACCCAGCTATCATTTATCTTGTTTCAGCATTCCACATAATGGTTCATTTGTCTTGATCAAAGTGTAGGCTTATATTTTTAACCCCTTGGGCTCCAAACCCATTTGTACTCTCGCCTAGCCTGTCACCCAAAGTCCATGCCTCTACTCTTCATCACACCCCTTCTCTCTGTGGTATCCCGAGAGGATAGGATTGGTGGTTACTAGAAGTGACTAAGGTTCCTTGGAGAAAGTTTGAGCTGGAGGGAAAGAACAGCAGACGGGAGGAGAGGAGAGAGTAAAGAAGACAGAAGGACTGGAATACAAGGAATCTTGTAGGGCACTGAAGGGCAAATCTGAGTCCAGTAATGGTGGGAATAGCTGGAGGGAAAGCAGATGTCACTGGGAAAATGGGTGTTTGTATGGGGCAGAAGGCCCTGTCTTTTCCACTACAAAGCACATCAGATGGGTTTCGGCCTTCAGCATTTTGCAGTATTTCATAGCAGAGTGAGACTAAACAAGGAAAGAAGAAAGAGGTCTGTGCTGTTGGCTTTGACACTAACTTGCTACGTGACCTTGGGTGAGTCATTGGCCTTCTTGAGGTTTCACATCTCAAAAGGATTCAAAGCTTAAAAGAATACTAGAGAATTTCTCTAATTTGCTCTCATTTTATACCAATATGTTCTTTCAGGCAGAAAAGGAGGAGGGGGGGGAACCTTGTTCCAGCACTATATCTAGCAATTTTTGTGCCTGGGGCAGCATGAACTGTGCCAAGGTGAGTGGCAAGAAACAAGCCCTTGAATCAATGTTTTAAGCCAGGTCACCCTGGTCTGACACATCCAATACTGTGAGGCAATTGGAGGTGGATATGGGGGAGGAGCTCACCTGGTGTATGGCCATAAGGGGAGGAACTTCAGTGGAAGTGTCCTATTTTAACTGATTCTTTTTGCAGCTGAAGTGCTAAGTTTTGTTTCTACTCTGCTGAACTTCAAGTGCAAAGACTTTTTCAGCAACTTCTAAATTCCTGCCCTGCCACAAAGCCCTTATCTCCACACCACAGTTAGAGCTTTAACTCCTGCCTGACCATGTTTTCTCAAGTCTTATTCACCTGTTGCTTTTGCCACATAACCTCCCTTTAGCCTAGCCTTGTTGATATTGTTTTGATATCTGGTAGGCCAGGGCTTCTTAAATTTTTTTCTACTTGCAACCTCTTCAGCACTTATTAAACTGTGAGTTCTGACTCTAGGTGTAGATATTGGGCTGGTAGAAGAAACAAAGAGCTTTCAAGCACTTTCAGAGATAGTACTTTATAAACTGGAAACCATTGGCAATAATTAATTCTGCCTCTTGTTGGAATATTCATATTACTCTCCACTAGTGAGTCTGATGTGTTTCCTGGGTGCCCATTCGGTGCAATCAGATTTTGAGAAGAGTGTGGGAAATAGACCAAAGAGGAAACATAATTCTGGCCTCTAAGCAGCTTCCAAATGTCCTTTTCTGGCTTAACAGGGAGGCTTCTTCTTGCTCTAACTTTCAGGAATCTGATAGAAGCCTGAATGGTGGATGAGGAGTGTTTTTTAAAGCCCCTTTCCTCATGAGTTCCCTACTGTTTCGGCCCTCTATCCATCCCTCTTCAGTTTCAGTCGTGGTGGACTTCACACAATGTCAGGAAGAAGAGGCAGGGGGAAGATCTTATTTTGGCCCCACCTTCATATTGTACTAGTTCCAGGAAAAGAGGGAAGGAGTAGGAAAAGGAGAGAGGAGAAAAAGAAGAGTCCTGTATTAAGGATCACAAAATCAGTGAAGTCAGCTCACGGATCTCTGTCCACTGTGCTGGCAGGGAGTAGGGTCTGCTCATTGGGAGCTGGAGCTGGGTTATGGTTCAAGGGCAAAGCAGCTGGATCAGGAAGGGAGACAATGGCAGGGGTGGATTGGGCAATCTGAGAAGAGCCAAGTAGAGGTTTCTGTGAAGTCAGGTTGCAGTAATGAATGGTTATCCCTTCCATATCATGGGCTTAGGCGTGTGCCACCCCTAAGTTAAATTTTTTGGCCATCCCTTTGTACCAGAGAAGAAGTCTGAATTTTTGCTTTTTCTTTTATCCTGTGTTTGCAGTACCTTATTGTAAAATTTGGGTTTACGTATTTGGTCATAGGCTCTCTGTCTGCAGCTTCTGCAAGACTCCCCCCAAATACTTATTTAATTTGTTTTATGCTGACTTGTGATGTATTAAAACAGCAATGGAGAAAGTTGTGATGTAGAAGGGATAACTGTACAGGCATCACCCATACTTGTATGCCCAGAGAACCCAGGGTGGTTGTTGCTACCCATGACTTTATAGAGGCTGAGGCCATTCCAATGCGAACCTTTTCTTTTTTGTTGCTCTTGGCACCAAATCCAGAGCTTCATTGGTTCCTACAATCCCTTCTTAGGCCAGAGTAGTGGTTTGCTCTGTTGTGGTTTTTCATTCTCAAATTAATCTCCCCAAGTAACTACACTGTGATTAAGCATATTCTAGCCTCAGTTTCCCCCTGTTTACCTACACTGATCTCAGCACTCAGAGGGAGGAACGTGTTAACCCCAGTTGATTATTCTCCTTCCTACAAACCAGCTCAAGAAAAGAAAGAGGAACCTGCTAGAATCACAAATTTAGATTTGGAAGGGACCTCCGAGGTCATCCATCTAGATACCTGTTAACTAAGTCACAATCTCTCCAGTAAAATGAAAGGATGGTGAACTGGATGACTTGAGATACCTCCCAGCTTTGGAGCTATGATCATTGTGTCCAACTTCTCAACTTTACAGATAAGGAAATTGAGATCCAAGAAAGTTAAGCGCAGCAAAGAGTCAACTCTATCTTCTTAGTATCTAGTGCTTTTACACTTAAGTATAAACCCCTTGAGGGTAAGGGTTGTGTTAAGGTTCTCTGTCTCTCCCTCTCCCTCTCTCAGACTAACCTTCCCAGGCTGGACGTACAATGGCCACTCGTGAACCTGACCCCACTACTTATTAGTTTGGTTGCTGTTCAGTCACATCCAACTGTTCGTGACTCCATTTGGGGTTTTCTTAGCAAAGAAATTGGAATGATTTGCCATTTCCTTCTCCAGCTCATTTTACACATGAGGAAACCAAGGCAAATGTGGTTAAATAACTTGCCTAAGGTCACGCAGCTAGTGATTATCCACTGTACCATCTTGCTGCCCCCTCCGATGGGAGCCAGTTTGCTCCTCTTTAGGCAGCCTGGTGGCCCTCCACTCCTGAGGGCTTCCTATATCGGTGCCAAACATAGTGCAGATGCCCAATCCACTTTAGCCTTACTGCAACTCAGAACCCTTAAACTCAAGCATTCTACCAGCCTCTGCCTCTCCCAATACCAGGGCTTCCTGGCACATAGCACCACGTTTGACTCTTCTGAGTATAATCTTACACATAAAAGGTGCTTGATAAGTGTTACTGGACTAAGTCCTGGGACTCCTGGAGTTCTCTCAGAGCTGCAACCATGCTAAGTGTAGGTTCTCGCTCAGTAGACAAGTACTCTTATAAGCACTCCCTCCCACTTATTCTCTCCTCACTTTCTCTTAAGTCCCAATGCTCAGATGCAAGGGTGGTCCAGTTAGAACAAACAAATGGGCAAATAAGTGGGAAACAGGGGTGCTAAGAGTGAAGGGTGGTCTCCGTTCAGCAATCTAGCTAGTGACAATTCTGTTTGGACTGCCCCTGAAAGATCAGGCTGAGCCGGATGTGATTAATTCTGTCTTCTGAGCTCAGACTGGTCAATTTGATTCATTTGGCAAAAACACACAGTTCAAAGAAATAAGGCCCATGCCTGTGTGTCCCTGAGAACGCTTGGGACATACCCAGCTTCGTATGCATGTACACCAGATGACCCGAACAACGTTTCATATATTTATTCATAAGCCAAGTTATCAATAAAAAATTAATACTAAAATGCCTTTACATAGAGTTTGCTGTTCATAAAACCTTTGTTTTGTTTTTGTATTTTTAGTGTTTACATTGAAAAAAAATTCCAACCATCATCATACTTTACACATTTACAATAATACCGGCTTTCACAACATTTAACCACGGTTAGAAGGGGAGGGGAATTCACGTTATTTATACAAAAGAAAGAAAGTAAGAAAGACAACAGAAAACCCAACACAAGAAGGAAAAGAAACTTCAACAAGAGGGACAAAAAAAAGGGTCTTTTCCCCCTTTCACTCAGTTCTTCTGTACTTGGGGCTTAAAATAGCTTTAGATTCTAATTTCAGCAAACAACATTGTGCTCGCTTTCTCTTGTCATTTAATCCCTTTTTCTTCACTCAATACCCTTGTATATTTTCAGGCTGAAAAAGTGGAGCTTTCAGTGGAGGTGTGGGGTGGAGGGTGAGCCTGCATCAGTTTTCTCAGCTCAAAAAGAAGGACCCCCAGCTCATGGGCTCGGAGGAGGCTGCTGCCTTTGACTTGGGTGACCAAAGGAGAAAACCACAGATAGCAAATATTGCACTCATGCCAAGAGACAGAAGAAGACTGAGGCATTGGGGGATACCCCCAAATAAATAAAAAGGCTCTTCCTCCCCCAAACTTTCTGCTATTGTTCTCTGATCCAGGGTCACACTGCCTGGAAACTGAAAGCCATAAGGCATAGGCAGGGGTCAGGCTGCCTCTTGGGACACCAGATTCTTTGAAACTCATTGATTAATTCCTCATTCTTTTAAGGAAAGGAAGGTTAAGAGGTGAGGGATGGGAATATAGGTGGGGTGGAGAGAGGGAGATCAGCAGTGGTTAGGCAGAAATCAGTGAGATGGAAGACCCGAGCCCTGTCACCTTTAGGAGTAAGTTCTAAAGGATTTGGCTGTGGCACCTATTAGTTTCAGATATTTTGGTGTCTGCTCTTACTAGAGGATTTCTTTAAGAGGGCTCATCCTAAGAATAGGAAAACTGCTTAGTAACAGAACCCAATGGTTCAAATAAGGGTGAGGGCAGGAAAGGATGCTCTATAAGGTGGTAGACCAAACTGGGGCCCTCTCACCTGGCCCCTTTACTTCTCCCCTCTAGTCCAGCCATTCAATAATTGCCACCTTAGGAGGCATAAAAGCCCAGGGATTTTGTACTATTGGTCGGAGACCAGTAGAAGTACATGTAATATGCTCTAAAAGCATCAATTCAATTGCTCAACTAGTAAATAAAGAGGAAAAGGGCCCAAATATTTTTGGATTCGATGATCCCCAAGATCTCTTCCAGTTCTGACAATCTATAACTATGATTTTTCTTAAAAGAGTATTGCTATTCAGTTCTCAGACAGTTCCGGACAGCTTCACTCTTTGGAGTCATTGTACTACCCTTTACAAGAATGTAAGTTCTTACCTTGTCCTAATAAGGACAGGGCATAGTGCTCTGGGGCCCAAGGGATGAACTGATTTTTAAGTCAAGAGGAGAAAAAGTCAAGAAAGGGCATGAGGCATCATGTTGAGTGAATCTTAAGAGAGGGAACTGAAATACCACACAACAAGGCCACAAAAATTTGAACTGTGTACTAAACAATGGTCCAGTCTGTAAGGCTTGCATTCCTTTTTGGCAAATGCTCTCACGACTCTTGGTCTGTCTACATGATGAAGGCTCTGGGAGACCAGGGGCCCACATGATGCAACTAATGACCAGAGATCACTTAGCCCACAGCCTCTACTTCCATCTCCATCTCCACCCACCCAACCAACAAAAGGGAAACAAAACACCACCACAGGGTAAAAAACAAAACCAAAAACAGGTAATCAAAGAAGGCAATTGATACCCAAAGCCCATGCACCAAGGGGAGAAGGCTGGGAGGGGAAGGATGGGACTTGATTTCCTCCTGAAAAGAATGTGCTCCAGAGAGCTCTGTTTGATTGTCCTCCACACTAGTGGGCCCCATCTAGGTCAGAGGCGGACAGTATTCATCACACCCGCCCAGGGGTGTCACAGAGAGGGCTTCCTGGCCATGGAAAGACCAGGAGGTCAGAGAGGGCATTGGGGGTGGGGGTGGGGAGAAAGGAAGTGGTAAGGTGATGGGGAGGGCATTTTCTGCGCTTTGGTTTGCTCTTTTATTGTCTGATGTTTTCATGGAAAATCATTTGATTTGACTTTAGATGTGAGGTGGGGAGAGAGAAAGAAGCAGCCATGTGGTCCTGTGGCTATGCTGCCCACTAAAAAAGCCACGAAAGTCATGTGGCATGATTCTGGGGCAGCGGTCGGGATGGGTCTGTGAGGGATTAAGTTAGAGAAGAGTTTCCTTCCTTCCTTCTTCCTCTTCCTCTGCACATTGGAAAAAGCAAATCTGTCCCAGATTCCTATGCTGCAGCAGTTCAAACAGGGGGCTGAGGATGAAAGGAAGGAACTTGAAAAGGGGGAAATCTGCCTTATTCCTCTCAAACTGAGGAAGGGCTATCTATCACAAGAGAGCTAGAAAGAAGGAAAAGGTAGATCTATCTCTGCCTGAGTTTCCGAGAACTGAGGTATAATTTTCATACATCATCACTGTTTGTTTGCAGGGTTTTTGACTTGAAAAATAAAACTGAGGCGCTAGGTTGAGGAGGGGATTGCAGTCCTGCCTAAGCCAGTGTTGGGGTCATTTTTTGGTGTTCCTTGTATGAATATTGACAAGTGACAAGGGAAGGGACACCAAAGTTGGTGGAGGAGGGGGAGGCCTGAGCCTCTATTGTCCTGGATGGACAGCAGGTACCTAGTCTCTCCTGGGCTATGGGGGCTGTGAAGTGGGGATGAAGGAACATGGAGTCAACCATGGAAAACTGAACTAGGAAAGAGCTTGCAATATACAGAATGAAGAAAATGAAAAGATGACCTTTTCTTACTTTCTCTCACTTTTTAAACCTCATTTTAGGTTTTGTAGATTTCTTTTTTAAAAAATAGAGGTAAGATAAATATGGCTGTTGTCCCCTACCCCCAGCTCCTGCCCCCAAGGGATGAGGGACACAGTTGATACTGATTTTTAGAATAACTTATAATCTTTTCTTATGGGGGCATCTCCTCATGCCCCCAACCCCCCTAAGAGTGTGTGTGTGTGTGTGTGTGTGTGTTTTTAAAGGATGTATAAAAGGAAAGAGGCCTTGGTGTGATTTCTATCTTTAAACAGTTCCACAAGGAGGTTAGTGAATGAAAGTGGGATATCTCTCATTAAGAACACTTCACTAGAGTGCCCACAGTTGCTCTCCTGGCCCTTAACACCCCTTACCCGCCCACCCAAATGCTGCCTCTATATTTACAGATTTGCCCAGTCCTGGAGCTTAGCCAGGCTGAGAAAAAACAGTGCATTTTCAAAGAAAATTCCCAAACCCAAATCCCTCCCAACACACTCACATGCACACACGCACACACACATACATACACACACGCTCACGAAAACCTTTTTTTTCTAGTTTTTTTTCCATAAAACTTCCCCGAAGAAATACAATATTTACATAGAGAAATAAATAGACAATACACCTGATTTCTGCTTTCCCTGGTGGGAGACAGTCAGAGGTACTAGGGAAAATATGGCTTGAATTCTAATCTCTTGTGAACTGCCAATGCTGGGGAGAAAAACAGAGGTGGAAATCCACGGGTCTGTATGTGTCATCCACTGAGGGGAACGCGGCCCTCAGTCCAGGTCCCAGGAAGGAGACCTTGGGGCCTAGCAGGATCAGAGTCAGATGGGGAATTGGATTCTGAAGCCAGAGAGCTTTCTCTTTCCAGGGAAAATAATTAATATTAATAATAATAACAATAATAATAATAATTTAAAAAGCCTGAATCTTGCTGTGATGGGTTTTGCATATTTACTCAGACTCTCCATTTTGGAGCGCCATGTGGGGCCTGCCTTAAAGCTGTGTTGTTAGGCAGGGAGGGTCCTGACTGGGGCTTGGATGGAAGACCCCAACATTGCCAGCTGTCACAGCCTGGCTCCTCTTCAGTGATCCACACTCCTCCTCATCCCTGGGGAGGAAACTGCTCCGAGAAGCGGAGGCCATCTGAGTGGGTGGGGGTAGGTCTGGGGAGGCTCAGGGAGGAGAAGGATGAAATAAAGTTTTCAAGTTTCCGATGATTAGGGAGGTCACTGCCCTGGGGTGGGGTTTGGGGAGAGCTGTTCAGTGCACCCCCTCATGCAAAGCAGTGGCAAGTTCCAGTGGTACTGCCCAGATCAGCACAAGATGGGCACACCGTCTGCTGTCACTAGACGTCCTGTGGTCGGGTCATAGGTCCCTGCCAGGTAGTAGAGGTCCTGGCGGTCCTGGTATTTCTTACTCCGGGTCATCTGCTCATATTGTTCTCTCCCCACAACCTGGCACTTATGTGAGATGGTCTGGACATCATTTTCATCCTCATGGCATGACTGGTACAGGGCATTCTGTGAGGGGGAAGGGACAGAAAGAGGGGGTTGTATTAAAAGCTAAGTCCCCAATGGCTGTTATTCCCTGGGGGTTTCCCCAGGTGCCAACATTCACTCCCATGCAACCTTCTTGGACAACTTTCTTCCCCCAGAGGGGAGAAGTGACTTTGCTTCCCTGTAAAATAAGGGGTTGCATTAGATGACTTCTAAGATTATTTGCTGCTTATCCTAGGCCACAAAAGGGATGCAGTGAAGGCCATTACTCCCACTGTGCGGGGTACCTCTCCTTGTCTGGCACCCACCCAGTATCACTGATCCTGTAGAAGAGAACTTCTAATTTGAATTGAATTGTTGTTTACCTATGGTGAGCCTCAAGGCATGAGGGCCATTACAATGCAAATGAAATCAATTCCTAGGCTGGAGGTAGGATTCTGGTCTGTAGAAGACTGCACAGTCCCCAAAGGACTGGGAATGGTGTGGGAATATGGAGAAGGCCCTAATATGTCCAGCCTGGGGGAAGGACACCCAGATTCTCACGCTTCAAAGCACCAAATCAGCACCTAGCTTGCTCCCATGGCCTAAGAAATGGTGATACCTTAGCCCAGAGCAAGTCATCTTCTCCCAATGGGCTCTCAGACCCTCCCACCAGGCTTACCTTCCCATCACTTTGTCGTTTGCCTAACTTGGTCTCCTCTGGGTGGTAGAACCACTTCACCTTCACCACCATGTTGCTGCCCCAGGATTCCCACATGCTCTCAATGCGTCCGATATAGGGTAGGTTGGGCCGGCCTGCTGACAAGAAGACAGCGCAATCCCCGATGCAGAGCGTCTCCTTTCCCCTCACGATTGCCTTGTAGAACAGCTTCCTGGCCTTCCCTTTCATTCCCCGCCTCTGCATAGAGACCAAAGAAAGGCTTTGAGGGATGAGAATACTCAGGAGGGAAGGAAGGTGCGAGGAATGACAGGCTGAATTGGGAAAGTGTGAGAGGAGTATGTGCCAGCAGTGCTATGATGGAAATGCTGTAAAACGCGTAACAGGAATGTAGCTAGTGAGGAAACAAGGAAGAGGACAGACACAGCTTGGGAAAGCTAGGACATCTGAACAGAGTGAGCGAGAGATAGGTGAAGGGGTGAGAGAGGAATGAGGAAAGGGTGGGGTGAGGGGAAGAGACAGAAAGAAAAAGAGAGAGACACAGAGAGACACAGAGAGAGAGAGAGAGAGAACAGAGACAAATGAGAACATTATTACTTATATGTCTCTGAAGCTTTCCACTATTCTCTACCAAGAGAAGCTCACAGGCTTATGGAATTTCATGTAAGAAATCCCATACCAGTTTTCCCTCATAAGGATGCTGTGAGGGAGAGGATTCAGGGGGTTCCTGCCTTTCAGGGTCCTTACCTGAGTGGGATTCCCAGACCACTTCCACAGTTGCCGGGCTGGCAGGAAGGCTGAGATCTTTGGCCGATTTTCCACGGAGGGCAGCCGCTGCCTTCGGGAAAACTCTTTGGCTTTGGAGAAGCTCAGGGCCTCCTTCCGCTTCACCTTGGTCTTGCCGCTAGCCGCAGTGGCTTTGGCGAGGAAGCAGCGCTGGGGGTGAGGGTGGGGGCTGCCTCCCTTGGAGCGCAGGGCCTCAGGCTGCGCCAGAAGGGCAGGCACAGGGTGGGTGAGACAGGTCTGGAGCAGCAAAGTTGAGTCTTCATCATCTGAGCTATAGGATGAGTCCTCATTGTCTGAGGAGCAGAGGCTGGATGTGGAGATGGAGCCTGAGGATGAAGATGTGGAGGAGCCAGATGAGGAGGAAGAAACTGAGAGGCGGGTGAGAAACCGAGAGGGGACACTGCCTGCCAGGCCATCTTCATCCTCATCGGAGTAGGAGCTGTGGCAGTCACTGTCACAGTGCAGGGAACAGTCAGCTTGGCCTGCATATTTACGCAGCGCCAGCCCCATGGGCAGCGGGTGGACAGGAGCCCGCCCTTTTTTTTCCTTGCTGACTAGAGCCGGGTGGACATAACCTGGGGGGGGCAAGGGCCTCCCCAGCTTGGGTCCATCATCTTTGTCACCCATGAGCAGGGCCTTACAGTTCTTATTCTTGGGTGAGGTCACCCCTTCGTGATCCAGCTTAACTAGGAACTCCCCGCCAACTTTCCGACGCCCACTCTTCTCAGCCTCCAGCCTCTCTGCCTTCTTTGCCCGAAGCAGCTTGTGGGCACCCCCAGGCAGGGCCAACCCTGCCCCGCTTGCAAATGGGGCATAAGAGTTGGCTATGCTGCTGAAGGAGTCTGCCCCAAAGCCATTGCCGAAGACTGGGGTGGCCATGCTGTGCACGGGGAACAAGGCTTCTCGGGCTCTCAGCTTCTTGGCACTGCCATTGAGCTGGAAGAGGTTCTGCAGGACACCTGTGCTCTTGCTGCCCCCACCTCCTCCTCCTCCTCCTCCTGCCACTGCTGTCCCCTTCCTCTTAGTCTGTGCCACTGAAGACCAGCTCAGCATTGGGCTGCCCCGTCGGCCCAGGAAGTGCTCAGCTGCTACCACTGGTGTCTTGGCCCCTGGTGTTAAGACATCAGCTTTGCCTGTGGGATGAAAATGAGGTGGTATCAGAGAGGTCATAGTATACTTTCTTTGCTCCACATCCCACCCCACTCCCACCTCCCCCTCCCCCTCCCTGCCAGAACATTGCTGACATTTACCTCCAAACATGCCATCCCATCATCCCTCTAGTCTTTCACTAGAGCTTGTTCAGACTGGGACAGGCATTTGTGTGCCATCAGCAAGATCTGAAAACAGCACCCTCTGAGTCTGTGGAAGGCTTTGATGCTTCATTGTTAACACAAGGGATTTGACTTATCACAAAAGAAATACTAATATGTTGTGGAGAGGGTAATTTCTTAGGACAAAAATATGTACATTTATTTTTTAAAAATTATATTTCTCTTTCTTTCTTTTTTTTTTTTTTGCTTTTTGGAGGGGGGAAGGTGGGGCAACTGGGATTAAGTGACTTGCCCAAGGTCACATGTGTTCAGTGTCTGAGGCCGGATTTGAACTTGGGTCCTCCTGACTCTAGGGCCCGTGCTCTATTCACTGCCTACCTAGCTGCTCCTAAAAATTTTTATTTCAAAAGCATTGTCTGTGGGTACTCCACTATCTTGTTTGACAGGTAGCTGCCTGTCCTTCCTACTTTCAGGATTCTAGCTGTATTGGTGACCTTTTACCTCTGTACCCTAGAGACTGACAGAAGTGCTTGCCCCTATCTCCAAGCTTTTCACATTAGCCCAGTGCTTTGTCTGTTCCTCCAAGACAGATACTGCATTTGGAGAACTGCAGAACAGAAATTGCAATTTGGGGCTACCCCCTCTTCTGGCACCTTCCTAAGCAACCCCTTTTAGTTACCTGCTTTTTCTTTGCTGACAGCCTTCTTCCCCAAGTTCTTTGAGGGTTCAGGGATATCCCTTCCCTCAGGAGACAGACTGGGTGCTGTTTCACTGGGTGGGGGAGCATCATTAGAAGATCTCTTGTTTCTGCTGCGACAACTGCTGGATACAAGCAGGGCTGGGGAGGGTTCTGTGCCTGCAATTCAGAATCAGCCATCTCTTCATCCCGACAAACCTCCTTGTTCATCCCACCCTTGTCTATTCTTTACCTAGAACAACAGCTCTATGACTTCATGATGGGAAGCTGGGAAGGGTCCAGGTGGGGCAAGAGAGACACTACTTATTCCTGCCTGCTCAGGATGGTGTGATAATCAAGGTTCCTTGATACAACACGAATGAACTTAGTCCCCAGTTTTATGCTAGGGGTTCAGAAAGAACTCATCCTTGAGTAGGAGAGCATTCCAAACAGAGATGGGAGTCAAGTAAACCAGTCCTAAGGGCTGTGGGGGGCCAAGGTGGACCTTAGGGTAGAAATGATCTCAGGTGAAGGATGATTGAACCAGATGAACCTCCCTCTGCCCTATTATGATGCAAGGACCCTTTCTAGGTCCCAAGTAGACTCACACTGGATCTTGAAGTCTGGAGGTAATAATCGAATATTGGATACGGAGATGTGGCCTGTGTCACCATCATCAAACTCAACTACCACTGAATCTAAGTCTTCTTCTTCATCACTGGAGGCACCTGTAAGTGGTTGAAGTCAGACAGTTAAGTCCTGGGGCAGAGGCAGGAGACACTGTCCAGGAATGATACCAAAGTACAAGAGCCAGAACTCCAATTATCAAGACAGCTCATCCACATCCTGCCTTCATGGGAATGCATAAAGTTACTATCTCTCTGAGCACCTGTAGATATTAAATACTAGATGGAAAAGATGAGAAGGAGGCTACGTGAAGAGCTGGGATGTGTCTGGGGGCCCTAGAGGTGAGACAGAGTGAGGCAGGGGGCTGCCCTGTGCAATCAGACAGGGACTGATGAAGGGAAAGGGTTCCCAGAGGGGCCTCTGACAAATGACACTGAGAAAATTCAGCTCCCAGATCACATTCGACCTTGGAGTTCCCCACCCCCAGCCCTGGGTAACTGATGGCTTTCATCTCTTCTCACTCCTAACAGCCACTCTGCTCTCATTGCAATATTATTACCATTCATCATGCCCCTTTCCCTTCCAATGTACACGCCAGATGCAGAGACCTATCTAGAGTACCACACACACAGAATTCAGGTTTTCCACCCAGCTCTGCATAGACCCAACACCCTGATATCCACAAGGCTGAGGTCAAGCAGACACAACTGAGGACATGCATGCTTCCCCCTCCCCCCAGAGTGCTGCTGTCCGTTCTCCCACAAAACTGGGGCTTTGATTCATCCTTTTCTGATGCCCCCTACCCCCATTCCCACATTCCCAAGTCCAGCAGGGAATGGGTCACCCTAATGGAGAGCTAATTCGCATTTAAATGTTTTCTCAATGGCAGCAGGATGAGGGCTCACTGGGTGATAATTACTCTTTTTGCTTAGCTCTGCTGCAGCAGCAGCAGCAGGAGCCCCTCCCTTCACCCCACTCACAGCCCCTCCCTATGGCTGTTACTCCACCTTTTTTATGGGGACATTCAGAGCAGATTTTCTCATCTTGTTCCTGTATGAGCAGAAATATGTCTCTGCCAGCCAAAAATTCCTTGGCTCTCTCTCTTCTCAGGTCTGCAGTTGGACCAGCCTCAGCTAAGAATACCGCTAGGGGGTGGGACTAAGGGCCAAAGGTATGGGTTTAGGTGTAAGGAGTGGGTGGATGGGTGGCCAGTAAAAGGTATAGTTACAATGGGGAAATGTCATAAAGTTCTTACGTGGGAGGCAGAGGAGAGAATATGTTCAAGGAACACTGGAAGAGATGTGATATGGGGAAAGGGGGCTGAAGGGGGATTTAACTTGGACAGGGGAGACTGGGAGATGAGAAGAGGGTTTCTAGGCATGGAATGGTGAAGTGTCATATAAGAGAAGGGACATTAAAACTTGGGTTCTACTCCTGAGTTAGCAACAGCTAATTATGTATGACCTTGGGCGACTCATCTCTTCCCTCTAAGTCTCAGTTTGCTCATGTGTAGAATAAAGGAGTGGGACTAGATTATTCTTAAGGTTCTTCTCAGCTCTAAAATTTTGTGACTGACTCCATGTCAACTTGCCTATCATCTCCAACCAGCACTGAAAGGAGAAGCATCTTCCGTTGGCATTTAACTATGGCTGCCCAGGGCATTAGTCACACCATTATTAACCACCCATGGTGGGGGAGAGGGGATATAGAAGCAGAGGGCAAGAGGAAAGGGTGGGGAGAAGCAGAATCCACATTCCTTCCACCCCATGGACTTTCTCTTCTTGGCACCTGTATCCCTTCTCTCACCTTGGACCACATTGCCTGGGTACAGGCAGCGAGACTTTTGACTCCAGTAGGCACAGACCCGGGTGCCCGGTGGGAGGTAGCGACTTGATTGGGGCCGGATGTCAAGGACCTGAATGGAGACAAGGGTAGGGGGAAGAGAGATGAGCTGGGTGAAGAGAGATTCTTGGGCAGAGATCATGAGAAAGCATTTAGGGCTTACATTTGGAGAGGTGGCAGGCAGGGAATTTGGAGTGTCTAGAGAGACCAACCTAATATGAGCTAAGATCACCCATTTGGATTTAAACTTCCCTACAACCTACCCTAGGGGAAGGAGCTAGGGAAGGGAAGTGTTGATGTGTCAGGCCCTAGGTTAATAGCAAAGCTGAGATAAAGGGCTTCTTCCAGGAATAAATAAGAGGAAAAGTCCTTGCTGCCACAGGGCCTCTGACTGGGAGCTATTCCTTCATTCTGACTTTGAGAGAGAGAGGGCCTTTTGGGGATAACAGAAGGAAGGGCACAAGACCTCCCCAACAGAGAATAGGATGGCAGGGGAATGTGTCCATTCATCTCAAAGTGAAAGGTTATCATTTAAGACACAGAACTCACAGCTTCCTGTAACAGCTGCTCCAGGGAGTAGATCCTTTGTCTGTTTCCTCTCTCACCCTCAATCACGATACTGTAGCTGAAAAGCAGAGTTTGGAAGGAGCCAATGAAAGGGGGCCAGGGAAGAAGACCCTCCACTCACCTGAGACTGCTCTGTCCACACCAAGGTGTGAGTGAGTGAAGGTAGGGAAGGAGGCGAGGACAAGGGCTCTTTTTCACCTGGTCTAATGCAACACTCAAAAATCACCCTGAGAAGCTCCATCCCAACCTCCAGCCACACAGTGGATGACAGAAGAGAGCAAGGTCCCACTGTCCTTTACCTAAGAAGGAAAGAAACTACTTTCTTTGGTTCAGGAAAGAACCAAAGGGTAGGTGGACAAGAGGGGAAGAGGTTTCCCCTTCTCTATTACAAGCACTAAACTTGGGGAAATAAGACTTGAATTTGAACTCCAATTCTGCTACTTATTTTAACCTTAATCACCCATGGTGGGAGGAGAAAAGTCACTTAATCTCACTGGGCCTGTAAATGATGGGGTGGACCAGCTGATCTCTACAATTCCTTCCAATTGTATCTCTACGACCACTATTCCCAGTCCTCCTCAGTGGGGCAGCCTGGGTTTGCTGGGGCTAGGGTCTCCTCCTACATACTGTTACTTTTCCCGACACCCCCCCCCATCTATCTTCACAGCTCCCTTTCTGAAGAGGGGAGGGGTGGCCCTCCTTACATGTCAGGAGGCTGCAGGGTTTTCACACTTCCAGCATACAGCAGGCTGTCCTCCTTGGGGATTAGCACGTGCAGGCCATCTTGGAGATCTTCTTTGTGGATGGTGCAAGACTGGACTGAAGAAATATGAAGGGCATTCGTCACACTTGCATCACTTACCTACCCCATCCATCTATCTTTAACATTAGGGTCTCACAAGTATGGATTCCCATGAGAGAGGGGAACCCACCTAGGGTAGGAAACTGTGTGGAGGTCTTGGGCAGCACCGCCCCTCCTCCCCCTGAAGACAGCTGATGTGACCTTTAAGAAAACTTGCCAGGGAAGGCAATTGGATGCTGTCATGCCCACAGAATTCCCATGTGGCCTGTAAGCTTTTGGCCTCCAGAAGAGACCCTGGGATGGTCTGTGTGGATGAGGACCAGTGCTTGCTCTCCTCCCTACTCCTGTTCTGTTCCCACCACCCACCACCACCACCACTACCTTTACCAAATTCCTCCAAGCCAATACTACATGCATGGGGGTGGGGGTAGGCTCTTAGTCTGTGCTACTGAACTGAGATGGATTAACTCACCATGAGCAATGCCCTGGTCTCCACTCAGGGGGCTGTTCTCTTCCTCTGAGAAGCTGCTGTTATCATCAAACTCAAAGTCATCCTCTACTGCAAAGCTCTCCAGCAGCCGACTCACTGCCCGGCCCTTACCCTAGGAGGATGATGTGCTCAGACCCCACGGCCACTCCCTGAATGTTGCCCATGGGTGTGGATTTTCCTCCTCCTGGATGGGGCATCCTAAGGGACATCTTTACTGGTCTCCCCTAACCCCAACCCAGAACTTCTGAGGGTCCTGCTCAGATACAATTTAAGAAGATCTCATTCATCTTCTTTCTTGCACTATTGATACAACTGGTAGATGGATAAAAGTGGGGGACTCCATGTTTTGGCCTGGAGTTGAGGAATATATCTACTTCTGCAAAGTTGCTTGGGACTAAAACCAATCCCACCTTGCTTGCCTCAGTGCCCAGGGACACACTAGGGTTGGTTCTTTCCCTTAGGAGCACTGGCTTTACCCTCCTTCGGGTGGAAGAAAGGAAAGAAAGAAGGAAGGAAGGAAGGAAGGAAGGAAGGAAGAGCCTACCTGCTTGCTGACAGCCTTACTCTTCACTTTGCCTAGCTTCTTGCCCTTGCTCAAGATGGTCTTGGCATTTCGGGGTGACAAGGAGATAGACAAGGCTCCGTTCTTCCGCTGTTGGGAGAAGACAAGATAGAGGGGAGATGTCAGAGACTGTAGCCTTGCTTGACTGGTGTCAAATTTGGTTAGTCCTGTGTTAGCTTCCCATGGCCTGCCCAACTTTCTGTGGAACTAATAAGGTCTACCACAAAGGGCATGTTGACTCTGTCTTGCTATGGAACAGATCAACAATTAGAGAAGCTGTCCTGAGAGGGACAGCCAAGTGCCCTGATGGGGTATGAGTGTAGAGGGGAAAGGGAATCTATTCTTTGCTTTGGCTGTCCCAGCCTCCATGCCTTGCTGTCTCCCTCTGTGAGCTGCATTGCTCAAGGGCACAATCTTATCCTCACAGAAACAGTGAGGATCATCATTTTCCACTCTTTACTTCTGGAAACCCCCTGGATCCAACTCAGCCCTCTCACCCTTAGAGCTGACTGTAACACTTTGCTCTTCCTTGTGGCTTTCTTTATTCGTTCACTGGCCAGCTTCCCACCCTCTTCCCTAGAAGAAAAGGCCCGGGCTTGGCTATAGAGATCATCCCCACTGGGTGTAGCCCCAGGCTCCGGACGTAGGCTCTCTTTGGGCTTTGCTTTCAGTTTCTTCTTGCCCTCTCCATCACAGACTCCTGGCCTCCTGCGCACTGGGGCCCGCTCCAGTTTTCGAGTCTCAGCTCCAGGCTTTACGGCTCTCCGTTTAATTTTGACCTCACCCTCAGGGCTGGAAATTCGGCAGGACCCTTAGGGGGAAAAAAAAAAGAGACAAAAATACTGACAGTTACTGGCGCTCTGGGTGCCAATATCCTGGTGCCCACGAAGGCTGGAGCTAGCAGGGGTGCATGTAGCTGGTGCCACTGTCCTGGGCACTAATTGTGAGAATGGCTGACAAAAAACTGAGGCTAAAAATAGGTTCTGCATATGAGATGGCCCTCTGGGAGGCAGAGGGGGAGGGATACATGGGATACTATGGTGATAGAAGGAACAGAAAATATCAACACAAAGTCATTTTTTTAAAAAGGCTCTGCTGATGGGCTGCTCTCTGAATGCTCCCTGGGCCCCTCCTATGCCAAGCAGTCAAGTCAGCATGAACTGAGGGTGGTGGTGGGGAGAGAGACATGCTCCACACCCTCACTGGCATGTGCCTTCAGCATGGAGCCCAGCGGTGTGTGGGGGGGGAGGTGGGGGGCGCTGTCCTGTTAGTGGTCATTCCTGCTTTTTCTCCATCTCTCTGTCATTCATTATTTCCTCCCATAGTTACCTAGCAAGCCCTGCCTCTCCTTTTTCTTTTTGGCCTTCTGGTTTGCTTCCATTTTCACCACTGAGGATGGGGAGGGGCCCAGTGTTGTAGAATTGACCCCTGTATGGAGGGGAGGGTTTAGGTCCTTGGTTGGAGGTTCATCTCCTAGAAGTCCCTCACAGTCCTCACTGTCATAATCCCCATCCTGGTTTCCACCTGCAAGAAGAGAGGAGAAAATACTTTGAGCTGCCCCTGGCCTAGGTTCTCAGATAAACCTTCCCCTGAGTGGAAATGCTCTGTCAATCACAGTCTCTCCCAGGATTTCTGCCAAGGGGAGGGGCCTTCTTTTAGAACAGAGGTTCTTCACCTGTGGTCTGTGAACTTTTTTTTTGCTTTTTGGAGGGGGGAGGGCAGGGCAATTGGGGTTAAGTGACTTGCCTAAGGTCACATAACTAGTAAGTGTTAAGGGTCTGACGCTGGATTTGAACTGAGGTCATCCTGACTCCACTCCCTGTGCTCTATTCACTGCACCACCTAGCTGCCCCTATCTGTAGAACTTTAAAAAATATTTTGATAAATGTATTTCAATATAATTGGTTTCTTTTGTAATCCTATGTATATTCTTTTTATGTATTTAAAAATAATATTCTGAGAAGGATTTCTCCCCCTCTTTTTTGAAAATAGGTTTTGTCAAACTGCCAAAGGGGTCCATGACACAAAAAGTTAAGACCCCTCCCTTGGAGCACCATAGTCTTGTCCTTGGCATTCAGGCCACCAGATTCTGAATGGCAGTATCTTTAGTGGGTATGGAATGGAGTTTTCTGAGCTGGGGGTGGGGCAGGGATTTTGGGGTGCTGCTCATCTCTTTGACTTCTGTTCAAACCCCATCCCCACCTTGCCTCATAAATTGCTGGGTTGCTAGGAGGGGAGCGGGAGAGGTTAAGGGAAGATGGCACCAACAAAATAACTCCCCTCTATGTCTCTGAGGGCCGAGCCATGGAGCTGAGCCAGAAGGGACATCAGACATCATCTAGTCACTTGGTAGATGAGGAAGCTCAGAGCCAAAGAAGTGGAGTGATCTGCTCTGTGTCTTGTTTGGGCGAAAGGGGGTGAGGAGATGATGAATGGGGCTGATGCCCATCATCTCCAGAGCAGCCATCAACCCACTCCACGTTACACCCATGGAAGGCAATACACATCATTTCAATTTATCTTCACAGGAAATCTGAGAGGCTGAGATCACCACACACCTTCTGCATGGCCTGGCCCACTGGGGCATGCCCCAGCACCTAGGGTACAGAGCTCCCACCCAGCAAGCACCCTCTTGGCTTTCCAGTCTCATCTCTAGTCCAGCCGGCTGCTCCCAGGGAATATACCTCCTATCCAGAGAGACTCTCCTGCTTCCTCTTCCCTCTTCCAGCCCTCACTACTTTTCTTTGTTCTTTCCAATGGGAGGATCTCGTCCAACCCCCCCCCCCCCCTTCTGTGTGTGGGAGGGGAATAGGTCAGGGGAAGGAGGAAGAAGGGGGAAGAGTAAGGGAAATGGGGAGGAAATATCTATTTGTTCAGTGTTATGTTTCTTGTGTGTGCATGTGTTGTTTTTCTGGGGCCTGATAACACATCCTGCAGGCTCCCAGGTCAGATCCTGGGCTGGAGATTCACAGGAAGAAAGCTAGGGCTATTTTAAAATCCATTTTCCAAGATGCTTTCCAGGGCCACTTGTTAGGTTTCTGGGATAGGGAAACAGGAGGAGGGAGGGAGTCCTCAGTGAGAATGATAAAGTCTGTGTCCCAAAGGAGATCCCTGCTTTCCGTCACCTCTTGAGATCTTTTTCCCACTCACTCCCCTAACCCTGTGTTGATGTCCTCATCTTGGTCACACAGGTTGTCTGCTGGGGACAGGGATACATTAACCACACCTCTTTTTATGCTCCGTAGCTCCCCAGCCATAATCTGATTTTCCCACCAGTCAAGGGTCCCTCCCTTCTCCCCCTTTCTCCTTCTATCTTCCAGTAGAATGCTCTGTCAAACTGGTCACACTTGAATTTGGCAGCACACGGTCCACCTTTCCCTGAAAGTGAAGAGTAAGCCCAGGCTCGGGATTACTTGCCTGCCTCAGTTCCCCCTGTTGCTGTTGTGGGCTTGGCTGTGAACTTGGGGCTGTCCTTGCCATCAGTGTCTGGCTGTGGGTGCTTGGCTGCCAAGGCCACCTTGGTGCTCTTGGCTCGAGATAGCTTCTTTTGGATGCGCCCGCCAGGGTTGGCCTCTTTCCGCCGGAAGGGGCTAATGCCAGCTGGCAAACCTTTGTTCCTGACCTTCGGCTTCAGCTGGGCCACTTTGCTCTGGGATCCGCTCTTTTTGCACCGAACCTTCTCCTGTAGAACAACCCATGAAGGGAAACCACTCAATGTTTGGTCCTTGTATGCATCAAGACCTATGATATATGCCTGACTGGTTTGGTGGGGGGCAGGGTCAGAGACAAAAATCTAGCTTGAGATTGCCTTTCCCTAAGCAGACCAGACAAATTCCTGTGTATTGCTGGGCCGAGTTTTTTGGTGGCTTAGGCCACTGGCTTGGTTCTCCTTTCCCCTTTCCTCTGGGAAAAGCAAAAAAGCAGCAAATCATCCCAAAGGCCCACTGATCTCTGGCAGAATTACTCAGCTGCAGCAAATCTCACCAGGAGCTAAAAATGGATGGGGGTAAGAGGACTAGCAGTACTCTGTGATGAGGAAACAGCTAGGCTTTGTCTCTCTGTTACTGGTAGAATGGGATGAGGGAAGGATGTATGGATTTTTTTCTCAGTTTCCCTTTAGTTGAGTGCCCCGCTCAGACTGTGCCAACTCCACTGGAGTCTCACACCTCAAAGGAGCCAAGGCAAAGTCTGGGACTGGGTAGAAATGGTGCCGATCTGTTTGGGCCTTCTCGAATCTGACTGTGTCTGGTTCCCTGATGACAAGCTTAAGATTGGTGCTAGACCACTGCAATCCCATTTCCCGAGCCCTGGCCCATTCTGGATTCCATGTGGGTGGGCAGAGGGGCCAAGGACACCCAGAAAGTTGTGGGCACTGTGACCACTCTATTTTACCAATGTGTCTGACTACAGTTGGCTTTCCTAAAGCAAAAAAAAAAGGGGGGGAGGGGCAGGGAGGACACATTTCTGACACACTGAATTGCCTGTGGAGGGCAGTTTAGAGTTGTATTTTCAGATGGGGAGGGGAGAAAGAAGAGAGAGGTCACTGAGATGGTGTGAGCACACACAAGAGATTACTGGCTAGAGTAGCCTAGGGGAGGCTGCAGGGAGTGGGGACAAGGGGCTGGCTCTGTGTGGAGATGTGTTGGGGAGATGGGAGGAGGGTTTTTAATTCTCTGAATTGCAGCCATGGAGTCCTTCTGGGTCCTCATTTCTCTAATGACAAGAGTTTTGCAAAAGATTCTTAGGCCGTGATTCAGACCAAGGATTTGTCACCTTGACCCTGCACCTCCTTACTACTCATATACTTAATTTGTGCTATGGGTGTGTCTTACTTTACACACTAGATGTGTCCCTGAGATGTCCTATGGACATCAGTTTCTTTAAATTGAACCATATTTTAGGTGTCCTAGAGGAGTTTGCTTTTTCTATACGGCAACTTGCTTAGGATTTCAGCCATATTATAAATCTGGATTTTCCTATATGGAGTTTGTTTAAAGGGAAATATATGGGATCACAGATAGTGCTAGCTGGGAAGCCATCAAGTATTACTCCTTTTTTTTTTTTTTTACAGATGAGACAACTGAGGCACAGGAAGTTTAAACGACTTGCCTATTTATTATTTTTTTTATTTTTTACTCTGGGGATCAAAGAATGCGGAGCCAGAAAAGCACTTAGAGATAATCTAAATCTAAAATTTCACTTTTTCAGACTGGGAAACAGGCTTAGAAGGCTACAAAGATAGTAGCTGGGTAAACATTTGAATTTGGGACCTCTGTCTTCAAATCTTGTTCTTTCTCCCTTCCCTTTTCCTTCTCTCTTTTTCAGAGACTGGGTCCCCCTGTTTCACTCAAGCTGAATGTACAGCAGCCACTCACAGGCCCAACACTCTCACCCTTTTGATAGCTCAGAAGTTGGTTCACTTTCCAGCCCATGCTGGCTCCCACCTCCCGTGGTAGGCTGGAGGCCCGACCCCATTCCTTGGCAGCTGGGCATTGCCATATTGGTGTTGGACTTAGTGCAGGCACCTGACTGGCTTTAGTCCTACTCCAGCTCAGAACTCCTGAGCTCAGGCAATCCTCCAGCCTTGGCTGCCCTGATAGTTTGCATCACCATGCCCCACCGGGGAACAACACATATACATTGATACAGTTTCTCATTTTTTCATAGGTCTAGGGATGGAAAAGACCTTAGTCAAATCCCTCATTTTATAGGTAAGGACGCTGAGGCTTAGAGGTAAAGTGATTTCCCCAAGGTCACAAAACTAGTAAAGTGATGGTGAGATTTGAACTCAGATCCTCTGACTCCTAATCAAGGACTCTTTCCAGGACAGCAGGCTGCTGGCAACTTGGGGGCAGGGACTACGTCCTGAATCTTTCTTTTTAAGCCTCACTGCCTCATACAGTGCCCTGTTTATTAAGGAAGTATTCAAATATTTGCTGAATGAATAAATGAATAGCAAATTTCTCAATAAATATTTCTTTATTGCCTGATGTGTTTCTTTCTTAAATAGCTTCAGTTTTTTAAAGTATATGATCTGTTTCTACAACTAATAATAAAAATAACAACAGCTAACATTTATATGGCACCTACTATGTGCCTGGTACTGTGGTACATGATTTACAATTATTATCTTATTTGATATTTACAACAACCCTGTGAGGTTTTACAGTTGAGAAAACTGAGACAAACAGAGGTCAAGTGACTCACCCAGGGCCACAAAGCTAGTAAATTTCTGAATAAGTTTTTGAGTTCAAGTCTTCCTGATTCCAGATCCACAGCTCTACCCACTGCACCATCTAGCTGGTTCAAACTAGACTGTAAGCTCCCCGAGGACAGGGACTGCACCCATTTATTTTACATCCCTTTACAACAAAAGAGGTCCTTTTTCTGGAGAGATGCTGTTGCTGACAATATAATTGCAAAGAGGCAGAGGGCTTCTCTCTCTGTGTGCGCACATGCATGTATATGTTCATTGGGCCTGGTGTTTGTGGTGACAACATGGGCAGCTGGAAGCTTAATCAAGGGAATGGTCAAGATCCATAAGTTGCTGATGACTGGTTAACCTACTGTAGAGATCTGTCCTGTAGGATGGATATTTGTACAAGGAAGATGCTCGGTACATAGTGCTCACTGACTAGGCTGGGAATACTTGAGGACTGGAGCTCCCAAAGACACTGATTCCAATGTCTGTTTCTGGAATTCTGGGAATGGAGAGGAGTTAGCAACACACCCATGACCGGTAAGGTGTCTGTCAACAATTTAAAAAACTTTAATCCACAACAAAACCTCACAGACAGCAAAATGGTAGAAAAAGGACATGGGAACATGCTCCTTCCATGGCTGCTAGGCATCACTTCCAAGTAAACCATGGATGCCAAAGGGAGGAGATGATCGCAGTATAAAGGAGGAGGTGGGTGTGGAAAATAGACTGAACAGGGATGTTGGGCAAGGACTTACCTGGGAGTTGAGGCTGCTGTAAACCCCCTTATCTAATTTGCTTTGCTTCTTCTTGGGCTCCCCTTCACTCCGTAATTCAGCACACAGGATGCTTAGGCTGGCCTTCACAGATCTGAGATATGGGGTGGGGGGAGGAGGAAAGGATGATTAAGTCCCACAGGAAGCATCTTGCCTTGGTAGAAAGAGTACTAGAAGGTGAGTCAGAAGACCCAGTTGGGGTTTCTAGTCTTGACCCTGCTACTGACAAGCTACCCAGAAGAAGCAAGGACAAGTCATGTGGCTTCTCAGTTTTCTCATCTGTAAAATGAGCAAGTTGGATTAAATGCTATCTAAGTTGCCTTACAGATCTAAAAGGCTATATCTAACTCCATTATAACTAAGGTCAACCCCAGAAGCCATTATGGACAACAGGGCAAAGAACATGCTCACACAAACATCCCCCAGTGATCAACAGAATGTAATGGTGGTAAAACAATAAGAGAGAGAGAGAGAGACAGAGAGAGAGAGAGAGAGAGAGAGAGGAGAGAGAGACAGAGAGAGAGAGAGAGGAGAGAGAGACAGAGGAGAGAAAAGAGAGACAGAGACAGAGAGAGGAGAGAGAGACAGAGAGAGAGAGACAGAGACAGAGAGACAGAGAGGAGAGAGAAAGAGAGAGAGAGATCATATGGGAGAAATAGGGGAATGGGAAGAGGGAGAAACTCTAGAGTGAAAGGGGATAGAAGTGAGATAGAAGGAAAAAGGAGACAACAGGGGAAAGAAAATGAAACTGAAAGACTGAGAGGCTATGAGAAAAGGAGAGAAGAAAGTACAAAGGAAGGAGAAAGAGTGGCTAGTGAGATAAGATGCAAATATAAGAAAGAAAAGGAAATGGAATCTCAAAGAGAAGAAAAAGAAGACCTAGGAAAGACACAAAAAAAAGGGAGACTAGAGAAAAAGACAGTACAGTCTCACTGTCACAAAAAATCAGTCAGGGAATAAATACGACATAGATTTAGTACCAAAATGAGAATAATAACGAATGTATATGTATAGGTACATGCACATACATAAATATATTCATATATACACACATATATAAATGTATGCACGCACACAATTTACACAGTTAGGTAGGCCTGTATATCTAGGCCTTCCCCAGTTCCTTGAGAGCAGCCACTCTTTTATTTTTGGCTATCCCAGACCACTGAACACAGAACTTTGCACATAACAGAAGTTTACTAAATGTTAGTTGATTGCTGGATGAATATTTAAGGTTTTTTCTAAGACACAGTCATGGTCCTTTTAGGCCAGTCTTTGAAAGGAGCCCTCCTGAAAAACAGTTGAATGGATCCCCATGTCATTTGCTCTTATAAGTAGTGCTAGAAATGAACTTTGTTTCCTTTAGATGGAGGTGATGCAGCTCCCAAGTAGACCACCTGGATTCTCTTCAGATCACCATGGTGCCCTCATGCCAATGTACATTGAGTTTGGTCTCTGGAGATAGGCACTAAGACAGTATGGCCAAGTCTCTAGGGATGTTCTCTTTTAAGGGGATTGTCTAACAAGCCAAGCTCAGCCGGCAGTGGATATATGAAAGACAGAATAGAACCTTGGCCTCTAAAGATAGCCTTAGTTAGAATGGATGGACTCAAAATGCAGATAGAAACTTTTTTTGGGGGGAGGGAAACATGGGGATGGCTAATGCAGAAATTAATTTCACATGTCTCTATATATTTGCAATAGAGTTTGTATTTATTGCCTTCTCTTTGGATAGGGGAGTAGAAGGAGGAAGAGAATTTAGAATAAAAAAAAAAGAAAAAGATCTCTGTGCTTTAAAAAAACAATGACAGCCTCATTTATAAAATGAGAAAGGTAAGTAAATAATGACTAAGATTCCTTCTAACTCACAGGTTCATAACCTTGGGTCTGTGACCTTTTAAAAACGGTGGGGGGTTTTTGATAACCATATTTCAATAGAATTGATTTCCTTTGTAATACTATGAAATTTATTTTATGCATTTGAAAAGATTATTCTGAGAAGAGATCCACAGGTTTCACTAGACTGCCAAGGGGTCCATAATACAACAAAGGTTAGATCCTTTCTTCTAGCCCTAAACTGAATGTCCTTCCCTGTGGACCCACACACAGCCAGGAAGCAGAGCTGCTGGAGATAACCCCTGTCTAAAGACTGGACAGTGGGAGGGAACAGGAAGGTAGAGCTCTCCTTCTTTTCTCCCTTGAAGTCTTCATTCAATTCCATGGAGGTTTAAATACTATCTCCATGCAGATGATTCCCAGATCTAACTCCAGTCTCTCTCCTGAGCTCCCATCCTGGGACTTCTTTTTTGGACATTTCCAACTGAATGTCCTGCAGGCAGCTCAAACTCAATATGGCCAAAATAGACGTCATTTTTTTTTCCAAACCCAGCACTTTGTGTCACCAGGTTCAGTGAGGTCAGACTCAACTCCCCACCCTAGGGGCAGCTAGGTGGGGCAGTGAATAGAGCACCCAGCCCTGTAGTCAGGAGGACCTGAGCTCAACTCCTCACCCTATATATCTAATCTGTTGCCAAATCTTGTCTCTCACTGTGTCTCACAGGCTTCTCTCCACCCTTCTAGCCTTCACCCACCCCCTCTCCTTTACAGCCCTGGAGTAGCCAGCCTCACCTCGCTCCCCACTCCAGCATACCTTCCCCTCCACAACCTGGTCCAAACAGCCTTTTTGGCCTCCTTTCACACATTCCATCTGCAGCTAAGGCACTCTCAGTTTTGCTTCTTCCATCCTAGTTTTTTCAACACTCATTTTAACACCCAGCCTTAAAATCACCTTGTATCTATTTTGTATCTGTTGTGTATATAACTATATATACCTATATACCTGTATGTACAGGTTTCCCCTGATACAGATAAACTCCTTGAGGGTAGGGATTGTTTCACTTCTGTTTTTGTATCCCTGGCACCGAGCTGAGTGCCAGACACACAGAATACTTAATAAATGCTTGATGATAGATTGATTCTGCAAAACACCTCTTGAGGCCAATTTATTCTAAGAGATACCGACTTTGATGGCTTCAGAGAGCCATCAAGCCAGGAGACAACAGGACTATCTCTCCTGGGAGCTGCAATCCAAGATCACGGGATTTCAGAGTTGGAAGGAACCTCAAATACCTTTTGACCCAACATCTCCTGAAAGTGACCATCCAACCTTTGCCTAAAGATGTCTAGTGAAGGAAAATCTACTGCCTTCCAAGGCAATCCATTCTATTTTGGGAGAACTCTAATTGGTGGGTTGTTTTTCTTCAGATTGAGCATAAATCTATGTCTCTAGAGCATCCACCCATTGCTCCTGGCTCTGCCCTCTAGGGCTAAGAACAAGGCTAATCCCAATTCTACATGACAAGCCTTCAAATATTTGCTCCTGGTTCCTCCTCTGGACTCTCTCCAAGGATTAGGAGTGGGTCACTCACATTCCTCTGCCACATTCTCAGTAGGGTTGAGTTTTGGCTACTGCTACAGCTTCAGCTTGGGGGAGGGGAAGAAGGGGAGGCCTTGTGTGCAAGAATCATGCCTAGGGAATTCTAGGTCCCCTAGCATTTATCTCCCATCCCCAGTCCTCAGTTCACTACAGCTGAGTCACTGGAGAACGTTTTCCACTGAGTACTGAGCAGCCCAGAAGATGAAGGGGATGTCATCATCTTCCACATGTCAGACCTCCCCTACCCCCTGCAGCAGCACCGTGCTGACATTTCCTCTCCTTATCCCCTAGCACTGCTGCCCTCTGCTCTGCCTGGCGCTGGATGGGAAGAGGCACAAGTGTATGGTAAGCAGCATTATTTTTTTTTTAAATAACAAATTTGAAAGACTTGAGAATTCTGATCAATGCAATGACAAATCATAATGCCAGAGGTAGCTAAAGATAAAGCATGTTAGACATTTCCAGCCAGAAAACTGATAGACTTCAAATGTGGAATGAGGCATACATTTTTGGACATGGCCAATGGGGAAATTTGTTTTGCTGGGTTGTGAATATGTTATGGAGGTTTTTAAAAAAAAAACTTCTCAATGTGGGGGAGGGTAAGTGGGAAGGATAGTTAATAAGTTGGTATAGATAAATAAATGGGGAAATGTTATGCATGTTATGGTATATAACATATAAATAACAGGTTATAACAGGAATGTTATATATTAGGCGAGCACTGGGGCTAGGTAGGTTTGTATTATAATTACACCTACATAGAACTATCAACAGGAAAACCTCACTTAAATTTTTCAAAGTCAAGAAGTACTTAAAACTGTAGCTATTCTATATATACTGGGCCCAGTCAATATGTTCTTCCATCTCTCCAGGTTCCAGGCATAAGGGATACCACCTTGGCCCACCTACACTCTAAGGGAAACACTTTCAAAGAAAGTAAATTCTTAAGGCTGAGTTCCCAGGATCTAGGACTCTGGGTTTACCGGAGCAACTCACTTTCCTTGAAGGCAGATCACAGTCATTTGGTTGGCCTGGGTCTTGGTCTGGCTTGGCTAGTGACTTGAACTGCCTACATTGGCCACACATATTGTCACAGGCAGGCAGCTTCATTGCTACATACCACTGCTTAGGTTACTATTCCCAGGTTACAACCGGCCAAGTGTACCCAGACTTCTCCCAGTCTTTGTAGCTTTCAAAGGGACCCGGGTGTCCATTTACCTTTCCTCTGCTCTAGCAGTAAAGGTCCTTGCTTATGCTAGAGACCAGCAAAGGGACATGGCTAAATTCCACCATATGGTCCTCTCTGTACGCTATGGGCAGATTCTGAACCTCTAACCCCAGTTTCTAACCTCAGAGAGCAAAATCTAACTGGGATATGCTAAGCAGGATGGGGCCTGAGTTTCCCTCTAATCTGGCTCCTTCCTTGATCCTTGGCCTCTGGAGAGCAGGAGAAACAATAGGGCTGGAGATTAAGGGGAAAGGCTGTTGCTAGGAGGAGGCTCTATCATTAGTGGGCTCCAAGCACCTGGTCAGAAGACAAAGAAGGAGAGGGGGTAGGCAGCAGGGAGGAGGGGTGAGGCTCTCAGTAAACTGGAGTCCACTCTACTGGACTGGGTAGCTTTTCTCCTGTCTGTCCCTCCTCCCTCTCTCTCTCTTTCTCTATCTCTGTCTTGTCTGTTTCTCTCACACACTCACATACACACCAAATGTATACAAACCACACCCACATACATATGCCATTCACGCATATATATGACATGTACACACCACACACACGTGCACGCACGCGCACATGCACGCATGCACACACCTTAAACTTGTGGGTGCCAAAACTGAGGCAACCATCTTAGGGTCATAGAAACAGGTTAGGCGCAGGGGTGGAAAACCGGTGACCTCAAGGCCACACGTGGCCCTCTAGGTCCTCAAGTATGACCCTTTGACTGAATCCAAACTTCACAGAACAAATCCTCTTTTTTTTTTTAATTTTTTTTTCTTTTTGGAGGGCAGTTGGGGTTAAGTGACTTGCCCAAGGTCACACGGCTAGTTTTTGTGTTAAGTGTCTGAGGCCGGATTTGAACTCAGGTACTCCTGACTCCAGGGCCGGTGCTCTATCCACTGCGCCACCTAGCCGCCCCAACAAATCCTCTTAATAAAAGTTGTTCTGTAAAACTTGGACTCAGTCAAAAGGCTGAACCCAAGGACCTAGAAGGCCCCATGTGGCCTGGAGGCTGTAGGTCCCTCATACTAGTAGGGAGTACAACTCCCTCACTTTACCAAAGAGGAAACTGAGGATTACAAAAACCAGTAAATGACAAGATTTAAGATGAGGAGCTGCCTAGGGTCCCCCTCTAGTGACTGGGGAGGCAGAACAGAGAATATGTCTCCTAAAACCCCTGGGAAGGGCAGGGGAGGGTGGAGAGGAGTGGAACAAGGACCACCACTCCCTAGTGCCTTTTCTCAAGTCACTAGAGAGCTAAAGATTCCCAGTCTAAGCCCAGGGTGGGACAGTGTTTCTCATCTGTAGTAGAAGTCATGGGGCTCTTGATAGGGAGGGCAAGATCCTCTACCAGTAATGACAGCACATGTTGAAGTCCCTGCCAGGAGGTAGTCACTGGGCCCTTGACACCATCTAGGTCTAGCCATAAACTCACTAGATCTGGAATGATGTAGTGTCTAGTACTTAAACATTATGCCAGGACCTGCTGTGCCCTGCCAGGAACCACTCCAGTTTCCTATGCCTTTAACCCCTGACATTGCCCTCTGGTCGAGGAGGGGAGAAGAGTCATCCCTGAATTCCCATTCATTTACTTACTTCCCATAATTCTTGGTTGGTTTCCCCTGTCTCAAAGTTCTCCTCAATCCAGTCCATCTTCCATTTGGCTGTCAAAGTGATTATCTTTAAAGTGCTGGTCTGACCATGTCACCCCACTAGTCAATAAACTTCAATGGCTCCCTATTACCTCTAGGATCAAATACAAAACCCTTTATCTGCTTTCTAACTTTTCAGTTTTCTTACATTTTGTTCCTCTCCTCACTCTGTCATCATCTCTAGTTAATCCAGTATCTGGCTTTTTTGCACATAGTTATTTGCATGTTGCCACCCCCAAGTAGACTGTTGAGTTCCTTGAGAGCAAAGACTTTTTCTTTGCTTTTCTTTGTGTCCCAAGCACTTAGCCCAGCAATAAATGCTTGTTGACTGATCAAGGGAGAAAAATGTCGCTCGTTCTTGCTTGTCAGTGAGTTTAGAGGTTGGAGGCCATATAAAGCCACCTCTAAGAACCAGAGTCAAGGAACTGAAGATGAGGGCATACCTCTACCTTTCCTGTCCTGAAGGGACATCTGCCTAGGTCACAGTTTGCCAATATCACTTGAGCTGGAACAGAGAGATAGAGGGTCAAGTGGCCATACCAGTGGTTTCTCTGATAGCAGTGGGGAAACGAGCCCCATTGACCCAGCTAATCAATGCCCTAGTCCAAGATGTAGCCCACCTAATGGGCTGTATCTGGTTCCATCCCAATCCATCCTGAACCTTCCCAGCTCAGGTTGGGAGACTGGCTCAGCCTGGAAGCTCCTAGACCGACCTGGGTGGAAAGTACAAAGCAGGACTCTGGATCAAGTTGTACTATCCCCTTTGGGTTCTAGAACTCCCCCAAAGTGAGCACGAGGGATGGCTGGGAGGAGAAGCAAAGGTCCCTTAGACTAACACACTCCAATCTTAGGGACGGGGGAGGAGGATTTGGGAGAAACTGCTTGGGGACACTCTGAGTAGAACATCTCCCAGTCATATTGGTAGAGCCCTGATGCAACCTGAAGCCAACACTAACTTTTCCCCCCCCCCCTCCAACCTTCACTACATTTGCTAATGTTTTGTGACATAAAACCCAGAGATTAATTTTTTTTCTCTGTCTTAATTGAAGGAACCATTTAGTGCAGATTTAACTATTATTACCAAATCATCAGGATTGATGCAGTGCACACACACTCACTCCAATCATGTTTGGAAGAGCTTGGAGGATTTATGCAAATGGGCCTGCCGGGAGAGGCAATTTGTAGCAGAGAAGGACAATTATAGAGGGCCCGGGAGTGCGAGAATGACTGCGCCGGGCGGGTAATGGATAATAACAAAGCGCCAGCAGCAATGAACACCATTGCAGCGTGACCAACGACTTTATACAGCACAGATAAAGAGGCTTTTATGCAACGCGGCCTCACACTTCAGAGGGGGGAGGCCACAGGGTGGGGGTGGGGGAAATGGGGGTTGGGGGGGCAGGGATGTTGGCTCCAAAACTAGGTGTTCAACATCTCAGGCCCCCCTGGTGTTAGTGCTGAGGCACCAACCAATAGGGGGAGCTGGATCCAGGGAGTTTGGTGACTGAACATTGGAGCCATCAGAGGCAGATCCATCATTCCAACTCCCCACTTCCTCCTCCTGGGAGGGGGGATGCTGCCCCATCCCACCCAGCCACAGGGGGAAGCTGTCTGTTGGGGCCAGAGCTGGGTGGGACGTGTTAGTTGCTATCCAAGAAGAGGGACATGAAGGTACCCACCTCTCCTGGGTACCCAGCAGGGAACCCCTCAACTAGCAGTTCTAATTCCAGATGAACCAACAGGCAGATGCCACACAGAGACCACTTAGAAGTACAGAGAGCTAAAGAGACCCCATGTGAACCAGAATAACAACCTGAGCAGTGGGAAGGCAGCAAGGCACACACTGATGCAGACACACACAGGAGGAGAGGTGGGAGGGGAGATGATCTGAGACAGGAGATGATCAGATCTGCTATATGCCGACCAAATAACTTGACTGGCCCAGAGGGCACTGACTGGCACAACATCAAGCCCTCTAGGCAGACAGGCTTAAAGGATTCCCAGACTTTGCACCCCCTCCCTCCCTCCTGTTTGAATTCTTCCCAGCAAGAAACCCCTAGTGAAGACTCACTTGACTTTTTTGCTGTCACACTTGGGAAGGTGGCTGCCCTGTCGGAGGGTTGGCAGGATGCCGGAGTGCTTTCGTTTCCTTGGTCGGCCTGGTCCTCGCCGCGCTGGGCTCCTGGAGCGCTCGTCTCTCCTGGATGGGATGGAAAGAGTGCAGTGAGACCCTGTTGGTACAATCTGTTTCTCTCACCCAGAACTCTGACCTACCTCAACAAATATGTATTAAGCAACTATAACGTTGAGAATGCTAAACTAGCTGCTAAAGAAGATATTGAGTTTAGATAAGATGTAACACCTGCCCTCATGGAGTTTACAGTCTAGTTTTAGAAGAAGCCACCAATCTAGCTATAATATACAATATTACAACAGTACACCAGAGAATTACTTAATAAAGTGCCATGTGTGATATAAAGGGGATAGTCATTACCAACAAGGGGGAAATCAGGTGAAATTTTGTGAAGACCAAAGTAACTTTTGAATTGGTTCATCTTTAAAGGGTGGGTAGGAATTTGCCAGAAAAAGATGGGAAAGGAGGACATTATAGACCTAAGGAACAGAGGAAAGTCTGGGATATTTTTTGGAGGGGAGGGGAAAAAAGTACAGTTCAGTTTGGCTACAGCATATAACACTCTGGAGGGAAGAGTAGGAAACAAGACTGGAAGAGCAGTGGGTTGGAAGGAGTGCCACATTTTGGATGCTTGAATGCCAAGCAAAAGGAGGTCAAACTTAACTCAGTAGGCAATGAGGAATCATTGAAGAGTCTTGAATAGAAGAATGACACATCCAGGTTTATGCATGAGGAAAGTTATTCTGGAAGTGCTATGAAAAATGGATTATAAAATTCCAGTTTCCCACTACTGTCTTAATTCAGAACTTTGAGCAGGTCACTCAGCAGTGAGGCTTGGGTTTCTTTCTTTCTTTTTTTTTTTTGGAGGGCAATCGGGGTTAAGTGACTTGCCCAAGGTCACACAGCTAGGTTTGTGTGTGTGTGTGTGTGTGTGTGTGTGTGTGTGTGTGTGAGAAGTGTCTGAGGCCGGATTTGAACTCAGGGACTCCTGACTCCAGGGCCAGTGCTCTATTCACTGCTCCACCTAGCCACCCCTCGCCACCTAGCCGCCCCTGAGGCTTGGGTTTCTGAAACAATCTGCTCCTTCTCTTCTGCATTTCCTATCATGGGTGCCTAGAGAATAAAGGTTTACGTCCTAAGAAGGAAGGCCACTTAAATAGAATCACAGAATCATTGAAGGTTAGGGTTAGAAAAAAACTTTGAGGTCATCTTAATCTGATCTCCATCCACCCCTGTACGGGAGAGAAGGCTATCTATGACTTCCCTGACGGATGTTCATCTGGTCTTTGCTTAACCACTTCCAGCCATGAGGAACTCATTACCCCATAAGGTAGTCCTTTACACTAGAGGATACCTCTAATTGTTAGAAAGTTTTGTTTTTTGGGGGGGGAAGGGGGAAGGCAAGGCAATTGGGGTTAAGTGACTTGCCAAGGTCACCCAGCTAGTAACAGTGTCAAGTGTCTGAGGCCAGATTTGAACTCAGATGCTCCTTACTCCAGGGCTGGTGCTCTATTCACTGCTCTACCTAGCTGCCCCTAGAAAGTTGTTAAAGAGGGGAGTCAGACTAGATGATCCCTAAAGTCTTTCCCAGTTCTAAGATCAGGGGCTCTTAACCTAGCGGTCTGTGAACTTGTGTTTTTCAAATATTTTTATAGGGGTGGATAGGTGGCACAGTGAATAGAGCACCAGCCCTGGAATCAGGAGAACCTGAGTTCAAATCTGGCCTCAAGACATTTAACGCTTACTAGCCATGTGACCTTGGGCAAGTCATTTAACCCCAATCACCCTGCCCTCCCCCCTCCAAAATTTTTTTAACAACTATTTCAACAGAATCAATTTCTTTTGTAATTCTATGTATTTTATTTAATACATTCAAAAATATTATTCTAAGAAGGGGTCCAGAGCCTTCAGTAGGCTTCCAAAGGGGTCAGTGGCTCAAAAAAAGTTAAGAACTACTCATCTAGCATGTGATTCTATATAATCCTCTACTCCTCTCTTTTCCAGTTGCTGCTCTCACTTTCTCCTCATATTCCAGGTCTAACTTTATGCCTTGAAAGGCCTACCTCAGCCTCCAGGCTTCCTACAGACTTACTCATGGTCATGCCGCCGCTGCAGCTTGGCTAATTCCCGCTGCTTCTCCTTGTACCGCCGCTGCAGATCTACCAGCAGCATCCTCATCTCCACCTCTTTCGTGCCTAGCTGGTCAATGGCAGCTTTGAGAGGGCACACCTGGCAAACAGGGACATGGGAGCCTCTTAGTACGGGTCAAGAGAATACCGTATTATGTATAATTAAGGAATGGGGAGATTAAGAGCCAATCAGATCTAGTCCTAGTTAAGGTCTAGGGATCCATGGAAAGGTCTCTTGGGGTCTCTCCATGCTGAGTCTCTCCAGCTATGGTGAGGACAACCCCAAGGGAGGAGGACAGCTTTCTTACTGTTTAGGAAGGGGAGGGGAGAGAACTGAAGGAAACTGTTTTGGGGATCATAATGAACCTTCTTCATCAGTCTAACACTGAGGTCAAATCTTCCGTAGAATAAAGTCATGTGCTAGGATATCCTCCTCCCATTTTTTCTCTTTTACCATCCCCCTGCCATGGGTTGTCCAGGGAGATCCAGGAAAATCTTTTGCTCACAGGTTTGGTTTTCGGGGTCCATGTGTATTTGCGTCGGAGGATTTGCATCCGGGGTGTGAGCGTGGAGCAGCAGGGACCAGGAACAGGAAGCCCGGCTGTAGGAGGTCCAGCCTCCAGGCTGGCAGCCTCCACCAGAGACCAGGCAGCAGCCAGGGTAGCCAGCCGTTGCAGGTTGAAGTCCATCAAGACTTCCTCTTCAACTAGAGGAAAAGAAGCTTTATTAGATAGAGGAGAGGAGAAATGAGGGAAAGGGGATCAAGATGGAGGTGGAGAATAAACTTTTTTAGCCGTGGGAAAATGTCCCTAATTCCTTCTCTAACCTCCAACTGTTACTAGCTATGTGACCTTAGGTTATTTAGTCTTGGTGAGCCTCACTCTTCCCATACTAAAAATGGGGATACTAATCTCTACCCACAGGAGAGTTTCAAGGAACAAATGAAATCATGTATTTAGAGTGCTTTGTAAACATTAAAATGCTATATAAATACCCGTTTTTGTTTTATACCCTCCTTAATTTGAGAGGTTCCTTATCTCAAATGCCAGGTTGGAGGGACAAGGTGTGTTTGAATCACTGAAGCTTGCACCTTCATTCCTTATGACTGTGTTTCATGCAGCCAGGCCCTGCTCTGACTCTGGGAAAGGCATTTCACCTCTTTGCCTCAGTTTCCCCAACTGTAAATGAGGATAGCACTTTCCAAGGTTGTTGTGAGGATCCGTAAAATGTTTTAACATAGTCCTTAGCACAGAGTAAACACTGAACAAATGCCATTCCCTCCTTCCCTTCCTCTCTCAACTTGGAGTTGCCTTGAATCTCAAAGCCCGGCCAATGAGCACCGGGCTGATCTCTTTCTTGCCTCCAAGGGTTTGTCCAAAGCTGTCCTTATTACCAGAGAGGCAGGGAACACAAAGAGATAAAGCTATAGAGAAGGGACACTGAGGCAAGAAAACGGGGGAGCCTGAAACTGGGACCACTACATATTTTATGTACATTCAAGAGCCTTTTAAGTAGCTAGATTTGATTTATTGTTGATATTTATAATACGTGACATTTATAGAATTAATAATAGTAGCTAACATGTATATAGCATTTTAAGGTTGGCAAACCCCTTTATAAATATTATTTCATTTTTTCCTCACAATAACCTTGGGAGACAGATGCTATTATCCCCATTTTACAGGTTGTTGTTTTCGAAAAGGACCATGACATGAGGGAGGTGATGACATGACTTGCAGGTGACTTTGATTTGAGTGAGGGAGGGCTGTGCAAGGTCACTGGTCTCACTTCCTCCTCCAGAGCCATCTGGGTCCAGTGGCCAGATATTCATCAGGATGACTGGAGGTGGCCCAGGATGCAATGGGAGACTCTGGCCCTTCTAGGCTAAGGCCTCACTTGGAGTGAGGTAAGGCCCATTCAATGAATAGGCCTCTTTAAGAAGTGAGTGAAGGGATGACCCCTTTAGTTATAAAAAAGAAAAAAATCAAGCTGGGAATAGAAGACCGTCAGGGTTGCTGTTCCAAAGATAAACAGTTACCATAGACATTCACTCTAAGCCAGGAGGGCCCAAAATACAGTCATTAAGTGGAGCTTGAGTAGGGTCCAATTGTGGTCCAATCTGAAAACTAAGTCACATAGAGGTTAAGTGACTTGCCCAAAGTCACACAGCTAGTAAGTATTTCATGCTGGATTTGAACTTAGGTCTTCCTGATTCCAGGCCCAGTGCTCTAACCACTGCACCACTAGATTACTTGTTAACATAATCTAAAAGCAGAGGGGCAGTATGACAGAAGATAGTTTCTGAGCTAGAAAGATCTGGGTTCAAATCCTACTTCTGATGCATATTGGCTGTGTGAGTGTGGTCATATTACTTAACATTATTATTCTATGCAACTCTCTTAAGCCAGAAATTCTTGACGTAGAGTTTGTGATAACTATATTTCATTCTAACTAGTTTCCTTTGTAATCTTAGGCATTCTATTTTATGCATTCTACCAAGGGGCATGTGGGCTTTACCAGATTGCCCAAAGGATCCATGACACAGAAAGGGTTAAGAACCTTTGCTTTGAAATCCTACACCAAGGAGAAGGAGTCAGGGAATCTCTCATTCAGGAGTGCTCTCTTCTACAGGTCCTAAGAAACTGCAGATGTGGGTGAAATCACACATCTAGCCCCTGTCTCTTTGGGGTTTGCCAAATATTTTACACCCATTATCTTGTTTGGTCCTCACAACAACCCTATGAGGTGGGGAGTGCCTATTATAACTATGCTCATTTTATAGAAGAGAAAACTTCAGGGCATGGACGGTAAGGGATTTTGCTAGTAAGTGGCAGAACCTGGATGCCAAGAGAGGTCTTTGTCAGCCCTATGCTGTGGTGCTAGCAGGAGGTGTACCATTCTATCATACCTGGGGTAGAGGGAAAGGAGCAGCAGGCAGGGCTGCTTGGGTGGGGAAAAAAAAGACTAGTTTGGTTCTCTTGTGATGTGTTAATATCAATAATACACAATAATCTTGGAGCAGTTAGGTGATACAGTAAATAGAGTACTGGCCCTGAAGTCAGGAGGACCTGAGTTCAAATCCGGCCTGAGACATTTATTAACTGTGTGACCCTGGGCAAGTCATTTTTTTGGTCAATAAAATAAAAATTTAATTTAATTTAAAATAAAACAAATTTAAATATAAAGTATCTCTCTACTACTCCAGATCACATCCTAAAGAATGCCTGGGGGAAGTCAAGGTCAGATAGAAAAATACATTAAAATCTCAATAACACAGAGAAACATGTGTCCAGAAGGAGAGAGTTAGGTCCCATGAGTCCACTGGTGCCATGTCCCTAATACCACCTGGCCCATGGTGCTCCAACCTGGGGCAAGTCCTTTATCCATTCTTGAACACAGTGTTAGTCTTAATCAAGTAAGGTTTGAAGACTCTGTGTGTGTGTGTGTGTGTGTGTGTGTGTGTTCCCATGTGTGATGCTCTTTTTCCTGGCAGCCTTCATGGAACACATGTCACAAGCATTGCTTTGATATTTCAAGGAGCTATGATTTTCTCGTAGTGGGAGCTCCCTCCACCAAGGCAGACCACAATACTCCTGCCTCTTAAGAGAGTCTTTAAAAGTTTTTTTGGCCAAAAGATACGTTGCCTCTTATCTAACTTTTGATCACAGACTTAAGAGTCATAAAGGGACCTTAGAGGCCATCTAGTCAAATGCCTTTCATTTTATAGATGTGGAAACTGAGGCACAGAGAAGTGGGAGTTGAAGCTCGGTCCTCTTGATTCCAAATCCATCTACCTTTCTATCTCATCCAGATGTCTGCTATGGGGAGTGGGACAATTTTTGGTCATCAAAAATATGTGATTCATAAAATAGATGTGTTATATATATATATATATATATTTGGTTCATATATATATATATATATATATATGTACGTATGCACACATATATAATACAGAAGCACATGTATAAATCAAAGTCTATTTTTTACGCTGTATCTCTTACAGCTGCCTCCTTTGCCTGCTCCTAGTGCTGATTTTGCCTGTGCTGATGTCTTTTCCCAAAACTTCTTTCTCTGCCATTATCAACTTTTCCCAGGACTACAGGCTCTTGGGTAGCAGTGCCAGGATTGGATTCCTTTCCAATCCACCCTCAGTGAAGAGGATGAAGAAATAGAGCAGAAACCCCCTCCTAGCAGAGACCTCTGCCCTTCAGGGCTTCAGCCCAGGTGGAGAGGTGGGTGGAACAAGCTGATGAAAGACTAAGAGATCCCATTCACTTCTGCTGGTGCAGGGAAAAGGGTCTACTGTGGGTGAGTGCCGCAGGCCCAGGGCGTGGGAATCTGGGCTCCTTCCTGTTCTTGTGCAATGGGTGCCAAAAGCTTTACTCTCCTGACTCCTTGGTCCCTAAGTCTCTTCCTCATCTAGGTGTTTGCTGTTCTGGAGGCAGCCACAGCTGGATTCTGCCAACCACAATGTAAGATGCAGAGGTGGGGGTAGGGAGTGGGAACAAGGCTGTGGTTTTTTGCTAGGGGAGGGTTTACATTCCCTGGTTTCATTCTTCTTATCCAGTCCACTGCTAACCTATTTAGAGACAAGATACTATTCTTCTAGAACCTTGGCTCCTTACAAAATGAAGGAAGGGGGAGCCAAAAAGTGTTGAGATCCTGAGTCATCTAAACCTTCTCTGCTACTGGATAAAGCCACCATACCAATTCCAAAGGGCAGGCAGTTCACAGTGGGTATGCTTAAGGCTCAAGAATGAGTTTTTGTTTTATACTTGGGGGATGGGGAGCCCAGACATCCAGGGGTTAAAAATAAAAATAAGGGTGGGCCTAGATCCAAACCACCCCCATCTCTCTCCACTCATACATGTTTGCTTCTAAAATACCAGGCAGTTGTTAAGGGAGGAGGGGGAAATTTTGACAGGGTTACTAACGACCTCTACATAGGAGTCTGTGCCAGGCCATGGTGTTGACAGCCACCCCAGTACAGTCAGCCCATGGAAGGAGGCAGTTTAGGGTCAGAGAGGGGCAGCCTGGGGAGATTCTGAAGGGATATAAATGATGGTGTGAGAAAGGCTGGGAAAGGATGGCCATGCCTTCCCAGAAATCCAGCCCTCCTCTTCTTAGCTATGAGAAGGTCACATAGATGGGACGGTCCCTCCTGTCTCATTATTTATTATAGGAATCACACTGGGATCTCCCCCTCTCTTGAGACCATCTCCCAAACTTGAGAACTGCTCTAGTGATTCTAAGAATTTCTCTCCCTAATTTCCAACTTGTATTTAGCACCATCTCACATCCAATACCCACTTCTGAGCTTGGATCCTTTCCCTTTGTCCCCACCCTATACATTTTATCTAGTGGAGAGGTTTGATCTGCCTCAGAATCAGAGATTCAATCACTACCAACAGAGGGTTTAAGGTAGAGGAAGGAAGAAAAGAAGAAAGAAGAAAGAAAGGAAGGAAAAAACAAAGGAAGGGAGGAAGGAAGGAAGGAAGGAAGGAAGGAAGGAAGGAAGAAAGAAAGAAAGAAAGAAAGAGAAAGAAAGGAAGGAAGGAAGAAAAAGGAAGGAAGAAAAAGGAAGGAAGAAAGAGAGAAAAGGAGGGCGAGAAGGAGGAAGGAAGAAAGGAAGGAAGGAGGGAAGGAAGGAAGGAAGAAAGAATGACCATGGATGGAGGCAGGAGGATGACTTAATTGACCTTCTGCTGCCTCCTCCAGCCTTAAGGTTATACTGATAAAACTGACTCGCTCTCTTTGTATTTTCAGGAAGGACTGGTGGGAGATAACCAGAAATAGGGAGAGGAAGCACCTGCAGGATGCTGAAACTAGGAGGAACTCATTCCTTTAGGGGAGGGAGGGAGGCTTAGTCCCTGGTGCCAATATCCACTCAGGCCCAATTCAGTTTTGATTCCCTATCCCAAAGTGTGGGGAAAAGGAGGGGCCAAGTTGAAAATTGGTACTTGAGTTCTAGGACATAGGTTCCCAAACCTTGGTGTCCTGGGACAGAGTTTCCTGAATAAAAAGAGGAAATGTCTCAGGGTACAGAGTAGTCAGTTGGCAAAGTTATGGGTCAGACTTCCAAAATTATATAGACCTCTGCATGATATATGTGCACACATAAACATGTTCCCCAGAACATATACATTTCTGCATCTCCATATCCTAGCTTCCTTCAAGCCTCAGTTAAAATACAGCATCTTCCCTCTGAGATCAGTTCCAATTTATCATAACAATCTAGAAGGCTTCACTGGAGATGATGATGATAATAATTAACATTTAAATGGTGCTTTAAGGTTCGCAAAATATTTTACAAATAGCAATTTGTTTTATCCTCACAATAACCCTGGGAAGTAGGAGCCATTATTATCCCCAATTTACAGTTGAGGAAACTGAGGCAGACAAGCATTAAGTGATTGGCCAAGGATCAGAGGCTGAATTTGAATCCAAGTCTTCCTGATTCCAATGCCAGTGCTTTATCCACTATGAAGACTGGGATATTAAGGGGAAAGAAGACTTCAGAAGCTATCTGACTAAACAGGTATGACTCTGTCTAGAACCATTTTAGAGCCCTGAGCTTTAGGCAGTCCTAGAATGAGCTACTGGCTTGTCCTAGACTTAGATGATAGTTTCAGAGATGGATGAGATCCCTTAAGATCCCTTAAGGGACAACTTTTCTCATTTTACAGATGAGGAAACAGAGGATCAGAGATGGGCCGTGTGACTTGCTGAGGGCCACACAATGTTCAAAATTCAATTTGAATCTGGGTCTTCCTGTCTGACTCCAAACACAGCACCCTACCTACCACACCATGAAGCCACGTAAATGTGCTTTTCTTGAAGTTGCCTGAATGTTTTGAAGACAGTAGTTTATAGTTAGGAATTTTTTACAGGGGGTGATAGGAGGAGTGCAAGAAGGAAGGTGGCTTGGAATGACTGTGAAGGGGGAGGAAGAATCTGGGTCAGAGATTCAATCACTACCAGGAGAAGGCAAAAAGAATAGAAGGCAGCAATTAAAATTCAACTCATGCCATGGATTTCAATAAGTTGGACTTGGGAGTGGAGAGGATGCCTAGACTTCTGGGCTGGTTTTGTAGAGGAGAAACTCTCTTCTGGGGAGGGAAGGGCTTTAATGTTTCACATGGCAAGAGTAGGAGACACAAAGTCTTTCTTTCTCTTTCCTTACTCCTTCCTCACCCAATCCTAAACACATTTTAAGAAGTCAGTCTGTCCTAAGTAGATATCTCCTCCTAAGCAGGCAAAGAAACTAGGAGTCTTTGAACAACAATTAACTAATAATGTGGTAGGCACTCCAAATCAAGAGTGGAAGAGTTGCCTGAGCCACCTTCCACACTGGTGAATTTATCTCAAGCTTCTCTCATACTGGCAGGAAACAGAAAAAAATAGCAGATAAACCCTGAAGGTCAGATGAAAATGGGAAGGTCTACATTATGTAGCTACTCAGCCAGATCAAAACAAACAGTTCTATGAAACACAGCGAGGTAAAGGAAGGCAATGAAATCAGAGCTTTTATTATTCTGACTGTCCAAAGATCCTCACCCTGGTTATTAGCCTTTATCTTTTTTGCCTTTTGGAATATCATATCAAACTCTCCCTTTCTTTAAGATCTTAGCTGCCAAGTCTTGTGGGATCCTGACCATGACCCTGTTGGTACTTAAACATTCTTTTCACCATTTGAAGTATTTTTTCTTTGATCTGGAAGCTCTGAATTTTGACTCCATCTTTGCTATTCATTTTGGAACTTCTTTCAGGAGGTGACCAATGGTTTCCAGATCAATGGATCTGGACAGTTTTTATTATGATTTCTTGAAACATGGTATACAGTTATTCAGAGATGGGGAGGGAATCATGATTTTCAGATATCCTGATAATTCCTGATTATATTTTCTTGCCCTGTTTTCTAGACTAGATTAATATATATAATATTTTCTTCGATTTTTTCAATCTTCCAATTTTTGTTTTGACACTTTCTGTTGTCTCAGAAAGTCCTTACTTTCTATTTGGTCTATCCTAATTTTCAAGTTCAGTTCTTGAGTAAAGTTTACCACCTGCTGTTCTATGCTATTAATTCTCTTTTCCATTACATTTTATATCTTTTGCTTTATTTCTTCCAGGTACTCCTGTAATGACCTTGTGGCAAGGTCATTTTTTTTCTCTGCGTTTCTACCTGGACTTATAGTAGAGTTACATTCTCTGTCGGGGTTTACCTCTTGGACTCCTTCCAATCTACAGTACTTCTTTACTGTGTTTGGCATTTTCTTCTGTTTACTCATATCTATAGCGCAGGTTCTGGATTGGAGCTCTGTGCCTGGGTCTGACTCTACTCTCCTCCTGGATGTTGTGGGCAGGTTCTTCTTAGTCCTAGATGGAGGGCCTAGTGGTTCTCCCCTCTTTTGTAATTCCTGGGTTTGGGCTTTGTCTCCTGGCATCTTGACATAGGTTCTGGCCTTGGATCCTCTATCTTCTTTGCATAGGTCCATACCTAAGTTAACTCCAGCACTTGCTGTGACCCTGACAGACTACACCTAGATGTCACTGACTGTACTTTGTAGCAGGCCTCCTGCAAAATCCCAGATATTCTGTGTTGGGGGAACTGTCTCCATCTTTCTCCTGTCATGGGTTAGGCCATGAGTTGACTGGGTGCTGGGCTGCCCCTATCTCCTTCTATGCTTGGGAATGGGCTATATGGCCTCTGGGTTGGGAACAGGCCAGCTGGCCATTATTATTAGTCTAGCCCTATATGGGTCCCAGGTGCCTCCATGCTATTCCTCCCACCTACCTTCTCTTTTCTCCACTCAGAACCTCTGTAGGCTTCTAGCATCATACTTGGGTAGTCTTCATTGTTGTTCTTTGTGGTGCATTTTTTTTGGAGGGGAGAAGGCAAGGCAATTGGAGTCAAGTGACTTGCCCAAGGTCACACAGCTAGTAAGTGTCAAGTGTCTGTGACTGGATTTGAACTCAAATCCTCCTGATTCCAGGGCTGGTGCTCTATTTACTAGTTGCTCCTGTGGTACATTTTAAAGAACTTTCATGGAGGTGTTTGCAGAGGCTCTGGGCTCCTCTAAGTCCTAGCATACCACCATCTTAGCCAGAAATCCCCAGGTGACTTTAACTGATTAAGAACATCTCCAAAGACCATCACTCTGCTGCACCACATCCTATACTGCACAGGCAGCTAGTTTGTATGGGGAAGAAAATGCTGGACAGGGAGTCAGAAAGACCTGAGTTCAAATCCAGCCTCTGATACTTTCTAGCTATGTGACCCTGGGCAAGTCATTTAACCTCTCCTGCCTCAGTCTCCTTATCTGTAGGGATAATAATAGCATTTCCCTCCCAGGGTTGTTGTAAAGATCAAATGAGAAAATATTTGTTAAATACTTTGTAAACCTTAAAGCACAATATAAATCCTAATTATATTAGGAGAGAGTGACACTTTTCCTCCAAGACCAGAGAGAAGAGTACTTGGCTTGTGACAGGATGGAGACTCAGACACTGGAATCTCAGTTTCAGCCCAGCTGTCGTTAGCGTGAACCTAAGTAGCCTCCTGGGTGAAGATGTGATCTCCATTTCACCGAGTGAAAATGTATCTGTCCTGGTATGTGCCACCCTTGGGCAGCAGGGCTGGATAGAAGGAGATGGAGACAAACCAAAAGATGAAGAGTAGAAGCTGTGGGCCAGGCTCTAGCTGTCCGTGCCATGCTAGCCCAGGCTCCGTGCTTCCCATTTAATCACTTTGTGGCACTTGGCTCCTGTTTTCTAGTTTTCCTTTCTGCAAAGCTATCTGTTCACTATCAAAAAAAAATCACCTCGTGATTGTCTCAGATTTCCTAATGAATATCTAAAAAAAGTTGTCACTGCATTTATAATCAGGGAAAAAAGTCTAGATCCAAAGAACTCTAGACATAGGTCTGGTTGCTGACCCAGTAAGAATGCATCCTATACCTACCCAGTGCCTACTAAAGAGACTGCCGTGCTCCCAGGGCTGCCCCTGCCCCTGAGAGGCATGGTGCCAGGGCTGGAGCTAGAGCAAGCAAGTGTAGAGGGGAAGGAGGAGCCAATCTAAAAGAAGCAATTCTCTGTATATCATCCCATAACCCCAGGCTGCGAAGGGTTAAAATGCACTCTTCTGTGGATCCTGGGATCTAGCAATGCAGACATGTGCTAAGTGCACATACAACACACAGTTCTATGATATGGGAGGCACGGACAAAAAAAATACTTTATTAGGATCACATTACTAGGCCGCTTACCTTTGGAAAAAAACACACCGAATGTTTACATGGGTATGTGCATGCACACAGATGCACAATTTCAATGCATATATTAACAGCCCTCTGTAACTCAAGTACTTTGCCTAATAAGATGAAAGAATCATAGATTTGGGGGCAGCAGGGTGGTGAAGTGAATAGAGCACTGGCCCTGGAGTCAGGAGGACCTGAGTTCAGGACCGACTTCAGACACTTAACACTTACTGGGTGATCTTGGGCAAGTCCCTTAACCCCAATTGCCTTTCCTTTCCCCCTCCAAAAGAAAAAAAAAGAATAGAATCATATTTAGAGCCACAAGAGGTCATTGTTTTACACAGCAGTAAACTGAGACCCCAAGAAGTGATGGCAATGTTACTCTGACAGCAGCAGAGGAAAGACTTGAATCCAGGTCCTCTAACCCCAGATCCAGTGCTTTCTTTGGGGGACCATGCTTCTAATCTCAATCTCATACATACTGTGAAGAGGTGAAGAGCCTCCACGTCAAACATTTGTTCCACTCTGTGCATAAACTCTCTCAGTCATTTGCCCTAGGGCTCGTCTAGACAGAACACATCCCTACCACCTACTGCGGGCAGCTTTGGGCCCCCATAAACCCTGGCTTCTCCTTCATATCTCCCAGGAGGGGCCATCTTACTCAGCTTCTCCAGGGGATGGAATGGGGAGGATGCTGCTGATGGGAAGGCCCTGAAGGAATAGATTAATGGGAGAACCTGAATGTTAGGAATTCCCTAGGAGACAAATCCACCCAAGGAATCCCTCTTCTCTCCAGCCACACAATTCACCATTTCAGCAGCTGTCTTTTTCCTGGGTACAGGATGAGGGATAAGAAAACTGAAGAAAGGAAGACTGGGTGGAGGGAGATGTCTAGCCTCCTAGTCTACAGAGAACTAAAAGACTCATGAGGCTGACAGCCTCGGTTCTTTCCCTAGAACCTTCTCCAGGCCTGACACAGCCCTTTCCCTGCTGGTGGGTGGCTCCAACACCCTCCCTTCCTCCTTCACCCTCCCTCCCTGGCCTTGAGTGCAGCTCCATCCGATGGCCAAGGCAAGCTGCAGCCAGAGGAGAGGGAGTGACATACAGGCCTTTGGGGAAATTAACTTTACAAGAACATTCCCTTTATCTCAGCCCTACACAAAGACTCTGAAGAATGTTGGCAGCCAGCGCTGGCTGGCGGGTTTTATGTGTTGGGAAAACAAATGCAGGCTGAGCCATGAGGATTGTGCTATTTTCTTTCTATAAATATCAATGAAACGTAATATGTGGACTTGGGAGGTGTGATTCTCTACCCCACATCCCTACCCCCAGCCAGGGGAGGGTAAAGGACTATGATGATGGGTTTCCTCTGGTGTCTCATTCCAGGTGCCTAGAGGAAGACTGTGTGTGTGTATGTGTGTGTGTGTGTGTGTGTGTGTGTGTGTGTGTGCGTGCGCGCGTGCACGTGTGCACCAGTCCTTTCTCCCCACCAACTGTACCATCTGGACAAAGTTGGGGTCATCTGGTTACTTAACCCTCTTCTCCCTGGAAAGGAGGGGCTTCTCCTTCTACCCCTTGAACTCTCCCTAAAGGATTGTTTTAAATCCTAAGATTCTGAGCTCCATTAGCGCTACAGAGATCTAAGTGAAAAGCAGGAGGGAGGATGTGCTGAGAAATAAGTCTGGGGAATTAAGCCAAGCTTGCTAAGGCAGGGGATGTGCCTGTGGCTAAGTGCTAAGTAAGAAACAAACTCTACCCCCACCCCCAGACCTGGAATCTGCTTGTCCCGAAAGCTTTGGCTACAAAGAAAGAGTGGCTCCTCATAACCATAGATTGGGGACCTTCCTGCCTCCAGGTCTCCATACAGTTACTTGGGCCAGCATCTCTGGGCAGGCAGCTAGGGTCAAATGGGATGGAAAGGAGAAAGGATGGTGCCTGAAGATGTCCTCAACCCAGAGAATCCCCTGAAGATATCCTTATGCTTTAAGACACCCAGTCCTTAATCCCAAAGGGGAAACCTGCCCTAATGCTGCCAGGGTAAGAGGTAGCCACTAGACCTTCTCAGATTTCACAGGTGTGCATGTGTGCGTGCGTGCGTGCGTGTGTGTGTGTGTGTGTGTAGGAAGTCCTACACAGGTGGATGCATAGCCACTTGAAGCTACTCCAAATGTGTCCCTGAGAGTCCAGGGAAGCCTGTCCATATTTAACTTTAATGAGGTCAAGAGAAATCCTTCATCTTTACAAAATCTGGTAAAAATCAAAACAGGCTTTCAAACTGTAACCACCAAGAGTACGTAGTTGTCAAAAACAGGCTTTGGGGGCATCCCTTAAGTCATTCCTCTATGTATATATGAATTGGAGTCAGAGGTTCAGAGTTCGAATCCTGACTGCTACTATGTAATGTTGTGCAAGTCAACTCACTTTCTGGACCTCATTTCAGACCAGACTAAATGACCTCTAAGATCTCCTAGTTCATTGGCTAGAGATTTAAGTGGGTTCAAAAGGAACCTCCTACCAGACTGCTTCACCTCAGGCATCAAAAAGAGGCTGTGGCAGGAAGGTGAGTCCCAAGCTCAAAGGTCAATGGTCCAACATGAGAGAGGAAGTAAAGGAAGACCCCACAATACTTACCTTCTGTGATTTGTTCACACTTCTGCCGCTGGAACTCCAGGTCAGCCAATTCACTAAGAAGGGCGATGCCATGAATTCCTGAGCTACCCTGAAGGGCAGGAGTGTTTGGAAGTTGTAGTGGGGCTAAAGGTTGTGTGCTGGGTGGGCTCAGTGAGGGCAGGTCCCCCAGGTCAATGGTGGCTGCTACCAAGGCATCCAGACCTGGCAATGATTTGGGCAGGTGGTCTTCCTCTTGCATCATGTCCCAGCCCTCCTCTCCTTCTTCTTCTTCCTCTTCCCTTTCTTCCTCCTCTCCTTCCTCTTCCTCTTCTTCCTGTGGGTCAGGCCCCTCTCCCACCTCTTCCTCTCCCAGAGGACATGGGCTTAATGCGCCCTCCTCAGAGACCATGGGGGAGGACCTTGCCAGCAGCCCTTTACCATCCCCCGCCTCAGTCCTCTCCTCTTCTGCCCCTTCCTGAGTAGAATCTATGCAGCTCCTTCTCTCAGGGCCTCCTCCTTCCATGAGGGCACCATAGGGGAGTTCCTGAAGCTCCCCCAACCCACTGGGAGCTGCTGCCTCACTGGGGGGCCCCAGCTCCATGGGGTGTGGATGCCCATGAGTGTGTGGCTGGCACTCCAGCTCCAGGGCCCTTGGCTCGGTGCCCTCCACCTGGCCACCTGCTCCCTTTACCAGGCTGGCCTCATTCAGAGCATTGGGATCACAGTGAGGCCCCTCTGAGGGTGGAAATGTCCTGGACTGCTCGGGTTCGGCCGCCGTGGAGACAGTTTGCATAGTTTCAGGGTCTGCGGGATCAGCCGAGTGCATGTCATGGGGTAGGGGGGATGAGTAGCCCATGCTGACCGCAGGGTAGGTGTATCCTGGGGGCAGGTCTGTGAGAGAGAGACAGAGAGATAAGAAGCTAATCAGACTGGTAAACACACTGGCCCTGAACCCCACTGGGGGGAGGGCATCCCCAACAGGGTCCTCTAGGAACTAAATATCAATTGCTAGAGTTCCCTAACTTGTACCAGTGAATAGTCTAAATTTGGCAGGGCTACCACCTCCAAGATGAAAAGGACAGAAGTAGATCCAGACTTTTCTGACCATGAAAGGCCGGCTGACCTCAGCCTTTCCTCTTTCCTCTACCCCTAGCCCCTAGCTCCCAGCCCCTCCAAGACCTTAGAACACCAGATTCAGACAAATTGGGACTACAGAGCTAAGCTGGGAAGAAGGACCATGGGCTTCACTTCTGGGGTTCAGTGGCTCTTACTCAAATGGCAAGTGTCTCAGCTTTTCTAGTGAATAAGGATGAAGTGATTACTTCCCTCCCCATAACAAGGAGTCCGAGATACATTCTGGGGTCTAGGAAGAGGGATAAGAAATACTCAGGGTGTTAGAGGTTGAGAAGATGGAGGGTCATGCTGAAACAACTCAGACATTCCCCCCAACCCCAAATCCAAACTGTTTTCCCCACTATCCTATAGTCCTGTCCCTAGTGCCCCCACCTGATGGATGTGCCCTTTGGTCTGTCTGAAGGACAGACTAACCATGGAAGGGGGATTTTTTTTTTAAGCCATGATGCTTGAATCAGGGCTTTCCCTGAACCAGAACGAGCCGGCTGCATGTCGGAGGCATTACGCCCCATTAACTGTAATAAAAAAAAAAAACCTTAAAAAAAAAAACCCTGTTGGCTCTGTCTCCTTATTGTGAAACTGGGACCGGTTTTATGTTCGCCACACGGATTTCCAATGTAAACACTCAGCCTAATTCAGAGAGAATTAAATAGCCTTGTCGGGGAGCTGGCAGTGAGAGCTGGCTGGCGTGGCTGGTACTGGCACTCAGGAAGAGGTGGCTTCTGTGGCAAAGGAGGGTGGGAAGGCGGGAGGTGAGACTAGGACCCTGGTTGGGGTCTCCAACAGGAGCTGTAATAACTTTCCTTCCTCTTGGGTTAACTTCCTTCACATTCCCCTCCTGATCTCTCTCTCTTTTTCCCCATCCCTTGCTGCTCTGTGACCACAAAAGTCCAGAGAGTTATCAGCTAGAAATGACCCCAACCTCTTGTCTCCTTCACCTCCAAAATTTCTCTGTAGCACAGTCACACACTGTTACTTCTAAGATCTCTTTGCTCAGCAAATGGCCCTGAATGGATGAATGGTACTGCCATTCCCTTCTACTCCTCTGCCCAGGGATTGGTGAAGGAATTAACTAGGACCTTGCCCATCCCCCTACTGATCACCCCAGCCTGCAGCCTAAGAAGATGTGGGTGGGGGAAGGGAAGGAAAGGGACTTCCCTAGAGGTCCAGCCTTATCAGGGATGGGGTATGTGGGCCAGCATGTCTTGTCAGAAAGAAGACGTCTAAGAAAAGAAGTGAGAGATAGGCCCTTCCTCTGCTTTCATTTGGGCCAGGACCTTGCTCTCCTGAAAGCAGACTAAATGACCCCAGAGAATCATTAAGATGGAATGTCTCAGCTTAGTGGTTCCCATGATGGAGAACCACTTCTGCCCCTCTGTCCTCCTAGGATAGGAGAGGTTGGCTTCCTTTCAGTGTTCTCCTTCCAGCCAGCCACAGCATCATAGATTTGGAGCTGTAAGCCCCCTTAGAGAATCATCTAGCCGGACCCTCTTTGCAGATAAGGAAACTGAGGCTAGGAAAATTGACCAAGGTTACACAGCAGAGAGTAAATGGCAGAGCCAGAATCTGGACCCAGGTTCTTTGACTCTAAATCCAGCATGCTCTCCATACCCCCCAGGAAGCCCCCCATAAGTCTTACCTGGTTCTAGAGATTTGGGATAGTCTTGCGGGGGCTGGCCCTCTCCTCTCTTGTCCTCAACTTCGGTACCCTTAGAGCTCTGAGCAGGGCCAGGACTGGTGGCTGGGGAGCGGGGTGCCACGGCAGAGCTGGCAGTGGGGCAGAGGGGTAAAGTGCACGGGGCAGTGGAGAGTGGCGTGGTGCATTTGGAAGGGTGCCGAAGGGCAGGAGAATGGCAGCAAGGTGAAAGTTTGGCAGGGCATGGAGCAGCAGCTGGTGAAGAGGCGCCCTTGGATAGGGGGGTTAAGGCAACTGGTTTATGAGAGGACTTCAGGGTCTTCTCGGGGACTGCTTCTTCAAACTCTGCATGGTAATCCTCAGGCTTCCTCTGGGAAAGTGGAGACAGAGCATGGTCACCCCCATCACCATGATCCGCCAGTGGCAAAGGGGACCACCTGGGGAGCTCTAGGCATGAGGGACAGGGAACAGAGCCTTTAGCATGGTTGTGAGAAGGGGGATCCTAGGGAACAAGGCAGAGTGCAGCAAGGTGATGAGATGAGAGACAGAGAGGAACCCTAAACCCTAAAGGCTCTGGACAAGGCAATGGGTTCTCCAGAAGGGGCAGGGAAGAGTTTTCTAGCTCCGGGGAGATGGAAAAGGGGACCTGTTTGATTTGGGTGAGAACATGACCACTACAGCAGAATGACACGTCCTTTGTGGACAACAGAGGAGGGAGAAGGTTGTGCCCATGGGGAACTGGAAGGAAAGGGAGGGGGCATTGGTACCTGAAGCTGGGACTTCCGCTGCATTTCTAGTGCCTGGGCTGCTCTCTGCTGCTGCTGGAGGGCATAGAGCTCTTGCTGTCGTAGAAACTGGGAGCGGGAATAGACGGGAAGCTGGCTGGGGTGCTGCATGTGGGAGGCAGGCCCCCGACCAGGGTACATGGGTGGCCACAATGAAGCCTGGTCCATGACGTCAGCTGCAAGAGGGTTGGACAAGGAAGAAGGAAGGAGACCAAAGTCACAGAAAATGTTAGACAGGTGGTATTGGGGTGGGCTGTGCTTCAAACAGGGCCCCCCTCTCAGCCCACCCCTAATTCTTAGGGACTGCAACGACTATCCTCAATCCATCCACTCTGACGCGCCAGACTGTCCAGGAACAAAATGGCTCTTCCCAGGTGGGATCCAAAGTGCTTTAAGATGTCAGGTTTCCCATCTCCCTTCTTGTCTTTTCTCCAATCTCCCCTCTCCCTTTTTGACTTTCATTTTATTTATTAAGTGATGAATATATGCTGAGCTAGGCACTCGGAACACAAAACAAAAATGAGAAAATCCCTACTCTCTTTGAGAGTTTCCATTCTGACGGGGGACGGAGGTGGAGAAGAACGACTTTCTTTCTGCCCATCCCTCTCCTCCTTTTTCCCTTTTCTTCTCTCTCCCCCTCTTCTTTCCTTATCTTCTCCCTCCTGTCACATCCTTTACTCCTCTTCCCTTTCCCTTCTTCTCTACCCCCTTCCTTTATGTGTCTCTCCCTCTCAGCCTTCATTATCTCCTTCTCTTCTTCCCTCTTGTTCCAGATGGGGCTGGATTTGGGAGGAGGCTTGGATCAGAATGATTTTGAATAGGAACTGGCAAGAAACCCGGTCTAGGGTTTCCTGGGCCTCAGGCCCTTTCCAACACCCAAAAGGGGATGGCAACAGAATCGTCCCCAGGTCCCTAGGCTTTCCCTTACCAAGTGAATGGGGAGCAGCATGGGGTGTAGGCTCGGTGGGCAAGATGACCAGCTGGGCAGGGGGGTCCTGGGACAGGGGAAACATGGACTGCATTGTGCTGGGCATGGTGGCTGGGAAGCCAGGTGGCAGGTTCTGGTGGAGAGCCGGGTGGCCAAGCCCTGCAGAAGAGCAGGTACACAGTGGTCAGTGCAAAATGGTGGAAGCAGAGGGTACCACTGGCTTTAATGGGAAGCAGGCAGCGCTGAGGCTGGCATGCTAAAAAGCCAGGGCTAAGAAAATATCATGAAAACCAAAGGGGCTGGCTATATTGCCTGTGGAGTTGGACAACCCAGGAGCCTGTGCCTGGGGCTCCAATTTGTTGGGTTCCATGATGACTTATGGGGCTCCAATGGGAGGCACTCTTCTAGAGATCTGGAGGTCAAAATGGAGCTTGGCACCAAAGGAAATGATCTTGCTGTCTCTTAGCTTCCCTCCAGGGCCTCAATCTAAGACCAGTAGATTCAAGGGCCTACCCAGGGGACAGGAAGTACTGGCAGACCTACATAAAGCCACACAGGAGAGGAATAGATAGATGGTACCCCCAGGAAGCAATAAGACACAGAACCAGGGGCTCAGGAAGGACCCCAAGTGGTTTGTCCTTTTTCTTTTAGGAGGGTCAAAGAGCAATAGTGACCTAATCACCTTGGACACTTTGCTTACCAGAAGTGTTTCCTAGCTCAAAAACAGGCCAAAGACCAGTAAAATATTTCTTTTCTCTATCATGGATGTGTTTACTCCTTGTAAGCTCAGCAGAGAAGCTTCCAGTGGCTTTGGGAGTGGTGAGTGGGAACCAGAGAAAAGAAGGGGACCAGAATGGGAGGTACAGACTGCAGGGAGAATTAGGTTTTTATTTATAAGTTTAAAAAAGCAAGGATCTTTTATATCAAAAGTTTTGTGGGCCAGAAAAAAAAAACTATTTGAAAGGAACAAATGTTTCAAAACATTGGCTTAAAGACTTAGCATACTGGAGAATTACCCAGCCTGCTTTGGAGAAGTTGTCCCAACCTGAATGTAAGCTAGCCAGGGATATGTAGGAAGGACAAGGGCTTTGGATGGGGGCATTGGGCACCCAGTGCCCAGTGAATCTAATCACCATCTGGGCACCAAAAGAAGGAAAAGCCAATGAGCTACCTCAAACCCACTTCTCCCATCTCCTGTGTCCATCCCCATCTTACCCCTGAATACTGACCGTAGGAATGTCCTCCCATCCAAATGGAGGGACTGCGGGTTCGGGGCAGCCAGGGGGGGTGAGCTGGATGGGCGTGGGTGGTAGGATCACCCCCGAGCTGGCTAGTTTGCAGAGATGATCCTCCAGCAATCATGAGGTGGGAGGTCACATCTCCAGGGCAGCCACTGGATGGGTGAATTCGGGCAAACTCAACAAGGTCTTTGTTATCCCTGGAAAGACAATACAGATGGAGTAGGGTCTAGAAGTTCCACTCAGATACTCACCTTAGAACAGGGAATCTTAACTTCAGGTCTATATAATTGTTAAAATTATTTTATTAAATATTTCAGCAGAACTGGTTTCCTTTGTAATGCTATTTGTCTTACACATTTAACAAAATTATTCTGAAAACATTGGCTTCACTGGGCTGCCAAAGGGTTCCATGGCACCAAAAACAAACAAAAAAAAAGGTTAAGAATGTTTGTCTTAAAATCCCAGACTTTAGAGTCAGCAGGGTTAGTTAGGCACATGCTTCTAGTCTCTGCTCCAGGAGAGGATGAGCTTGCTGGGATCCACTGAACTTAGAATTCTGAACCACTGTGGGGTGAAAGCTAACTTGGGTGTCCACGCTGAATTTAGCACCAAAGTGGTGAGTCCCTAGGGTTGGGGTGGCATCAGGCTGTCTAAGAAAAAGTGAACTGAATCAAGTTGGAAATAGCTCCTGTGGTGATCAGTAGTGAGATGAGGTTCATGTGCAGCTGTGGTAATTCTAGCTAGGGTAAGATAGGGAGATGACTGGGGAGAGGGAAGTGAAAGGAGAGAGAGATAGAGACAGACAGAGAGACAGAGATACACACACAGACATACAGAGAGACAGAGAGATAGAGAAAAAGATAAAGAAGAGGAGAAGAGGAAGGAGAAAGAAGAGAGGAAGAAGGAGGAAAAGGAGGAGGAGGAGGGGAAGAGGGAGAGAAAGATAAAGGAAAAGGAGAGATGGGAAGAGAGAGAAGAAGGAGGAGAAGAGGAGAAAGAGGAATGGGAAATAGAAAAGAAAAGAGAAGAAAGGGAGGGAAGAAGAGGAGAGAGAGAAAGAGAAGGGAGGGGAGAAAGAGAGACAGAGAGTAGGGAGCTTAGAAATTCAATTCAATTCAACCCCCTTCCTCATTTCCCAGGCCCCATTTTCTTTCAGATAAGGATATACCTCTACAGGAACTCTTCCAATGGGAGTCCAGTAAGCTACCAAGGGACCCAGAAAATTGGAGTCCTGGGTACAACGGAGTCTGAGTGGTGAAGTGACTTGCCCCACACAGTAACTGGAAGAGCTGAGAACTGAAACCTCACTCCCATTCAGTGCCATAGGGCTTCTCTCCCTTACCTCTTACTCTCTCTACTCAAAAGCCAGATCCTTGACAGTACATAGCCTGCCTCTGGAGAGATACCATCACAGGGGAGTGAAATAATTTTTATTCCTATAGTCAGGGATAACAGATGGACAACTCCAGTGCATCAACGACACCCTCAAAATGCCATCAAAGTCCTGGAGCAGGAATTCTCAACCAGGAGTCCACGGACAGATTTCAGAGAATACGTGAACTTTGATGGGAAAAAATTACACCTTTATTTTAATAAAATTGATTTCCTTTATAAAAATGTGATTTATTTTATGCATATAAAAATATTCTTGAGATACATATTTCATTAGACTTCCCCAGGAATTCAAAGCCCCAAAGAAGTTAAAAATCCTTGACCCAGAGGAAAGGCTCCACCATGCTGGCCAGATCCTGTAGATGGAGGATCTCTGGAAGAATATGGACAAGAATCTTACCCATGATGAGAAAGCATGGATGGGATGGGATATGCATCCATAGGAGGGAGACCCTGTGGATGAGACTGCAAATCTATTGCAGTAACAGAGCATTCCACACCTGAGATAAGGTGGAAATATGAAGATCAGGTCAGCTCTATGATCTAAGGCCTTCATAACTAATGGGGATATTTGGGTGGGTGGAAGCCCAAGTTCTAGGCTATGATCATTATCATCACTAACAATGGCTCTCATTTATTTAGTATTCTTAATGATTTGCAATGTCCATTAAAATTCTGCTCTGTTGAATCTTACTGGCTATGCTGACTGAGCAGAGGCTCTGGCATGTTCTATTAAACTGGAAATACTAAGAGTCCTGAGATGGACTATGTATGTGACTATGGTCTGAGGATCAGCCTGGCTAACTGGGTGAATTCGTTTGGTTACAGAAACTTATCAAGCCAACTCTGACTGCTTGGGGAAGGCTCTGATCTTTATGTTGGTGGAAGGTAAAAATCACAGATTCTTCAAAGCAATGAAAAAGTAGATAGCTTCCAAGAGAGGCACTGTGAGGGGCTAGAATGCTTGCCTCTGACACTTACAGGCTGGGTCCTCCTAGGCAAGGCCCATAACCTCTCAGAGTCCTGAAAAGCCCTCTAAGACTCTATGTTCCAGAACATTGTCAGAAGAAGCTTCATTTAGGTTTGAGGTGGTACAGTGGTTAGAGTACTGGACCTGAAGTCAGGCAGCCAATCCTGAGTTCAAAAATCTGTTCTCAAACATTGATTAGCTGTGTGACTTTGGATAAGTCACTTAACAGCCCCGGGCCCCAGTTTCCTTATTTGCAAAATGGAGATAACACTGGCCTTCCCTCTCCCTAGGTTGTTGTGAAGATAAATTGAGATGGCATCTATAACATGTTTTGTGAACCTTACAGCACCATATAAATGCTAGCTGCTGCTGCTGCTGCTGCTAGTACTACTATTACTACCCCTCACTGGAGATACTCTACATGAGATGAAATCACAGGTCTAGTTAAAAATGAAAAGAACAAAAAGTTTACAAGGTGCTTTTCTCAGAACAACATCACTGGAGGGAGAGGGTCTCCTTTGTTCCATACAATTATTTCAGTTTATCCACAGGACAACCTTGAAAGAGCAGGGATTACCATGACCCATTTTGGTGAGAGAAAGCTCTGCCCTAGTCAGGTTAAGTGTTTGGCCTAAGGTCACACAACCAGGGAAGAATACAGAGAGGAAGAGAACCCAGGACCTCTCTGACCTTTAGCTCAGTGTTCTTTCCACATCATCATTCTTTGTATCAGGAGAGATTGGGCTCTATATAATTAATCTATGACTGTGTGTGTGTGTGTGTGTGTGTGTATGTGTGTGTGTGTGTGTGTGTGTGTGTGTGTGCGTGTGTGTGTGTGCGAGTGCGCGCGCTTGAGTGTTCTGTCCCACCCTCCACCCCGGCCTGGGAGCCCCAGTGCTTACTGGAGAAGTAGCTCCCGGCTCGTGAGGCCCAGCCGTTCATCACCACAGAGCCGGCTCCTTTCCTCATCAGCTTCCAGATCAATCACGTGCATGGAGCGGTTGGGGCCCCCTATACAGAGGCCAACAGGGAAGAAACAACAGTAAGTGGAGTGGGTACCAATCAAGGCAATTAAGGCTTAGAAGCTCCTTGGTTCTACAGTGTGGGGAAGGGTGACTAAGGGCTAATGCATGAAGTAGATTGGATGGGGCTCCAACAAGAGGTCCAAGGAAGGGGTTAATGCCCGTACCAGGGACTGGAACTGCAAGTGATGGGTAAAAGCTTGATGGAGTTATGGGACATGGTGTATGCCCTGGGAGGGCTGAATGAAGCTCAGATCATGAGAGGAAAGGTGGGAAGGAGGGAGAGAAGAGAGTGTAAATAGGGCTGGGTGAGCGGAGCATGGAGCACAAAGTGTGTCTCTCCCCAACGGTGGGGTGGGGAGGTGGGTCTGGAGTTTTTGGAGTGTGGAAGAATGAGGAGATTGGTCTGCCTTCCTCCTGGAGAGCTGATCACTTCCCTTTCTTTCCCCTGCTGCCCCTCCTGAAAGTGAGCTGTGAACTCTAGAAGGCCTTGGGGCCCTGTGGGTGAGCCTGAGGTCAGGCAATGAGAACCAGATGGGGTTAGTAGGCCCATTCTTGACTCCACCCCCACCTCTAGCTTAGAGCCTGAGCTCTGGTGACATCACCCCAATTCTTCCCTTCCCCCCCCATCCCTTTTTCCCCTTAGGTTCTGTACCTTTAAACCCAGGCACTGCACGGCCCTGCCGGCTAGAATTAGTGCCATAGGAAGGTTCTGGGCGGCTCAAAGTGTCCTTCTGGCGGGCCACAGCCACAGCAATGCCCACAGGGGGCTGCCTCACCTCCCCATCACTATGGGGGGCTTCATGCTCCCGGCTCCGGGCACAGTCAGGCCTCTCTAGCTCCCCTTGACCCTTGCCTGACTGGAACTTCACTTCCTGTTGGACACAGCTGGCTTTGATATTTCCCAGACCCACAAAGGGGGGCTTCTGGCCGACGATAAGTGCTTGGTTGCTATACTTAAGCAGGTTCTTCATGGCGGAGACCTCATCTGGTGGGGCGGGCAGCTCTTGGGACATGAGGGCTGCCTGTTGCAGGCTGTTGCTGAAGGGATCTAGGTAGGAGCCCTTCCTCTCCTCACTGATGGAGATGGGGGGACCCTGACTCCCATGGACCGTCCAGGGTGGCAGGTGGGGCCCATTGTAGCCCAGGGATGCCAACTCAATGGACTTCCTCTGGGCTTCAGCCCCATTTCCCGTCTGTTCCATCTCAGGTAACAGGTGCTGCTGATGCCGTATCCTAGCAACCTTTTGGGCACTGGGGCCTGGGGCCTCTTTGGCACCCTTGTCTAAAGTGCAGCAGGTTTGGCTGATTTTCACACACAAGGGGTCCTGGTGGCCAGGGCGGGAGCAGTCCTGAGAGGGAGGAGGCATCTCAAAGTAGCTTCCTTTCTCGAGGCCACCTTTGGGGGGTGCATGGGGTAGATTAGGAAAGGGGCCTTCAGATCCAGTGCTATTGAGATATTCCAATCCCTTCAGCCTTGGGTTGAGGGCTGCCTCAAAGCCAAGCCTTCGCTCCCCCTTGCCCTCAGCCTTTAGGTGGGGGTAGGAGGTTCCATAGGATGCTGGGTGGTCAGCACCCACCTCATGGTGCCGATCCTTCCCCTCTCCTGCCAGGCATGGCTCTGATGCCATCTGGAATGACCGGCTCTTGTCAGGTAGGTGCCCCACAGAAGGCACAAAGGTAGGCCCACTGAGTTTCAGGTCTCTGGTAGCTTTGTCTTGAAGGGGGCATAACATGTCTGGATTGGAGTGAAGCTGTAAGCAAGGAAATGTCCCAGAGCTGGTGCTAAGTGGGGGTGGCACGGCTGGCAAGTTGGAGGGCACCGTGTAGGAAACTGAATGGTGGAGCATCTGCCTCCGCTCCAGACATTCGCTGTACGGTTGGTTTGGCTCGTGGTGGCCCAACTCGCGCTCCCGCTCAGGCCGTCCTGCGTCCTTGGCACAGCGGCTGGGCACCACCCCTGCCCCATGTCGAGGCAGCATGCCCCCTGTACAGCTGGCCAGGACAGCTTTGCCCACCTCGCCATTGAGTACCTTGGTACTCAGGAAGCAGGAGTTGAGGTGCTTGGTTCGGTTCTCACAGGTACTTCGAGGATGAGTACTCTCCTTGCAGTGTCCCTCGGGAGTCATGGGCATTACAAGTTTGTGCCGTTCCTTCACATCATCTTCTACTAGCCGATCCTTACCCTCTGCCTTGCCTGCCTTTTCCTTGCCCAGTTCCTTATTCATCAGGAATCGGTCAAACTCCTTAGGGCCTTTCTGGAGGTGGCCTGCCTCCCGATCTCTGCTGCAGGAGCCAATGGGGTGACCTGGGGCTGCCCGGGCAATGCTGGGGAAGTTGTGATTGGGGGGTAGAAGTGTGGGCTGGGCAGGCAGGTTGCGTAGATAGAAGTTATCTGGAACACAAATGAACAGAAGGTCAGGAGGAGAAGCGGTGGACAGAAGCAGTTTGGGATCCAGACAGTTAAATGTCTCAGGATAACAAGAGTCCAAGGTTGCCCCTAACCAACCAGAGGCTGCTTTTCACATTCAATCAATCGAGAAGCATTTATGAAGCCCCTACTATGTGCCAG
>CM053593.1:180755016-180829687 GCA_028646575.1 Pseudocheirus occidentalis
GGGAGATAGGGGAGGGGGTGAGAGATGGTAAGAGAGAGAAGGGGAAGGCAGGACAGAGACAGAGAGGTAAGGAAGTGAATGAGAGAGAAAGGTGGAGGGAGAGAGAGAATGAGAAGGAAAGAGAAAAGATGGAGAGAGGGGGAGAAGAAAGAGAGAGGTGTGGGAGGGAGAGGAAGGAAGAGAGAGAAGGGGGAAGGACAGAGAGAAAGACAGAGAAGGAGGGAGGGAGAGAGAGGGAAGTAGGTGTCTCCAGGAGCAGCTTCCAGGACTAGGTGGACATTTTCCATGCTTTGGTTTCTCCAGCTGGACCTTTCTAGAAAGGAGGAGGGGAGAGGGTGGTGGGGGCTGCTTGTCTGCAGCTGGGTGGGTAGAAAGTTCTGGGGATTGTTTCTACCTGAGCCGGCAAGCTGCCCTTGGCAGCCTTGTCTGCCTGACTGATATGCCTATCCCCTATGGAGTCCCAGCCTGACAGTTGGTGGCCCAGAGAGGAATGGGCCATTCATTAGGTAGAGGGAATCCCCACTAGAACCTCACCCTCCCTGGCAATTCTCAGCAAAGATACAGCCTCCTGACCTGCCCCTAATGCCCCCAGTGGAAACCAGCCTAGAAACCCTGGAGACCACAGAGGAATCCGGGAGGAGGGAGGGCCCCAACCTCCCCTCACTGGGGTTGCCCCAAGTGCTTAGTGTCAGGGTAGCCTGGCCAGGCCAGAACAGGCTGGGAGCTGTGGGCTGAGAGCTGAAAGACTACTGGTCGGAGGGTGAAACAAAAGAAACATTTGGAACTTGTAAAACTGTCCTCAGTCATGTAAATTCCTCTGTCAATTTCCTGCTAATTAAAAACAAGGGGGAGAGTGGAAGAAGGAGGGGGTGGGGATAGAGGGAGGGGGGGACCTAATTAGCTCAATTTCCAAAACCAAATAATGTTCTTGGATTAGGCTCCCGACACAATATTATGAAAGCTGAGAGGCCCACTAGGCAGCCTCCTGTTGAAACCTGCCTGCCAGAGGCAGCACCCCAGGAACTCCCCAGGGGCTCTGGTTTGCAAGGGAGGGAGGGGTCAGGTTTCTTGGGCCTGGGACAAGCCACCTGCCTGCTTGTGACAAATGCTGTCAAAATAGCTCTGCTGGGATGGAGATTAATTTAGGGTGGTGGGAGAGGAATCACACACACACACACACACACACACACACACAAATATACACATGACGTGTGTGTGTGTGTGTGTGTGTGTGTGTGTGTGTGTGTGTGAGATCTCTCTCTTTTTTGGCAGAGTACAGTAGCAACCTCCTTCAAAGCATGCCCAGGAACTCTCTGGGATGCCAAGCCTCTGGAGTTTTCTTCCCCTCACCCCACTCAGAGACAGAAAAGAGCATGACCACTGGGCACATGTCCCCCTGCCCTCTCGAGGGGTCACAGGTGACAGGGATGGGAAGAGGAGAAGCTAAGCTAGTCTCACTGGACCGTGGAAAGACTCCCAAGCATTGGGCTATTCCTCAGTGGTGGAGAGAACCGAGGGTAGGTCAACTCCTGGTCTTTTCCAAAAACTGTAAACAGAGAAGATTTCTGGGGTGCTCTGGTCTGGACTTTGGAGGCGATAAACATAAGGGCCAGCATCTTTTTTTCTGAACTCTTGGGGCAAGGCCCTGTAACCCCGAGGGTGGAGCTAAAGAGCAGGAGAAGGGATTGAAAGGCACTGAGGGCTCTGGCTGGCTGAGGCTGGAGACCTCGCACCCCCCTGCCCCATTCCCTAGTTCTTTACTCACAGCTGGGCCTTTTCTTCTAAGATTGTTACCACTTCCTCAGGATCTGTCTTGTATATACTTAATTATTTGCATGTAGTCTCCCCCATTAGAATGGGAGTTCCTTGAGGACAGGGTCTATTTTTATCTTTTCAGCAGATGAAACAGTTATCTGGCACCCAGTAAGTGTTTAATAAATGCTGGCGGACAAACCAAATCTTCTGGACCATCACTTGACTCATCAGAGGGTTTCCTTCATTAGGTGGTCAAATGTTTCCTCATGACCAGGTCTTTTAATACCTAAAGAGAGCACCCCTCTCTTCCAGGAGGCTTTACGCTACCAACCACTCCATTTTGTCAGGATTCAGTTCATCTAATCATAGATCTCCCTCTAATTTTTCTTCCCCATCCCCACCCTCACCCTCACCCTCACCCCCACCCCCACTCCCTGGGAATGTCAAGGCTCTGTCACCTTCTCCTGCTAGAGCACCAAAAGCTTCTCTCTTCAATGTTTCCCACCCGCTTCCATGGCAATACTAGCTATAGCTAGATCCCATTGCTGCTGGTACTTGCCTTTTTGGGTTTCATAGAAACGGTGTTGCCCGTAGAGAACGTTGCTGTTTCCATGGTGATCTAAGTGGCTCATGGGTAGGAAGGTAGATGCCAGGCTCCCCGAAAATCTGGGGTACCCTGGAGCTAGAGAAACAGAGAGACAGGCTGGAGAGGCAGAACTACTGGCCCCCTGGGAACCTTCCAGCCCCAGCCCAGACACCAAGGGGGTGAGATACTGTCCGGCTCTGTATGGATACCCTATAGAACTCCATATAGCGCACCGGTGGGAAATCAAACCATCAATACATCATATTAACTCTGACTTGACTAATACCATCCCTCCGGTGCTGTACAAATTGAATTGCTGATGGGATGGAGGGAGTGGAGAGGGGAAAGAAGGAGGGGAGGGGACCTGCTTTGATTTTCCTTTCACGACCACAGCCACCATGGTGAGAAGTGCTCAGAGGGATGGCAGCAAGAGAGTTTTTAAGAAATCTCTCAGGAGAGGTAAAGGGAGAGAGGAATGGCAACAGATCACCTCATTGGCCTGGGGAGGGGTTGGCAAGAGTTGCTTTTTCTAGTTGATGAGGAAGAAAAGGGCGTGGCTCCATGTTCTCCCCAGCCTGGAGTTCTGGCTCTCTCAGTGAGAGGTAGCCTCGGGCACAAGGAAGGCTTTTTATAACTGTTGGAAGGGCAGCGACAACAGTGCAGCCCAGGACTTGGTGGTGGAAAGCTTTTAAACTGTATTTTTTAGTATTTCTCCTGATGCCTTGATAAGTCAATTGGAAAATGCATCCTACCCTTAGCAAGGGGGCTGAGAATTGAAGGAGATAATAATAACTAATATTTACATAGAAATTTACAATTTGTAAGACACGCTACATACATGACCTCATTTGAGCTCAGGACTACTTTAGTGAGATAGGTCTGCTCATCCCCATCTGACATAGTGGCTACTTGATTGAAGGGTAGGAAGTGAGAAATGAGCCTCACCACCCACCACCACAGCCTTAGGAATACCCCTGGGAAGACCTGCTCAGAAGCATTCCGAGGATCTGGCTCAATCCAAACCTAATCCAATACAGTCTAACAAGCATGTATTTAGCACTATCTATGTATATGGCACTGCTGTTAGGTGCTGGGGGCATAAAAACAGAACCATCCCTGCCCTCAAATAGTTCACGTTCTACCGGGGACATATAGGCAAGCCACATGAGGATACGGTAGCGTGGGCAGGAGGCTGATATGTCTAAGAGTCTTATATGGAGTCCCAAAAGGACATAGCCAAAGTGAATTATTCCTCAATAGGTACATCCTACTTGTTCAGTCACCACATAAATTCAAGCAAAACAACAGGTGTCATTCTCCCAATCAGGTCAGGTCTTCCTTTTGACCTAACCCTTCTTCTAAGGGAGTCATGGTTCCAAAGGGATCCTGGAGACTGTGATTCCTATATCATCCCAAGCGCCTCAGTTCCAGATGCTAAGCTTAATGGGTCAAGCACGGCCTGCTGCTCTCCTTGGCTGAGAAGATTCCTTCCTTGCTTGATGCTGGGGTAGAAGGAGAGGGGGAGGGGTGCTGGTCTGTTTTCGAGTCCAGTCTTTTTTTTCTCAACCCTCCCATGATTACCTCTGCCTAATAGCATGAGGCCTATGCTCAGAGAACAGAGGTGACTGGGTAAAATATAGAATAGGTAAAATGATCTTCAGTCCTAAGAAAGGGCTGGAGTAAAGGGATCTCCTACTGCCAGCCCACCACAGCCAAAGGGACAGGGATGGGTATGTTTGGGGACAAAAGCCTAGAACTCATGGGCTGGCATCAAGTGTGAGATTCTTCCTTGTGGTCAGAATTTTTTCCCCCCACCAGGTTTCAACTCAGGTTAGAACTGGAGAAGCAAGGTAGTCTCCCCATGGAGATAAAGAGAAAGATTTTGGCCATGGTGATAGGGTTCCGAGTTAAAATCAGCTCTACTGGAGTGTCAGGGACATGTGTTCCCCAGCCTGCTTCTCCCACAGACCCTCCCCCCAACCCCATCCTGACCCCACTCCCCTACTTTGCAGCTGCTATAACAAACATGGAGTCTCTAATTCCTTGGTTCATATCCACAGGCAACTTTCCCCTAAGAAAATGATGCAGAAGGCTGAGACTCATCTTCCTTACTACTTCCAGCCTCTACCAAGAAATACACTTTTTTCTATATAGATCAGGACACCCTACTTTGGTGGGATGACCCTGGCTAGAATAGGATTTTTTTTTGAGGGCAATTTGGGTTAAGCAACTTGCCCAAGGTTGTACAGCTAGTTTTGTGTTAAGTATCTAAGGCCAGATTTAAACTCAGGCCCTCCTGACTCTAGGACCAGCTCTATTCACTGCACCACCTAGCCACCCCAGGTTTTTTTTTAAACCACTGAATAGGGATCAAATAACTTTTCCCCTTCCACCTTTTTGTCCTCTTCTCTCAGTCCCTGAAGCCAGATTCAGTGATGTCAGAATTACCAAGCCTCCCCCCTGAAGCCTATGGACTCTTTTTTGGTGGGGGTGGCAAGGAGGAGGAATTGGACTCTTTTTTTTCTGCTTTCTCAAGGAGGGAACAGGGTTGGGGTGAAGTAAAGAGAGCAGCAAGAACTTGAACCAAACAGCCTGGCCTTGCAAAGTTTGGCCTGTGTGCTATGATCCTGCTTGAGTTAAGGAGATCCATGGGTATGGAACAGCACCCAGACTCCTGCTAGGCAAGTTCAAGAGTAACCAGAGACTCCTAGAAGCATCCCAGAAGCCCTGGGAGATCTCCAGATACGGCCCACCATGCTTGCCTGACCTGCAGCTGAGCAATGGAACTGGGTGTGAGAAGTTAAAAGCCTGAGTTACAGGCTTGTACAGGCTTGCGCAGGAGGAAAGGGGGTAGGTAGGGAGCCTGAAGAGGGTCAGGGCTGACACATAGATGTGCCCAGGTCAAGGTTCCCCTGAATCACTAGTACAAACTGGAAGCAGGGATGCTGAGTTGTAAGTCAGCCTCCCCAGCTGGGATGAACCTAGTATTGGCATCTGTTCCCTACTTAAACTCTGCACCCACTTTAGTGAAATTCTTAGAATCTTTTGAGGCACACAGTCGGTTTGCCTCTGGAAGCAGAATTCTGAGTGGAAACAGTTCAAGTCTCTAATGGTGGAGCAGTGGATAGAGCATGAGGCTCGGAGTAAAGAAGATCTGAATTCATGCCTGACTTCATACACTTACTTGCTTTGTGACCTTGGGCAAGTTACTTAACCTCTGCCTCAGTTTTCTCAACTACAAAATGGACCTTAATAGCACCTACTTCCCAGGGCTGTTATGAGAATCCAATGAGACAATAATAATTGTAAAGCTTGATGCCTGGGACATACTAAGCTCTATATAAATGTCAGCTCTTATTACTGTTATTAATGGGGGATCTGTTGGTCTCAAACCCCAGGGCTGAATCTCTGGCCTTTGGCTGAGACTAGAGCAGAAGAATCTTAGGTGGCTAGAGGAGAGACTTTACAGTCTCCAGTCTTTAACAACTGAAAATCTAAATAAAGAAGCTTCCTTAACACCTCCCTTATCCTTCTGCCCCCAACTACTGGTGTGGGAAGACCCCTGGTCCCATGCCTTATGGTAATTCTTCATGCAACCCCAAGAAAAGCTCCTCATCTTTTCCCATTCAGTCATGAGCACTGGAAAAATGGCTGGTCAGTAAATCTTGTTGTGGGCAGGGGGCTGCCCCCATCTCATTACTGACCCAGAGAAAAGAAGAAAAGTACCGTGCCTGATCCCTATTGCTGCCACCTTCCTCCATGAGGACACAGATGCCAAGTCTGAGAGGAATGGATAGACTCTGCCTCTGTCTGGTTTGTGCCGAGGCACATCTGGAACAGATGTTTGCTAGATTAACCTCAGCTGCTGGAAAACATTTTTGAGAGAAGCTGAGAGGGTGGGGAAAACAGGGGTGGAGGGCTGGGAGGGGCAAGGGTGGAAGTAGTGGTGATGGGAGGTTACTGTTTCTCTGCTACCCAAAGCCAGGGGAAGGGACAGATTGGTTAAATCACTGCAGCTGTTTGCTTTTAATTGGCTGTTGTTAAAACTTTTACTGGCCCTCGTTTTGGTAAACAGAAGTCTGTAAATTCCTCTATCCCAGATGCCAGTTTCCCAGGCACAGAACCCCCCTACAACCCCTCAGGAGGTCCTTGCCTCTTGTTTTCCCATTGGGAGGAACCCATACAAACAGCTGGCAACTGAAAAGGCATCTCAGGGTGGGGATGCCCTCCCCACCCAGTCCTCTACTGCTCCCTTCCCTCCTAGTCTGGGGACAGGGAGGGTGGAACACTAACCCACCAAATGCCAGAGAAATTACTCTTTCTCTGTTGGGGAAACGGGAGAAGGGGTTCATAGGAGGCAAAGGCTGGTGCTGGTGGGAGTGGACAACATATGACCACATGCTCTCCACCAAAATGAGACCCTATAACCAAAAGCTTGCATCTTCTGCCAGGAACAGTGTCCTGAACTTTAAACTGGACCAAATATAGCCAGATAGCAGTTGCTTGTAGTGTCTTAGAGATGACAGGAGTGGTTGTTGGGGGGCAGAGTGAGGTGGTGGGTACAGTGGAGGGAATCTGCCCGTGTCGGTCAGGGGCACTGAGCACAATCACAATGCCAATTAGGCAGACCCCATCAGCCCTACGCTGCCCAGCATACTGCTGCCTCTTGGCTCCCTGACCAGCTGTGGGAGCAAAGGAAGAGTAGGGAGGCTAGCAAAGAGGTTCGGCTCTGGAAAATGCCTCTGCTAACACTGAGGCTCTGACCCTAGAGAAAGAGAAGCATAAAGGAAAAGTGTAAGAAAGGATGGAAATGAGTTCATGGGAGAAGGGAGGGGGGGATGAGTGGGAGGAAGAAGAAAAAGAAAAGACCATTGGGAGAAAACAGCGTGGGAGAGGCAAAGCAAAGCAGAAACAAGAGAGAGAAAAAAGAGAGGATGAGAAAGTAATGAAGTGGTGCCTGGGGGCATGTGAGTGAGTCTGAGAGGAAATACATGGGAGGGTGAAAAGGAAGGAAGGAAGGAAGGAACAAAAAGTAGGAAGAAAGGAGGAAAGAGAAAGTTAGAAGAAAGGGAAAAAGGACAGGACTGGGAGACTCTAAGTGTGAAGGGGACAAATGAAAGACAGGAGACAGAGAGGATGGGAAAGCAGACCCTCTCAGACTCTGATAAGCCTGCCTAACTGGGTGATAAAAGACTGCTTTCTTCCTTCCAACAAGATAGAATCTTCTGAATTGAAGAAAATTTTAGAAAATGATTTTTATGAATCAGAGCAGCTGTTCTTGGACCAGTTCAGGCTCTGTTTATTGCCCAAGTTGGGGAAAACACTGGGATTCTTTCAGGGACTGGGGCTGGGCTCTGCCTGCAGCTGTGCTCAAGGAATGTGCCTTGGGCTCAGCAGTGGCTCATTGCTGAGGTAGCTTATTGGGGAGTGGGGATGGGAGTGGAGAGAGGATGTCGGGGGAGAGGGTTGGGAGGGGGAGGAGATAGGTCATCAGGGAATAGCTGATTATAGGACCCAGAGGAGCTGACTGAGATCCACTGTCCCAGACTCCTCAGTTAGCGGTTGGTTAACATCTCCTTGGGCAAAAGTCTTGAAACTGAATCCCATTATACAGGAGGGTCAGGGAGAGATGCTGAAGGAACAAAGAGAAGATGAAGAAACAGGTCAAAGACAAATGGTCCTAGGAAAAAGGAGACGAAGGTACTTTGGAATGTGTCAAGGAAAAGAAGCAGTTGGGGGGGCAGGTAAAGAAAGCGGGGAGATGGTAATGTGGGTTGTAGAAGGACCTGTAGAAAAGGAAAAAACACACACACACACACACACACACACACACACACAAAGTGAAGAGAAAAACAGGACTTCAGAAGAGAAGGGCAATGTTATATCCAGGTCAGAGAAAGGTTATCTTCTGAACCTTAGCTTTGGAGTCCTGAGCAGAAGGAGTCCCCTACCTGAGTACATTTCCACAAGCATTCCCAGGAGAGAAGGGGACCCAACACACACCCTTTCCTTTCCCCTTCATCTAACTGGCTGTATTCTGTTTTGGAGAGTCTGACTATTGCTGTATGGTTGTAGTAAGTCCATAAGGGGACTCAAGCCCTGTACTGTGAATGGTGCCTCTTGCACCAGTCCTTAGCAGAAGTGAATTGCCGTGAAGACCCAAGAGACTTTGGTTGTGTGTGTGTGTGTGTGTGTGTGTGTGTTTTAACAAAAATCCTATTAATATAAATGGCAACAATTAGGCAGAGGATAGTCGGAATCAGGGAGCAATCAGCACCTAATGATGTGTAATAAAGCTGGGGGAAGTCATTTGGCCTTACTATAAGCCAACTGTAGGGATGGGTAGGAGGTGGGGGGGGGGGGAGCAGGAAAAACCACATGGTCCCACTAGGTCCTTGGGCTAGAGTGAAGCAAGGTTATTGTTCCAACTTTAATTAAATCTTCTAAACTTCTGCTTCTCCCAGTGTCCCTGGGACTTCTTTATCTGCCACGTCCAAAAAGGTCAGAGGTATTTGCTTGAGGGAATCCAAGGGAAGATGGAGCAGAAAGATAAGGTAGAGGGTGGAATTTGAGCCCCTACTTCCTTTGGTGTCTCTGGTTTCCCAAAAGCAAGGTACTAGAGCCATAGATATAGTGACCATATTTTGCGAACCAGATCAGCCACATGCCTGACAAAGAGAAGCAATGTATTTTTACCAAATAGAGTGCTGGACCTAGAGTCAAGAAATCCTGTGTTCAAATCTCTCCTCAGATACTTGTTAGCTGAGTGACCCTGGGCAAGTCACTGAGTCTCAATTTCCTTATCTGAGGACAACCTCTAAGATCCTTTTCCAACTCCAAGATCCAAGATTATAAAAGAGGTTTCCTTTTATTGTAAATCCTTTGTGTAAACGTATTTTTTTTTCTGAAATCAGAATGCTCTCAGAGAAAAGGCATGTAGGCGAATATGCTCAGTATTAAGGACAGAGTTGGTGAGCTACGTTTGTACCTTTACCTGGCCCTCAATGGAAGGTCCGTGTAGGCTCCATTTTAAAGGGTGGGACCAAGAGCAAGAATGGTTCACAAGGGGACCTAGACGATAGACTGAAAGGGTGAAAAAAAGAACATAGGTAAAGTAGAGTTTCTTGTACTACTGTCGCATAATTGCCAGGAAGGATTAGGGAGGGTTAAAGTCCCAGCAAACCGGACTTCAGGGTGTCTCCTAACACCAGAAAATCTTATTTAGAGCTAGAAGAGGCCCAAGAGACTATCTCTAGTCCTTCATCTTATAGAAAAGGAAGCAAAAGCCTCAAGAGGTCAAGTGAATTGCCTAACATCCCAAAGTCATGCCAAGTCAACAAGCATTCATCACGTGTTTCTAATGTGCTGGGACTGTACTAAGTGCTCAGGGATACAATGAAAGAAAAAAAAAATCCCTGCCCTCAAGGCATTCATATTCTAATGGGAAAGACAAGAGGCAAACAACTAGGATCCAAGACACACACCTGGTAAATGAGAGATTATCTCAGAGAGAAGGCACTAGACCAGATGAAGGAGCAGGGGAAGGTTTCTGGTGGAAGGTGGGATTTTAACTGAGACTTGAAGGAAGCCAGGACAAAGGTTCATGGATCACAGACCTCAAAGACCATCTAGTCCAAGTGTCAAGTGTCAGAGCCAGGATTCAAACCCAGGACTTTCGACTCCAGTTACTCTTTTCACTATACCAGTCAGTCATTTACTGAAGGCCTCCCCCAGGAAGGGCCCTGGGTTCAAGTCTTTGCTGACTGAGGGAACTCTCCAGCTCATTCTCTTCCAACTCGGACTAGAGTAATTCTAGCCTAGTCAGGCTTTTAGGGAAAAGAGAAAGGGGTCTTATATTCTTCCCCTCACCCCCCCCCCTTCTTTTTGCTGTTAAGAATACCCAGAAGCCACTCAGGTATTCCTTATACTTCAGGTTAGAAAAGAGAAGAGGAGGAAGGCCCTCCAGCTATCCATACTTACTGGCTGAGCCCCTAAATCATAGTCTTTTCTAATGTCATCAAGCAAATAGGCAAGATATCAGAAAAAGAGTAACCCTCCTTAGTCATTATGGACACTGTTAAGGACAGCCAAAAATGGTCTCTGTGAAGTCTTCCTTTTGTAGCTGACATTTCCTGGATTCCATCCACTTCCTCAGACTTAGACAAGGTCCCCACTTCTAGAATAATGATCCTCCCCTTTTCTTTTCCTTTCCTCTTTTTTATCCCAGACTACTTCCCATTTGGTCACTCCCTAGGAGGAAGTGGCCAGTGGTATTGGGGGCTGGGGGTAGGGAAGGGTGGTGAATGGGGAAACAAGACTTCTGGTATGGGAACTGACTGGAACTTGGGGAAGGAAGAGGTGGGAGAGTGGATGTGTCAGAATCCCTCCTCCCAGGCTCAAGTAGCAGCCCCCTGCCTCCCCTCTGGTCCACAGTTGAGGGCTGACATTTGCCAGTACAGACCTGGGCTCCTGGGGCATTCCCCACCCCCAATCCCCTTGCTCTGAAAGCCCTGCTCTGTTTGGAATTTAACAGGCCTAGGGAGGGTTTTAAAGGACTCCAATGCTTCCCCTGCCAGCCAGCCTTGGGCCTCCTCTATAACTCCCTTTCTCTTCAAGCCAGGAGTATTTCTATGAAAAGCAGCCTCTCCAGCCTCCCCTCTCCCTTCCTTCCCCCCCATCATTGTCTTGAGACAATAAGGCCATTTTCCCAAAGGCACAAGGCGGCAGGGTCTGTCTCCCAGACTCAGCTCACAGTTCCCTTCTCTCCCTACTGTCCAGGGGGTGGGATGGGAGGGTGGGAGTGAGAACACAGAAGGGAACTGAGGGGGAGAAGTAACTGGTGTTGGTGCTCACTCCCCATGCTTTTTTAAGGGTCCTCACCTGCTCTCAAACTGCCTTCCTTGAGTAAGAAGAAAAGTAAGGTTATGATAGGAATGTGACAAGATGGGAAGGATAAAGGAAAGAGTTGGCCCATTCAGCTCTTATGCCCATAAACTGGTTGATCTTTTCCTTTAACTCCACCATAAAATTCTAAGAAACTCACCTCTAGAGCAGGGTCACAATAAAAGAGTGTGGTAAATGCTGGTTTAGCAATGAGCTATCTCCCTTGCTTTGAAAATTTGCCTTAATTAAGTTAAATCGGCGGCTCGGTGGGGAAGTGGAGAGAGTGCTGAGGCCTGGGTCAGGAAGACTCATCTTCAAAAGTTCAAATCTGGCCTTAGACACTTACTAGCTGCATCACCCTGGACAAATCACTTAACCTAGTTTGCCTCAGTTTCCTCATCTGTAAAATGAACTGAAGAAGGAAATAGCAAACCACTTCAGTATCTTTACTAAGAAGATCCCAAAGGGGGTCACATCAGAGACTACTGAAATGAGTGAACAATAACAACAAAATAACTAAGTGAGAAGAATATTTTAATAATAATAATAATATAAAAGCTAAAATTAAAAAGCTAAAATAAATATAAAAGCCAAAATAAAATATAAAAGCTAAAAAAGAGTGTGCTTTGCAATAGACAGAAAGAACCACCCTTGGCACCATAGGACTTGAGTGCAAATCCTATTCCTTGACAGACACTGAGTATGTGACCCTGGGTAAGTGTCGCTGCTCTGGGCCACTCTCCAAGAGAAGTTACAAAGAAGGGCTGATTCACCCTTGGCAGGAGTTCCTTCATCCATGCAAATGAAACCATGGGTACAATTCCTAAAGATAGAGACTGTCCTAAGAAGGCCAAAGAAAGCCATGTTCCCCTAGGCTTTCCCTGGATAAGGCTTAAGGGCTAACGTTTTGACAATAAATTCACAAGTCATCAGATATAACACAATCTTAGATCTAAAATCCTGTCTGACTATCCACACAGCATGGTGAAAAGAGTATTTGACCTGGAAATCAGATTTGTCCCAGAAATTAAATAAAAAGGAAAAGGATCTTTATGCACAAAAAAATATTTATAGCAGTCTTGTTGTTGTTGTTGTTGTTGCAAAGAACTGGGAACAAAGTGCATGCCCTTCAACTGGCATTTACTATGGTATAGGAAAATGATGGATTATTGTATTATATTACTGAGCCGTAAGAAATGAGAAGAGAAAAGAATTCAGAGAACGCTGGGAGGATATGTGTCAACTGATGTACAGAATAAAGTAAACAGAGTCAGAAGAATGATTTATACCATGACTACAATATTGTAAAGAAAAACAACTGTGAAAGACCAGAACTTTGAACAGTTCAGTGACCAGAGGTGCAGAATAAGTCCTCCGTCTTTGGACACAGCCAATGTGCATATTTGTTCTGTGTATTTGTCATAGGAGAGATTTTATTATTGGAGGTAGGGGGCAGAGAGTGAGATTTAGGGGGAATAAGGAGTTGGCAATAGTGAAAGGAAGTAAAGAAAAAAAGAACCACAATAAATCCTTAAAAATAAAGAGAAACAAGCAGAAGGAAGTTCAGAAGGAGGATACAATCAAGTAGGGTAGTGATAAAACTACCACATTAAATATAACATATATCAAGAAAGATTCATTTCATAGATTGATGATTTTATATGCAGTCTTTTTCTGTTCTTTGTATAAGGAAACATTCAATGTCCGCAAAAGTAATTTTTAAAAAGGTACATTTTAAAAAAATATGGGTTCAAATTTTACCTCTGACCTATAAGTCACAAAGCTAGGTAGTCTGTACAGTGGAGAGAATGCACAGAACTGGGGAACCAGGAAGAACTGAATTCCAGTCCTGCCTCAGACATTTGCTAGTTATGTAACCCAGAGCAAGTCACTTAACCCTCTATATGTCTCAGTTTTCTCATCTGTAAAAAGGGAATAATAATAATACATACATACATACCTCAAAAGATTATTGTGAGGATCAAATGAGTTTACATGGGGTAAAGCACTCTGTAAACCTTAAGGAGCTGCGTAAATGCCATTGTTATTACTTATCCATAAACAAATCAGTTCAGTTTTCTGAGACTCAGCTGATCACCTATAAAATTGTGATAATACTCGTACCACATATAGAAATGTAAGCTATTAAAAGAAAATGCTAACCTTTGCAAAATGCTATATAAACATGAGCTTTTGTCTTTAGTCTTAGCCTACTCTCAGCAACTTCCTGAATCTTCTATACAACAACCTAGCTAACATTTTCCCTAGGGTCTACTGCCCTTGCTATCCCAGCAAACCCTCCATCCCAGGCTTCATCTCTCCTAGAGTACCTGGTGGTAGTTCCAGTAGGAAGAAGGGTGGCAAAGGATAACTCTATAGACAGACAGTCAACAAACATTTATTAAGCTGATGCACCTATGGAGTATTCCTCCCTGAAACTGAATTAAGCATGGGGGGATACAAAGAAAGGTGCTTAACCAGTCCTGCTTACAGAGTGCTCACATTTTAATGGAGGAGACAGCATGCAAACAACCATGTAAAATGAGAGATGTACATATTAGATAGAGGTGAGAGGGTGGTACTCCTGCTGAAAATGAGACTTGATTTGAGTCTTAAAGGATGCTAGAGAAGTCAGGAGGCAGGGTTGGGGAGGCAGTGAATTCCAGGCATTGGCAAGAGCTAGGAGAGAGAATCTGGTGTTCGAGAAAAGCAAAGCAGATTTTTTTTTTCCTGATCCAAATCTGTGATTTTATTAGTGTAGATAAGATACTTATGCAGATAAGTAGCTATTTGTAACTTAAAAGTCTTTGAGAGCTGTCAGGACTATTGAGAAGTTAAATGATGTGGCCAGGATCACACAATCAGTATATATCAGAGGTAGACTTGAACCCAGGTCTTTGAGATTCCATGGTAAGTCTCACACTGCCCCTTTTCAATATTACTTTAAAAAAATACAAATATTTTTAGTGTCAGAAAATTCCACTCTCTAGGGCATCCATGTATTTATATGATGATACCAAGATGTACATGCTATATAAATGGGGAAAAAATAAAATATTATTAAAAATAAAATTATAGTTAAACCACACCTCAATGGGACCCTCAGGAGGTACAATTCTCAAACTCTGCCCAGATGCCTTAGTTTGGCTCTGCCTGAGGAATGGAAGCTGTGACTTCTTCCGTCTGAGGGAAGATGTCAAAAGCCCGGGCAACAGTGGTCAGGTTCCTTTGGAACAACAGGAGTGGGCAGTCTGCCTCAGAGCCCTGGGAACTCCCTGTGCCCCTGGCACATACTTCAAAGGAGAAGAGGTATTCCACTGTAACCCAAGCTCAGAAGGGAACCCTTCCAACAGGGAGTCCAGGCCTGAGGGGTGGGGGGAGGGAGAGGAAGCCAGGCAGGCTTCTGGCCTGGGTATGTGCAGAGCAGGTGAGGAGACGCACAGAATTCTGGAGTCTCCTGGTTAGAAAGGACCTCCAGGATCATCGTAGAAATTCTTTCTACAACTTCAACACCTTAAACATCTTTGATATTTGAGATGAGCCGTCACTGAACTCCTCTCGAACACTTCCAGAAACAGAAAGCCCCCTACACCATTAGGCAGTCTGTTCTTTGCAGTGCTGAGCTAATGTCTTTACTCTTCTCCCTATAATACCGACCCCTGGGTTCTCACTCTGCCCTCCAACGCAAGAGAACAAATCCAGCTTCTCTACCTTACAACAGCCCTCACTCGCCTGGAGGTTTTCTAAACTCGGTCAACTGATACACGGTCCATCAATCAACAAGAATATAAAGCATGCCTACTATGTGCCATCCAACATAAAAATGAAGCGGCCCATACCTCTTAAAGTGTAGCTTTCAGAATGAGACTGCACGTGACTATGTTCTATTTGACCATCATTTATATTTCTAAGGACGCAGCCTCATACTGCAACGCTTTAGAAACCCTGGGTGCATGCCAAGAGACGTGTGTATCTAATAATAACAAAGGTGGTAATAATTTTAGTTCACATTTCTATAGGGCTTTTAAGTTGACAGAGCACTTTCCTTGCAATGGCCCTGTGAGGTCTATCTCCCCAGGGTGAAAGCCACCCCCTCCCAAAAAAAGCCTTTTTTTCCCCTAGACCTATAGACAGGGGAACACACATGGGAACCCAGAAACATATGCATATCTTACATGAAAACTGGTGCATTTTACTGGTTATAAGCAACTTGGTGGTGAAGGAGGTAGTATAGGAACTGGCATTCAGGAAAATACAAGTTCAAATTCCGCCTGAGATATTTACTAGCTGTGTGACCTTGGTCAAGTCACTTAACTTGTTTGAGCCTCAGTTCCCTCACCTGCAAAATATGAATAATAATAGCACCTATTTTATAGGGCACCATTGTCCCTCACCTAGTATCCCAGACACTACTGTCCCTCCACCTAGTTGATACCCTCAGGTGCTACTGTTGCCTCACCTGGGGTCCCAGGATAAGAAAAGGAGACCAAAGACTGGAAAGCTTCTCTGAGTGACACACCTGGGCCCGGAGCCAGACGCTATCTGACTGGACACATTCAACTCCTTCTTCTCACAAATGGCAGAGCCACATGGAATCGGGCTTCGCTCTTTCCCCTTTGGCAGGTTTTATACACCTGCAGAAACCAGGCAGTTTCTGGCAGGGCAGTAGAGGCAACCGGGGGATTGTCTGACTCTGTGACTTCATGTGGGGTTTTCTTGGCAAAGATACTGAAGTGGTTTCCCAGTGCCTCCTCCAGGTCATTTTACAGATGAGGAAACTGAGGCAAACAAGGTTAAGTGACTTGTCCAGAGTCACAAAGCCAGAAAGTATCTGGGGTCAGATTTGAACTCAGGTCTTTCTGACTTCAGGTCTGGTGCTCTATCAACTGCACCATCTAGGGTAGTAGTAAAGAGCTATCTTAGTTAAGTCATTAAATGAAAAAAGAGTAGGGGCTTATATCTATATATACAGCCCCCAATATTATGACAGCAAGCCCTATCCTCTATCCCTTTCTACACACATCCCTGCTAATTTTCCTTAATATTTTAATTCTTTAAAAAAAAATACACTCAGGGCAGCTAGGTGGTGCAAGTGTCAGGAGGATCTGAGTTCAAATCCAGCCTCAGACCCTTAACACTAGCCATGTGACCTTGGGCAAGTCACTTAACACCAATCACCCTACTTTCCCCCCTCAAAAAAGCAAAAAACAGAAAAAAATTCACTCTTTCTCCCCACTTCAAGGCTATCCTATTAATGTTAAATTTTGCCTGATTTCACTTGATTAAAAATATATGTGAGAATTGTAAGGGCTTGGCATGATACCTGGGTCTGAATATACCTACTCGCAATATAACCTAAGGGCCGCTAGGTGGCGCAGTGGAGAGCATGCTGGAGCAGGAGTGAAGGAGCCTTTGGTTCAAATCCAGCTTCAGAGGCTTAACTGTGTGACCTTGGGCAGGTCACTTACCCTCTCTATTTCTCAGTTTCCTCTTCTGTAAAATGTAGGGAATAAAAATTCTTGCCTTCCAAGGTTGTTGTGAGGATAAGATGAAATGCTCTGTGTAAGTGATAGCACAACGGAAATGTTAACTATTCTTATTATTAATTAATGATGAGGACCGTCCCTTCATCACAACACCTTAGGTTCCTCAGGAATGAAATGGGGACGATAACACTCCACCTCCGTCAGAGGGTCGTTGTGAGGAAAGCACTTTGCAACCTTAAATGTGCCATATGAGTATGAGTTATGGCTTATTGCATCTTTCACCATTATCCCTGGCTCCCGTACCATTCTAGAAAGCTCCTGAGCTTCAGGACCATCTTCGAAGGGGCTTGTTGTCATGACGATAACAGTAACATCAATGCACAGTGATATATTACATTAAAGTTTGCAAGTGCTTTACATTGTTGTCAAATATGAGCATTACAACAACCTGTGAGGTGTAACTAATATGTGTGTTATTGTCTTCATTTTATAGCTAAGGAAGCTGAGGCTCAGAGAGGTTAAGAAGGCTGAAGACTTGGCGATAGTCATGCAGCTGCTAGAAGGAGGATTTGAACCCAGATCCTCTTGACTTCAAGTTGGGCACTATGCCAATCTGTCACTTCTATCCCCATCCTGTCCAGACTTCTTAGCCAACTCTCTGAGAATCATTAAATGGCTGTGAAAAGCATCTGTACGCCTCCTAACTCTGAGACACTTTGGCTGGGAATCACGAAGGACCATGTGTTCTAACTTGGCTTGGAAGGAGTGTCCTCAAAATGGGGAGAAAGGCACGGATGAGGAAGGAAGACTGTGTGACCTTGGGCCCAGTCACTTCTATATCCTTTTTATCATGAGGGAAATAACAGTGTTGGACCTCAGAGGTCATCTCGGAAACCCCTTCTACGAAGGGAATTCATTTCTTAGAAAGTGTCCTTGGTCAGAGATACAGAAGAAAGGAAAGGAAATCAGTCAGAGAGGGAGGACCACCTCAGAGACTGATAGATGTTTTCCCAAATTTCAGAAGACCTCCTCCAGAGCCATTTTCTGACCAAAAGAAATTTTTTTAGACATTCATGTAGGGGGAATTAGAGTGTATCTTAGGTCCTGTTAAGACACAGACTTAGTATGATGTTGGGGTTAGGGTCTCAATGATGTTCACAGATTTTCTCAGGGAACCTCCTGTGAAAATAGGAAAATTTTCTTCTTTTCTCCAAAGACTAAGCTGAATCCCAAAATATAAGCTAGTATAAGAAATGCTAAGGATAAGGGGAAGGGGAAATGATAGCAAGATGTTGGGTTTTGAGATCTGAGAGTACCTGGATTCTCTCTACTCCAGGCAGAGACTCTGTCTTGAGGACAGACCTTTGACTTTAGACCTCAGTAGGCCCAATATATGGGAGTTTGGGATCAGTGAATTTTGTCTGCCTGGGGCTTTAGAAAACAGAAGGCTAAGGGGTTAAAGTTAGGGTAAAAAGCGGGTCTATGTGCCTGGTTTATTTCAGAAGTCTTGCCCCCCTTCAGAGACAAGAGACCACAAATGAAATAAGCTTCAGAAGTCTGCTCTGCTTTCCTTGCCCCCAACCTCCAGCCTGTTCCCCATTTCCCTCCCCAGCACAGGCCCCCATCAAACAGCATCTCCTTTCATCGGCCCTGTGGGTGGTCCCAGTCTCAACAGCTGGGGGGTGGGGTGGGGAAGGAGGGGGCAGGAATTCCCTGACAATAGGACCAGCTGCACCAAACCCCACCAGCACCACCCCTGCTCTGACCCACCCAGAACAGGGTGGGCCAGGATGCTTGGCTTACCTCAGCTGAAGAGAGGCCCTAAGTCCTCTCTGACCCACCCCACTCACCACAACCTCTAACCAGAAGATGAATCCATCTTCCCCTAGTAGGAACAGGCCTCCTGGGAAGGCCTGGGGTTTGAAGGATAAGGGGGTAGCAGCTGCCCTTGGCTCTGTCTTGTCACCAGATGTTACTTCATGACCAGCTCATCAGCTCCAGACCCAATTCAACTTCTCTGCCCGGCTCTGTGGGAGCTTCCCCAAGTTCCACCCAAAGAACTCTCAGAAAGCCAATGCACTAGGGCTCAAACGTAGATTTTGGGCTGGTGGGAGCATCAGGAAGTTCATTCTTCCCCTACCCAAGGACATAGCTGGAAAGCAGATGCTAAAGCTAGGCCAAGCCAGGGAGGAAGAGCCTGCTGGATGAGGAGGAGGAAACAATTCTGGAATGTGGAAGAGAGTAAGAGCTGCCCTTCCTCTGCTTATTTCAATCTCAAAGCCTTCCTCACCCCCACACCCTTCCATCCTGCCCAGTTGCCCACCAACCTTTCAGAAACCCAGCTGCTTCAACTCCTTCATTTGAGAGGTCCAACCCTTACATGCCTTGTGATGGTTGGTGAAAGAGGCTGGAGGGAGGGAACGGGTGGTAGTAGGTGGTGATTTGGTTACCCTTTCTTCCAGGGAATGAAGAGAAATGAGAGAGGTGAGTCTGGATTGGCCACTTTGAGTGCAATTTCATGGTGGAAAGACTCCTGAGTTCTACCCTGTGCCTGGGTCCAACCCATTCCTACCTTACTCCCTTCTGCTGCCTTGGCCTTGTCGTGTGCCCCCACCCGGCTTCCCTCCCCCTCCCCTGAACATACAAGGCAAAGGAACAGGCCTGAGCATGCCAGAAGCCAACTGGCACCCATCCAAACTAGCAGCCAGGCATGATGCCAGGGCAGGTTGCCAATACCACCTCTCCTTCTCTCTCTCTCTCTCTCTCTCTCTCTCTCTCTCTCTCTCTCTCTCTCTCTCTCTCTCTCTCTCTCTCCCCCCTCTTCTGCTCACTACTTTTCTACTCTCTTAAATTCAAGGGGAAGAGGAAATCCCAGGGCTAAGGAGAGGTGGGAAGGGAGACAGGGTGAAATCATAGCATGAAGGTGAAGATGAATTGGGAAAAGAGAGGCAGAGAAGGGGAAGGTACTAGTCCTGGGTCACCTAATGAAAGAGTAGCAGAACTGGGGACTAGAGTTCAAGAACCTCCCAGTCTGAGACTTTCTGGTTTGGAAGCAGTTTGACCACTGGTTAAACTCAGCACAGTGACTTTCCTAGGTGGATACGGAGGATGGGTCACACTCATAAAAACTCTGTTATATACACACTTACATCCTCCTATTAGGACCTGCCCAAACTAACATACACACATAAAGACACTGAGACAGGCACAGCTACACAAAAGGTACATGTATACGTTCTCTTGGGTAGAGTCCTGTCCCCCAGCCAACTGACAGTGTTGGCCAAGCGCCCTCCCTGGATCTTCTCCTTTCTCCTAGAGATAACTGAAATCCTGCCTTCTTCCTCTATGACCCAGAGCTTCTCTAGGCTTCGCTTACTGCCTACCCCTCCCCACCACTGGGAGCTATGGGACCCTGACTTGGCCCACAGCTGAAAATTTAGAATTAGGTGCTTTTTGTAGGAGGTATAAATACTTAAGAGTTGGCAGAGGCTTAGGATGATGCCGTTTTGAACGAAGGACAAAGACCTCTTGGTGAAGTTCTGATCTGGGTGTCCTCAAGAGCTGAGGTTTTGGTCTTTAGCCAGAGGTCAAGGTCTCTTCCTCCTTTCTGAGTCAAGTGCTTGGACAGGGTAGCTCCTGCATTACCAGAGTCAGGAGACCTATTCTAGTCCTATTTCTGCCATCAGTTCAGTGTATTATCCTAACTACTGTACTTCAGGGGCTGTTAGGTGGAGCAGTTAGATAGAGCACTAGGTCTGGAGTCAGGAAGACTCAAGTTCAAATCTGGCCTCAGATACTTACTAGCTGTGTGACCCTGGGCAAGCCATTTAACTCTGCCTCGGTTTCCTTATCTGTAAAATAAACTGGAGAAGGAAATGGCAAACCACTCCAGTATCTGCACTACAAAAACCCCAGTCAGACGCAAGCAAAAAGCAACTACACAACAGCCGTGACTCGGTTCCCTCTTCTATCAAATGAAGAACAGTACTTGCTCACAGAGCTGTGAGACTCGAATAAGTACAGACTGGAAAGTATTCGGATGAAGCGTGTTGATAACCATACAAATGTTGTACCCTCTTCATCACCATCATCCCTCCTAAAGTGGCCGCAGCTCAAGGACAGGTGAAGAGACGGTGGCCAGGGAAAGCGGACTGAATCCGAGGAGCCACTTCTCCCTTACCCTACACATTCATGACGCAGTCTGGGGTCAAAGGGCCAGTTCCCTCCTGAGCTGGAGACAGAAAGCAGAGAATGGGGAAAGGGGGAGAAGGGGGAAGAGGGGTCCGAATGGAGAGTCAGCCCTGAAGGGGCTTCCAAAGATGGCATCAGGTGGGGCGCAGAGGGGAGAGGGATCGTTAGTAAGCTATGTGGCAAATTTACCAAACTTCCCTTCTATGTTATCTTGTCATACCATGTTGTAGCCTGCCCCTGGGTTTGTTTTAGGGAGTCCCTGGCTTCAGGGCAGCGGGGTGGGGAATCAGTTCATGATTCCCTCCTGCCCTTCTCACAGCTAAATTATATCCTGATGTCTCATTTAACCTTCCTACTTGTGGCAAGGAAAGGAATCCTTAAAGGGAGATGACAGTGGACATTCAGGGTTGGGGGAGGAATATCATGGAGATGCTGAGTCTAAACTGTCCTTCAGGAGGCCGTTGGTAGAGGGGGAAGTGGGAAGTTGGGGGCGGTTGGACTCAGGGACATGAGGACAGAGATTTCAGGTCTAAGTTAGGGGATGGGGGTGGGGTCTAGCAACCTGTCACCGTCTTTAAGGACAACTCTTCTTCCCTCCCCTTCCCCCAACTCAGCCCCTTATGGTCGGCAGGGTTAGACAGAGGTCCCAGCAGGTGGTGTTGCCCACAAACCGCCGCCTTCTGCTGGCAAGATTCCCAGAGCCATGTGGGGAGGAGTAGGGGGTGGAGGGGTATAGTCCCTGTGGTGTGGCTAGAGGGAGAGGAGGGGCTCTGAGGGATAAAAGATCACCCCAGCAGCCTTTTCCATCTCAGGAGTAGCACAAGCCCAGTACAAATTACACAGTGCCAGGCTGTTCTCTGCTCCCCATCCACCAGTTCCCCAAACCCCTGGGACCCTTATGAGAAAATGAAGGATAAAGTCATTTTCCTCTCATCCAGCTTTGCCTGAGTCCCTACCATCGTGCCCCTTGTGCACCTGTGACAGGTAGGGGAGGGAATCAATAGAATGGACAATTGTCTATGATAGGATAGCTTCTTACAGCCCCTGTAAACCTCCTCATGACATCTACACTCAGACCATCCATTCCTTCCTGAGTCTAGTCTAAAGGCCTTCATGTTAGAGGCTGCAATGGAGTGGTAATAGGGGTGTCACAGTTTGTCCAGAGAGTTCTAAGTGGGGCATGGATGAAGGGAGGGAATAGCTTTGGGGAAAATGAGGACTGGAGACTTAGGAAAGAATGGGACTCAGTTTCCACAGCAGGAATCTGAAGCAGTTTTCATTATTTTTCCTGCCTTCGGTCTCTCACAGTCTTCACCTTCCTTTCTGTGGTGAGAAAACAGGTGTTGCTGAGAGATGCTCGGCAGTACAGTGAATACAGTATATGGGGACCTGGAGTCAGGAAGCCTGGCCTCAGACATGGTGTGACTCTGGACAAGACGCATAACCTTTGTTTGCCAGTTTCTTCATCTGTAAAATGAGACTGATAGTAAGTACCTCCCAAGGCTGTTGTACGGATCAAATGAGATAACATATAAAGCATTTTTTAAACCTTAAGTCACTGTATAAATGTTAGCGGTTATTATTAACTTTGGGGAAATGAAATATAAAGGGTGGGGAAGATTAGGGCAGAAGGTACTTTCTCCCTCCTTGGAAACCAAACTCCAGCCACTACCCAACTCCCAGCTTCCTAAATAGTGGATAAGAAAGTTGTTCCTTATCTCTCTCAAAATGTAAGCTCTGCTCTGAAGTAGAAAACAGATGATTTTTAACACCTGCTACCTAATCTTCCTTCACCTGTCCTGTATGGAAAACAAAACCTTCTCCCTATTTCTCTCCTCCCTCCTCTCTCTCTCTCTCTCTCTCTCTCTCTCTCTCTCTCTCTCTCTCTCCCCTTCCTTCTCTCTCTCTGTGTCTCTGTCTCTCTCAACTCCCCCCCAAGCTGGAAGCTAATCTCCCTTGTTGGAACACGAGGGGTACAGTGTGAGTCCGACGGACTGTCAGTAAACACGACATTCGCTCATCAGAGTCATTGAGTTACGGCGGAGCTGGGTGCCAGGAGCGGAAAGCCCTCTATACTCGATGCCAACTGCAATTACCTCTCTGCCAGCCGGCAACAAGGACTTAACTCTTTCCATGTCTTGTGGGAGAAAGTAACTGAGGAAGAAGGGTAATATGAGAGAGGAAAGGGAGGGACAACTAGCTAGGAAAAAAGTAAATTGTCCCAAATCTAGAAAAGAAAGTTTATTCCATGGTTCATCTCCCTCCAACTCTCAACAGTCTCAGAATCCATGAAGCGCAGATTAACCAACAAGTATTTACTGAGTCCCTACTATGAGACTAGAGCCATGTTAGGCAAGGGATGGCTAGGTGGGCTTGTCACAGCTTCTCCTCTCTCCTGGGGCATGGATTGTTAAGGGGTGGCATGCCCCAGTCATGATGACAACTCTCTACCTGCTCCCACTCCCAGGCTGGAGCATATGGTGAGCAGTCTTCCTACAAGGGATACCAAATAGCCCTGTTGCATCTAGTGGGTTGAGCATCCCACAGTGGGGTCTTAACCCATCTGTGAAATACATTTCCCTAGCAATGAACTTTACTCCTTCATTCTGCAACACCCCCCTCCACCTTGGTCCCAACCTTTTCTACCCCTCTGCATATCTGGCTAAAACAGCTGTTAATATATCTCCTTCTTTGTCCTTCCAAGTCAGAAGTTTTTACAGAGAAGAGGATACTGAGAAAGGCTTGGGTCCTAGGCCCAGAACTCACTTGACCCACCTGAGTGGGGAGAGGCTCCCACTAAGAAATGCTTGAAGTCTATCTTGTGTTATGCCCAACCTTTCCCATTCTAGTCCTGTACTGTGTGCTCCCTATAACTAGGGCTTATTCTTGCTAGTAGTAAAGGTGAGCAGAGGTCCATTACAGGGGTCAAGGGTCATTTACTTGCTTCCAATTCCTCACCCCACAATATCAAATACAGAGGTAGGGCCCCTTCCTCTCCTTCCCCCATCAGTATAGCTGAGACTCGGTTGGGGAAGGAGAACGCTAGAACTCCTTACCTTCATGGGAGTGGGAAAACCAGATCTGGGAGGTACCGGAATGGGGGCCCCGATAGGCCTGATCAGAGGGGGAGGAAGTGGGACCACTGGGGTGTGCAGGAGCAGTGGATCCCAGGCTGCTGGTGAGGAAACTGCCCATGAAAGATGAGGCTGGAGGATTCCCCATTAGGCGGCTGCTGGCTGTGGAAAAAGAAAGGGAGGAAAGAGATGAATATGGGGTCAGTAGTTCTGTTCAGGGTCACCCCCACAATATGGACATGAATTCCTTCATTGAGAAATTTCTTCTACACCTCTTCTATGCAGAGCACTATGCAAGGAGGAGAAAGATAAGAATGATACAGTCCCTGCTCTCATACAGTTTATGTTCATTCACACCTGGCCCCTGTCTAGTCTGTTCATTTCAATGTTCATGCCAGATGGAACAGGGGAAATACTGGGTATTTGGAGTCAAGGAACCTGAGTTCTCTATGATTTGGGGGCAAGTCACTTGAGACCCATTCTCTGGGCCTCAATTTTCTCATCTATAAAACAAGGGAGTTGGACCAGACAACCTCTAAGGTTCCTTTCACCTCAAAATCTTTGATCCTATAGGATGCATATTCAATCCAACCAAATGTGTACCATTCATGAAGCCCTCTCCATTCATATGTCTGGCACATACTCTTCCATAACTGTACCCACAGGCCAAGTCTGTCCCAGAGCTGACGCACAGGTCTCAGACCTCATCTGGAAAATGGCATAGGTCTATTTTCAGCTACCCCCAAACCAAAAGCTAAGGAGTTCTCTTTCCTCTTTTTCCATGTTTATTTACAGTTGCTGGGAGTCCATCACATCACACCAATTATTCTCTCAGGGCCCAAACACAACCTTATGCCTAACTCTCTTCCCAGTACCCAGTACCCAGTACCCTCCTTGGTACCACACAGTCTCAAAAAATCCCGAATGCCTTGATTGCACATGCATAATCTGTATCAGATTTCTTGCCATCTTGAGGAGGAGGGAGAAAAATTTGGAACTCAAAATCTTATAAAAAATGAATGTTGAAAATTGTCTTTATATGTAATTGGGAAAAAAAACTTTACATTAAAAACAAAACAAAACACCACCCTGTGTCAGACATTCTTAACATGGTCCACAGATGATTCCACCCTCACTCCTGCTCCATTTATTCCTCTATCTGGCCCTATGCAGACACCGCCCCCACCCCCATACTCTCACTCAGTTCACTATAGTGGAAAACACACTGGACAAGGGGTCAGTGGGACCTGGGGACTAGTCTTGATTTTGCTATCAGTGAGCAGTGTGATTGGGCAATCTGTTCATCCTCTTTGGACCTTAGCTCTATCACCTGTAAAATGAAAGGGGTTGGGTTTGAAGATCTCTGAAATCTTCTACATGTTTAACATTGTATGGATTCTATGGCCTGATGCCCTCGACTAACCTGAATAATGTTTCTTAGGCCACCCCACTCCACAGTATCTAGACTGGGACCTTTTAACTCTTCTTTATTTATTTAGTCTGTGGCACCATAAAATCCATAAGAAAAGGAGAAAGAAACCAGGATACTAGAGAACTCTGCGTGTGTGCGTGTGTGTGTGTGTGTGTGTGTGTGTGTGTGTGTTTTTTTAGGAGTGGGGGGAGGGGTGGTAAAATGCAATATGCCTGGCCTTGAGAAACAGTCAGCCATGATACGTAAGTACAGAGTTGTTTGCACACTGTCTCTCCCATTAGATTGGGAACTCCTTGAGGGCAGAGACTAGGTTTGCCTGTCTTTGTATTTCTAGAGTTTAGCACAGTGTCTGACATATAATAAATGCTTAATAACTAGTTCCCAGTTTCTTTTAGGGAAATATTATATGCAAATGTACACATATATTTAGAGATTGCCATACTGGCCAGCCAAAAGGCATACTGCTGCTGCAATGGAACTATAACTGCTACCTCCCCTGGGGAACACAGTGGGGCATCTTTTCAGTACAGCTGAAAATAGTGTCCCTACCAGCAACGTGCAGCTGTGGGCACATTTCAATGAACATCATAATCACACATGTGTGACGTGCTCACTCAAGAGATGGACATGGGGACTCTATGACAGTTTGATCTCACTTGGGTACCCAACTAATCTACACGTGTATCAGGGAAGAAGAACAAAAATGAAGGATGGCCGTGTTTCTGCTAACATTATCACTCACAGTTCCCTAGGGCTTAGGTCCTCTCTGGTGTAGAGTAAACCATGGCAGTGAACAGCCCTCAAGCTTAGCCTACACCCACTGTCCTACTCCCAGAATAGCTGGCATCCGGCCACCAAGCCATTATCCTGATCATCTCAGTTGACACCACTCAGCCAAGTACTAAACACTGAAGTCTCAGGAGGGGGAGGCTTCTGGAGACAGTTTCTCCAGGTAGAGGGGAGCTGTAGGGGGCTCTTAACACCAACTACCCTAATAAGTATCAGTGAGTGGGACAGGAATGGGCCCATAAGCTTGCCAGGAGCTTTCTGTCTCTAAGTGAGAAAGTATCAGATTCCCAAGAGCAAATGCACAGAAAGCCTGAATGCCTCCCAGACCAACTGGACTCTACTGATTGGCTTGGCAGGTTTGGCCTCATTACTTTGGCAGAACAGAGATAGTGCCCCTTGGGGCCAGTTCCAGTCTGAAAACCCGATACCTCTGACTGAACAAGCTAGAATGAGGAGTGTATCTCCCCAAGGGGGGGTTGGTCTTCATCAATGGGGAATGTGGACTGTTGAGGGTAAGTCCCTTCTGAAAGGTCTAACTCTGGGGGCCTGTTTATGGAGCCCCTGGGTCTGGGGGCATTGCATTTGCATTTGTGCATATGTATGGGGGAAAGAAGAAGAGAAAGAAAAAGAGAAAGGGGAGCGAGGAAGGAGTGTGAAAAAGGTAGGGAAGGAGAAAAGGAAGTAGAGAGAGAGAAGGAAAGAGGGAGGGAGGAAGAGAAAGCAGAGAGGGAAAAGAATATTTTAACTGAGTATCTAGCATGTGATTCAATTGATCTATTTAACAATATCTTCAATGTTTCATGCATGTCACACCAACTATGACCAGATTTAAATACAACTTGTAGGGATTCTTCTACTTTATTTTTAAAAAATCAGGTTTGGAGTCACAGCCTTCTTGCAGACAGTGACACACAAGTCACTATGTTCCTTTGCAGTAGCACCTCCCTTTAAACTTGAGTGATAGAGGTGAGGGACATTGTTCTCTTCTATGCCCTTACTGGAAGTACCAGGCTTGCAGTCCTTCCTGTCCCCAGTCTTGAAGTGATTGATTGCAAAAGTCTGGTTCCAGACCATCCTGTTAACTTCTGACTGAAGGCCAGTCCATCTTTCCAAATCTGTGTGTGTGTGTGTGTGTGTGTGTGTGTGTGTGTGTGTATAAAGTGTATATGTATACACATACAGCATGGCATAGTGAATGGAGAGCTAAATTCAGTCAGGAAAATCTGAGTTCAAATTTTGCCCTGGATACACACTGGATATGTCACCATAATTTCTAAAAGGAAATTATATTGAAGATTCCAGTCAAAGGATTATAATTCTAGTCCCAAGCAAATCCCTTAACCTCTCTCAGTACTTTAGGCAACGCTTCAAAACTATAAGCCACAGAGAAGGGAGAAATATGCAATGGCAGTGGGAATTTTTCTTTGCCTGGAAATTCTCTATGCCAGTAAAATGACAAGTCTAAGCTCTGCTCCCCTCCCCCACCCTTCCCCTCTCCTATGCCAAGTTATCTCTGTGTGTATGTGTCTGTCTGTGTATACTCATATGCCACCAAGGCACTGTGGTCTATTACATACATATGTGTGGATCTTGTTTTCTCTGACTTCCTGCTCTTGAATAACTAGAGCTATGCTGGGCCAAAGGGTAATAAGGCCTCAGACCAGCGGTTCTCAACTTGTGGGTGGCGAACCCTTTGGGGTTGAATGACCCTTTCACAGGGGTCACCTAAGACCATCAGAAAACACATATTTCTGATAGTCTTAGGAACCTCCTCTATCCATCTCCAGGTGAGTCCGCCCACATATGACTATTAAAGGGTTGCAGCATTAGGAAGGTTGAGAACCACTGTCTTAGAGCCAAGGCACTATGAAGTAATGGAAAGATTAGATTTGGAATGAGGAGATCTGTGTTCTAGTCCTAGTACTAACACTTTCTAGTTCTACAATCATGAGCAAGTCACCATCTCCTTAGCAGTTTTCTTACTTGAGGTTCAATGTTTTCTAAAATCCCTTTCAACTCTGGCATTTTCTAATTTGGATGTTCTAGGCCCTCTCTGAAACTGCTCTGTCCTACCTTAAACCCAACAGACCAGCTTAAGTTTAGGGTGAGGCTGTTCCCTCAAAGACTTCCCTTTCTATTGTCATGACACCAAGGACTCTCTTTTGAAAAATAAAATAGAGGCCTCCTTTTACTGTGCTTCTCAAAGAGTATTCCATTCGGAGTCAGAAGACTAAGTCTGAATATTGACTGTGTTTAAGTCTTTATTACTTCTATGACCCTGGAAAAATTATTTCCCCATGCCCCCAACTATAAAATTAGGGAGGTTGTACTAGATGATCTATAAAGCCCGTATGGAACCCTGCTGCTCTACTACACACAACCTGAGTCAATGAACTCCCTGATCATTTTCTCAAAGCCCTAAACCTGGTTGGCTTCTGTCAATTTAGTGCTGAAGCGAAGGCAAGGGAGCAACGGGAACCAGGGTGCTAAGGTGGAAGCTGGTATAAGGCATAGACAGTGGCCATATTGCCAGAGGGGTCCAGGCAACAGAAAGAGAAGGATGAGGAATAGAGACAAGGGGCGGGTTGGCATCTGTGTTGGGTGAAGTTGGAGGAATGTGAAGATCAGTGGTCAAGGAGAGGCTGTAGAAAGGGGAGAGGTGCCACCAGCCCTATATACCAGGGTGGTATAGTTAAAGGGATGTCTCCCCAGATTCTAACAGCAGAATACAGGCTGATCTCCTGTAATCCAGTTGCACAGGCCAAGGTGAGTCAGGGAAGTCATTCCATTGCCTGGGGGTGGGGAATTTATGATGTCTCATTTGGGTCCAGCCCTGAGACCTCAGGAGCTTTTCAGACAGTAGAGTGACTCAACCCTAGAACCTCAGGAGGATGGGAGGAAAGCACAAATATTTGGAAGGGTGGAAGGTAAGGCTGTGAGAATAAGACTCCCAGAGAGCCATAACATGTGAGGGCCAAGAGAGTGTGAGACCAAGGGCCTGAGAAATGCTTTGAGATGGTGTGTTCTCGTTTGTGGAGGAGTGGGAAGGTAGAATATCATGTGGAAAGATATAATGTCTATCCCATGTGTGCAGGGTGGGATGGGGTTGGGGGGGAGGCCAGGGAGGAGCAGCTTTACCCTCTGGTCCTCAAGGCCTCTTACTGACACCGCTAACAGAATAAAAAGTAGTTTCTGCTGGAAGGGATGTGTGTGTGCGCGCGCGCGCGCAAGAGACAGTTAAACATTCCAGTTTCCTGAGGTTAGTGTGAGTGAATGAGAGGGGAGCAAAGGGAAAGTGTGTGTGAGCTGGCCCGGGAGTGTGGGAATATCATGAAATTGTCAGGGAGAGAGTGTCAGACAGGGTGTGGGGAGAGAGGAATGTATGGGAGAGTAAATGTGCTAGAGTGAAGGTGAAGAGGTGTGTGTGTGTGTGTGTGTGTGTGTGAGAGAGAGAGAGAGAGAGAGAGAGAGAGAGAGAGAGAGAGAGAGAGAGAGAGAGAGATGGAGATGAAGGGGTCTGGGAAGACAGTAGAGGAAATGGGTACTAAAAACCTGGGGGCGTCCTAAGGAATCTTGCTGGGAGATCCCAGGGATTCCTTAGGGTAGAGATGGCTCATGCTGTATACACGCCCTGACCACATGTGTTTCCAGACGTGGGTGAAGGATTGGAGAGAGAAAGAAGCATCAGCTTCCTTAAGCTCTGCAGAAACAGGCTGTGTGTTGAAGTGGAGGGTGGGGGGGAAGGATACTAGGGGAACATGAGGGGGAGGGAAATAGAGGGAAAGCCTTGGCCCCTGCTCCCTAGCAACTTCCTCCATGGGGATGCCTGTGGGATGAGTGTCAGGGATAGAAACTCACAAGATTCCTGCTTCATCAACTGGGGCTGGGCCCTAAATCCCTGGGGCAGATCCACCCCCTCATCCCTCCCAGGGCAGTCCCTTCCCACCCCTTTTCCACCCAGAGGCAAACAGAATGGCTTGAATCTTGGTGGGAAGCATCAAAAGTCCAAAAGTCAGGACTGTATGGAGGAATTTTTTTTTTCTCAAGAGTTCAGCCCTGAGAACCCAACACCTTATGCTCTCCCACACGTGGGAGTCCAACCCCAGGCCTCTGAGACCAGGCCTCTGGCTCAAGATGGAGAGACAGTTCAGTTGGCGGAGAGGCTGGGGATGCGACACCAGCAGAGCTGTGGGCAGGGAGCCCGGCGTGAGGGTGGGGAGGAGGGGTTTTCAAAGCACTTTTCAAACTGTTAGAAATAGTAACCCCGGGGATTCTCTGGGAAGGGTCAAGAGGAAGGATACAGGGGGAAATCTAGGTGACAGAAAGACAAAAAAATCAATAAAAATGGAAGGAGGAGATAGTGAAAAGGAAGGAAAGGGCTCCAATGGAGCATCTCAGCTCCTGGCATTTTCTCTGCTTGTCTCTCTCCCTTGTCTGGGACATTCTCCCTCCTCTACTTTGACTACGGACCTCCCTGGCTTTCTTCAAGTCTTCCCTAAAGTCCAGCCTTCTATTGGAAGCCTCCCCTACCTCCTCTTAATTCTAGTGCCTTTCCTCTGTTATTTCCTGTTTATCTTGTATACAGTTTACTTTGTATATGTTTGTTTACATGTTGTCTCTTCCATCAGACTGTAAGCTCCTTAAGGGTAAAGACTGTCTTTTCCTCTTTTTGCATCCCCAGCACTTTACACAATTCCTGGCACATAGGAGCCACTTAATAAATAGAAGGTAGGAAGAAAGGGAGGAAGGAAGGGAGGGAAATAAAGATATAATGTTCTGGAAACAGAAACACTCAGTGTCCAGTATAATTAAGGGGTCTTTCCAGAACAAGATCCAACACATAGGAACACAGGGACAGACTGGGGATACAAGAATCAGACTAAACAAAAAACTAAATAAAATAAAAAGCCCACCACTGAATCAGGAGGTGAGTGCTGGTAACATATGAGTCATGAATGAAGCCTTCCTTATCTGATAAAGATTTTGGAGGGCCGGATTAGATCACCAAATACAGACAGCAGTACCCTGGCTAGAAATGTCAGCATTCCCAGGGTACCTGGACAACTAGCCAAAATCCAGCCCCTGGCTGCCACATCTGGCAAGAGACAAGGCTGCTCTGAGGCCTTCTCCCTGTCAATCATCTCCAATTTATCCTATAAACATATATGTGTGCTACATACAAGCTACATACACTATGTATCATAAATATCTATCTACACTATGCACAAACAAGACGATATCTATACATTGTTGTATTGCATGTGTGTATGAGATATAACAGTATGCAAAAGACATGTACATACTAAGTATGTGTGTACTATGTATCATATGTGTGCTAGGCACATGCTATACATATGTGATGTACACCAAACACCATATATCAAGATTTCTGTGTACATACACATGATAGTAAAATCATATGTACATGGCATACATATGATACATTGTATGTACATAGCATACATGTGTGCATAATTATAAGCACAGGTGCATGCTATGTATACACAAATATATATATATATATAAAAAACATAGTATACATTCTGTATAGTAGTACATATATATCTACATATACCTCTCCCCCTCCCCTTCCTCCTCATCCTTCCAATCTCTCCCCTCCCTCCTTCCCCTTCCTCCCTCTTCTTCTCCCTCTCCTCCCTCTCTTTCCCCTCCCCTTCCTCCTTCTCTCTCCCCTTGCCCCCTCCCCTTCCCTCTCTTCCCTCCCTCCCCCTCTCTCTCTCCCTGCCTCTCTCTTTCCTTCCCTCCCTTTCTCTCTCCCTCTCTCTCTCTCCCTCCCCACCCCTCCAGTGTATACATAGTTATTTGCATGCTATCTCTCTCCGCCATTAGAAGGTGAGCTCCTTGACAGCAGGGACTTTTTACCTTTCTTTCTTTTACCCTTTGCTTAGCACAAGGTCTGGCACATACTAAGTGCTTAATAAATACTTACTGACCAGCTAAGAAAAGGCTATATCTTTTTCTGGGGTAGCAAGAGAGGACATCTGATGTCTTGGCTAAAAGAAGCTGTTCAAAAGCAGCAGAATTGTACAGTGGAAAGAATGTTGGACTTTTGGGTCAGAGGCAGCTAGGTTCAAATCCTAAATTGGACTGTTATTACCCATGCAACACTAGTCAAGTCACATAAATTTTCTGCATCTTATTTTTCTCATTCTGTTAAATGGGTACAATAATACTGGTACTATCTATCCCACAGTGTTAGGAGCAGAGTATTCTGTAAGTCTCTCCTTCCAAATCCAGGTAGAGCTAGAGAGCCCACCAGTAGGACTGTTAGCTCAAGCAAAGTTGCTCCAGTTTTTTCAAGTATCATCTCTAATCCCTCCCTCAAAAAACCCTTTCAAAACCCAGAGGAAAGGTGATGCCCAAGAGAGAAAGACCCTACTGCCTGACCTCAGCCTGTGAGTCCCCAAATCTTGGCAAACACATGAACCTCTGGTTCATACTCTCACCACAGGAATTTGGAACTTGACTAAAAGCAGCTCTCTGTCAGCACATCCCCTTTTCTAGCACCATCATCTGCCCTCAAACAGTCTGGCCTAACTTGACTGCAGTCCTTTGGGACCCCTTTCTACAGCCTGTTTCCCAGAAGCCATCATGAAGGGGGAAAACCCAAAGCCCAGGAGAAATGGACACAAAGGAGGGGAATAATCCAGGGTATGAGGAAGAAAAGACAAGAAGGGGATTATGTTGCTCTCCACTCCCCTCAGCCCCGGCCTGGTCAGTTCCTAGTTTCAACCCAGAATATCTTTTGATTAATTGGCAATTCAGAGGTAACCAAAGTAGCTGATCCATAGGGTCGGTAGAGGTAGTAAGAAGAGATCTGAGAGGGAGAATATAGCTGGAGTAAAGGAGGAAGATAAATACTGGCTCCCACCTCCACCAGGGGTTCCTAATCTATTTTTTGTGCCATCACCATAGCAGCTAGCATTTAGATAACACTTTAAGGTTTGCAGATCACTGTACATATGTTATCTCATTTGATCACGGACCCCTTTTGCAGTCTGGCAAAGCCTTCTCAAAATAATACTTTTTATGAAATCATAATTCAAGAAAATGCTAAATTTTAGTTGGAAGTTAGCGAAAATAACGATTTCCTTCTACATTTGGGGAGGAGAAAAGTGGTACGTGCGCGCGCACATGCATGTGTGCGTGTGTGTGTGTGTGTGTGTGTGTGTGTGTGTGTGTGTGTGTCTACAGACTTTAAGTTAAAAACCCCTGACCTAATGCCTCGTTAACCCTCTCCCAGCTTGTTTGTTCCACATGCTCCCATATAAGCCGCATAAACTTCATTGGCTATAGAGGGAACTTCTCAGAGAGCCTGAACTGCCAGGGGGAAAAGGTCCGACAACTGTTAGAAATGATGGAGAGCATCAGCAGCTCCTAATTTAGTCACCTCAACCAGAGGGGAGAGAGAGCCCTGCCTGGCTCTTCGAAGAGCTGTGGGACAGGCAGGGGTGGCTGCACTCTTCAGTCTGTAACTCTTTATCCTCCATCCTGTCAGTCATACCAAAAGCCAGACAGTGACTTTTCCTAGCTCTTCTTGAAAGCTGGAGGAATCAGATCCAGGACCAGAGCCAGAGTCAGAGACAGAGCTTTACCCGGGCCAAGCAGAGCCGGGAACTTGGCTTCCGGCTTCTTTCCACTTGGCACCATTCATTCTCTGCTTTGCACTGTGGTTAGCAACACAGAAGGGAACTAAGCAAAGGCCCTGATACAGGGAGGGCTGCAGAGTTAAAAGTACTGAGGGTAAGCAGGTGATAGAGAATGTCCCAGAGCTGTAATAGGAAAATAGTTTGCCAAGCGAAGCTTCAGAACAAGAGTCAAGGATGCTGGAACCAACCAGTTTAGGTGATGAGGTGAAGTAATTAATCCTCTCTGTACATCAGTTAAATGAAGATAATGCCTGCTCTAAACAACAATACCATACATCTACAGGATACCTTCCACTACTCAAAGCCCTTTTACAGTCATTATCTCATTGTCCTCACCTCATCCATGTTGTAAGGTAGGGAACCCAGGCTTTATGAGCCCCACTTTGAGAGGCAGTCTTGTATAAGAGAGAGAACACTAGCCTGGGAATTGTAATTCTGCCACTTGTAATCGGGCAATTCATTAACTGCTTTGAGCCTCGGTTTTATCATCTGTAAAATGGGGGCACACATCTCAGAGTTAGGGTTGTTCAGAGAATTGCACCTTGTAAGCTATAGAGACTACACAAATTGTGAGCAATTATCAGAGATGGGACAGTTAGATGGTACAGAGGATAGAGTTTTTGACCTAGAGTCAGGAAGACTCATCTTCCCAAGTTCAAATCCAGTCTTAGCCACTTTATATGACCCTGGGCAAATCACTTAACCCTGTTTGCTTCCCTTTCCTCATCTGTAAAATGAGCTGGAGAAGAAAATGAGAAACCACTGCAGTGTCTTTGCTAAGAAAGCCCCAAATGGGGTCATGAAGAATCAGACATGACCGGAAAATGACTGAAGTTCAGAGGTGGGGAAATTAGCTTTACAACAATCACAAGGTTGTAGTGAGGACAGATGAGCTTACATAGACAAAAGCCTTTCGAAAAAAGTAAATTTTGATATGTAGATAATAATATAATATTTATAGAGTGCTTTAAGTTTTTCAAAGAGCTTTATAAATATCTCATTTTAACCTCAAAACAACATTGGGAGGTAGCAGCTCTTATTATCACCTCTATTTTAACAGATGAGGAATCCAAGACATATAAAATATAAATGCTAATCCTACTCTAAGACAAAGAGCAGCACTCTTTACTCATGCTCTAACCAATGGCTTACTATGCATGGCAGTGGCTTGTGAGAGTCAGAGGGTCTCATGTCTCTGTGTCCAAAGGTCTATTGGAAAACAGGATGGAAGAAGAGTTTTCCTTAGGATGGCATCAAAGTATATATGTTGTTCCTGTCTGAAGAAACAAGGTTTAGAGGAAGGAAGCCCTCAAGAATTAAGATAAGGTCAACTTTAGTGGCCCAGCTGCCCATTCCTTCGGCCTCATTCCATTATGGAAACCCTAGTGTTTGTTTTCTTAATCTAATACCTTATACTTATCATAGTCTTAGAGATTAGTCTCTCAAGAGTCAGTATGGGTTGAGAGGTAGAGACTGCGTGTGGGAAGTACTGCATACACTGTTAGATGCAGTCACTCCATCTGTTTGTTATAATGAAATTTTTATTTGTTGCAAGAAAGGGCTCTCCAGAGAAGCATGAAGGGAGTCAGGGCTCAGATAAGGAAGGGACTAATTATTATTTTTAAGAGGCTGTGGAACAACACAAAAAGTACAGTATTTGTTATTAAGAGGGACCTGGGTTCGAATCCTTTGTGACACTCAATAGCTGTACGACCATGGGCAAGTCACTAAACCTCTCACAGTCCCAAATTACTTATCCATAAAATGGGGATAATATCATTATTATGTTATAATAATGTTTGGGGTGAGAGCTGAATCAGTTAACATATATAAAAAGGTTTTCATTCATTTAACAACAAGGAACTGTACTCAGAACTGGGAAGACAAAGACAAAATGAAAAACAGTGCCTGGCCCCCAAGCATTACATTCTACTTGGTCAAGAACTTTAAAGCACCATGTAAAACTAGCTATTATTAATCAGTTGCTAAATACATAACTCCTTGCTCAAAGTAGAATTTTGATAAATGTTGGTTGAATTGAGCTCAATCCATGGCTGCTATTTCCCTTTCTTGTCCCTTGAACTTTGAGGTTCATCATGTGCCCTCCAGGCACATGTTACCTCTTCAGGCTGTAGTCACTGTGCCTGTCAGAGCACAAGGGGAAGGGAAGGGAAGGGAAGGACTGGCTTAGTGCTGTATGGGCAGAGGAATAGAAGGTAAGATAGGGACACCTGCCAGTCTCACCAGTGGCCTATTGCCCAATCCCAACCCTACTAACCACCCCATCCCAAAGGACTTCTCCCACCTGGGTTTCTCAGGTACTGTGAACATTTTAAGAAGGTGACAGGTAATGCTTAGATAACCCTAATTAAGGTACTTGTTGACTGGTAAAGTAGGCACTTGGATAAGCTCTCAGGTTGATCAGAGACCCTCAAAATTAAGGAGACCTGAGAGTAAGGCAGAAACCAGTTTGGCCAGTCAATGGAATCAATGGTCTTGAAACTGTCATTAGTTGAATCATAGACTCAAGGTGGCATTGGATTGACTAGCTTTGGAGCAAAGTCTCTAAACATACTCTGCTCCAGTCTTTTAATCACCTCCTCACTGGCAAACTAAAATCAAAGCTACCAGATCTGGCTTCCATGGACTTGTTTCAGCAACTCTCCAGTTTCTTCTACCCCTGATTCCCACTCCATCAAAGAGAGGCATTAACAGGTTCCCCAGGGAGGAGGGAAATTAGGTGAAGGAAGGTCTGGTCCCACAGTCACACAGGATGAGGGAAGGAGCTGGAAGGAGGAATATACAGGGAAAAGAAAGGAGAGGATGTGGGAGGAGGGGTTGGGGAGAGTGAGCAGGAGTTGGGAAAAGAAACAGTGGAAACAAACATTTGTTTTGAGTTAAGTGAGCCACTGAGAGAGCATCCTTCTTTTCTGGAAGCTGTGAAATGGGTTGTTAAAAAAAAAAAAGTCTCAGCAATTCCTGGCTGCAGGCTCCCTGAGAACAGAGCCCCTTCCTTCCTCAAGCTCTGAGCATACACTCTTCAGGCTTCTATTCTGGCAGTCTAACCCTCTACATATTCCTTCTCTCTCTCTCTCTCTCTCTCCCTTCCTTCCTCCCTCACTTTTTCTCCTCCCACAGCCAATACCCTCGTTTCCTGTCCCAAGCCTTCTATTTTTTTCTTCTCCCAAAGTGCTTAACCTGCCAGAGCTCTAGGTTCTCACAGTTGGAGGACATGGCTGAGGAGGAGGAGGCAGGGGGAAGAGAAAGTTTCCCTCCCAAGCTCCCCTTTCATTCCCTGGGAGCCACTAGAGGCAGCAGAACAGGCAACAGGAGACACACCTCAGCCGGTGGAAGCCTCTGGGGAAGCCTTTCAAAGTTACCCCCGGAGCATCCGGGAGAGCCCTGGGGAGGAAGGGAACCAGAGACAAAAGACACAGCCTCAAATAACAGAGATCTATGGGTGTGAGATGCCTAAAAAGAAGTGAAAAATCACCAATTCTACCCTACATTTTTAAAATTCCACTAAAGAGGGGAGAGGGGAGAGGGAAGAGGAGAGGATCTACATTAGCCCTAGGTGAAAAGTCCCTCACCTTTGAGAGCTCTAAGACAGGTGGGGTTGATTGAAGTCAGAGACTGAGAGGGAACAGGGTGGGAGCAGAATGTGGTGGGGCAGGAGCGAGGCGAGCGTCTCATCATTATCCCACCCCCTAGCACCACAGCTGTGGGATGAGGCAGACAAGAAGCTGCTGTGTAACTGGGGCTGGGAGCCTCCTGCTGTCACATCCCCTGGCCCACATTTCCAAGGAGATGAATAATTAATTTCTCATTGCAGCCTGGCTCTGAAACTGGGACCATTTAACTCCTTGTAGCGAGTTTCACAACTAGCCCTTAGAATCTTCCAGTGTGGTCAGTCGGTCAGTCAGCAAGCATTTATTAACCATTGTGCTAAGATCCAAGGATATGAAGAAAGGCAAATACATAGCTACTACCCTCAAAGAGCTCACATTCTAATGCAGGAGACAGAGGGAATAGGGAACAACAGAATAAGAGGGGAGGGGGTAACAGTCAGACCGGAGCTTGTCAGAAAAGCACTTGAGCAGCTGTGTGAAGGATAGACTAGAGTGGGGGAGAGATGAAAGGCAGATAGACTAACTAGAAGGCTATTAGAAAAGTGTGTTTCTTCAGGTCTCAGAAAACTCGACCATCCTATTTTATTCCCCCCCCCCCCCCGCCTTTCTCAGTTCTTCTGTGTTCAGTTTCCCAGTTACTGGGCTGATGATATTTAGGAGGCCAGATTCAGGCTGAGACAAGTAGGGTCAAGGCCTTCTGTTTTTGGGGGGAGCACATCATCAATCCTTCTGTACCAGGAGCTCCTGCCTTAGTGAAGGTTAGCAATTGGGAACCCACCAAAATGAGGACTGGATGAGGTGATGAGCAGTCTGCAGAAGCAGGTTGCAAAAGTGTAATGATCCAACCTTGAGTGCACAGACCTGGTGTGTATTTCATATTTGTATTCCCAATGCCTGCATGTAGTGAGTGTGACTGACTGATAAATGTCTGTTGAATTCAAATGACCAAACAGTAGACAGAACCAGTCCTAAAGTTTCCATCTGGTTCATGAGATGGTTAGTTTAGATGGTGTCTATGATGAGTGAGTAGATGCCTCCCTGAGAGAGTGTTATGCCTCAGTGGGTAGCATCCAGCCCTAGAAGAAGGGAAGAAGTGTGTGAATTCTTAGGGGTAGCTGGCACCCAGAATGATGGGGACTAAAGGGAGTGGGATGGGAAGACAAGGAACCGAAGATGAGATGGGAAGGAGACTTATCACAATCAGGGCAGAAGGGGTTGTTAGGCCACAGGATTTAGGGCACAGCAATTTCTACCTGTGAGGTGCTGCTTCTATCCAAATTGTTTTCCTCACAAATGGATATTTCTAAGAGTGAAACATAGCAGAAAAAAAGGGAGGATGAAGCAAGATCCATAAAAGTAATAACACAAAAATTGATTAGAAGATAGAGCTCAAACCTGGCACTTCAGAAGCTTTAACCCCATGAGGGACACAGAAAGAATAAAATAGGAAAAAATAAAGGTATAGCCCAGAAAAACAAAATTAAGAACAGACCAGAAAAGAAACAATGAAGAGAACAGAGCAAAAACAAGCTTCTCAGAGAAAGGTAAAGTCAAAAAAAAATTAATAAAAATGAGAAGCTAAATGGGAGGAGGGAAGGAAGGGAAAATTTTGACCTTAACACTTAACTGAGGTGGGAAAAGGAAGAGACAAAAGAGGGGGGAAGAAATAAATAAACAAAGAAAAGAAAAATGAGTCATTAAAGTAAAATCCAAGAACTAGGGAACTGGTAGGTAAAATGCAGTAGGGGAAAGAAAAAGAGTCTATGTGATTAGAAGATAATCTAAATGTTTTAAAGTACTGATTTAAAAGGAAAGGGATTTTTAAAAAGCAATACTAAAGAAATAAATGGAAGAAAGCAGAAGTCTAGCTATCATAATTTTAAATGTAAAAGGATTAAACAACCCAATAAAATGAAAGAGTGACAGAATGGATAATTGTTGTAGAATTTAGAACTGAATGACTTATAAACACATACATATTTCTTAGTACCACATGGCACCTTTTAAAAAAAATAGATCATTTACCAGGACACAGAGAAATTATAAGTACCAAAAAAATACTAAGCACATACTTTACAGATCATAACACTAAAAAATAATAATTAATACCAGAAGCAAATTAATACCACTAGCAAAGATACAGACCTAAAAGAACTTATTTATTTTAGCTTTGAATAATGAATGGGTCAAAGAACAAATCATAGGAGCAATTAATGACTATGTGAAAGAGAATTTTGAAAAGATGAAATAACACACCAAAATCTGTGGTACACAAATCATTCCTTAGAGAAGACATTATAACCCTGAGAATATACATTAACATACTTTTTAAAAAAACAGTATCAATGAACCAAATCCAATTTTTAAGATTATAAAATAAGCCAATCCAATAAAAATATAAAAGAGAAATTCTTGAAAATTCAGAATAGAGAAACAGGGGAAAGACTAAAAAACTAATAGACAAAACTGAAAACTGGTTCTTTGGGAACACTTTAACAAAATTGACACACCTTTATAGTGAAGCTGAGTAAAAAGAAGACAGAAGAAAATCAAATGAACAAAATAAACAATGAATGGGGTAAAATCATAACAGAGAATAAAGGGAATTATAAAGATCTGCTACACACATTTATGTTATCAAAACTGAGAGTTAAAAAGAAATAGAGGATTATTTTTGTTGTTCAGTCGTTTCCGTCATGACTGACTCTCTGTGACCCCATTTAGGCCTTTTTTTGGCAAAGATACTGGAGTAGTGTGCCATTTCCTACTCCAGCTCATTTTACTGATAAGGAAACTAAGGCATACAGAGTTAAGTGACTTGCTCAGGGCCACACAGCTAATAAGTGTCTGGGACTGGATTTGAACTAAGAAAGATGAATCTTTCTGACTTCAGGCCCAACCTTCTATCCACTATGCAACCTAGCTACCCAGAGGGTTACTAACAAACATATAAAATACACAAATTAGGAGAACACCAAATAGAGATCCTAAATAATCCAGTTTCTGAAAAGGAAACTGAAATAACTGTAAAAGAATTAGAAAATATGGGAGAGACTCTGACCCAGATGAATTTTCATGAGAATTTGATAAAAACTTTTAAAGAAAAATTAATACCAATATAATAGCAGTAAACTGGCTAAGGAAATTGAGGGGAGGGTAGGTCAGTCTTTGGAGTATGAACAGATTCCTTGTCGGGGTCTAGTTCAAGCAACCATGTGGAAGCTTGCAGAAAAATTATTTACTAGTAGCCATGATGACTCAGGGGTTTCTACTGTATAATGGGAAACACACCAATAGACTCTCAAAAACTCCAGTACTAAAAGTTCTCTAATTGGTTGCAGAGCCCAAAGAAGTAATGACTCAGGGTTTGCTGAGCCTGAATTACATGTACTGTCCACTAATCTCTCTATCTCTGTGTGTCTCTTTCTCTGTAGAGAGAGATGCACTGAAAGTTGGCTCTTGGAGAGGAGATAAGGAATTGGAGGGCAGCAACCGGGTCTTCCAAGGCTTCTCTCTTTTGTATTCTGATCTTAAGTGAATAAAAATTCCAGAAGGAAGTGCCTAGGTGACCTTGTGAGCTCTGGAAATCCAAAGGTCCCATTTCCAGTTTATCAGTATCTTCCTGAAATATGGCTTCCAGAATTTAACACTGTACTCTAGAGGTGTTAAAACTAGAGATCAAATCCTACCCAAAGATGAAAGAAAGAAGGAAAGGATCCTTACTGTAGAAAAGGACTGGAAAAAGGGGTGCCCGTTGATTGTAGAATGGCTGAACAAATTACATCACATAATAGCATATTATTGTGCCTCAAGAAATGATGAATGGGACAAATTCAGAGGAACTTGAGAAGACTTGTATGAACTGATACAGAGGGAAGTGAGCAGAATCAGGAGAACTATAACTACAGCATTTTAAAGGGGGGCTATGAACAACTTTATCACGAAACCAATCACTAAACCAATCACAGCTCCATAGAAGTGATGATGAATCATGCTTTCCATCTTGACGAAAAGATGATGAACTAGAAGTGCAGAATGAACCACATATTTTCAGATTGTATTTAGTCCTTATGATAGGTTTTAATTGGGAAGGGCATTTTATAGAGGGTAGTGATTTTTAAAAATTAGGAAAAGAAAACAAAGAGCATCAATGAAACACTATAAAGACACACAGAAAAGAGCAGTAGAAAGGAGATACATATAAGAAGGGCAGTGTTGGTGCTACCATGTTAAATTTAATATATACTTTAAAAATAAGTTGTATCCAACAGAGATTCATAATACCACACACAATCTTTTCTGTTCTTTTATAACAAAATGTTCGTTGTTGTTGATGTATGTAAAGTTCACAATAATAAGAAGTAAAATAAAAATACATGTAAAATTAAAAGGCTGAGGATTCTGTCTTTCTGGAAGGCAAAGCTGAGGCTAAATAAATTAGGACAAGGTGTCCCAAATCTTTCTCTCAGTACCTTTCCCCATCCTAGAACTTTACATGGGAGTCATTCTTATTCCTTCCTCACCAAGAACTTCCCAAGACATTCAGATCCCTCAGATTTCATCTGGCATTCCTGCCAACAGAAAAAGATGCTGAGTGAGAGTCCCACCCATACCAATTACTGTGAGCCCCGGAGTAAACTGTTACTAGATATTGCTTTGCCCCCAGCATTACCCACCTTTAAAGTCATCTCTTAGGAGGTAAGCTCCAGGGTCCCAGCTTTAGTATACGGCTGTGTCTTCCACAGATTCCTTTCTATCTGTCTCCCTTAATGCATATACAAGACTTCAGCTATCCTAGCCTTCACATACCAAGGACTTTCTCATTCATTTATCCATACATTCATTCAAAACATATTTTTAAGCTCCTACTCTATGCTAAGGCACTGAGGGAAATACAATTCAATTTAACAAACATTTATTAGGTCCCTACTATGTTGCTTGGGATATAATGACAAAAATGAGGTTCTTGCCCTTGAGCTAACATTCTATAAAACATGTCACATATCATAGAATTTCTAGTCCAGTAGGAGGGAAGGACATAAATATGGACAACTATAATATATAATATTACGTGATAAGTATACTAGAAAGGTGTGAATGAAATGCAAGGCGGATCAAGGAAGGTTTCAGGAAGGAGATGACATTTCCATTGGGTTGGATGGATAGGAATTTAATAAGTGAAGAGGAGGAGGAAGGGAAGAAATCCAAGGTACAGCAACAATGTTGGTAAAGTCATCATTGAAGAAATAAGAGGCCACAAGGTATGTGCTGGGGATGGAGAGTTGGAAAATTTGGTTGAAGCATAGTAGGTACTATGTATGTTATAAATGTTGCTCCTATTTTGTAGATGAGAAGATTGGGGCTAGGGTAAAGGAGATAATGAGCACACCCTTCCATGATCATGCAGCTAGTGAATGGTCAGAAGCAGGATTTGAACTCTACTCTTAACACATCTGGAATACTGTGTTCAGTCCTGGGAGTCATGTTTCAGTAAGATATTGATAAAGTAGCAAACAAATAGAAGAAAGCAACCAGAATCTCAAGATACCACCATACTGTCAGTGGAAGGAACTAGGAAGGTTTAGCCTGCTTTAGGGGACAGGCAATGTCAGAAAGAGCTGGGTTCAGATGTCATCCCTGACACAAATTAAAAGAGAAGATGTAAAGTGTATGTAAAAGCTACCTTCTACAAGCAAAAGTTAAGTGATCGCTTATTCAAAGAATGGCTGGCCTATATAGCTTCTGAGGTCTCTTCCAGCTCTGAGATTCTGTAAATGCTATACAGTATATACAGTAGTATAATATAAAATAATACTGGTAGTCAATCAGTCACTCAACCAGAACTGGCTAAAGCACCTACTATGTGTCAGGCACTATGCTAGGGGCTGGAGATACAAGACAAAAGTGAAAAGTTCCTGCTCCCAAGGAGCTTCCATTCTATTGGAGGAGACAACATGTACATCAATATGTATACACAAGGTGACTAGGAAGGGAGAACATTAGTAATTGGAATAAGGAAAGGATCAGCAGGTGGTGCTTGAGCTGTGTCTTGAAAAGTAAGGATTCCATGAAGTAGAAGGGAGGAAGAAATATATTCCAGGAAGGGGATGGATAGCCAGGGCAAAGGCATGGATTTGGAAGATGGAGCACTATGTGTGAGAAACAGCAAGAAAGCCAATTTGGCTGGGTAATAAAGTATGGGATGGGGAGAAATGTGTAATAAGGCTGGAAAGGTAAGTTGGGGCCAAATTGGAAAGGTCTTTAGAAGCCAGACAGAGGAGTTTTATACTTTATCCTGGAAGCAATAGGGAACCACTGGAGTTTATTCAGTGAGGGAGTGACGTGGTTGGAAAATCTCTTTGATAGCTGTGTGGAGGATGGAGTGGCATGGATTTCTACCACACTACAGGTGGGAAAAAATAATAACATGAAGGATGGATAGTTACATGTGGAAGGGAGAGATTAGAAGATGGGATATCTATCAGATCACTTCACTGAGTAGGTTAATGAAGACCTGCTGGTAGCAGTGGGAATAGAGGCAACAGATAAAGAGATACTGTGGAGCATTCTAGGCACTTATTCCCTATGGTATCATCAAATCATCATCAACCTTGGAGAGTCATTCTCATACTGACCTGCTTCCCGTCCAACATAGAGACAGAGAGACAAGTCAACAAACGGGACAGGAGAAGGCTGGGGCAGGGAAGAGGATGAAGATGGAGAAAGGAAGAGCAGTGAATGAGAAAGAGCAGAGTTAAGGTGACTGAATAAGAGTTAGAGAAGCTGGGGGATAGAAAGAAGATTCAAGAGGAAAGAAGAAGAATGAGTCAGAGAATTCTGAGAAGGGGTGTCTCCACTTCTGAACATAATGAGAGGTGGGGGTGGGATGAGGGCTGGGGGGAGGGGAGGAGTCTTGCCTGAAAATATTAGCCATTAAATCTAAGAAACCTCTTTAAGTCTTGCTTAGGAACCCCACACAGTAAGCTTGTGTGAAAACCTCCCCAAAAGCCACAGACAACCCGAAAGGCCAGTTCCTCTCTACCCATAATAGGAAAAATATTTGGACACTGGGCCATCAGACAAAACAAATATGGAAACATTCGGGATTCAATGCTGGCCCCCTTCCGTTCCCCCCCCAACCCCACCCTAGGACTCAACAACCAAGAACCCAAAAACTAATAAAAGAAAGGAAAAATTCGGATATAAATCTGGTTTCTATTAAAAGGGTAAATTTAGCCCTGTGGCTGGGGCAGCTGGGGTAGGGCAGCTGAGGCAGGCCATGGGATTAGCCGGGGCATGGTGAGTCAGAGTCAAGAGTCCTCTCTCTGGGGGCCGAGGGAGAGCGGGAACCGATAGAGATGACTGCCTGGAAGGATGCAGGCAGAGGGAGGTGAGCAATACAAACTAAAGAGAGAAGAAAGGCAAGGGAGGGAGGAGCTAGGGGAGCCAGGGATGGCCTCGCTTCAAACACTACAAACTGCATTTATATAGCAATTTAAAGTTTGCAAAGGGCTTTGTTTATATGATCACAACGATCTTGTGAGGTAAATTCCACAAGTATTTTAATCTCCATTTTGCAGACCAGCATACTGAGAGCTCAGAGGGGTCTTGAGCGACTAGCTTTAATACAGTTCCTCACGTTGTAGTGACCCCCAACCATGAAATTTTTTCATTGCTACTTCATAACTGTAATTTTGCTACTGTTATAAATTGTAATGTAAATATCTGATATGCAGGATGTATTTACATTGTTACAAATTGAACATAACCCGCAGGTTGAGAACCACTGGGCTAGAGGATCCAAGGAAGCCACAAGACCAGGTGAGCCATGAATAAGGAATAGCCTGGGGCTTGGACTAGTTAGTTTTTGGGGTCTTCTCTGGATCTGCCCAAGAATACTCCTAATTCCAATTAGTTTTACAGAGGACTCTGGACTGGTCAGTTATAAGGCACACAAATTGATAAATGACTTCACAGCCTCCTTGACGCCCTTCTGCCTCTTTCTAAGATCCTCACACCTTCTCTGGACCTCAGAGTCTAAATTCTGCTCTTCCTTACTCAATCTCATCTTTGTTCTTTCTCCTTCCCTATCCTCTCTCAGTGCATCTCACAATTTCTTCAGTAAGCCTCTGGCAGTCACCCAAAAACGCAGAGGAAGCCATCCACTCAGAGACAACCTTGACAAGCCTGGCCCTTCGTAGACCCTGGCCAGGAGAAGCCACAGCACAGAATTTATCTCTTTTATACTAGGACACTGTGGAAGTAGGAGGCAGAAGTGAAGGAGAGAGAGGACCTAGGGGACAGGAAAGATTACTAGAGCCTCTTCTACAGCTTACCTCAGGAAGTGCCCTTTGCCAAGCCAAATTATTTCCCCTTTTAGGTTACTTGAGAGAGATTATTATTCCCTGACTGCAAAAGCCAGAACACACATAAGGAGAATGACACAGGGAATCACTATGGATGGCAATAATGGTGGTGGTGATGGTGATGTTCCACTCACTTCAGAGCAGCAGGGCTTCAAGGCAGGATGAGTGTTCTAAGCAGAACTAAGTTTTGGAAAACACAGCATGGCATCCAGACCGGTCCTTCAAGGCATGGCTCTGACAGTCTCCCTTCCTCTAGAACTTAAATTTCCCCTCTTCCACTCCACACAACAGAGAAAGGAGTATTGTAGCATCAGAGTATCCAAACATTTTAGAGCTGGAAAGAACCTCAGTGGTCAGCCAGTCCAATTCAAACCTGAAAAATACTCCCTGTTATAACAGACATGTGGTCGTCTAGCTTTTGTCAGACAGGAGTAGATGGTACCTAAGGATGGAGCTTAGGGGGTCATCAAATCAGTTACTATCAACTAGGCTAGTCTGGAAAGGAAAGGATCATGAACATAAATCTGAGTGGTGATGCGGCAAGGACCATCTGGGTAGAGAGATCCCTCTTGGGAGCTTTGCTCTCAGATGGAGCCTGGGCTTCCACCTGTTCAGTTGCATACCTGCATGTTTCATTCTCCAGACCCCCTTTCCTATCCAAGGTGGGATCTAAGGCTCTTTTCCACTCCCAGCTATCCTCGATTTTGGTCACCACCCTCAGTGGAATGAAAATTAATTGTAACATATGCTAGAGAACCCAGAAATGCAAGCTCCTGGATATAGCCATTGTAGAAGCAGCTGTTATTGAATGTCAAAGTTGGAAGAGATCTTCCAGTTGGAACTTGATCTTTCACAGAGGAGACACTGAGGCTTAGAGGGAGAGAAAGTGGTTTGCTTCTGGTGGCAAAAAGAATCAGTGGCCAACCTTCAGACAGAAATGGGTTGCCTGCCTGACTGAATCCTGCATTCCTTCTATTACACCTGAACAAAGACAGTGTGCTGGAAGGGAAAGGCTCTTGAATTTGTGGTCAGAAAATCTCATTTAGAATCTTAGCTCAGTCACTCACAACTTGTGTGACCTTGGGCAAGTGACAACCTCTCTGGGCCTCAGTTTCCTCATCTGTAAAGTGAGGGGGCTGGAGTAGATGGGATCCCTTCCAACCACAAATCTTTGCGCTTTTTCCTCTTTAAAAAAATATGTGTTTACACACACACACATTTACACACACACATTTGCACGAGTGCAAATTTTTAAAGTCAATTTTATTTTTTTTCAGCTCCAAATTCTCTTCCTCCTACCTTTTCCCACTGAGAAAAAAAGACCAGCCTATTATAAACATATATAGTCAAGCAAAACAAATGTATGAAAATATGTGACTCAATCTGCACTCTTGGTCCATCAGCCCTCAATCTGGAGGTAGGCAGCATGTTTTGTCATGAGTCCCCTAGAATATGATCTATGATTTCAAATTACCCTATGACCTAGATTTGCGGGGATCATCCTGATTCACAAAATAGAGAGCATAGTTTCATTGAGGTTTTGCAAAAGAAATATCCCTTGTCAGACAACGTGCCTGGAATTTTTGTTTCAGTTTGGAAAATATGGTCCTGCTACCATACAGAATGTACTTACTGTCTTACAAACAAGAGACTCAGTACATTAAAACAGCTGATAGCCACACCCATTAGATAGACACATGGCAAACTGACATATCCTCAAAGTCCAACCAAATTTCATAGCCATATGATGCCCAGTTGGGGGCAAATCCTCCCCCCTTCCCCCACCCTCCCAAAAGGAGGGGAAATACACACATTCATAATGCCTCATACTTACGGATGGATAGCCTTGATTCCCACAGACTGCCTAACAGCCCCAAAAATTCCAATTAGTTTCTTTGACAAATAGGAGTATAAAGGAAGAAGGCTCTCCATTTCTCTACCTCTGGTTACTATTTTTCTTTCATGACTTGGGGTTTGTCGGGAGAAGCTCTTTGTTCCTTTGTCTTGTAGCTCCTGCTCTTTCATCCCAAGCTCAAATCCTCTCATTTCTTCAGCATCCTCATGACCCACCCAATGACCTCTCTCCTCATCACCCAGCTAGAATTGGTCTGGGTAGGAAGGAGGCAAAAGAAGGCAAGAAGGAGGCAACCACTTCAGAACCCAAAGCTTCTAGACTAGAGAGTACTCCTAGACTCCAGAATGACAAGACAGCTGAAGAGGGTGAGGAAGCTGAGCCAACACTGACTGTCAAAAACAGGGTGGGACTTAGGATGGGGAGATCTCAGTCCTCCAAGTGCACCCCACTCTCTCTTTTTCTAATGTTCCCTTTTCTTGTTCCCCAGCTAACCCCTACCCTCTACTGAACACAAGGAGGAATGGCCAAAAAAGCCATGAAAGGCTAAGTGCAAAGTTATCCCCACTATGAGAAAAAAACATCTTAAGACACTAATTTTCCCATGTCAAAGGATGACATATTGATCACACTCAGGACAATACTGCTTGGTGGCCCCATTGGCTGCTAGGTTCTCTGCCCACCTGATTTTTCCTCGTCCAGATATTGGACTCTGCTTGCTAGTGGATGTGGTCTACTTACTAATATGGGATGTGGAGGGATCGATTTCACTGTCTCTCTACTCTTACCTTCAATTCCCCAGACATTAGCTACTCACCTCTGAGTACTTCCCTAGCTGCAATCTCCAACCATTCTCTACAACCTGAGCTTACACTCATGGTTATCCTATAGGATGATAGTTTTAGAATTGGTAGTAGGGGTATGCTAAAGCCAGCTCTGACCAGCTGGCTCTAGAGCAAATTGTAAAATTTTGTGTGAGCATTTGCAAATCAGGGCTTGATTTTTTTTTGTTTTGTTGATTGTCTAGACTTAAAAAAGCAAAGGAGAAAATGTTAAGAATGAAGATTAAATTTTCAAACGTGTCTCATGTATATCCAAAGTGCTACACCAAAGTTGGGTGTTAAACATTTACCAGCATGCTCAAGAGGTGATTTAGTCCAGACTGCTCATTTTACAGAAGAAACTGAGACCCAGAGATATTAAATATCTGGACCAAGGTCATAGAGGTAGGAAATATCAGAATCAGGCTTTAAACCCAGGTATTCTTTGTCTCCAAATTTAGCAAACTTCCCATTATACTAAATAGTGCCTTGCGGTTTATTTTACAGACATTATGGCCCTTGATCCTCACAATAACCCTCTGAGACAGGTGATGTAAGTATTACCCCCAGCAGGATTAGAAAAATTAGGTGAATTTCCCATGCTAACTCTAGGAAATGTGTCAAAGCCAGGGCTCAAGCCCAGGTGGCACCAGTTAAGTAGATTCCTAACTATCTCTGACTCCCACCCCCGGCCCCTAAATCTAAGCTATTACCAAGACCCGTCCATTTCAGACACTGCCATCACTCTAGTGCAAGCCTTCGGCATATCACACCTTGATTTCTGCAGTAGGCTACGAGCAGGTCTGCCTGCCTCAAGTCTCTCCTCCTTCCAATCCATCCTCTATTCAGTCATTAAAATGATTTTCCTAAGATGACAATCTGATCATCTCACCCTCCTACTCAGTAAACTTCAGTGGGTTCTTATTGCTTCCAGGAGCAAATACAAAATGTTCTGTTCGGCATTCAAAGTCCTTCATGGCCTAGCCCCTTCCTACCTTTCCAGTCTTCTTAGACCTCACTCCCTTGACCTGTACTCAATGATCCAGTGACACTGGCCTCCTGGCTACTCCAGGAACGAGGCTCTGTCTCTTTGATCCGTGAATTTCTTCTGGCTGTCCCTCCTGCCTGGAATGCTCTCTCTCCCCTGCTCCCACTACTGACCTCCCTGACTTCCCTTAAGTCCCAGACTAAAATCTAACCTTTCAAAGTAAGCCTTCCCTAACCCCTCAATTCCAGTTTTCTCCACCTTTTAATTATTTTCTATTTATTTATTTATTTTAAATGAAAATTTTAAATAAAAAATAACTTTAAATTATTTATTTAATACATTTATTATTTATTTAATTATTTTCTCTTTATCCCGAACAGAGCTTGCTTTGTTTATATTTGTTTGCATGTTGTTCCCTGCCCCCCTCCATTAGATTATAAGCTCCTTGAGGACAAGGACTACCTTTTGCTTCTTTTTGTACCCCCAACACTTAGCACAGTGTCTAGCACATAACAGGCACTTAATACATGTTTATTGAATTGAATTAATAGATTACTAGGCCAGGGCTAAGGAAGAGCTGAGTTTCCTGACTCAGACATTTAACTGTGTTTTCCTCAATAGGTCATTTAACCTCTCTCTGCTTCGGTTTCCTCTTCTGTAAAATGGGCATAATAATAGCACTTACTCCCTAAAGGTTGTTGTGAGGATCAAATGTGATAGTATTTGTAAAGTGTTATCACAGTGCCTGGCAAACAGTAGGTGCTTAATTAATGCTTGTCCTTTTCTTCCCTTTTGTCTTCAGATCCAGAAATCTCTCTTGCTTTCCCAGCAGCTCCAACATGATGCCTTCCCTTTGACTCTAATTTCCACTTAGGAGTTTGTCTCAGTTGCCAAGCTGAGAGTTAAGTTCATTATTTTTAATTCTCCTCTTCCTTGCCCCAGAATAATAAAATCCCTTTTAAAAAAATAAGTAAAACCAGAATTTTCTACAATAACTCTGGAGGGGCTGGTTCTGACTATACTTTAACTGGGGGTGGGGGTGGGTTTCTAATACGGAGATTTGCCATATTTGTCAGCACATGAGATGACCCTTTGAAGACTCAGAGCAGAGGCGAGAAGACCCAGTGCTCAAACGAAACAGAAACAGAAACAGAAACAGAAAATAGAAAGCAATGGGTTAACGAGCAACAGGTATGTGTTAAGTATTTATGTGTCAAGCTCTGTGCTAGGCACTGCAGACAACAAGGGGAAAAGGAAACAGACCCTGTCCTCAAGGTGGTTATATTCTGGGAAGAGGGGAGTACAAGAATTTAAGGAGGAGGGTTAGGAAGGATGAGATACAAGTAGTTGTCCAGAGTGTATTATTCCAACACCACCAATATGGCCCTTGGGGCCTAACCAAGGCTTCCAGAAAAAGAGAATGTTTGTGAAGCCAGTAATTCTGTACAAAGTGTGAGTCATTCCAGGTCATAAAGAATCATTCGTCTCAAGCCTTGGTTTCTACTTCATAGCCTGAACATGGTCCTCATTCCTTTCCCTCTGCCCACTGCAGTGCCTTGCCTGGCCTTCTCATTCATACCTATCACTCCCCAATATTCCAGCTATCCCCACCATCCTGGGTCAGTGTCTCAGGCCTAGCTTGTGTTCCCCTGGCTCTGACAGGATGCTGAGGCTAAGTGGGAGTGATTCAGGACAGAACATCAGCCTCCAAAGAGGGTTAAGGATACAGCGGAGAAAGAAAACAGAACAAGAAGCGTACTCTGGGAACCAGCAAAGAGAAAAAACAGGCAACCAAGCAATAAAGGGGGAAGAGGGACATTTGTGTCTGGAGCAGTGTGAGGAGGGAAATCAGAGATCCAGGGAGGGAGACAGGAAAACAATTTGGAACTATGCTAGAAAAGTTACTAAACATTGATCCTAAAGAAATCAAAGATAGAGAGTGGAAGTCCTACACATGCCAAAATATTCTTTGCAAAAAACTGGAAACAAGGAAACTGTCCATTAATTGGGGGGATAACCGAACAAAGTGGTATATGAGTATAATGAACTATCACTGCGGCCAAAGGAAGGATGAATATGAAGAGAGAAAAAGTAAGACAGAGAGACAGCGACAGGGAGAGAAGAGAAAGAGAAAAAAGGAAAAAAGAGGAGTCTAGGATTAAGAAAAACAGCAATGGTAAGGAAAGCCAGAGACAAAATGAAGTGACAGGATGAGGAAATCTAAGACAAAGGGGGAGACAGAAACTGAAATATATGAATAGTGAGAAGAAAGGGAGAATTAGGGATGAATAAAGATTCTAGGGGGAGTTTCTGTCTGTGCCACCCAGTTTTTCTCCAAGGCCCAGTCCCCATATCTGTCTGTCCCCTTCCTCCCTGATGGAAAGTAAGCCCAGAGATCCCAATCTTAACAACTGGAGGGCCCTGGGCCCAGCACCACTCTAAAGCCTGAGTCCCATCTGGTATGGTCTTCAAGCCGTTCATGAAATCTCCCAGCCAAAGATATGCTTGAATATAATCAGCTCCTTGAGCCCCTTAAGCATTTATGCAAACGAAGCACCTCTAGCCTGTCTGGTCATTAGGGGAAACTATAGCATCAAGAGTAAAGTGGGACAGGAACCCAGAGAGACTTAGAAGAAAGACAAACCCAGAGAGTGTGAGGAAGAGACAAAACTAGGGACTGAGAAAAAAAAAGCAGACCCAGAGAAGGACAGAGACCTAGAAAGAGTGAAGGAGAAACGTAAAGAAAGAGATGAGGAGAGACAAACCCAGAGAGACTGAGGGAGAGACGAGCCTGGAGAGAGCCCAGAGAGTAAGTAACAGAGACCCCAGGAGAGGCAGACGCACAGCAACATGGGGACTTGTGAAGAGAAAATAAATTGTAATGAACATGTAAAAGGCAGTAAATGTTTTGTGGGAAATGAGATATGACAGGCAGGGATGGAGGGAAATGGAGAAAATACAGGGATCCAATTAACTTAAAATGCTGTTTATTTTTCAGCAAGATTGCATCACCCTGAGGGGGGAAAGAGAGCAGAAACCCTGGACCAAAGCTGAACAGCCCTGGGTACAGGGCCCCAGGGACACACTCTCCTCCCCCTCCCCCAAATCCATACTCAAGAACTTCCCCAGGCACAGTCTGCCGGCGACAGTGTCCCTTAACTATAAAGACAGGGATTTCTGCAACTCATTCTCCATATCCTAGAAGTTTCATAGCTTTCTCGTCCAAATTGCTCTGATTGGGGGAGGATGCCAGAACAGTACCCCCACCTCATTTTATAGTTGAAGTCATTAAGACACAGAGAGGGTGAATGACTTATCCAATGACACACAGTATGAGCTCGAAAACAGAATGCACCTCCCGGTCCAGGCTTCCCTTTTAAAATCACATCCTAACTACTTGTCTGCACCTCTTGCCTCCCTTTCCCTCACCTGTGGTTCACTTTGCAACCCACTGAGATGTGGTTTCTGCTTCCACCATTCAGCTGAAACTACTCTCTTCAATGGTACTCACGGTCATCTCCAGACTGCTAAATAGGGGGCCCCTTCTCAGGTCCTCACACCTTTGGATACTGCCTTTGGACAGTGCTCATCATCTTCTCCCAGATACTCCCTTGGCTACAAGGTTCTAAGCCCCACTCCTTAGTCTCATTTACTGGATTGCTCCAAAAGTTACTCTCCCTGTTGAGGACACCACCCTCCTTCGGGTCACCTAGTTCTAATTCACAGCTACAGGGACTCCTCGACTCTTTCCTAATCCTCATTTCCCATATTCAGTCAGTTGCCTCATCCATATCCTGCTCAGACAAGTCTCCAGGGCTCTGTTCTGGGTCCTTTTCACTCACTATGTTTCTCATCTTTGGTGATCTCATCAGCTCCCATGAGTTCAATTATCATCTCTATGCAAATGACTCCCAGATCTATTAATCCAGTTTTCATCTCTTTCTTGGACTCCTGTCTCAAGTTGGGGACTATTTGATGAATGCCTCCACCTGGCTTTCATACTGGCACCTCATACTCAACCAGCTTTCTTTCCCAGCTTCAAATTTCCCCTCCTTCCATTCAACTGCCAAGGTGATTTTTTTCTAAAGCATAGATCTGACTGTCACCCTCTGCTCAAGGAGTTCCACAAATACAGAGTCCTTGGTTAAATAACCTGACCCCTTCCACCTTGGAAAGTCTTCTAATGCTTCCCCACCCCCAGAAATACTTGCCCGCTTTCAGTTGCTCAAACAGGAATCCATTTCTGGTCTCTGTGGCCTTTACTGTCCCTAATGCCTGGAATGCTCCACTATGTCATCTTAACTTCCTTTAAGGCTCGGCTCAAAAGCCACCTTCTGCAAGAGAACTTTCCCTGTCCCTTCCCTCATCCTCCCAGCTGCCCAGCAATGCCTTGCTCTTTTAAATTAGCTTCCAACCCAGGGACAGCTAGATGGGTCAATGATAGAGTAACTCGTCTGGAGTGAGGAAAACTATCTTTTTGAGTTCAAATCTGGCTTCAGACATTAACTAGCTGTGTGACCCTGAGCAAGTCACTTAACCCAGTTTGCCTCAGTTTCCTCATCTGTAAAAATGAGCAGGAGAAGGAGATGGTAAACCACTCCAGTTATCTTTGTCCAAGAGAACCCCAAATGGGATTGCAAAGATTCAGACACAAATGAACAACAAAATATTCTGTGCCTCATTATTTACGTGATGGCTACCCCCATTAAAATGCATATTCTTTGAGGGCAGAGATTGTGGGGTTTTTTCACCCCTTTCCTTCGTATTCTCAATGGTTAACACAGTGCTTACACATAGTAAATGCTTAACAAAGCTTGTTGAGTGACAAAATAGAACTGGTTGTTTTCCCCTAGAAATCTATGCCTCCTTCCAAACTTTCCTATTTCTGTTGAGGGAAACTCCCTCCTCCTCACTCAGGTTCACAACTTCAGAGATATTCTTAACTCTTACCCCACCCTCATTATTCCTTATCCAATCAGCTGCCAAACCTTGTTGTTCCTCCACAATATCTCTGGTAACCCTCCCCTCCTTTCCATCAACTCCCATCCTGGTACAATGGAAGTAGTCAACCTATGTGGCCCCTCCCAACCATCATTCAAGCCAATGCTGGTCCTCCTTGGCCTCTGTGAGTATGATCTGCACTGCCAAGTCACAAGTGTTTCTCCTCCCTCCTGAAAACTGCCTTCTTTCCTGAGGGTCCTGCCCCTCTGCCATCATGTTGCTACTTTCTTTACCTCCTTCAGAGGCTACCTAGGGCAGCTGAACACACACACACGAACACGCACATACATCTATGTGTATGCATACAACTCTATATGTCAAATGGTAGCCTTCTCTGGTGTGGGATAGGGGAGGGGTATCCTCTCCTTCGGTACACCTAGTGACTACTGTTTCCAGCCATACTATACATATCACAGGTCCCATCCATGCAAACTTCCTATGGGCAGAAGCATATCTTTTATTTTGGTATCTGCCACTGCATCTAGAATTCTGTAAAGAAAAATTCACTGAGACCCCCATAGACTGAATACTGTGAATCAACCTCGAGAGGGAAAAACTTCTACATGGCAGGTAGGGGAGGGAGTTTCCAAGAAACTACAGTCCCTTCATTTCCTAACATCCAGTCAGAGAGAAATACACAGTGTCAGGTCACTACCCAGACCTCAGAGCACTTATCTCATTACCTTCCTCGGAAGTCTAACCACTCACTCTCAACTCAAAGATACCTTCCTTCACCTCTGTTCAAGTTAACAAACATTTATTAAATGCCTACTGTGTGCCAGGCCTTGTGCCAACTACTGGGATACAAAGAAAGGCCAAAAACCAAAACCAAACAAAATCACCACCAACAACAAAAAAATTAAAACTAAAACAACTCAGTCTCTGATATCAAGGAACTCACACAAAGTCTGATGGGAGAGATAACATGCAAACAATTGTACAAACAAGATATATTATCAGGATAAACTGAAGGTAATCAACAGGGTCAAAAGGCTTTAGTATTAAGGGGGATGGGGAAAGGCTTCTGGAGAAGGTGGGATTTTAGCTATTCTAGGCTGATGTGGGTTGTGGGCAGATTCATTCATTCATTCAGTTTCCACTGAGCCTCTGTTCTGTACAAGGTATAGTGTGCTGTGGTTATAGATGCTACAGAAAGGAATAAGACCAAGGGTGTGTTGGAGCCAGCCCCAGCTAGGGAGTCTATTGTTTGATTTTCAGCGAGTATTTATACCTCAGAAATTGCACTATGAATCAAGGCTTGTTTTATTGTTTATATTTAATAAAGTGGTGGAGGAAATGGTAATGATGCAGGTTAAACGTTAGAGTGTCATGATTTTTCGCCTTTTTTTAAAGGACAGCTGACTGTTAAAACAATTACAGGCATATTTCTAGGTAAAACCCAACTGTTAAGAGCAAGTAGTTCGGAAAGGCAGGCAGGACCTAATTTTATGGGCTCTGAATCTTATTTCTACATTATCGTCAGAATCTAGGGGTCCAAATCCTATTTGGAATCCCAAAAAATCATAATAGAAGGATCAGTATTGGCTCAACCCCAAACCAACTTACCTGGGCCTCCAGTATTGTTCAAGGGTGTTGGAAGGGGTAGAATTCTGATAGTATGTGGAGGCTTGTCAGCTGGGAGATTTAGAAAGTGAATAATGGCTTGTTTTTTATCATGCTTTCAGCTCTAGGACCTGGAATGAAGGACTAAATTGCCAGACTGAGAGTGGGGGTTAGGTGGGAGAGGGAGATGTTATCGGGGGGAAAAAAAATCCTAGACTAACATACATGGTTTAGAGGGCAATAAGTGAGATTTGTCATCTACCTACCCTGTGCTACAGTTCCACTCCAACCCAGAGCCGAGATCAGGCAGCTGAGGAGTGAGGGCACCAGCCACTGGGAGCCAAGCCAGCTCAGCAGCAGAGTTCTGGGAGGGCTGGACTGAGATCTTCCAAAATAAACACCAGAGAAAAGAAACAAACATTTGAACAAGAGAAAGAGATAAGGACACATGGAGACTCTCATGAGCACACCCACATGTTTGTGGTCACACACGCTCACACAGAACCATACACACATGCAAATACATTTGTCTAGAAATACACTCTCTCCCACAAATGTAGACTCATGCCTACTGTCTCACAACTATACACAGTTTACCAATATATAAAACCAACTTGGTTAAGCCACAAATACTTATAAACACACTCTTTTTCTGTGTCTCTGTCTGTCCCTGTCTCTCATTCCTAGGGCAATTCCAAGGATAAAGGCCAGCCTAAGGGCAAAGGCTAGGGTAAATCACACTGTGCTCACCTTCCATCACTGTCCTGTCTGGAGCTCCTAACCCAATATCACTTTTATAGAAATGAAACTAGGATAAATGAATATCCAAGCTCAATTTTTAAAGGGAAAAAGAAGGCCCCTGAAGAGCGAATAACTGTAGAAGGCAAAGACAGCTCCTTGTTCTGGTGATAGTTGGAGATTTAGGGAGGATTGATAAAATGCTAGAATGGAAAATGTTCTTTTAATGAATGAATAAACAGAATGCTAGAGTTGGAAAGACCTTACAGATCATAGTAGAAAGAATGCTGGATTTAGAATACGACCACCTTGGTTCAAATCCTGATTCTGCCATGTACCACCTGGGTGACCTTGGGTCAGTCACTTAATCTCCCTGGGCTTCAGCTTCCAAATCTGTAAAATGAGGGGATGGGAGCAGATGACCTTGAAGTTCCCAGATTAGAACCTGGATCTCTTGACTCCCAAGCTGACTTTTATTTACCACGCTTGCCCCTAGGTAGACTGCATGAACGTGACCTTCAGCCTCTTTTAAAAAACCAAGTTGGGAGAGCCCCTTCAATCCCTACTCCTGCTACTGCCCAGACACCAGCAGCATGGCCTGATAACACAGAGACCCAAAGAAAGCCACTCATTTCCATATGGTCACATCTTCACACACTTAGGTCAACCTGCATTTGTTTTCACTCTTGTCTTGGATCAGACTCTGTCCTCAAACTGTCTGGGATGCTTCTCTGGAAAGAGGGTAGAAAGCCTGCCTAATAAGCACCCAGCTATTACCGCTGAAGACAAATCCTTGTAGTGCATACCCACAGCCTCTACTTGATACTGTCCCTTTTTCTGCTTCTTTAGGGAGGGCTATATCTCCTTCCTCTCCTTGTCTAGCCCCCAAGGAAGTCCAAACAGTGCAGTCACCAGACACATGCCCAAATACAGTAAGTAAATGTCCTCTCTACTAAGGACAAGGTAGAAAGAAAAGAAGAGGAAAAGTGTCTCAGAGACATCTACACATTCTCACCCCTTATCCTCTACCTCCAACTAGCTCTATTTTATTCCATTCCAATCCCAATACCACTTAAAACTTCAGAGATAGCTGGTTACTGAGTATCTAAAAGGACACTATCTGGGGTAGCTAGATGATGCAGTGAATAGAACACTGGCCGTGAAGACAGAAGGACCTGAGTTCAAATCCATCCTCAGACACTTGACACTTAACTAGCTGTGTGACCTTGGGCAATTCACTTAACTCCAATTGCTCTGCCATCCCCCTCCAAAAAGCAAAAATAAATAAATAAAAGGACATTATAGTCACATTCTAGGCTTGACACACAAGGAAGGCAAGCTAGCCTTTTGGAAGCAGCAAAGCATCCTGAGGGAGAAGGCAGCATGGGTCAGGCAAGTCAAACCACCCCCAGCATCTTGACTACCATATCCCCTGTGACCCCAATGCAAATAGCCCAGGACCCTGACCCAAAGAGCCTTGGGAACAGTATTGCTTCCAGCACAAGTCTCTCTGCCATCATACTGGGAAGCAACCGATGGGGAGGTGCAGGCTGGCCATTGTTCCCATAGGTGTTCCAGACCCAAATCCTGAAAAAAGCTCTGCCCCAGAGTCCTTGGCACTGTCAAATAGTTAGATGTCAGAAAATAATGATTTTTATCAATTGAAAGGCAAAGAAAGGCATTACCATCTGCCTTGCTGCTGTATTCTAAGGACCATGGGACCTTCCCATCTGACTTGTACCTTAAACCTTCCATGTCTTATTTCCCTTATTAGAATGTAAGTTTCTGGAGGGCAAAGTCTATCTTACTTTTTTATGTATTTGTATCACCAGTGATTTTTACTTGGTAAATGCTGAATAAATGCTTCATTCATTCATTTATTCAACATAAAACCCCTTCCATAACTAGTCTTCCAATTTTCACAGGTCTATAACATATGTATCATCTTCCACTTGCCACTCTCCCTCACTCCATATATCCAATCAGTTGCCAAATCTTGCCATTTCTTCCCCGACACCATCTCTCGAATCCAAACCCTTTCTCTCTTATTTGTACAACCACCATCTTACATCAGGCCAACATCACCTCCCTCCTGGACTGTTGCAGTAGCCTCCTAATAGTTTTTCCTGACTCAAGTCTCTTCCCCCACACCAGCTCATCCTCCCCACAGCTGCCAAAGTGATTTTCCTTAAGTGCAGCCCTAACTATATCACTACTTCCCAACTCACCAAACTCCTAGACACTCTCTAATGCTTCTGGGATAAAATATAAACTCTGTTTGACTTTCAAAGACCTTCACAAATTGGTCCCACCCTATCTTTCCAGTCTCATTCATTACTGTGCTTCCCAAACTCTGTAGTCCAGCCAAAATCTGCCTTCTCTCTGTTCTTCATAAACAGCACTTCCTATCCAGTCTCCATACTTTCCCACTGGCCATCCCCCATGCCTAGAATAAGCTTCCTTCTCATTTCCACTTTATAAAATCCCTGACTTTCTTCTAGATGCAGCGCAAGTACCATCTTTTCCACAAATCTCTCAGTTTCCAACGTTCTCCCTCCCTTGGAGTTACTCATTCATTCTGTAGATATTTATTCTGAATATGCTTATGCACATGCTGTCTTCCCCAAAGGAATGTGAGCTTTTTATGAAGAACAGTTTTATTTCTTGTCCTTGTATCCCCAGCAACTACCACATGAGCAAATGATCACAGGATCCATGTATTTTGAGCTAGAAGGGGCATCAGAGTTTATTTGTTCAGCCTTCTCATTTTATACACAAGGAAACACAAAGCTCAGAGAGGTTGTCATTTCTCCAAGGTGACACAGAGACAAGAGTTAGGCCCAAGTCTTCTTGGCTCTAAGTCCAGCATTTTATCAACTACAGCACACTGACTCTGATAGAATGCATTTGATAAATGCTTGTTGATTGATTGACTGATTCCCTCACCCTCTGACATCAAAGCATATATTGGGTCTTAAAACCATTGCTGATAGTGGCCACCCAAGACTAAAGATCTTATTCCCTTTCTGTGTAATAGTGGTGAGAGAGGGAAAAAAGAGAGAAGGAAAGAGGAATGAAATAGTGATGCAATCAGGTAAAAATTGAAAGGAGAGACTATCTCTAAGAGCTGTTTCCTTATTTTATTATAGAATTAAGAACAGCACCACTGACCAGTAATGACTACCTCCCTGTCCCTAGTGAAAGTGAACTAAACTTGGAGAAGTTAAAAGACCTGGGTTCAAATTCATTTATGAGTTGTCTGACCATGGGTAAGTCAACGAACCCTTCTGGCTTTCTCATTGACAAAACAGGAGTAAAGATACACACACTGTCTACCACATACTGTCTACCTCACAGTCAGAGGAAAGTGCTTTGTACACCATAAAGTTACATGGAAGAAGTATAAGTCACTAACATTGGTCAATGCAATAATCTTATGAGAGGAGGCACTGAGCATCAGCAGGGCAAAAGGCAAGAAATAATGTAGAAGTAAGCCACCCCTCTGAGTTGGTGCTCTGTATTATTCTGAATATAAAATCATAGTTAGAGGTCATCTGGTGATCTACTGAAAATTTATCTAGCCCATTCTACATGGATGTAGAAATCATTCATTCTGCATGGTTGTAGAAAACTGGGACACTAATGCACTGTTGGAGCTGTGAACTGATTCAACCATTCTGAAGAGCAATTTCAAACTATGCCCAAAGGGCTATAGAACTGTTTATACCCTTTGATCCAGCAATACCACTCCTAGTCTATATCCCAAAGACATCCAAAAAAGGGAAAATGACCTATTTGTACAAAAAATATTCAGAACAGCTTGTTTTGGGGTAGATGAAAATTGGAAATCAAAGGGATGCCCTCCATCAATTGGGGAATGATTTTAAAAGTCATGATATATGCTTGTGATGGAATATTATGATGCTATAAGAAATTATAAGCTCAGGGCGGCTAGGTGGTGCAGTGAATAGAGCACCAGCCCTGGAGTCAGGAGGACCTGAGTTCAAATCCAGCCTCACACACTTAACACAAAACTAGCTGTGTAACCTTGGGCAAGTCACTTAATCCCAATTGTCCTACCTCCCCACCTCCAAAAAGCCAAAAAGAAAAAAAGAAATGACAAGCAGGATAATCTCAGAAAAACCTGGAAAGACTTATATGCACTGATGCCTAGAGAATCGAACAGAACCAGGAGAATGTTATACACAGCAACAGCAACATGGTATGATGAAGAACTGTGAATAACTTAACTATTCTCAGGAATTCAATGATCCAAGACAACCCCAAAGAACTAATGATGAAGCATATTACCCACCTCCAGAGAAAGAATTGATACTGTTTTTTTTATATATATATATGTATGTATATCTTTTTTATTTTTTTAATTTTTTTTAATTTTTTTATTTTTTGAATTGATACTGTTTTAATACAGACTGAAGTATGGTATTTTTTACTTTCTTTTTTCCCTTTTATTTGAATCGTCTTGTACAAAATGACTAGTATGAAAATGTTAAACATAATTGCCCATGGATAGCCTATATCTGACTGCTCATTACCTCAGGAAGAATGAAGGGGGGAGGGAGGGAGAGATAAAATTTGGAACTCAAAACTTTAAATAAAAATGTTTTAAAAATAAAAAAAGAATATCCTCTACAATGGTCAGCCATCCTCAGTTGATACTTCCAGTGACAGGATCTCACTACTAGTTCCTTCCCTTCATAAGTTGCTTCCAGTTTTTCTATATTTATCTTGGTAACACTGATTTAGATACGTCATTTCCCACATTAGAGTGTAAGTTCCTTTAGGGCCAGAAATGTCATTTCTCTGGTACCCAAAAGGAAAAGGAAAATGAGGTTAATTGGGCATGATATATTCTTAACCCACGATGGCTTCCAGTGATCACCATTTCTTCTGCCAAGTGATCATAAAACCTTTTCTAATGAGTAGACCTATAATTAGTATCAAACTTTTTTCACTTTTTGAAAATTGGGACAGTTTCCTATTTTCAATCATTTCAAAGCATGATTCTCAAGAGTGTGATCTGGGGATCCCTGGGGTGTCCCCAAGTCCCTTTCAGTGAATCTGTGGGGTCAAAATTTTGTTCATAATAATGCTAAGACATCTTAGTTTCTAATATAGTAAATATCAATAGATATAATCCACATAAAAGCCCCTTGAGGAGGTCCTTGATAATATTGAGAAGTATAAAGGGGTCCTAAAACCAAAAAAAAAATTGACACCCATTGGGGATAAGGCACTGGATTTATGTATTCAAACCTCATCTCAGATACTTAGTACTTATGTGACTCCTGGGCTATTCAGTCTTTCTGGACCTCAGTTTTCCCATCTGTAAAATGGGGGGGGGTCCTCTGAATTCCCTTCTAGCCCTAAATCTATGATCCTATGATTCTGACACCAATGATGTTTTCTATAATTCCTAAAAGCTTCCTGACAATGATTTGTCCACCATAGAAATCTTCGAAGGTTCATTAGACATCATCTAGTCTGTCCCACCCCCAAACTCCAATTTTACAGAGGAAATATTCAAACAGAAACAAAAAACCTGCCTGTCAGGAGTTTTGTAGGCCTCCTCTGTAGAAGGGGCTTCAACAGCAGCTTTGCAAAGCAGAAGGGTGCTGACGTGAACAGTGCACTGCACTTTGAAGCAGAAGCCCTGAGCTTGCATCGGGGGTCTGCCACAGACTAGCTGTGTGCTGCCCTCAAGCCTGATCACCTCTCTGAGCCTCAGTTTCTTCACCCTTAAAGTGGAGCTAATCATCCTTGCCCTGACTAGTATATCACAGAGTTCTTATGAGGACCAAATGAGATAAAGCACTGTGAAAATGCTCTGGAACCATAATCCATTTGTCCAATGAATGAACTCAGAATTCATCTCACTTTAGCTTTGATATTAAGCTCACTCCTCCATGCTTATTTTGGATTTTCTCCTAAGTTAGGTCAATCAATGACTTTAGGATCTGGGAAGGTAAGAACAAAAGGGAAGAAGGTTTTTTGTTTGTTTGTTTTTTTGGAGGGGGGAAGGCAAGGCAATCGGGGTTAAGTGACTCACCCAAGGTCACACAGCTATTTAAGTGTCAAGTGTCTAAGGCTGGATTTGAACTCAGGTCCTCCTGACTTCAGGGCCAGTGGTCTATTCATTGCACTACCCAGCTGCCCCAGGGAAGTTTTATGGCACAGGGTGATTTGGAGTCAGAGTCCCTGGGTCAAAATCCTGACCCTGCTACTTACTACCAGTGTGACCCTGGTTGAGTGATTAACTTTTCCAGGCTTCAGTTTCTTTCTCTGTATAAAAAAATGGGAGTGGGATGGACTAGATAACTTTCAAATTCCCCTCCAGTTCTAAATCTATAATCCTATGGCCTGCTCCCCTACCCCATTTATATGTCTTATTTTAAAGATTGGCATCATCCAACAACTTCACTGTATAAGAGGGGTAAACTGACCCCAACAGCAAAAATTCTGGTGTAGAATGAAGAAAGTCATTTCCCAAGAGCTGGAAATAGATCTTTGGGATCATAAGATCATTGATTAATTGATTGATTTTTGCAATTAGGTCTTCCTCTCTAGCCCAGACTGTGCAGCAGCCACTGACAGGCTTACCCCACTGCTGATCAGCACAGAAACTTTGATCTGTTTCATTTTTGACCTGGGCCGCCTCACCCTCTTTCATCCCCCCCTCCATTCACCATATCAGGGCCAGATTAGTGGGAACACCTGATAAGCCTTAGCCCTACTGTAGGCCTGGACTGAACACAAGCTATTCACTAACTTTGGTTTAGTTAGTAGCAGGGACTACAGGCATCAGACAGGCTCAGATCCAGAGAGAAAGGAGATCTTTAATGTAATCTTGTCAAATCCCCTCATTTTTACTTTTATGGAAGGTTAAGTGACTTGCCCATAGACCCAAATGTAATAAAAGACAGCAGTGCTGAGATTTGAACCCACTCCTCTGGACTTCAAATTCAGCACACTATCCATTCCATCTTGAGATATGGCCTTGCCTTGGTGACTCATTACCCTTTCTCCATAAAACAACAATAACAAGACAACATGCTTCCTGTCTTTGAGGAATGAACCTGTCCAAGGCGAACCTTTCCAAATCAGATTCCTTGCCCATTCACCTACACTTCCCCTCCTCCTTTCTGGCTGATTCAAAGAGGCTAGATCTCAGCTGGTGCCTTGGACTTCTTGTTGCAGCATCTTTCCACCTCCCACCTCAAACCCAACCTGGGAACACAGAGTCCTCCCCAAGGCTGCACTTTATCGACCTGTGGGTAAGTGAGGGAAAACACACCTACTCCACTCTATCTAGCTCACCCCAGACCAGACTTCACCTCCCATCCAGCCACACACAGGTCACCCAGCTCAGGTATCTTGCTGCCTACCCTGTTCTTTACCCTCCCCCACCTTCCACTTCTTACTCTTGCTCTAGGGTAAACTATTTAAAGTCAATACTGCCACTGCTTCTGGGAAAGTTGTGAAAGTCTACTCTCCTATGGCTCCACTCCCAGTCCCTTTGACTACCAGACCAAAAAACTTTTCCCCACCCACACCACTGACTCACAGTGTTGTAAACTCCCCTGTTAGAATATAAAACTCTTTGAGGTCCACAGACTGTCTCACTTTTATATTTGTAGCCTCAGAATCTAACCCAGTGCCTGACATATAGTAAACATTTAATAAAAACTTGTTGATGGAATGATCTAGGATTTAAAGCCATACATCTCCCCAGATGTGTGGAGAGCTACCAGCAGTCTACACACACAAATTCTAGACATATATGCTTACAAATGCTGCAGTTTCATGGGTGATCATCTTTCTTTTATTATACTGCATTTTAGAAATGCTTGTTTTATTCCATAAATTAAAAATTAAATATTTTTTAAAAGGACAAATATGCTTGCTACCTGTATGACCTTGGGTAAGTCATTTAACCTCCAAGTGCTTCAATGACCTCATCTCTAAAATGGTGTGTGTGTGTTCATATGTTAAGTTACATAGCCTCTGCCTTAGACATGATCTTTTGAAATGGATAATTATAAATCCAGCCTCGTTGATCAATTTAACTTGCAGCATATAGGTATGTATAAAGGAAGAGTGGTATGTGAGTTCCACTACCACTCCCTCAGCTCAGCTGATAGAATCACAAAATATGACATCACACATGATGTGCTTTTAAGTTATAAACAGTATAGGTCTACATCCTGTCATCCCTTTATCAAGTCTGAATAACTTTGGTTTAAGAAAGGAATATAGTTGTTGGCTAAGCAAACACATCACAGCTAGGGGTTGGGTTTAAATAGCTGGATAAAATTTGGCAGTTCAAAATCTGAAGAATATTAATTCCAGAATACTTTGTGAAGGAGATCCATGCAAGCTTACCCCTAGAAGCCAAGGTACCATCCATCCATTTGGTACAACTACAAAGGCAGGCTGAGGTCAGCTCTAGCTTTACTTCCAAACTCCAAGCTTACTTCTATACTGTAGACTAAACCAGAGTCCTTCGAATCACTATAGAAGATCCTTTATGTTTGAGTCTCAGACCCTTGAGTCCCACTAAAATTTGTTCTCCTATAAGCTACCCAAACCCTAACAAGGACATGTCCCTCCCACCTCTGTTTCTGCATAAAGAACTTTCCTAAACTAGATTTTCCCCTTCTAAGACCATGGTCCAAGATAAGAATTCAAGTGAGGCTTCCCATCTCTTGCTTTTTACTTAATCCCATTCATGTTTTCTGAACCAGGTTCTCTGAAGTTTCTTTATAACTCTGCCCCTCCAAATTCACCAAACTAGCTAAAACTATAGTGTAGTCCAGCGGTTCTCAACCTGTCTAATGCCATGACCCTTTATTTAATACTCATATGTGGGAGTATCTGCATGTTGGCAGATCCTCCTGGAGACAGAGGAGTGGTGTCTCAGTTTCTAAGACCATTGGAAATATGTGTTTTTCAATGGTCTTAGGCAACCCCTGTGAAAGGATCATTAGACTCTCAAAGGGGTTGAGACCCACAGATTGAGAACTGCTGGAAAGACCATTGAGTCAGGAAACCTGAGCTTACGTCTTAGGTCCATCATTTACTGCTTTGGAATCCTGAGTCAAGTCACCAGACTTTCTGAATCTCAATTTCCTCATCTGTCAAAGGGAGATGAAGATGACCTTGAAAGATAGCCAAGGAGGGCAATAGGATGTAAAAGACATTTGTAAAAGGTGGGATCCAGGCAGGCAAAGGAGAGAGAGAGAGATAATGCCCCTTATTCTTCAGCTACTCTCCCATCCATCTTGGTCATTCAGATGTTAGGTTTCCTAAGCAATCCACCCCATTATTAAGAGTTCCAGTTAACACTCCTAGAACTAACTACTTTCCTATTCAAATATTAGCATATCTAAAATCCATTAACATTTAGATTACTTTGACCTCTGGAGAGACTGGGGTTACTTAGTCCAGGTCGACGGTGTTTGTGGAGGGAAAGGGCATTGCCTTTATTCCCTACAAACCAAAAGTCATACAAAAGCAAGTTGTAGTATTGTTCAGTGTTAACTCTATGCCTTAGAAAGGCAACAGTGGTAGATGATCCGAACTTATGTGTAATCCAAAATTTATTTTCTATTTGGCTTGGCTATGAATTCTTTTGATGCAAATTCAGTTTCCCAATTTTGTTTTCCTTAGATTGATATTAAAATGAGTTTGCATTCACTGAAGAAACACTGACTGAAAGAAGCTGTAAAGTATGCTGGAGGGCAGAGAAGTTGGCCTAGGAAATGATTTCACTCAGTTTCTTGCCCATAAATGCCAGTTGGATTGAATTGACCAGGGTATTTTTTGAAGACAAGCCAATGTGGGGAGAGCTGACTAATAGGTTGTTTCTCCCAATTCAGTTCAATTCTATTCAACAGATATTCATCAACTACTGCTCTGTGCTAGATGTGTGCCCTGTTATGAGGGGAATAGGAAGACGTAAAGGGAAGGGAATAAGCATTCATTCATTACCTACTCTGTGCTAAGCACTTTCAAATATTATCTCATATGATTTGTGCCTTCAAGGATCTTATGGTTTAGCAATAGGAATACATAAATAGCTATAGTACAAGGCAGAATGAAGTTAAATGTCATAAGACTTATGAACAAACTCCTTTTGGAGTTGGTGGGGAAGAGAGAAAGATTAACTTTTCTGGGTTCTTCCTAGTGGAGAGGAGCTAAAAAGGACTCATTCTCTCTACTTTACAGAGAAAAAACTGAGGTCCATCATGACTTGTACAAGGTGCCCTTTCAAGGGCATGGGAGGCAGGGAAGTCTCAATCCTTCCAACATCTCTTCCACCAATAACATCACTCCCTCTGCTCCAAATATTAAGGGTTGGAAGACAGACAAGGGATTCCAGGGCTTTTGAGATAGGTATCTTCATCTGACCGATCACCTATATTTCAATAACTTAATTCAACTCAACATGCACTTTTTTCAGTGTCTACTATATGCCAGGCTAGGCAGCAGGGATGCAAAGGCAAAAAAAAGAAACAGTCCCTGCCCTCAAAGAACTTACATTCTATTTCCTCCCTCCTCTAACCCTACCATTACTTTCTCTCAACTCTCTTAACCACTAAACACCTCCTCCCAAATTATCTCCACCTCCCCCCCAAAATGGTTGGTATAAGTCCTTAGCCCTTTGCTTTCTAGTAGGGTCAGAGAGCTAAGCCCAAAAGTCTCTCCAAACCCCAAAAGTCATAAAGCAGAATGTACATATAATGTGTATATACACATTATTTATATATGTATATATGTATACATATATAAGTGTGTGTGTATATATATAGTATGTACATAGTATAGTATGTACATATAAAGATATACATATATAAATGTCATATATACATGTCATAAATACATATATAAATGTGTGTATATAGATGTGTATGTATGTATGTATGTGTGCAGACATATATGAATGTTCTGACCACCTGTGAAATAAACTCAGGTCCCAAAGCCCTCATAAATATGATAAATTCTTCTGATAGTTTGCCTGATTATGAACTAGGCCATCAATCCCAAGTAGGGCCTAGAGCCAGGTAGAAAGAGCACGTTGAACTGGTGGTCAGGAGACAAGATTTCTGTCCAGTCAATTATGCCCTGTGTGACTCTGGACAAATTATCTCCCCTTTATGGGCCCCAACTTCTCCATCTAGAAAGAGCAAAGGCTGCTTTAGAGCAGGAGTTCTTAAATCTGGGGTCTATGAACTTAAATTTTTTTTGATAACTATTTAAATATAGTTAGTTTCCTTTATAAACCTATGTATTCTATTTGATGCATTTAAAAATACGTTTATGTGGAGTCCATAAGTTTCACCAGATTGACTGCCAAAGGGGTTGTGGCACAATGAAAGTTAATTACCCCTGGATCAGAAGATTTCTAAGGCTCTAGGTCTGGAATCCTGTGAATCATTTCATTGCTTTTGGGGATCTACTCTTTTTGGTATTTAGTTTTTAAACATTTCATTGACACTTTTTGCTTCACCATAACCTTCAAAATACATACCTTTTCTCTCCCTTACCCAAAGATCCATATCTTGTAATAAAGAATAAAGAATAAAAAGAGAAAAAAAACCCACCAAGTCAGCAAAACCAAACAACACACTGACCAAATGTGAAAGTTACAGCATCTTCTAAATCCCCTGGCACTTACCCTTTTTAATTCACCTGTGTCTGGCTCATCACCACGATCAGCATCTTATATTATTATTATCTGGTCTTATATTATTATACTACTCTCCTTTACAGTTAGCCAAACTTTGCTACCAGCTAGTTGTTGCCCATCTTGTTCTGTCTTCTCTGCACTCCATGCCTAGAATACATTTCCTCTTCATAAATGCTTGTAAAAATTATGTACTTTCTTTAAGGTGCAACTCAAGTGCCACTGATTCCATGAAGCCTTCCCGTGAAGGTTCCCAGCTGAAAGCAATCATTTTCTCCTCAAATTTTTTTTTCTAAACCACATTGACCAGATACCTTTCTCTCTTAAATCCTTCAGGACAGTTACTAAGTAATTAAAAAAAAATTTTTTTTGTATGCCCAGGACCTAGCAGAATGCCTAGCTGCAGGTTGCTAAATAAATGTTTACTAAATTGCACTGAATCATCTCAGCTGTGGAAAGGGAGAGCTTCTGTCCAAAAGCATAATTTAGGTAACTCTCTTTCCTTCCTAGAATTGCCAGGGCATATTGAGAAAAGCAGATGACAATAATAATAGTTCAGATTTCTAGTTTGCAAAGCACTTTCCTTACTACAAACCTGTAAGGTACATACTGTGAGTAGTATCACCCCCATTTTATAGATGAGAAAACTTAGGCTCAAGAAGGCTATAAGTAACTTCTTCAAGGTTGCACATTCTGAGCTAGAATCTGAACTCAGTGCTAGACTTGAAGTCAGGGTTCAAATCCATTCTCGGATTCCTTCTAGCTTTGTGATCCTGAACAAGTCATCTGTCTTCCTCAGTATCCAAATCTGTAAAATGAAAGGGTTGGACTCTATGGCCTCTAAGATCCCTTCTGGCCCTAATTCTGTGATCTTTTAACTCCAATCCAGTATTCTTTCAACTATAACAACTAGAATGTGTATCTTTCCCCACAGTCAAGTCAGGTACTGTGCTAAGATTAAAATACCATAATGTTCAATTTGAAAATCTCAACATTCAAGACAGATAAATCAGGGGCTGATCATTATAAATGAATTCATTCTTCCCTTGGAATATTTAAATGCTGACTTACAAAGGGCTTAATTAACAGGGGAGAGGAGGCATGTGATAATTTTCTTAGATAAGCTTGTGGTAAGGAGGGCAGTGGTATCTCAAGAGAAGCATCCTACAGTCACCTGATATCTTATCTCACAATGATAAAAAAGGAGTAAAAAGAATATGAAATTAGGTTTACAAAATCCAGCCTGCAGCTTATTTTTTTTTTTGAGAAGTCATACTATTGGGTAAGATTAGCACTCTGTTCATAGTGTTTACTCACTGGCGCACCATATTATGCCAGTTTCTCTTTTCTGTTAGGTATCCTGGAAATTCAGGTAGGTCTAGGTCAAAGTGGTCAAAAGTGGTCAAAGGCTTCAGTGGTCAATGCCACTGAAGCAAGTGTCCTCTTCTATCCTTCAGAAACTCTCTCCCTCTCTTCTCATCAGCCACATCTATTCACTTTACTGCCAGGCCTACCCATTGCCCTTGTACCCCCATGCTCCATCTTGCCTTCTTGCCTTAGTTCTTCCCACCCAATTCATGCCCGATCTCCTTCCTTTCCTTTTATAAACCCTACCTGTCCATCAAAGAATAAATAAAGACCTGCTCTTTACTATGTGACCTGAGCAAGTCACTGGACCTCAGCTTCTAGGATTTAAAATGAGACCACTGAACCATAAGATATCTAAAGTTTCCTCAATGCTCAGTCTATTATCTCCTGAATCATATCTCCTTCATGAGGCTTTCCATCCCACACCCAGATTTTTCTTTTCAAACCCTACAGCACACGTAACTTATACTTGTTTTGTCTCCACACCTAGCCTCTAAGTACCTTGAAGTTAATAACAAAAGTCCTCTCTGTGAGCTAAGCACATAGTAGGATCAGGAGTAAGTCTAACCCCATCATTTTATACATAAGGAGGTTGATTAGAAAACCCCACTGAATGGAAATTAGGCGCCAAGGAGGTTGGGACAAGTCCTAAGTTGCAAATCCAAGACCTCTAATTCCCAAATTCAATGTTCTTGCTGCATACCAACTAGGTTCTTGAAAAGTGTTTTTTATCAAATAATTGATGGATGCCAGGGACTAAGTCATAGATCATACAATGTGGGAGGTGGGAAGCAAAACCAACATCATATTAAGTTCAAACCCCTGACTGTTGTTGTTTGTTGTTGAATGAATGAATGAACAGAACATTTAGTCAGGGTTTTGTTTTTTTTTTGCAAATAACTGGGGATAAGATAGAAAAATAAGACAATCCTTGTTCTCAAGGAGTTCACACGTTAATTGTGGTGACTGCACCTGTGGAAAATTTGAGCTGCAAGTAAGATGGAAAATGTCTCATGGTCCTTAGAATATAGTAACAAAATAGACAGAAATGCTTCTTCTTTAATGTCATTGCTGTTGATAAAATCGTATTGATGTTTGACACTGAACGACTGACACTGGTAAGGAGTACAGAGGCAAGAGCTTTCTTTTCTGGGTCTTCAGAAACTGGGGCTAGAGCACCTCCCAGAACCATCGCCAGGCTTTGTGTCTACAAGGGTTGCTTCCCAAAATGATGGCTGAGGGCACTGGGTTGGGAGCATTGCTTTTCCCAAGGCTCTTGGGTTTAGGATTCTGGAGTGTCTCCACTGGCATCTGAGGGGAGATGGTGGTCAAGGTAGTGGTGGTAATTTGACTCTCCTGGAACATACTGCCTCATGTCTTTCCTTCGGGGTGTCCTGCTGCTTCTGCTATGCTGGCTTGCCAACTATTATTGATTATTGTACAGACCTATCATTTTACTAGTATAGGGAATATGAAGAAAATCTCTTTACTTATGGTAGATTGGAAGTTACTTTGCAACCTATAGTCACTAAAGGTTCCATGAAGCACTACAATGTTAAGAGATTTGCCCAGGGCAATACAGCCAATTTGTGTCAGAGGTTAGTGTTTTATTCATACTTTGAGACCATTGTTAAAATCATTGGACAATATTTCTCCTTTTGAAGATATAGGATAGATTTAAAACTAAAAGAAACCTTGGAGTTCATTTGGTCCAATCATTTTCATTTTCCAAATGAAGAAACCGAGATTCAGAGAAGGGAGGGCCCATCAAAGATCCTAAAGGTATTAAGTTGCTGAGCCAAGATTTAATTCCAGGTCCTCTGACTGCAGACCATCTGCTTATAGCACCTTCTCTATCTCCTGCTTGCATCTTCTACTGTTCCCTCTAAACTGTTAGTATTCTTTCCCTCCTCAAAAAATTGTTTATATACTTACCTATTTATAAGTTGTATCCACCTAGTATGACATACAATCCCCAAAGACAAAGCTTTTTCTTTCTTTCTTTATATCCTAGCATATGCACATAGAACACAGTAGCACTCATTAAATGTTTATGGGAATGTAAATGGAAAAACAGCAACAACAAAATCGAAACTGAATTCTATGAAATTATAAAGACCAAGTGTATAAGAGAATACACAGTCCTGTCTTCTTCACAGAAGTAGGGAACTATAGGATTAGAACACGATCATATAGTGACAGAATTGGTTTATATTTTTGCTAAACCCTTTACTTTGTTATAAGGGATGGCTCTCTGGGAGTGGTGGGAAAGAAAATAAATTAGAAAATAAAAGTGAAGTTAAAAAAATCAATAAAAAATTTAAATTAAAAAATACCTATTAGATTGGATTGGATTGGGATAAGATATTTCCCCTTTGCTTAATTCAAAACTTGGCTCATAATTTTTCTCTTTTTGCATTATAAGCAGTGGAGAAATATTAGAAGCTTTCTCAATAAATGCAAAGCAAAGATGATGTTTTCCTGATGTTTGTTTATAAAGAACTAGAAATATTAGTGATAGGAGTAGGACAAGAGAAAGCAATTTAAGGCATAAACATATGCAAAGAGAAGACAAAACTATCTCTATTTGCCAAAAACATTATTTACTTAGAAAACCCTAGAAAAGCTGCAAAGTAACTGAGACAATAGCTTTAGTAAAGTAACAAGGTACAGAATAAACCCACAAAAATTAACAATGTTTCTCTATAGCAATAACAAAATCCCTGAGGACAGTAATAGAAAGGAAGTCCCTTTCAAATTAACTACATAATATCTTTGAGTCAGTTGACCAAGATATACTGAAGACATATAGATACAATTGAAAACACTCTTTGAAGGAATGCAGAATGGATCTAGTGGGCCCTCTGTGACTCATTGCCCGCCCCTGCTGATATAACCCCCATCAAGAAGCTAAGAAAGGTACCAGAGGAGGAGGCTTGGGCAGATCTGTCCTGTTCCTCCCTGCCACAACCCAGTCCACTCCATATCCAAGATTCAAAATGAACTAAATATGGGAAGATGGGGAAGGGGGGAAATGGTGGATGGTACTGACAGCTTCGTTAAAAACATTGACAAGAAACACTTGAGCTCCACTGCAAAGAGGTAGAACCCACATAGGATATTAGCAAAACACTGGTCGATTGGTTAAGAGTTACATCAGATTGTGGAGAACATTTATGTGGGTAAAAAAATATGGCAGTATTCCTGCATGGATTTTGGTTTTCTTTTTTTCTGGTCATAATCTTACCTCTCCCTACTTCTCATTCCTTATAAACCCATTCTTTGCCCTCCCCACAACTTCCAATCCTTTCATCTCTCAACACTATTTAAGGTTACCCTTGACCTGGATATACTTCTCTTCCCTTCCCAATCTTGGCAAACCAGTTCAACCTGACACTATCCTCTCCTCTTGATTGTCTTGTTGCCTTGTTTCCTTGCCCTATCATCAATCATGCCTCCACCAAACCTCAGCCTTGGGTTACTCTTACCATCTGCTTCCTCTACTTCTATTCACCCGCTGCTGAATAAAACAGGAGGAAATGGTGAAACTGTGCTGAGACCATTACAAATTTATGCTAATTTTAACCAGTCATTCACTACAGCATAGTAATGCTATTACTCCTTCTTAATTCATTCTCTATCCCACTCACCACATAAGCTACTCCAAACCTTTTCTCTCTTCTGAAGACTCCCATAATAAGACCTACTTTTTCACTCACTCTCTACTGAGATCTGTCCTTGCCTTGGACTTCATTGAAAACACTCAGATTTATTGGCCAAGAGCTCACCCTCATCTCACATCCCCCTGACATTGTCCTCTACTCTCTCTTCCTCCAGTCTAGTGCCTGATGATAAGGTGACCCTTCAACTTACCAAGGCCAAACCTTCTATAGTGGGGACCTGGGGGTCCATTGGATCTGTGGGGTAGATTTCATATCTGTGAACTTAAGATGGGAAAATATAATATAACATGTTATATAATGTCACATATCACCTAACAACATTATAATATACTTTCACTAACCTTTGGTTGCCTTTGTAATGCTATGGTTTTTTTTTTTTTGGGTTTTTTTTTTGTACTGAATATGGTGACTTTATTGATGGTACACAATACAGAACTCTAGGCTTCTCCCCCTACTACAGGGGTGCATTAGAACAAGGTTGTAGATGGGACATGAGATCCCTAGTACAGGAACATATGTTAGGAATGTGGGCTCCCCAGTGGTGGACCAGGTCTTTTGGGCTGGGGATGAAGATCCACTTTACTCCTTGGAGGCCATGTAGACCATGAGGTCTACTACACGGTTGCTATAACCATACTCATTGTCATACCAGGAAATGAGCTTGACAAAGTGGTCATTGAGGGAAATACCAGCGCCAGCATCGAAGGTAGAAGAGTGAGTGTTGAAGTCACAGGATACAACCTGATCCTCTGTGTAGCCCAAGATGCCCTTCAGGGGTCCCTCTGATGCTTGCTTCACTACTTTCTTGATATCATCATATTTGGCAGGTTTCTCCAGGCGGCAGGTCAGATCCACAACAGATACATTGGGAGTAGGAACACGGAAGGCCATGCCTGTGAGCTTCCCATTCAGCTCAGGTATGACCTTGCCTACAGCCTTAGCAGCACCAGTGGAAGCAGGGATGATGTTTTGGGCAGCACCACGCCCATCACGCCACAGCTTACCAGAGGGGCCATCTACTGTCTTCTGGGGAGCAGTAATGGCATGGACTGTAGTTATGAGTCCTTCCACAATGCCAAAGTTGTCATG
>CM053593.1:180830187-180857566 GCA_028646575.1 Pseudocheirus occidentalis
TGGCCACAATGTCTACTCCACCTGAGGTGAACGCAGCCCTGGTCACCAGGCATCCAATACGGCCAAATCCGTTGATTCCAACCTTCACCATCTTGTTTCAGGTATTCGATTGAAGCAGCAGAACCTGGCACAGAGCTGGGAGAAAAGCCCTATGGTTTTTTTTAAAAATATTATGTTGGGGTTTTTTTTTTGACCCTTTTTGCTTCCATAGGTTTCCCCAGACTGCCAAAGTACCGTAGATGACAAACACAAAGTTTAAGAACTCCTGCTCCAAATGTACACTTGGTCCAATTTCCTCCCACCTTTCTCCGGAAACTTTATCCCACCATCATCCCTATTCTACCTGTAATATCTATCTCTACTGTTCAATCTAATACTTATAATAATTCAGTCCAATAATCTAATATTCAGTCTCTCCCTATCTACTGTCCCCTTCACTGCTGTGTACAAGCACAACATGCGGTTTCCATCCTTGAGAAATTCTCACTAGATAGTTATGATTCAACACCTCTCCTCCCTTTTTCAGATATATTGAGAAAGCTGTCTTCCACTTCCTCTCCTTTAAACTTTCTGCAGTCTGGCTTTATCATTCAACTGAAACTGCTTTCTTCAAAGTTACCAATGATCTCCTGATTGTCAAATCTCAGCCTTTTCTCAATCCTTATCCATCTTGACCTCCCCTTCTGACTTCCAGAGCCTCTTCGTGGCTTACTCTATTGATCACCTTCTCTTCTTGGCTGCTTCTTCTTCTCTGGGTTTTCATGATGCTGCTTTCTTGGTTCTATGTCTGGCAGCTCTTTCTTATTCTCTTTTGCTGGATTCATGTCATGCCCACTCATCTCAGATTTTCCCCAAGGCTCTATCCTAGGTCTTTTTTGCTTCTCCTTCTATACTCTCTCACTTATTGATCTCATCAGCTCTCATGGTTTTATCTCTTTGAAGATATTTCTCAGATCTGTTGAGATAGTCTTAGTTTTTCTCCTGAGCTCCAGTCCCACATCACCAACTGCCTGTTAGATATCTCAAACTTCACGTCCCATAGGCATCTAAAATTCAACATGTCCAAAACAGAATTCGTTATCTTTCCCCCCCTCCAAACCTCATCCCTCTTCCAAACTTCTCTATGACTGTTGGAAGTCACCATCATTCTTCTGATCATTTACATTCAAAATCTCAATGTCATCCTCAGCTCCTTTCTCTCATTAGTCCCAAATATCCAGTTGCTACAGCTTGTGATTTATTTCTCTATAACACCTCTCACTCATGTCCCCTTCTTTCCATTCACATAGCACCACCCTTTTTCAGGCCCTCATAACCTCTCACCTGGACTACTGTAATAGCATCCTAATTGTGTTCCTTACCTCAAGTCTCTCCTCACTCCAATCCAATCTCCAGAATGGCCTAAATAGTTTTCTCAAGTGTAGTTCTGATCATGTCATGCTCCTACCCAGTAAATGCTAGTGGCTCCCTATTATTTCCAAGTTCAACTATAAAATCCTCTGACATTTTAAGATCTTCACAACCTGCCCCCTTTCTACCTTTTAAAATTTTTTTACATTCTGCTGCCCTCCATATATTCCTTGATCTAGCCACATTAGTCTTTTTTTATATTTCCAGTCTAAAGACTGGAAAACATATTTGTAGGTTTTGTATATTTCCAACTCCATTTCCAGGCTCTGTGTCTTTGCATTGGCTGTTCCTCATACCTGATATGCTCATCCCATCCTAATCCTCCTTTAAGACTCAGCTCAAGTGCTCCCTCCTCCAGGAGACTTTTCCTGGTCTCCCCTCCTTACATCTGTTAGTGCCATCCCTTCTAAGGTTACCTTCTACCTTCTCTCTACTTATCTTGCATATTGTAATTTATATATGTTATCTTCCTAATTAGGGTGCAGTTCTCTACCCTCAAGTTTTGACTTTTCTTTTGTGTCCAAGGCTCTTAGCACGCTGCCTGGTGCATAATAAAGAACTTAATAAATGTTTGTTCATTTATTGTTGTCTCAGGAGAAAATGCAGTCCTTCTAGAAGAAACAAACATGGAGAAAGAACGTGACACTCCCCTCCAGCAAGTATTTATTGAGAAAAACCTGAAAGAACAAAAGAAGGAGCAGGAGGCTAAGCAAGAGGCAGAAAAGCTGCAAATTCAAATGCTTAAGGACTGGGGTCTCTCTATTCCCCGTGCAGATCCTTTGGGTGAGTATTAGGTAAACATTGCTCTCCTAGGGAGTAGGATCTGCCACTAAGATTTATGCAATGTAAATTACATATACACATTGGATTGGAGATTGGAGAGTTTGGGGAAATGGTTTTTATTTTGGATTCTTAGTTTTACAATTGATCCATGAAGAAATCAAGTGACCTTATTAATTTTTATAAAGACCATTATTTAAATAGTCATGAATTCCCCTCCCCCACCATGTGTGGAACCAGCAACTACTTCCATTAGACCATGTAGAAAAACTCTTGATTTAGTTGTAAATAAACTATGTATCTCAAAACTATACAAAAAAGAAAACTTAAATTGAAGTCACTCTTCATGACTGGTCTATATGGGCCAATATAATAAAAATAACAATACTATTTAAATTAATTGGCAAATTTAATGCTAGACCAAACTACCAAGGGGATACTTTATAATACTAGGCAAATAATAACAAAATTCTTAAGAAAGCACAAAATATCTAGAATCTCAAGAGAAATCATGAAAAAAAAATAGGAATGAAAGGGGAATAGCAATTCCAGAAATCATCATCAAAACTATTTAGCAAATGTCTAAAAATAGAAAATCAAATCAATGGAATAAATTAAAGGAGAATCAGAAGCAATTATCATTATTAATGGTAACAATAACAATATTTATATAGCACCTTAAGGTTTATAAAGCTCTTTACGAGTAAGATCTCCTTTGAACTTCACACAAACCCTGGGAGTAATTGTTATACCCACTTACAGATAAGGAAACCATGAGTGAAAGAGACTGATTGACAACCCCGCATCACACAGCTATTAAGAGTCTGAAGCAGGATTCAAACTCAAAATTCTTTTCAGTATAACAATGAACTGCCTCAAGTGAACTCGATAAGGCATTGTTTCAAAAATTGGAGAACATCCAATACTTGGGGAAAGACTACCTATTTGACAAGAACTGCTTAAAAAAAATATAAAGAAGTCTGGCAGAAATTAGTTTTTGACCAGCATCTTAAACCACCCACTATAATAAACTCAAAGTGAATACTCAACCTCAATAATAAAGTTCACACCACTTAAAAAAATTGAAGAGAATCAGATCAGGGAGCTTTCACAACTATAGCTGATGGGAGAATTCTTAACCAAATAAAGGAAAGAGGCAATCACAAAAGATGAATGGGATAATTAAGATTACATAAAATTGAAAACCCTTTAAAAAAAACAGCTGGGTTTCCCTAAATACCCTGGTCTGGAAGTACAGCAGCCACTCATGGCTTCTATCCCATGGTGGGGAAGGGAGGGACGGGACCAGAGAGAATGTCCTGAAAACTCACTCTATTTGGTTCAAGAATCAGTTAGCCCACTGTACCTCAGAATGCCTGAGCTCAAGAGATTCCCCAGTTCAGTCTTCCCAGTAGATGGGATTATAGGCAAACACCACATACAAATTAAAATGAATACGAGGAGGAAAAGAATACAGTTGCTGATTACCAAATGAGACAATATGTGTAAAGCACTTTGAAAGTCTGAAAAGCACCATATAAATGTTAGAAATTATTGCTAACTGCTTGATGTTTCTATTGGAGGAAAAATCTCTTACATCAACTATGTCTAATAAGGGTCTGATATCCAAGATATATAGAAACTAACACAAATATACATAGCAGAGTTGATCAAGGGAATCCTTAAACAGCTGAATCCCCCAATTCACTTGATGAAATTATAAGGCATAGACCTTTGTCAAAAAGGGGCACATCCATCAATTGGGAGATGGCTAAACAATTTATGATATATTAATGTAGTGAAATATTATTTTGACAATAAAATGATGAAGGGGATGGTTTCAAAGAAACCTGGAAAGACTTAAATGAACTACTGCAGAGTGAAAGGAGCAGAAAGAGGAGAAAATGTATTCAATAATAACATGTTTTTAAAAATTTGAAAGCCTTAAGAACTCTGACCAATATAATACTCAACTACAGTTCCAGCACCTCTGGACAAAGGTGATGGGGTTCAGAGTGCAGAATAAGAAATACATTTTCAGTTGAAGATAATGTGGAAATTTGTTTTGCTTGACTATGTATATTTTTTTTATTTAGGTTTTGTTTTTCATTTTTTCAATGGGAGGAGGTGGAAGGGAAAGGGAGGATAGTGATAGGGTCATAAATGAAAGAAAGGGAGGAAAGAAGGACCATTGAAGTATTTTTAAAAATACATAGAACAGAAAGAATGCCAGGAGGAAACACAGATAAGCAGATAAATTCGACGTCTAACTTTTAAAGTTATTATATAATTAAAATGAAAAGCAATATGTACATAATAAATATTTGCAATTTCATATACAATCTTTTTTCTGTTCTACTTTGTATGTGGAGATTGTGTAAATCATGTAAATGTGTAAATCATTTTATTTGGTGATTTTTAAGTATGAAATAAAAAATAAGATAAAAAAGAAAGGAGAACCTCCTAAGAAGCTGGACATGCATCTAGCTCCCTTGCTGAAGGACAAAGCATACTCCCTTGCTGGGATGATGTTGTACTGCTGTATCCCCTGTACATAGGACAATGCCAACCATATAATAAACAACGAATATTTCTCAAATTGAACTGAACTCTTCTAACACTGAATGAAGCAAAGGAGAGAGTGATGAATTTGTGGTCAGAGGACCTGTGTTCAAACCCCTGCTCTACCACTTGCTACTTAGGTTTTCAGGCAAGTCACTGAACTTTCATGAACCAGTTGGTCTAGACACCCTAAAAGCTGCCTCCTAGCTCTAAATCTCTACTCCTATGAAAGACATGGAAGGAGTGCTGTTTGAAAGCAGTGAGCCTGGGTGTGCACCTTTCACTGTGGGATCTTAGATAAGTCATGTGAACTTTCTGAGCCTCAGCTTCCTTATCTATACTTAATATGAGAAAGTGTTCCACATGATCTCAGTTTCCTTCCTGCTCTACATGCTATGAAATGATTCCTATGACCTTTAAGCTTCCCCACTTGCTCGTGCCTACAGCTCCTACTCTGCCAAGAGTGGGTAAAGTGGGTCCCTCCACTTCTCTGTATTCTTTTAGTCCATCAGCTTCCTACAAGCTTCATTTATCTCCCTCCCAGACTATTCTCCCATGGTCAGTCATTTTAACATAGCCCTCACAACAATCCCTCCCTTGAACTCCAGTGTTGTTGTCCAGTCATTTTTTTGTGTGTCACATCCAATCAACTCTGTGTCTTGGCAGAGACACTAGTGATTTGGCATTTCTTTCTCCAGCTCATTTCACAGATGAGGAACTGAGGGAAAGAGGGGTAAGTGACTTGTCTAGTATCACACAGCCAGGAAGTATTTGAAGCCAGATTTGAACTCATGAAGATGAGTCTTCCTGACTTGATCCACTTCCCCACCTAGCTGCCCTAGACTCCAATAAGTTCCAGCCAATCTTCTGAATGAATCAAACTCACCGTCTCCTACTCTCTATCCTAGGCTGCTGAGCAAAAATGGGGAGTGACAGTGTCACAACACTAACTGAATCCAAGGTCAATGCTATCTAACCCACATGGGGCACTCCTTGTTGTGCTACTAAGGAATTTTTGTTCATTTTTGGTCGAATTCTCTATCTCACCTATTTACTAAGAAAAGGACTAGATTTTGGGGTCAGAGGACCTACGTTTGAATCCAATCCGATCTTAGACAAATTGTTTGCTTTCAATGAATCCAGTCTCTTCGTTTGAAAAACAGGGGGTGGGGCTGAATTAAGATGATTCCTACAGCCTTAAGTTAGCTCCAACTGTATGATCCAATGATACTGAAAATAACAATAGCCCTCTATCTCAAATGCGTATGTTCCTATCTAGGAACAAAGCAGGTGCCTATTGATTAGAAAATAGTTAAATGATATGTATCATATGAATGTAAAAGAACATTACTACATAGTAAGAAAGAAAGAATAGAGCACCTGGGTCTGGAGTCAGGAAGAACTGATTTCCAATCCTGCCTCTGACACTTACTAGCTGGGTGACCCTGGGCAAGTCACTTAACCCTGTTTGCCTCTGTTTCCTCATCTGTAAAATGAACTGAAGAAAAATGTAAAACTACTCCAATATCTATCAAGAAAACCCTAAATGGGGTCACAAAGAATCAGACACAACTGAAATGACTGAACAAAAACCAAAAAAAAAAAGCCTAAAATTTTGGAAGACTTATGAACTTTTGCATAGTGAAATAGACATAATGAAAATAGACAATGGCTAAAATAGAAGCCAGATTCTGAGTAATTAAAAAACCAGTAATGGCGATGAAAAACAGATAATGAAACATATAGCCTTCCTCACAGTAGAGAAGTGAGGTGTTGCTAGGGTGCACTGTGGTATATATTGTCAAATGCAGTTCTGTATTGAGTGGGGGGTTTTTGTTTGTTTTTCTTGTTACAAGGGAGGGTTTGATCTGTACGCAGAAGGATTTTTTGTTTGTTTCAAGAAATGACTGATGTAAAGACACAGAACATTAATTTTTTTAAAATGTGCATGTTAAAGTTTAAAATTTATCAGTAAATGTAATATAGTAAAGCTTAAAACTACACTAAGACTTTTGGGACATCCTATATTTGTGTGTGTGTGTGTGTGTGTGTGTGTGTGTGTGTGAGGCAAGTATACATGTACAGGTATATAAATAATATCTTCACTTGTCTTCTCTTCCCTACCTACATGTGACCTTGGGCAAGTCATTTCCTCTTCTCTGGCCTCAGCTTCTACCTCTATAAAATGACAAGTAGTTTCTAATGCCCTTGTGTCAGCTCTAAATCCTATGGTTCTCTGAGTCTCTGATTCTCCTGACTTAGAAAGGTTCTCCTCTCTTTCTTGATTTCTCCAACCATCCTCTTGATGGGGATCATAAATTTAGATCTGGAAGGGATCTTAAGAGGTCCTGGAATCCAACCCTCTCATTTTATAAATCAGGAAACTGAAGTCCTAAAAGGTTTCAGTGACTTCTCCAGGGTCACATGCTGGTGTCCAAAGTGCAAATCAAACTCATCTTCCTAAGTCTTGCAAGACCAGCACTCCATCAACTATGCTCCAGTGCTTCTCTCAGGCTCAAAAGAATGGTTCCTGTGTTTTGTATCACCATTTGGGCTTGGAGGTCACAGAGATCTACCTCCATCTTTTATTTTTTAAAAAGTTTTATTGATGTGCTTTGTTTTTATGTTACAAACATTTCCAGATTATCCCCACATATCTCTTTTAATAGAGTAAAACAATTAAGCAAAACAAAATAGTGATCTCCTCTGAAAATATATTCAACATTCTACTTCTGTAGCCCTTCCCCATTTTTAAGTGTTTTTTTTTAAAATGAAGCTAAATCTATTTTCTCTCCCTCCTACCCACTGCCTACCCCATTGGAAAAATAAAGAAAAACAAAATTTCTTGTAATAAATATGCATAATTAAGCAAAACAAATTTCTTTCTTGGCTGTGTATAAATGTAAATATACATCATTCTGACCTTAAATCCATCATCTCTAAAGCAGGAAGCAGATAGCAAGTTTTATTGTTAGTCCTTCGGAATTTTGGATGGTCATTTCATTGATCTTCACTTTCACAGTTTCCAAAAATGCTTGTTACTGTTATTGTTAAAGGGTTCTCTTCATTTCATTCTTTATTAGTTTATAAAAGTCTTCAAAATAAATCATGGGTTTAAAAAAAAATATATATATATATATCTTATAATCTTCTGGTTCTGTTCCCTTCACTTTGCATTAGTTCATTTGTCTTTCCATGTCTCTTCAAAGTCACCTACTTCTTCATTTTCTCCAGCGTAATAGCTTTCCATCACAATTTATTCAACCATTCCTCAATCTTGGGATCATCTCTTTAGTTTCCAGTTGTTGTTGTTTTTTTTTTTTTGCCAACACACGCACACACACACACACACATATCTGCTATAAATGTTTTTGTACATATAGGACCTTTTCCTATTTCTTTGATCTCTTTTTTGACCTCTAACTAGGTCAAAGGGCATAGGCTATTTAATCTTTCATGCATAATTTCAAAATGCTTTCCATAATGGTTATCTATTCACAGGTTCAGTAACAGTGTATCAGTGGTCCTGCTTTCTGCCCCCTCCCCACATCATTTTATAGATGAGAGAACTAAAGCTCAAAAGTTAAGTGACTGGGGCGGCTAGGTGGCGCAGTGAATAGAGCACCGGCCCTGGAGTCAGGAGTACCTGAGTTCAAATCCGGCCTCAGACACTTAATACAAAAAACTAGCCGTGTGACCTTGGGCAAGTCACTTAACCCCAACTGCCCTCCAAAAAGCAAAAAAAAAAAAAAAAAGTTAAGTGACTTGTCCAAAATCACACAGATAAGTAAGCAGCAAAGTCAGAATTTGAACCTAGGCTCTTTCCCTCCAAATCTAGCATTTTTTCCACTCTAATGCTGACTTAGGAAAGAGAGTATATAATATACTCAGAGTCAGAAGAGACCTAGATTTAAATACTAAGTCTATCAGGATTCTGATTTATTTAATACAAGACTAGCTGTGTTATGATAGGCAAGTCACAACCTCATTGAGCCTCAGTTTCTTCATCTGTAAAATGAAGATAATAATACCTATGGCACCTACTTCATAGGATTGCTGTAGAGAGAAAATGTACAGGAAGCACTTTGTTTTTTATAAAGTGCTAAATAAAGAGCAAATCTTCTATGGCCATCTGGACTGTTCTCCATCATTCCTGTATGAACTCAACAAAGACGTATCAAGTTTTTACTATGTATTATGGTAAGGAATGTAACTATCTCCTCTTTCTTGCTCTTTAAATCTCTCCCCTACAGGCTCCTTCCCCTCAACTCACAATATGCTCATGCCTCTAGAAAAAAGGAAAGAAGAAGGAAGGAAGGAAAAGAGAAAGAAAGGACAGAAATAAGAAAGCAAGAAGAAAGGAGAGAAGGAAGGAGGGAAGGAAGAAAGGAAAGGGGAAAGAAGGAAGGAAAGAAGAAAAGAAGGAAGGAAGGAAGGAAGGAAGGAAGGAAGGAAGGAAGGAAGGAAGGAAGGAAGGAAGGAAGGAAAGAAGGAAAGAAGAAAAGAAGAAAGGACTTTTCCTTATATCCTCAGACTACCATACCATGTTTTTTTTTCCTTTCACTGTCAAACTTCAACAAGGAATAATTTACACTCACTACCCCCCTTTTTTCACCTCCCACTTATTCCTTAAAATCTGGTTTCTGTCCTCATCACTCTACTGAAAATTGCTCTAAGGTCACCAGTGACCTCTTAATTAACAAATCCAATGAATTTTCTCAGTTTTCATTCTCCAGAACCTCCTTGCAGCTTTTGATACTGACAACAACCCCTTCCTTCTTAAAAAAATATTCCCCTTTGCTTTGCCAGACATCTTCCTGGCTATTCTCCCACCTCTTTGACCATTCCCTATCTGTCTTAAATTGGTACCTTCTCTTCTTTGGATAAAATTTGCCTCCAACCTTGAATTCTTCTCTTGAGCTATGCCTCTTTGCTCCTATGGAATAAAATCCTACTAAAAAAGAGTTCCAGCTCTTTGGGTTGATATTCAAGACCTACACTTTGCCCCAATCCATATTTCTAACTTTATCTTCTACCACTCCTGTACCCATCCCTTATAAAGACAGCTTACCTGCCCCCATCTCTGAACCTTTGGTTATGCTGTTCCCTTTGCCTAGAATACCCTTCTGTCTTCACCTATAAAGACTCTAGTCATCCTTCAGGTTCCAGTTCAAATTGTCATGTCCTTCATGAAGGCCCCCTAGTTACCCTAGAAAGAGTGAGCCCTTCCCCATGAACCCTCCTGGCACTTCGTACCTCACTTAGGATATCTTAGTCCTTATTTATGCCAGTCTTATTGTCCGTGCTAGATTATGAATTCCTCAAAGATGAGACTTAAACACCTTTGTATTTCCCACAGTGCTTTGCCAACAGTGAATATGCAATAAATCTTTGATGAATAAATGAATGAATGAGTTAATGAATGGATGCTAAAACAGGAATGTGCCAGATCCTTGCTGAGCCCCTCTGCTCTTGGGTTTTATGCTGAGTGAAGCAAAAATACCTTAAGCCACTGGAAGCCCAAAGCTCAGCAAAGAAACTCCTTAGAGTACTGAGATCTAGGAGAAAAAGTAACCATGTGTGATGGAATAGCAATTCGTGAAGCTCTGGTCTGGCTAGGTGACATCATGACCTGGTGATGAGAAATCTTTTCAGTTCCAGACAAGTTCTATACTGGCAGCCCTGGACACCCTCCAGAGGAGGAGAAGCCAATGTAGATATCACTGGAGAAGGAAAGAGAAGTGATGCCAAATTCTCTCCCTCTGGGTTCTTCTTCCCTCCCTTACCTATTTATTTCCTGCTAACTTCTCAGTGTGTGCCATTATTTCCTCTTTATTGTCTAGCACAAAAATTTAAACTTCTTTCTCAGCCTCACATTGTGTGTCACACATAGACCTGACTATCCACAACTTTACCACTTCTGGAAATGACATATGCTGAGCAGGTAAAACCAGAGAGAGTCTTTGGAAGGGGGTGTCCTCTTGCAGGAAGAGTATGAGAATTCACTCCTCTCACACCCCCTTCTCCAGCTTTTTTGCCCTGGCTTTCATCAAACCAAAGTAAGAATGCTGCTCCATCCCTTCCTGCTCTTCCCTGCCCCACCCCCAGTCACCAGATATCCCAGACTTCTCCACATCTTTCCTTCACAGCCATTTTCATAATCTATGCAGTAGCAACTCTGAGGAAAGGAAGAGATCTGAGATAATATGGTTAATGGAAAAAAAACACTGACTCTGGAGCCAGAAAACTTGAATTTTAATCCTGGATCTCCTACTTATTACCTAGATAGCTGTGCACAAGATCCTTTTCACCTTTCTGTACCTTATGTCCCCTCTCTGTAAAATGAAAGGCTTGTACTAGAGAATCTTTAAGATTGCTTCCACTTCTAAATTATATGATCCATTGTTTCTCCAACCCCTCCCCTCCAAGTATTTTCAGGAAAGGAGAGAAGAGAGAGAGAGAAGAGGAGAGGAACAGGATACAACAGGAGAGGAAGTGCTGAGGAGAGAGGAGACTGCATTTGTACACTTTGTCAGGCAACTGCCACCTAGCTATGACCAGAATGTGCAGAGAACATAGCAAGGACAAACTTGCCCCAAATCTTGGTCCTCTAGGAAGCTGAGTGCTATTGGTATCAGAGGCATTAAAAGAGGAACTCTGGACTTGGAATGGAAGTTAAAGAATGCAGTCTAGGCATAGCCCTTATTTTTAAAGAGAAGAGTTTGGAGATTAAAGGTAGACTGAGGAAGGGGAACCATGTTTCTGATGCAAGTTCACAAAACTATAAATTTAGAAATAGAAAGTACCTTAGAAGTCATATAATCTAACCTTCTCTTTTTGCAGATCAGGAAAAAGGAAAAACCACTTGACCAAAGTCACATGGGTTGTAAGTAGAACAAGTATTTGACTCTAGATATAACAAACTTTCCATTCTACCATTCTTCTTTCCTCTTCCTTCCCAGCTTAATTTCTTCCAGGGTCTGGCAAATATTTCCAAGATCTATTATTTCATCCCATCTTTTCAGATTAAATTCCATTCACATCTGCCACAAATTCTTGTGGACCCTGCCCCTAATCATCACCTGATGGGCAATAAATTATTTGGTGATAGAAGTTTCCAAAAGCTGACCATTTTTACTAACCCCAGTAACTTTGCCTGGCAATATGATATAATATGAAGAGGACCCATTTAAGACAAAAGGGGGAGGGTGGTGCTAAATCCAAAGGCAACACCTTTCCCCACTTAAAACCTCACCTATAGAGACCCTTGGGGAAAAGACAGTCTATAAAATTTAGAGACGATATTCAGCCCATAACATCCCTCAGCCCATAACATCAACAAGTTCGAGTATATATAGAAATGATACTCAGCCCATAGCATCAACAAGTTCAGGTGTATATAGAAATGATACTCAGCCCATAACAAGTTCAGGTGTGTGTATACATACACACATACATACATATGTACGTACGTACGTATGTACGTACGTGCATACACACACATACACACATATATATAAATATATGAAAAGGTAAGTAGGTTCAAAACCAAACAAAACAAGAACCATCTGACCTCTGACTAAACTAATTTACAATGTTGCAGGAGAAAAAGGTGATTACTCACACAGCCAGATGTAGTTGCTGATGAATTATACTTAATGTTGCAATGTAATTGCAACCTATGTTCTTATGTATATTATATAAATTACATGTTTCATCATGCAATGGGTTGTTTGTTTTATTGATACACTTTTTTATTCCCATATGCTATTATACATATATTGTTATTACATATTATGTTATTCCTGCTAATGTCCCAATGTTTCCCCCTCCTCCTTTGCACACAGTGCAAGGATTGACATATTTGGGGATATACTGTTACTATGGATTTGATATACCCCCAAAATGATTTTTCAGGGACTGAAAAATTACCACTCATAGAGAGAAATAAGACCCCCAGTTTCAATTGCCTCCCACAGAGACTATGGATACTATTACTTTTTCTTTAAAAGGGAAGAGAAAGTTTAACTGTTATTCTGGAAGGAGTTCATTACTGTAGCCCAAGAGAGATGGTACCAGCAGAAAGCCTGAGAGACTGAGTGAGAATGAAGAGGAATTTTTTTAGAGAACCAAGTTTAACCTGGGCTATGAAGAAGACATGATGTGGAGATCCTGAAGAGAATTCTTAAGAGAATTTACCATACTATGAAAACTAAATTCTTGAGCTATCATTTCAGTGTCTGAGAAGGAATTGGCAGCTGCAGATAATAGTTAAAGGCTGTGATCTTTTTTATGTCAGAGCTGATATATTGTTAAAATATTTATATGTCTTTGTGTTTTTTTTACCTTGTTAATTAATTATAAAGACATCAGCTTTAACGTTATTGAAGCCTATGAGAGCAGAGGGTTTGAAAAAAAAAAGGAAGGAGTAAAGGTGTGTGTATACACATATATACATATATGAAAATTTCAATACAAACTAGTGACTATAGAATACCCATAGTACCATAGGACAAGAGATCTGGAAGAACCTTAAAGGTCACCTGGCCAAGCCCCTCATATTAGAGATAAGATGCCACAAAGATGAAGTATAGCTAATGTTGCTTTGTTTATTACAACCTATATTGTTATGTATTTTGTACGGATTGCCTATTTCACTATTCAATGAGTTATTTCTATTGGTTGTTACATCAATACAGGCAGTGTTATGTATGTATTATTCTATATACTTAATATTGCTACCGCTACATTCTTCTTGTCTGTACTGCTGAAACACGCACATGTATATATTGTATGTATAAATTACATATATGTTTTATAAATGATTTTCACCGTTATGTGTTTATTATACATGATATTAATGCCAATTTGATGTAACCCAATGATTTATTTTAGAGGGGGGAAGCCAAGGCAATTGGGGTTAAGTAACTTGCCCTAGGTCACACTGCTAGTAAGTGCATCAAGTGTCTTAGGCTGGATTTGAACTCAGGTCCTCCTGAATCCAGGGCTGGTGCTCTATTCACTGTGCCACCTACCTGCACCAATCCAATGGTTTTTAAGAGACTGAAACATTTTGGGCATGGGGAAAAAAGGTAACCCTAGTTTAAATGGCCTTCCCTACAGAAAATATAGATACTGTTATTACATCTTTAAGAGAAAATATAACATTGGGGAGTTAATTTACCTGTCATATAGGAACAGTTAACTGTCATGGTCTAGAGACTCTGTATGAAGCACAAAGAGAAGGTCCTTTCTTCAAGTGAGTTAATTGTCATGGAGAAAGAGTCTGAAGAGATATTTGAGAGGAATGAGTTTAACTCTTTTTCTGTGGAGAAGACATCTGGAGAAGAAACTTTTAAGTGCCATCCTTAGAAAGCAGAAAATTGTTAGAATTTGGTTTCAGCACTGAGGAACTGAGGAAGGGTCAGCAGTTGATAATAGGTGACTGGTAGTGATCTTTCTCATAAAGTAACTAGTGACTGAACAACCAATCTACGAAAGAAGGGCTCTAAGAGAGATATAGGTTGGGCCTCAAATGGTAGGAATAGCCTTTTTAATTTTTATTGATAAATTGTTTTGAAACATCACAGCCCAATTGAATGTCCCCACAATACACAATTGTGGGTAGGATTTCCATAGGTGAAGATAAAGGGTAGGAAGAAGATGGTAAGCAAAAACACATGGGGCAGGGAAGATGAAAATGTCATTGAATTTGACTCCTGGAAGGAACCTATAGAGATTGTATTTCAAGGAAGTATGAGCAGATCAGTTTGGTTGGAGCAGAGAGTTCAGCAGAGGAGTAGTGGGAGGTCATTATATTAGATCGTTTAGACAGCCTTGAATTCCAGGTTAATGGATTTAAATATTATCCAGTAGGCAATTGGGGGAAGGGGCTTGGAGCTAAATAATTTGGAGAGTTTTAAGGAGTAGAATGATAAAAGTAGAGCCACACTTCAGGAAAATTAAAGTGGCGGCAGCATATTGGGAGGATTATCAAGAGCAGAGGAAAAAGACTAACATGTAGAGAACAGTTAGAAGGTGATTACAATTGTTTTGTCAGAGAGGTAGAGGACTACAAGGGAAGAATGTTGAATATACTGTCAGAAATGGTCTCTGTACCCATTGTTAGTGTGTAAGGGTTTTTCTTTGATATAATGGAAGGTTTAATTTGGAGGGGGAAAAGAGGAGGGGTATATCTAAAAATGTGATGTAAAAATCAAAAGTTATCAGTAAAACTTTTTTTAACAGTCTAAGTATGAAAGATAAGGCAATGGAAATAAAAGAAAGTAGCAGGTGATAGATATTTTAATATTTGCTAGACTGGGGAGATGGGTGATGGGCCCTGGGGAAGAAGCTGGTGAAGCCAGAGCTTTTTCTTCTTTTTCCTTCCACTTCTACCTCCTTCCTCCCTGTCTTTCTTTGGCAGCCCTATCCAGTAACCTGTGAGTCAGGTACATATTGGGTTGTTGGCTTAAGGCAGCAGTTCTCAACCTGTGGGTTGGGGGGAGGGGTGTCAAATGACCCTTTCACAGGGTTCACAGAGGTCACCTGAGACCATCAGAAAAGACATATTTCCGATGGTCTTAGGAACCGAGACACCACTCCTCTATCCCTCTCCAGGCGGGTCTACCCACATGCAGATACACCCACATAAAAGTATTAAAGGGTCTCAGCATTGGTAAAGTTGAAAACCACTGGCTTATGGAGCAGTGGAGTCCATTTGGCTTCCTTACCACCTGAAGTATAAAAAGACTCAAACGAGTGGGAATTGGTGTCAGAGGATATACCTGAGTTCATGACTTAGCCTGACTCATTGCTGTGGTGACAGGAGGAGAATATATCCTTTTTTAGAAGCTGTATTCTTTTAATTTCCTATTATTAGTAAAGTCTTCTTTATTGCACTTTGTGGTCCACAAGTGGCCTGTTCCATTTTAACCCCCCAACCTGAATCACTGGACCAGCCTAACTATGGCCTAGTTCAATATTGTATGATCAACAAAACTCTTCCCAACTACCAGAAAACAATCCAAAGCTTATGGTTACCTGCTTATGTATCTAAACGCATGTATAAGTATTGTACACCACATACATAGGATGTACTCATGTGTGTATATATGTTACATGCATGTTATTTTTACACACGTGTGGTCAAAGCACAATCCATGCTACTACTAAGTCAGTAGGGGTGTTATTTTATATGTCCATACTTTTTTTTCCTATGGAGACATATTCAGGTATTTACTGATCATCAAGTAAAAGGTACTGATATATATTGAAAGGTGAACTCATTGTCTCCTGACCTAAACATTTCTGTAAATAGCACCACTGTCTTGTCCTTATTTTCAGTCCTTTTCTCTCCTCTTCCAAATCCAACCTCTTGGCTCATTGGGCTTCTTGACATTCCACTACCACTACCATATTCTAGGCCTTCATCATTTCATGATTAGATCACTTCAACAGCCCTCTCTACCTGATTCCTCTGATTCTGGCACCTCCTTGCTACAACTGAATCTGGAGAAGGCTGCTTAAGTAATCATACTCAAATACTGCTTTCATTATTAGCACATTCTCCTAAACTGACCTACAACGGCTCTCTTTGCCTATAGGATCAAATTTAAGTTCTTTTGCCAGGCCTTCATTCATTGCTTCCTCCCAATCCTTTCCATCTCCAATCTTTCTAATCTTTTATCTTCTCTGTTCAATAAAGTCCTTCTATTTAGCTTCTACATGTGTTAATTCCTTCAACAAACATGTATTGGAAACCAGCTATTCTTGAGACACTTTGCTGGCTGCTGGCAGGTTGAGGAGAGATTGGTCCTGCTCTGGAAAAGCTTACATTCTATTTGGAGGGCTGAGACACAGACACATGACAATTTAATTAGCCATAAAAACAATTTAGGATAAGTACTAGGACAAAGGTGGGTTCTCTTTCCTCATCACCCCCTATTCAATAAACTCCAGTGACTTCCTATCACCTCTTGGATAAAACACATTTTTTTAATTTGGCATTCAAAGCCATTCACAATCTGTCGAACTCCCCTCCTCAACAACCTTTACTCTCCCCCCATGTCTTCTTTGACTAGTGACCATGGTCTCCTCCCAGTGCCTCAAACAAGACACTGTCTCTCATCTCCAGGAACTTTCATTGGCTATCTCCCATGCCTGCAATACTCTACCCCCTTATTTCTGCCTCCTGGCTTCCTCCAAGCCTCAGCCAAAATTCTCCCTTCTATAGGAAGCCTTTCCTGATTCCCCCTTAATTCGAATTTCCTTCTATTGATTGTCTTCAAGTTATCCTTGAGATATCTTGTTTGTACATAGTTGTGTTTTCATGTCACTGCCTCTAAGAGTTCCTTAAGACTAGGGATTGTCTTTTGCCTCTGGGTTTCTCCAGCACTTAGCACAATGTCAGGCACATAGTAGGTGTTTAACAAATGTTTATTGATTGGTTTGATAGACCTTTATTGACTGGCTGATATTCTGCAGTGTAGTGCTGGATATAAAATGCAATCAGTACTCAAGAATGAATCAAATTAACTGCATGTCTCTTGATCCTCTGCATGCCCCCTCTTCTCTGCCACCCCACCCTCCAGGTTAAATGAAATGGGCTGCTTATGTAGTCTTAAGAATACTGTAAAGAAAACAGTATAGACTCTTTATTAAATAGGCAGAAGGAATAAGGGAGGGGGGGAAGGGAGCAGGGAGGAAACCAACACACCTGTCTATCCCTGCCCCCTTTCCCCAGGCCAGAATGAAAAATGCTTCCTGGCTGATCCCAATCTGGAATTTAATCCATCAGGACAGCTGCGGCAATAGCCAGCTGATGCAAGTCCACATTACAACTTGGACACTAAAGGCTAATGTCTCATAGGCCAGGAGCTTGATTGAAGTACAGCATTTACCATAATAACTGAGGGACATGGGTTCTGAACAATCTCATACCACCAATGAGATGTACAGGCTGATCAGCTCCAATCCTTATGCATAAATTTTCCAGAGCAGCTTACTTGCAACAGGGCAATGGAAGGTAGAAAGCATTACTATATATTACCACAAAGAGAGGGGTCCCGTGCATTGACAAATATTCTTGCATGATCTAAATGGCATATTACCTCATAAAAATGTCAGAGTGGGAGAAAGTTAGGGCTAAACATGAAGTCCTGATCATGGAAGGACTTGCAGGAACTTTTCAGAGACTGAGCTCCAGGTTTTATTTTTATTTCTACACATTTTATTCCAGTTATATTTTCAAGGTTCAGAGACATTGATGGTATTGAGGAAAGTCTAGGGTGGGGAATGTTTCTTTGAAACATGGGGGTGTCTAGGGGAAATACTAATCTGCTGGGAAAGGGTGATTCCTCTGCATGTTGAAACTTTTCTACAATGTGGTCACCACGGGACTTTTTAAAAATCATGCACCTTAGCTCTCTACCTGAGAACCATTTCCTTCAAAGTAGTCACCTTTGATACTTATTCCAATGATGTTGTCATTGTTCAGAACACATCTGGAACTTCTCTATGGGAAATGCCTTCAGATATTCTTTTGAATATCCTCTGTGGTGGAAACTCTTAATCCATTGAGGGTAGATGTGATTTTTGGAAACAGCCAAGAATCGTAGGGAGCCAAGTCTGGTGAATTAAGTGGAGTTATCAAAATGGAGTGATATCATTTTGAGTCAGAAATGAGATGTGACTATAAAGCAATGAAGCTGCTTTTCTAAGGTGGCTTATAAACTGGCTCAAAAGGAAATTCCCATAGAGGAATTCAATGAATATTTGAGCAAAAGCCATCATCTTTGGGATATATCTAGCCTCCCAAGGCAACTGCTTTGAAGAATACAACACATCATTTGGATATGTAAGTACTGGGGGACGTGTGAAAAAATATGTAATAAATATACATAATATATACTTGTTACTTTGTAGTTGTACCTTAAAGGGACAGAAATACAGAGTATGAAAGGGCCTCTATCCAAATCACTACTTTTAATACTGAGGTGGAAGGAGTATTTTGTATTTGATGGTAGCTTCTATTAATATATGATATGGAAGTTGTTATTAGTGGTTCCAGAGTCAAAAGGCCCTGTCCAGCTAACACAAGGAGGGACTGAATAAAAAGAATTCTAGAGCCTTGAGACAAATCAATCAGTATCATCTTGCTTAGAGCAAAAAGGTTTTCCTGATGGCACTGACTAGGCTCTTTAACTAGACCTCTGGCATTTCTACCCCAAGGAATAAGAACTTCCCTCCATGCCCATCAGGACCTTGGAATTCAAGGTATTCTGGGAACTGTAGTTTTTTTGAGATTCCCAGAAACCTTAGTAGTCTTTCTGGAAGGCTGATGAGTAGGACAGACACCAAGATGAACAGAAGACAAAGCAGAAATCCAACAGAATTGTCCAGAGCAGGTCTCTTTGGATCTGAGCATCTAGGAATCCTTGAGAACTGGATGGGAATAGTAACTGAGGACTTCTCTCAAACAAAATACATTTTTTAAAAATGTGTTCTTGCCTGACAAAAAAAAAAAACACACACCAACCAATCTTGAGATCATAGAGCTTGGGGAGAGCTTAAGTGAGTGGCATTGTTTATTTATTTTAGGCACACATATCAATGTCTTTTATTTTGGTTGGGTGATTTGGAAACCCTACCCCAGAGAATTCCTCCCAGACAGACCAACATTATCACCAAACTTGTTCCAACATCACATTTCTACCATGTTCTATTTCCTCTACCACCTCTATCACTGTAACCCTTCTCTATAAGCCAAGGTGTGTGCATGAGGTTGGTGGAGGGTCGAAGAAGGGAACTGAAAAGGAAGAAGAATGATGAGTTCTGGGAAGCAGCCCCATTGGCCTAGATCGTTCAAAAGGGGCAAAAAGCTATTAAATGCTGGGGTTTCAGGGAGAGGATAATCCAAAACACTGTTCGTTCACATTATTTACATTTACAGCCTGCTCCAGTGATACATTAGTTGATTATACATGCTATCAATTTGCAGGAATATATCTTACTTACTCTTTAACGGTTTACCATCATTTATCAAATTAAAATAATCATTTTACTCTTTATTCTTTTTTTTTTCTTTCTTCTCTCCCCCAGAGCTGTGATTCAGCTGGTCTTTCCTCCATGGCCAGCCCCTCCACCCTCTTACACCCAGGTGCCCACAAAACTGAGGGGGGTGGGGGAAAAAATCTAATGTCTTGGATTCCAAGGAAGCCACTAACAAAGGATTTTGATTCTCAATCAGGCCCAAAGTGGTGTTCTGTTCCCACCCCCAACATCCAGTACAAACCTACTAATCTCTAAGAAATGACAAACTCCAGAAACCCCACCAATTAAATTTAAACTCATGAAAAGCTCGGTGGCTAGTAAATTATTATTTTTATTAGCTTGAACCAAGTTCCAGTAAGAGAGAAAGTCAACTTACTCCCATGAATGGTTCTTTAACTCCTTAATTTATTTAACTCTGTGCTCTTTGCCAAAGCCTGGAATATTTTTAGCTCATTCTGTTGTTGGATTTGGCTTTTTTATGTGTGTTTCTGAGGGGTATTTTTAGCTTAATACATGTTATTCTAACAGCCTCCTATGCATTTCATCCTGCCTATGCTGGCTGTGTTGTCCCCTGTCTCGCAGCAAGATGAAGGAGATTTCTAAGAATAACTGGTGTACCTTTTTTTTTCCAGGGGAGATGTGCTATTTGCTCAGCGATTCTCTCAGCCTCTCTCCCTAATTTGCCTTATTATTCACGTGACCTGGATATTCCTATAGAAAAATTCAGCATCTCCTTATAGAAATAATTAGATATGATGGCAGTGCGATCCCCACTGGTAAAAACCACATTCCAAAAATGAGCTTTGATTTCAGAGAGAGAGAGAACACCCACCGAAGCCTTGCATAACAATGTTCTGCCTGGCAGTTCAGGGCACCAAGCTCCTGGCTGGCAGTTCCTGCCTGTTTTCCCCGCATTTGCTTTGATGTCTCTTGCTCCTTGTCATTGAGAAAGAAAGATGGTTGGATTCTTTGGGAAAGCAGCCTTTGAAAAGTAACTCTTTTCACACCTATTTAATGTTGGTAACTGTTGCAGAAACACTCCTCTGTGTCAGAGAGTTAATGAGGTATTTACTAAAATGTATTTTTTTCTTTAAAAAAAACACATAAGAAGAGAGGGGCGGGCCTTTATGAGGGTCTTTTCACACCAGGAAATGATCTTTCTTACAGAATTTTATGAGAATGCAATCTACTGAAAGCTCTATTAGCACTTGAGAAGTTTCCATTTATCTCACCATTTAGGGATCTCTCCACCCTGGTTTACCCCAAAAATAAACGGGGAGGGGGAGGGAATGCCATGTTTTGACTTTTGGTGTAAGATCCAATCACTGACACCAGCCCCCTCTCAAACTGTGGAAGCTTCAGGCTTCCCAGTCCATTGTCATTTATACCCAAAGGAAATGAGAAAGAAAAGGAATTGGAGGAGAGGGGGAGGGAAGAGAGAGGAAGAGGAGGAATCAGAATGTCATCCTTTATATCTGTACATAGAAATCAAAGTGGAGATTAACTCCTCACCCCAGATTGTAGATAACATTCAAATGTTGACTAGTCACACTAGGTGACCTCTGAGATCCTTACCAACTCCCCACTTCCTGCTCCCAAACCTAAAGACCTAGGCCTCAATTCCTGGTGAATTTCCAATTTTCAAGTGAATCACAGAAATAATCAATTGCTTGATTTCTCCAATTTGTATTAGCACCAAGAAGGAAAAAGAAGAAAAAGCAAGACAGAAAGGTAGACAGAAGAGATAAACCACAGCACCATAAAGGAATACATACATATGTAAATATAAATTGTTATATTTGGAGTTTTACCCAAGATATGACTATCTCCCCTGACTAAATATCCAGCATGATGTGGAAATCCCAATTGCTTGAGGCAGAGTGGGCTGATGAAAAATCTTGGGTTGGTTCATTGTTGATTCTCTTTCTTCCCCCACCCCCCACCCCCCTAGCTTTCACAGCTTTGACTCTGGACCATCTGTATTAGAGACAAATTCTAACACTGCACTAAAAATAATGATACCAAACATTTTAATTGCACCTTTTTGTGACAAGGTTACTATAACAGCACTTTACCATAAAATCCTACAGCTCGATTATAAAACTATCAGCACTTTCATTTTAAGAAAAAAAACAATTGGAAAAGCATTCTGAGCCTGACTTCCCCATCAAAGTCTCCTGCAGCTGATTAAAAAAACAAAACCAAACCAACAAGACTATGCAATAGAGGAGAGACCAGCTCTCTCTCCTAAGAGAAATCTATAGCAAGAGAATTCCACAGCAGAGAGAATAAGAATCCAATCTATTGCGAATGGAATCTAACTGGATTGAACAGGACACAATGGGCAGCTGTGAAAATGCAGCTCTTAAAAGATTGGTTAGAATCTATCTCCCTCAATAGATCTTAATGCCCATCTCACAACTGGACAAATGGGGGGGGGATGGGAATAGCATAATTTGCCTTGTTCTCGTTTATTAGGCATTCTTCCTTGGTGGAAGGTTCCATACTGAGACCTAAGAACAGGTCTATATAATATCCAAACAACCAACTAAAAAGAGAATAATTCAACGAAGTTAGTTTTTTGGAGCCCATGATAGTATGGTGGAAAGAAGAGCCTGGGAGCTAGTATACCTCTATCCTAGCCCTACTACTTAATTACTTTGGCTTGACCTAGGGCAAATCAGCTCACCTATTTGGCCTTCAGCTTCTTCATTCACAAGATGGGGTAAAATGTAAACATTTGTCTTGCCTGATTCATAATGGTTGTAGTAAATGTCAAATGAGAGAATGCATTCAAAGTGCTATAGAAGTATGTTACCATTAAGGTGCATGGTGTTTTGTTCTGTTTTTCTTTTTTTTTTTCCAGAAAATGCCTTTTTCTTAAAAAAAAAAAAAAAAAAAGACAACCTTGTTTCCATCCTTTAGATGTAGTCCAAGGCCATTTACACTGACTTATTGGTTTTATTCCCCCCCCCCCCAAGTAATGTGACTGGATTTTTTAAAAGCTCATCTACCTGGTGTAGTGGCTTTCATTTTTGTCTAATACTACCCCCTATATCAACAAAAAATTGGTCTTCAAACCACTTCAAAAGGCATTATCTATACTAGCCAGTTTTCAGCTTCCATATTTACCAGTGAGGTCTCCTGTCACAAAAGTTCTAAATAACCAAATATCTTCTAGCTGTTTTTGTCACTCTGAAACCTTCCTTTGGGCAAGTAGGGAAAGAAGAAACTGACTGGGTGAATGGGGAGGGTCAGGACAGAGTTCAGATCAAATGAGCTCTTGGTCTTTTCTGAAGCCTTCAACTTATCCCTGAGGAAACCCCATGGGTTGGCTCCATTGGAACCAGATGTATGGGGGGGGGGGGGCTTATTTTGTTGGGGGAGGGGACAGAAAGGATTGAATGTGTGGGGTAAAGGAAGCAAAATAGCTAAGGGAGTCAGGTTCTAGATTTGTCCCATTCTTAATATCCTTTTACTGTCTATACTCAACATGAGAACTTGAAATTATTAGTACACTGAGATCTATAGTTACCTAGAGTGCAGGTTCAATTTCCATCCCACTCCACCCCTTTGGCTCTCCTCTTCCTGGGAGACTTTTCTACAGTCCTGAATGACCAAAAAGAGGAGTTTCAAGCTGAGCATAAGCCCAGTGGAAGTTGTGAGATATTGAATGTGAAGGGGAATGGGAGGTGAGAGGGAGTTGGGGAGGCATTTATTATCTGATCTCATTCAAAAATTGGCACCGTCCCCACATAGCCTCATCTGTAGTGGAAGGCTGTTAGGCTTGTGGTCAGTCCCCAGCCTGTCTCTGTATTATAATTAAATACTCAGTGTCAAGATCCCAACCATAATTTATTTAACACTCATTTCTGATTCAATTTTACCTGCTCAGGCTAAAGAGCACTGGAATGTTTGGGGAAGAATTCTAGTCACCTAAAATGTTTGGAGGGGAATATCCTTCAGGCCTAGACATCCAGGGCTTGAGGGGCCTTTGCTCACAGGGAACTTTAGGCTGTTCAGAAAAGATTGGGGGCTAGGAGACGAAAGTTCTGTTGCTTTCTGTTCGATGACCAAATCCAAGGGATCCTCTAAGGAACACCTTGAATTAAGAAAAGTAGGGAAAGAGATATTTCATAAAAATAGAGGTGGCAGAAGAAAATATAAAATCAACAATTACACAACCATTTTTTTCTCTTCTTCCTCAGTTTTACATATAAAGGAAAAATTTTCCTCAGGGAAAGGAAATAAGGGGGGAAAAACAAGGAAAAAAATCAGAGAAAAGAGAGGTCAAATTTGAATTGGGAAATACTTGAATGGAAAAAGGCTACAGATATAGGTTGTAATTATATAAAACAGCATGTTTGAAAGTGTCAAGATCACTGTGTTTGTTAGTGGCACTTTTGGGGATCTCACCATGCTATAAATGCTAAAAGCCCATTAGTAATTATGCAATTTTGTGTGTATGTTTTTCTTTTTAGGAAATTTATAGTCTTCTTTTTGAGTGCACTCCCAACTGACAACTTTCCTTCCAGCCTTGTTTGTGCTATCCTTTTTAATCCACATACTAATTGTAATCCCATTAAAGCAGATATAATTTTATTAGTATTCACAGTTCATCAAGCTAGCAATAATAACTGTTACTGCCGAATTTTTAAAACTGCAAAATAAAAAAGTCATGTTTAAAGCAAACTGTAAACAAAGCCCAGTCAACCTGCATGATCCAAGAGCTAAACCACCTGATTACAGATCCACAGGCATCTCTTCCCAACAAGAGGCGACACATCAGTAATCTAATTCCCTGTCTCCGACATATAAAGTTAGATAATGACAACTCCACGACAAAACTTTCCCACCACTTTTTTCTACCTCAACATTATTTTCAAAATAATTAAATGTAAGTCACAGGGAGAGAAAGGAATCTTCAACTTCAAGGGTCTAGAGGTTACTTTCCTAAGAACAGGAATAGAATAGTCAGGGGGCTATTCCTCTACTGATGTAGAGGAAGGTGAATTCAGAAACTCCACAAGATTCAGCAAATCAAACATTCTGATATTTTTTCAATCAAAATTTTCAAGTTTCTCCCTCAATCTTCAGCCTTCCTCCCCTTAACATACTTAAAAAAAAGCCAAAACCAGAGGAGAGCTCTATTTCTCCCTTTCTAACAAATTCACAACAATCAGTCAAAATACTAAATGTAGAGGTCTTCAGGAAGCACACTCAGAATAACCACATTCTACCCAGCTGTTTTTGGGGCCACAATGACCCCACAGATCCCTAGATGCTGAGGGTCATGCTCTCCTCCCTCTACCCCCACCTCCTAAACCATAGAGCCCCAAACCCCTTTAACTAACAGATTTTTTTTTTTCCTGAAAGGATGCCTGTGAGTTCCCCGGGCCCTTTTGCTAGCCACGCTTTGTATGTCTTTAGCAGGATACCAGAGGCACTTGTTAAAGCTAATGCATCCCCTGCAAACCCATTCTCACCCTGACACTTCAAGGCTTTATATAGAAACAGGATTTTCTAGTCTTACACCAGCAGCCCCTATTAACACTAACCCTGTGCACACAACTGCCCCTAATCTGAAAAGGCCACTCTGAGTTCGACGCTGCTCCTTCCCCCCCTCCTTCCCCAACCAAGAACAGCCGTTTTGTTCCACCAGAAAGCACCTCCTTGTCCCAGCATCAGAATATCTTAAAGATGTTAATGCAGAAAAGAGGTTTCAACGGAATTTATTTTCTTTTGGAGGAGGAGTAGGGAGGAGGAGAAGTAGGAGGGAATCTTTATTTTTAGCTCCTTCTGCGGCTGTTCCTCTGAGTCCCAAGTGTACCCCGGCTCTAAAGGGCTATTCTATTCTCCCTGATAATAGTAGGGAGAAGAATCAGATAACTGGGCCAGTGGAGCACTGAGCAAAATTTGGCCGGACCAAAACATTCTGAGGCCACTAAAACCTTCGCTCATTTGTGTACAAGTCCCAAACTATAAAATCCTCCAAATAGGAAAAAAAAAATTTAATAAAATTAAATCAAACCAGTCTCCTAGATTAAAAAAACACCTTCTTAAGGTTTTATTCGCTTCCCCGACATCCCTTAGAGATTCTCCGTGGAAGAGAGCAAGAGAACTCAGAAATCCAGGGCAGTCAGCTCCCTGGCACAGTGGCAGCCTCTAGGCAGAGGCCCTCGGCAGCCTCCTCAGCCTCCAGCCAGGGACTTCCCCAGAATTCCTGTACCAGGAAGGACCCCTCCCTACTCTCCTACCCTGAGGCTAGCGCTGGTTGGGCAGGAAGGACACTGACCTGTGTGCGTGGCCATGGGTAGAGGCGACTGGAAGTACTTGCCAGGCGGGAAGTGAGCCGAGTGCTGGACTGCGGGGCCTGTCGGGGCTAGGCGCGAGGCGGCGGCGGCTGCGCTGCGGTGGCCCAGGCTTCCGCGCTCAGAGAGGAGATGCGACGGCGGAGCGAAGTCCCGGCCATCCATGCCGGGGAGCCGGCAGCGGCGACTCCGGCCCCTAGCCAGCCGCCGCCGCCGCCGCCGCCGCCCTCCCCGCTCCGCCTACTCCTCCCCCCACTGCCGCTGAGGCTCCTCCGCTGGACTCCGAGATCTAAGCGGCGGTAGCAGTAGCCCCGAGCGGCAGCAGCAGCCAACCGGGAGCGCTGGTGGAAGAGGCAAAGGAGCAAAAAGAAACTGAATCCGAAGCCGAGTGAAACGGTGTTTGGGGCAAGAGGGAATGATGATCCTGGTGAGAGTAATGTGTTTTTTTTTTAAATAATAAAAACAAAATAAAACTGATAATTATAAATGGTAACAGTAACGGGTAAAGCAGCCAAGAAGAGATCCGGAGTTAGGGATTAAATTCTTCAGCGGGTCAGCCGACTGGGGTCCTCTCGGGCTGGCCAGGTGCAGTTCCTGCGATCGGGGCTCATAGTCTGTGGAGTGAAGGAGAAAGATACTGTGATTCAGGCTCCAGGGTCCCCTGCGGCGCCCCCGCGCCTCCTCCCAACCCGGGCTTTTTCAAAGTGACCCTACAGTCAAACGGCATGTCCAGGGCATCGAGATACCCGAATAGAAGGAGGAGTTAGTGGGGAGAGGCGAGGTGCATGCACACAAAGTCACTGAGACAGACACTGAATTACTCCAATGGATAGACACATAAAAACACTAATATTGGTAGCCCATTGAGACACACAGACACACAAATACATAGGGACATACACCCACACAAAGATCATAGAGATAACAAACACACACTCTCATAAATTAATGAAATCTTACAATGTCATCCCTCTTTCCAACCCCCTCTCCTTTCTTTTCCCTTCTCCTCACTCCAGCCTGGGTTCCTTGTCCCTCGTTCGAAGATGTTTCCCACTTGGACAATGAAAACCCAAATCTATGAAGCTGTTTCTTCTCTTCTCCATCTCTTCTTCCTCTCTCTCTCTCTCTCTCTCTCTCTCTCTCTCTCTCTCTCTCTCTCTCTCTCTCTCTCTCTCTCTCTCTCTCTCTCTCTCTCTCTCTCTCTTCCCCCCAGGTGTCTCCAGTAAAATGAAATTCTGTTCACACTTGTTTTTTAGCCCCCC
>CM053593.1:180857666-180882282 GCA_028646575.1 Pseudocheirus occidentalis
AGCTTGCTTTAAAAAAAGGGGGGGCTCTTTTTCTTCCATCTGCCTACTCCTCAACCATAACAGATTTGTACCCCATTCTTTTAAACCTAAGAATACCCTCAGTCGCCTCCCCTACTTCTCCCTCCCATACATTCACCTTTGGTAACCCCACCTGAACTGTGGAGCCCCCTAAGCCCTCAAATCCCCAATTCATTTTCTGCTCCCCACCCCCACTGGCTACCTAGCAAGAACTGCAGTGATCAATCCATCTCAAACTACCTCCTTTCTGGCACCTATGAGCCAACGACCCAGGCAGGAATCTAGAGAAAGGTTGGGATGTATTTGAGTGCAAATGATTTTAACTCATTTTTTTCCTATTGAATAAATGAAATGTGTTTTCTCTTGCCTCCCCCCCCCTTTTCGATTCCCTCTTTCCCCAAAAAGAATCAAAGAGACAAATCCAGGTTAAAGGATTGGGGGAGGGGGTGCTCCAAGGACCAGATACTGGCCTTTTTGAAGGATCCATCCAGCAACTGACTTTCTCCCTTCAAAATCCCAAGCTGTGGGAATGGGCGTGGGGGTGGGTGAGAAGGTTAAAACTGCATCTCTTTTCTGGAATGTCTTGGTCCTTCCAGAGACAGATGAAGGGGAAAGAAAAATCCTCGGCCAGCGGCCCCTGCCGTTTCCCTTTGCATTTCAGTTGGGGATTCCCACTCCGAGCGCCCAGACTCAGACCAAACAGTTATATAAGTGGCTCCCTTTGCAGGATCTGCAGCTCACACACCGGCCTTTGGCTCCTTCCCATTTCTCACAATGCCAGACTAACAGCAAATCTTCCCTTCCACACCTGGGAAAAGAGGGGTCTCGGGCCAAGTCAGCCCCTCTCTGCTGTCACTTGCTCCTGATTTCAAGTTTAGAAGTGTATAATAATAACTCCACTACCATCCTTTTTCAATCCCAAACCTCTATCTTCCCCCTCCCTTCTATATTTTTAAGTTGAATCGTAGTCACTCCCATTAAGACAAAATCTGAATCGATTATCGAAGCCCGGGTGAGGCAAAGAGAAGAGACAATCTATATTGTGTACACATATATTATTATATATTCATATGTGGAAGTTAAGTCCAAGCCTCCTAGGCTTCTTTCTCAGCACTCGTTCATTTTGTGTATTTTTCCTTTCTTCATTGCATTGTTTTAATGTTTAATACCACATCTAACAAAAGGAAACAATAACAGACTCAATATTCTTAATAGTGAATATAATAGAAAGCCTTATGGGTTGATGTGTGTTTTTTACCACCCCACCGTGACAACAAAGTGATTAAGATGTTTTTCATTTCGTGAATACCATTTAAAATTGCTATATTTAATGCTCTGAGTTCTACAATGTCTTATTTGCAAGCAATTTTGTGTCTGATTTAATCTATAACCGAAAACTTAATGTATTAAGTGAATACATATTTGCTCAGCTGATAAGCTTTTTTCATATTTACACGAGGAGCTTTTGCATTGTAAATACAAGGGGACTACACAATGAGTTCTCTTTGTCTTACAACTTCACACAAAGGGGCTAGGGGCTCCCCTCCCCCTCCCCCTCCCCGGTGGAGAGCGCGAGTTATCTCCCTCGATCTAACAAATATTTCCTAGTCCACGGAGGCGCTGGTAGGGGGGGCAGAGTGGGGAAAGAGAAGGAAAAAAACATTTGAAAACCCCTAACGGAGAAGTGAATTATCTCCGAGTTAGTAGGCCTACTAGTAGAGACTCAGGAGCGAACTGTCCACGCAGGAAGTGAGGGATGAGGGCCGCTGTAGGGCAGACCCTAGAGTGAGGAAGAGGGAGAAATCAAGAGAGAAAGGAAAATCGCTAGTTTCAAAAATCCGACACTGGAATGGAAGAGGTGGCAGAGCCGGTATAGCCCAGACAGAGAAAGATACAGACGCCCCCCCCCAAAAAAATCTGAGAACAATATTTAAGATTTCTGGACATTGGGCTGATCGCTTCTTTCTCGTTCTGTCACTCCTTTCTTAAAGCAAAGTTAGGGTAAATTACCTTTATGTTTAAGATTACTTCGTTATGCATTTTTTATTTTTTCCTATCCGAGGAAATTTCAAGTTTAGAAGTGTATAATAATAACTCCGCTTTATCCCAGCCCTGGATTCTTCCTGTGAGCTAAGGCTCGTTCAAGCCCAGAGTTTGTTAGGTTTCCCCTGGGGAAGGATAGGGAGAACGACCCAAGCAGCCGCTGCCCGATCCCCCGATGGCCTACACAAGGAGAAAGCGACTCTGCCACCACCCGAATCCAGAAGCCTCTCTCCACCCTATGCCGGCCTTGTTCCAGAGGTAAAAACCTGCGCCAGCGTCTCCAGCTCATCTACCACCTCAAGCTGTGCCCGGTCAGATAATTCCCTTCTGCCACACCACTTTCCAACCGTCTCTACTATGTGTATTCCAGGGAAGGTGACTGAGAGCTCTGAATTGAGCAAGCAGTACCTCCATTAAGAATCAAGGCCAGTACCAGTTTCCTGACAAGCCGGTTGGAGTGAATCGAGAACGAAAAGGGAGAATCGGTGTAAAAACCCGAAGGAGTTGTGAAGGAAATAGGAAGGAAAGAACAAGAGCTAACTTTGTTTCTGTGAAAGGGACACAGATTTCGGTCCTTGTAAGGCGGTAAAATGCGAAAATATATTTTAAGTAAGTCACCAAAAGTGGATTAAAAGAAGGAGGGAAACACAAAGCCCTGGCGGTTGCAGAATGGAAAAACGTGGGCCCAGCGGAGCCCAGCTCAAGCTGCCGCCTTTCTTCGGCAACCCTGCCCAGTGGTAATGGTTTGTTTTATCTCGGAGCTCTGGAGAAGCATTCAGGGGCCCCTCGCGTTCTAGCTGGTGCTGGAGTCAGAACTAGACTCCCTTCTCATAATCGCCAAGCCGAGCACGGTCGTAGTTAAGAACTCGGGTTGTGATTTTTAAAATAAACACACAGTTGCTTAAATTAGCAAAAAAAAAAATTTTTTTTGCAACCAAAAACCGCTTTCTCCCGGCTCATCAAGACCCATTCTTCTAGCCCTTCTCTCTCCAAGAGTGAATCCAGTTTAGGCCCTGGGCCCTGACTGCCTGCCCTTAAGAGTAGCAGAGTACTAGCGATGCGGAGCAGCAGAGGGTAGAGTTAACTTGGGGCTGGTGGAGGCGGCCCGAGGGAGGAGCAGGCCGCTACCTGCACTACCACCGCCCGAGAGAAGAGGCTAGGCTACCAAGGAAGGTGCATGTTTTATCCCGTCTTCTGCGCTTCCACTGCCCTGGTGTGGGGGAGGTGTTCCCCGGGTCTCCTCCTGTTCTACTTTTCCTCCCCCAGAAGTCCCGAGGCCGAAGGAACCCAAGCCTCTAGAACCCGCTCACAGCGAATTACAAAAGCAGCCCTATATTCTGCGCGGGGCTGTGGAGCGCGGAGGCTGCAGGGTTCCAGAGAAAACAAAAGAAAATGGAAAACGCTGAGACACAATATCGTCCCTCTCCTTTCCTTTCCTGCTCAAGAAATAGAACCAACCCCCTTCCCCGCAGCAGGCCAGGTATACCGTTCTCTCTCTCCCCAGGATCGCCAGCTTGAAACACCCCAGACCGAGGGCTCGCGCTACCAGTCTACAGCTGCAGTTTCAGACCCCGAGGGGTGAAAAAAGAGACATAATTTTAAAGCTGTGCAGATTCCAGCCCCAAAACACAGTTCGAATTCGGCATCTTCCCTCTCGCCCCCTTACAACGCCCTCCCCCCCAGACTAAGAGAAATCTTTCTTTTGGTTTTTTTCCAGCGAAAAGTGAAAATTAGAAAATTAACTCCCACCAAAAAGAAAAAAAAAATAACCTGACTCCTTCCCATTTCCCGCTTAAGGGTAGATATTTGCATTTCTATTTTTCCTGCAGTTTTTTTTTTCTCCTATGGAAATCTTTCTTCAGAAACAAGGCACCGGTACCAAGGCAAGCAGTGGTTCCCTCTCCACCTTCCCACAGACCGTGCAGCTTAGAGTCCCCACAATCACTTTCCTTGCAGGCAAAGGTCTTACAATGAATTTTTTTCCTAGTAGTGGTAGTAGCCAGCAAAACATAAAAAGCTGAGATTGCTGGGGTTGGGGTGGGAGGGAAGCGAGGGTAGAGAGAGAAGCTGGGGTGGAGGGCGGGCTTTTTTTTCCGTTCAGCTAATAATGGGCACAAATTTCCAGGGAATTTGGAAGCCATTTACTGTCGACATTAAAAATAATCCCTGGACCAACGGTGGCCTGACGAAGCTCTGTCCTTTTTCTTTATTATTTATTTTTAATTAGAGGTGTACAACGAGGCAACAACAACTTATAGCAAAGCAAGGACGCAGTACAGGGTGGGGGGAATTTTAAACAAATCTATGCGATTCTTGAGAGGAAAAAAATTCGCTTGCTGTAGATATTATATATACATATGCACACGTGTATATATATATTATGTAATATATTTCTTCCATCTCGACAAAAAAACTGCTCGACATTATAACGAATTATTTTTAAAGAAAATATTTTAAAATCACAACCCTGACTTTCTCCTTTAAAAAAATAAATTCCCAAAGAAAAATAATAATTAAAAAGACAAAAATTTTAAAAATGAAAGCAATTTCAATTACTTACTGGAGGCTGTTCCCTGGATACAATTGAATGCAATACAATTAAATCAGTAAATGTGACTTTGTTTTGTATTCCTATTGGTATTTTCAATGTGCTGACTGTCGCACTGTAAATGCGCCGCTTCCACAACAACGACTATATAGCAAGCCCATCCAGAGCGGCTCTCAAACCCTGCAGCTCAGTCCTGAAAGCAACTCTCCCTGCATACTAATAAGCTCGTGCCACTCACCCAAGATGGGCCAGCTAGCTGATTGGTTGTGCGGCCCTCCACTGTAATAAGCTCGTGCCACTCACTCGGCGTAAACAGGCCTCCCAATAGGCTGGCGCCGAGCCAAGGAGCTGCCAATCAGAGAGCAGCAGGGCTACTACTGAGCCCAATGGCGCCTAATTCAAGCGGTGCAACTGCGCAGCTTCTCTGCGCAGATCAGTACTTGGCTGAATGAGAATGTGGAGTAGTGAGAGGGAGGAGGTGGAAATGTGTGAGCGTGGAGGCGACTGGGGACCCTGAATTTTTTTTTTTTGTCTTCTCAATTTTACGGCGGCCGAAATATTAAACTGGTGTTCTATGGGAAACTCAAAGAAGAAACCACACCATTTTTTAAGGCAGGAAATTTTGAAATGGTGTGTGTGTGCGTGTATGCGTGTGTGCGTGTGTGCGTGTGTGCGTGTGTGTGTGTGTGTGTGTGTGTGTGTGTGTGTGTGTGTGTGTGGTGCGCGCGTAGTAGTTGGTAAAGCTGTTTTGATGAATCTGCGAATTGATAGACCTGGACTAAAAGCAGAGCTGTCTTCCAAGGCTGTCACACAAGAAACAGAACTGCAGAAGGGCAGCCTCTCTCTACCATGAAGGTACTGGCACACGCCCAGGACCCCTGGACTGAGAAGCAGCAGGACCTGCACTTGACTCCCATCTCCTCCCCTATCCCATCCTATCCCGACCGGGCTACATTCCTCTCCAGGTTTCCCCAGAGGACCTCCACTTCCAGAAGGTTACATCCCCCTGGATCACATATAAGGTTATTTTATTCCTTTTCAGGCAGATGGTGGAGGATTTGTCTCTCCATTCCCCTTTCCCGTTCTCCGCCTCCCCCCACCCCCGGCTAATTCTTAGAACGAAAGGGACCGAAAACAAAGTGGAAACCTGGGAATAATTGCCAAGAGGGAAGATTATGTTTTTCTCAACTAGAACCAAAAAGTTAAGGTCTAAACAATGTAATGATAATTTGAGGGGTATTTTGTTAATGTGCAAAACCCATGCATTGTGTTTCTAAATACCCAGTTCCTTGGACGTAATCCAATAAATTCCTCCTTTTAAGGGGGGAGAAGCCCTACAGATAATTCTCTTTATCATAATCAGAAACAACTTTCCATATATCCCCTAAAATTAATGCAATGCACTAAGACTTTTGGGACGCTGCACAGTAATTAGTATTTGGTTACCAGTCCTAATATTGATTCTCGAGAAATACTGATGATAGTTTACAGAGCTGGATTATTTACTCTCTGCTTGAGAATCTCTGCTCACCCTCTAGGAAAAAAAAATTTTTTTAATTAGAAACTATATAACATACACCCACACGCAATAGAAAGTCTCTATATTTTTTCATTATCTCTGGGAAGAAAAGGGTTAAGCACAAACGGGTTTTTTTTCCCCCCAGATTTCTCCTCCAACCATCCCCCCTACCCCCGCCCAGTCCCTAGCTCCTTTTCCTCCCCTCCCTTCTCCTCTGGGATCCTTGGGATTGGTTGGCAATGTGCCAGCTTGCTGTCAATCTCCGAGTGTAAACAGGGCGCTGATTGGCTGTTGTCCAGTCCGCACTGGGCTGCCTGAAAAAAGCAATTACTGGCCCGGCAGTTTCAAGGTAGCCCCTTGCCGCTGGATAAAAGGAGATAAGTTAGGGACGGTTTCCAGGATCCCCGAGGGTCGACCCCCACCGGCCCCAGAGCCGAGGAGTAGAGAGCGAGCGGATCAAAGAGAACCCAGAGAGAGAAAGGGGAAGCAGACTGAATGCCACAAACTGATTTCTATATATTTATTTATTTTATTAAGCGAGTAAAATTGGGGGGGAGGAAGAACCATGTAGGGAGGGCCCAGGGATTGGGGTATGGGCTGGGATTCTGGGGACTCCCCCTTAATCATGAAACTAGGACCGCACGGGGAGGAGGGGTGCAGTTTCAAAACTAGGGAAAGGAGAAACCCTGGATGGCGGGGTTGCTGTTTAACGCCTCCCCCCTTCCTCGGGTCCCAGGGGATGCGGGGGCTTCGGAGAAGGAGGAGGATAAAAGGAGACTGGGAAACAGTGAGTGGGGATCTCAGCCGATCGGCTTCAGCGTCTACCCCCCTCCCCCCCGGGCACTAAACCCGAGGGGTCCGAACTGGCCCCGGGGCGAGGAGGTAAGCACTGGAGAGTATAGCGATGGAGGGGGATTGGGAGGAAACTTGTCTTCTGCTAGCCCCGAAAAATGTGGAAAGGGTTGTAGGACACAACTGGAAAGGAGATTGGGAACTGCAATCGAGCGGGTCCTCTCTAACATCCCAAGGGAGAAGAGGAGAGGGGAAGATGGGTTTCGCAGGAGACAGGAGACCTGACCTCCCAAAGGCGACTTACCGGGCACTCTCAACCCCTCATCTCATGCCCCGGCGGTCAAGAATACAGGCCGAGGCAGCCAAACTACGGCAGAAAGAGAGAGTGCCTAAGAGTAGAGTAGTTGCAGCACAGCGGGAGGGTTTTACTGGCATTTAAGAAAGTCCCGGCTCCGGCGACTGCTAAGAGGAAGAAATTAGAAGGAAGTAAAGCCCCAGGTAGCGGTGGGGCGCGGTACAGGCAATTCTGGACGCGAGTGGCTGGAGAGTTTGGCTCCTTCAGACTAAATATATGTTTGTTTGTTTTTTTGACAGGGGGGTAGTGTTTGCTATTGTGTGTTTGTGCTAAGTCGCCTGATGGATTGGAAATGCGGAATAAATAAATCCCCATAAAGCGCCCACGAGATCCGATTAGCGTACGGCTATTCATTAGGCAGGGAGATGATTGAATGAGGTCCTGCTAGGCACAGCCTAACCGGGGTAACGGGATGAGCACCCGGGCCCGAGACCCTAGGATTGGAGGAAGCTGGAAAATCCAGGCCAACCCCGAGAAGATATTGAGGTTTAGGGAGAGGTGAACTGACCTCAGAAATTTGAGATCTGGAAGAAGGGTGAGGATTTCAAATTCGAAAGGAGATGAGTGGAAGAAAAAAGAGACGTGCCTTAAAGGATTGAACATTGGGGTAGGGGGTGGCACAGTCAATTTCCCCGTCTTAGTGCAATCCCCTCTTGCCCTCAATCTCAATATTTCATGAAGTGCCCAGAAATTCATATCTGCACACGAGTATATTTTCTGGGGATGGGGGATGGGGGAGGGAATATCCTTACACACTCAGTTCCTGGAAATATCCAAGGAAAAGTTCATTCATAAAGCCTTGATTCCCGTGTCTCTGGCCGAGATTTGGTGTTGCTCGGCTCACTGACATCAATGCATCAGTAGCAAGAGACACCTCCCTCCTCTCACCCTCCCTCTTGCCTGCTTTGCACCCTTAGGCTGGGTCTGTTTACGCTACCGACCCGGGTGCAGCGGAGAGACGAGCAAGGAGAGGAGCCGAAGAACTTGCTTCTACCCAAGACAGCGTGGAGAGATGCTTTTATAGGAAATGACAAGAGAAAAACTGGAAGGATTGGGAATGAATACATTAAATACCTAAATCTGGTCTCCTTGGAAAACCAAGGCTCACAAGATCAGGCCAGCAAAGCTAGAGAACCCCAGTCCCAGCATCCTCCCCCTCCCCCATTTTCCAGTTTGCAACGGGTTGTCGTCACACATAGGGCCATCCTTGTCCACGAAATCGTCCCAGGAAAAATTCCATGTAAATTGTTGCAGTGAAAGACGAAAGCAGAAAAGGAACGAAGTGAAATTCCAGGACCCAGTCCCTAAATTTACCTAATATCTTTACAAACAATACACTGATTTCTCGGTGTCTAGGATCCTAGACCCTAAACTTCCTCTGATGAGACTATTGCAGCTTTAGTCCAACCATATCATTTATTCCTTCCCTTTTTCCTCTTCTCCTTGAGCTCTTCGCCTTCCTTTTCTCTCTCTGCCTTCCTCTCCTCACCAGAAAACCTAAAATAGGAATATGATCCCAAAGATGCCCGTTCAGATTTGAGAAACAGAAGAAAAATGGGTGCTGCTTAAATCTAAAAGCAAACATCTTTTAAGTAATGTGTACTTAATACACAAATTAGTTCTCTCTCTCTCTTTCTCTCTCTCTCTCTCTCTCTCTCTCTCTCTCTCTCTCTCTCTCTCTTTTTGTAAAGGGAGACAGAATTGAAGATCGGAGAGGACTCGACCTTTTCTTGAAACATCTGCTTTCCCCCTCCTTTTTATTACTCTTATTCTCCTAAGCTAATTATCCAAGTTCTTACTCATTTCGCTGTTGTTAACACATCCTATTTCTCCCCCCCCCATCATTGAGGTTACATTGTCTGATTTTTTTTTAAATAAAACTACATTTTTAAAAAGTAGACGAGCATAAGGGGAAGATACACAAAATAACTCCACCTAATACAACCGTAGAGGAAAAAAATTCAGTCTGATGAGTTTTTGGAGTTGTCTGCTAAGAAAATTCAGTAAATTATCAGAATCTTTTAAGAAAAAGAACTTTGGGCCTGGCTTCCTCCCGGAAGCGGGGCTCAAGCCTCTGTCCCTCTCTTTGCTGCCCTTTGTCTGAAGGGAGGGAAGGGGATGGGAGCCCCTAGCTTTTCCGGTGCCTGACTGACCCTCCCCTTGGTCCTGGAACAGGCAATACATGCAAGGGCCAGGAGGGGCTCTTGCAGCTCTCAGCCCCCCCCAGGAGTTGGGGGGAAGGAGCCTGGGCGCTTAAAGAATTGTCCAGGAGCCCTGGAGCGTGGCTGATGGACCCTCCCCCCACCCAGCGGTGCCCCAGTCACGGGTTTAAGACTATAAGGGGGCTAGAAAATGCCCCACTACTAAGGGAGGAGGACTGAGGAATGAAAACACAGCACAAAGGAAAAGAGATGATGGGGAGGAGGCTGAGGACCTGAGGGGCAGTGGGAAAACCTCATGGGGGGTGGGGCAGGGAAGCCTGCAAAAGCTAAGACATACACACGTTTAATACTCTGCTTCCATAGGATTTGTGGGTTCCCTCCAAATTTCAAGGGATGACTTCTTGAATATAGTGCAAGATCAATACCAGCCAATTTTATTGTAGGGTTTGATTGGGGACAGTGGAGGTACAACTCCTTAGGAAAAAAAAAACAACAACAACCACCTCAAAACTCAGCAGGTCCTTTCCTACTAACCCAGCCCTGGACCCCCTTCCCACCCACATAAACATTTCGAATAAACAAAAACTTACTCCTTCCCTTCCTAATCTTCAAGATAAATGCTTATAGACATGGATGGGGAAGAATAAAAAACCTGCACTGATCTTGCTGCCTTTTAATTTTTTCCCCTTTACTGCTAGCCTTTAGATCTCCCCGTCTACTTTTCTTCTTCCTCCACCTCCTGTTCCTCCTCCTCCACCATCTCTTCTACTCACTTAAAAAAAAAAAAACACCCTAGGATTAAAAAAAAAAATTGTTTCAAAACAGTTGTTACAGCAAATAGCTAGAGACAGGGCCTGTTGTATACAGCGAGGTTGCTGGCAGATGCCCAGCCCAGAAGAAGCGGTCCGCCTTACCCAGTTACATTGCACTACCAAAAATAAGATCACTTTATTCCGCTCTCAGAAAGATGCATGGTTCGGGCTAGCCCGGAAAAGCCCTAGCTAGGAATAGGTTTGGATGACTTTATTATCGGCACCGGGATAACTTTCCGATTTTCTACCTCCCCCCCACCCCACACTTCTGCTGTCCAAATCTAACAAATGCTTTTAATTTTACAGGAACACGATGTTGATATCTGTAGACTCTCGCCTTCCATAGAGAAAGGTGTATGGGGGAGGTAGGGGGAAAAAGAATTGTAAGAAAAGGGTGCAGATAATAAGGCTGGGGGGAGGTAAATATTTACACTTGAGAGTCTGGGTCTGAGCTATCTCCTTCATTTTTACAAATGAAAGGGAAGGCGCCTAGAAGTCTCCTTCCGCGTTCAACTCCTGGAGCCCCTTTTCCCAGTTCAACTCCAGCTACCAGGGAAGCATGGGTAGGTTCGATTCTCACCAACCAGGAAAACCCAGATAAGCAACTATATAAATGAGTTTCTCTATCCTATCTTCCTCATGGGGTCTTCTCTCCTCTTTTATTCTTATTTTTCTCTCTCACTCACACCCGAGAGTTTCCTAGACTGAAGAGTTTCCTATATTTCAGGCCTCAATAGATGTCCAGTTTTTTTTTTCCCCAAGACCCTGGTGGCAGAAGCCTGGAGAGACCTAGGCTGACCCTAAAGTCCTCGAACCTCCTTTGATATAACTGGAAATCGTCGCAAGGTACAAAACTTCTTCCCCAGAATTGGCCTGCTGTTGGAACGCACCTTGTTACGTCCTCAACTCTGGAGATGGGTCAGGGAGCCATATAACCCCCTCACCGCTTCACATTAACGGCCATACACTTAGACATAGATATACACAGTCATACCGATTCGTTCTCACAACCCAGTGGTGCAGGCTCTACCACGAACACCTTTCCATGTACATACAAGCTCATGAATACTGTCATATATAGCGTCACACACACTACTGGAGTCACAAACATCTTACCCACCCACGGTGTCCCACCCAGAGTCTAGTTAAGACAGACGCCGTTCCTCTGTCTGGGACACAGTAACATGCATTCCCCTAAGATGTCAGCCGTGTAGCTCAGTCTTCCCCACCTACTGTCTGCATTCACCCACCCCTTTCAACACCTCTCCCCCTTCTCCAGGCTCCCAACATACACACACAACTTCCAACTTCCCTCTCCTTCCCCTGCTGTTAGGTAGTCTAAACGTGGAGCTTTGCTTTGAGAACGTGTGCCCGGCCACCAGCATCTTCCCACAGTGGAAGCACCCGCAGAGTGGGGAGAGGGGGAGGGGAAAGACTCCAGAGGGTTTTTGTAGGAGGAGGGGATGAAAGTAAGGGAAGGGACAGAACGCTAGAGAGGAATCCAGAGTAGAAAGGGGAAGTAGAGATCGAATCTTTAAGAGTACGAGATCTATTCCACTCGAGTCTGAGATTCTTTGTCGAGTGCCTGGAGGGCCCGGGCGCGACTGGTCGCATAAGCATGCTCCATCCCATTAGAAAACATGAAGAAAATAGTATCCAACAAAACCAACCACTAAGGGTGGTTGGTGGTGGCGGTGTCCTGTGAGTTACACAAAATTGTGAATTAACCCAGTGCACTAAATAAGCGCCTAATACAGCCGGATAGATGCAAATCTACGCTCGGGTAATTGTATGTTGGGTGTCTTTGACTAATGCGATTGTTGGTGCCTCTCCATTGTTCAGAGAGCCATTAGTCAAAGAGCAAATTAGATACAATTTCTTGACTACGAAAAATGACTCAATTCTTCCCAGCGAAGGCTAGATGGCGAGAGAAAGAAGCCATTGCTGGTCTTTCGCTAATCTCTTCCGAAGCCACCGGGGAGTGCCTCAAATCAACAAGCATTCAATGACCCCAAATTTGAAGGGAGTAAGGTAAGGAAGAAGGAATTCCCCCCCCCCCAATCGCCCGCCATATATACACTTGACTTGTGGTTGGGGCTTTGACTGATTGGGCAGAGATCCAAAGAAGGAGATAGAGCAGACATTTCTTGTCCCTTAGATCCCATAGGAGAAACTCAGATTCCCATAGCTCTTCTGAAAGCATCAGGGACAATTTTCCCATGAACGATTCTGGAAGTTTGCATTCTTCCAAGGTAAAGTAGGACAAAGGCAAAGAAATAAAAATGAAAACATATACAACCCTGAACGAATGCCCAATGACAACCTACAGAATTTGGATCCCCAGAACTTAGCTTTTGACAACATTGTCCATGTCGATAACATGGAAAACATGAACAATGTTGCACCCACACACACATTCTAGGTCCTTCTTCTGACACTAACAGAAATCAACAGGGAACTGAATTGTAAAGAAGAGACCCTTGTTGAACTTGCTGATGACTGTAATACATTTTTATTGTATTATCCTTTTCATCAGAGTTGTAAGAACCATGTACTGGAGGCCAGGTCTCCAATAATTCAGAAGACTATGATTTCTCAGATATGTACTCTGTAGAATTGCCAAAAAGACAGATGTTTGGGCTTGGGTAGAAATGAGGCAGAGAACTCCAATGAGTAAAGATGAAGTTCTCCCAAATATCTAGAGCTTTAGGGGGATATGGCAGGTAGGATGAGGTTTGGTAGGTCTATGTTTCAGATGTTGCCCAGGAACAACTTCAAGAATCTAAGGTGGTTCTCCCTCAGGGCACACCTATAAGAGTAGAGGTGAAAAGTCCTCAGTAAATTCCTAGGGTTCTTTCCAAACAGTTGTAGATATGTGTGTGTGAGGGGAGGTTCTCAACATAGCTTAAGTTCTGTTTCAGCATGTTTATCCAAAATAGAAGAGAGGAAGGGGATAAAAATCTCAGCTACACCATCAGTAGGAGCCCCAAAGGGAGAGTGTGACCCTTGACCCTTGCCTGCCCCTGAGGTAGCAGGCTACCACTGAGGGAAGAAAAAGAGAAACTGACCCTTCCGTGAATTGCCCAGGGAAACATCTCCGCCTCCAGTTGCACTAATGAACAATCCAACTCGGAATAGATCTGAGCTAGAAGCTTCATCCTTTCATTACTTGCCGGGATAGGATGAGCCCTTAGGCAGAGGCCTTAAGGCCTCCACAGACCTCTTCCCGGAGGTTTGTCTGAGAATTTTTCTGCAGTCATTCCGGCCTTGTTCAAGATTTGAGTTTAGAACTGAAATAGGAGAGAAGTTGCTGGCATCAGAACAGGAAGGAATTTAGAATCAAGGAACAGAATTAAAAAGTATGTTGCTGTAGAACCCCAAGGGAGTATGAATCTATCCGAAAGGATGCCAACCCACACATATACAGCTACACACAGAACACAGACTATGCCCTTCCTTTAGCTTATCTCAATTCAATCTGAAAGTTCTTGGGTTAGAACCTGGGCTTTTTGCTTTCTACTTTCCATCCTAGGTTCCTTACCCAATCCCCAGAGCACTGCATTGGTTCCCTGGGGATCCAAAACTCTGTATCTCTTGAAAGCAGGAGCTCTCTGTTAAGAATGAAGGAGAGAAAAAGGGTTGGGATTCATCCTATGACCTGTACAGACACATATATGATATACTTTTGTAGGTTAACACAATTAGACTCATATATGCATAAATACACACATTTGTCCATATATATTAAGACACTGTAAACAGAAGATTCAGACATTGTGAGGTGGAGTGGTGTTGTAGGAATAGCACTGAGATGAAGACTTGGAGTCAGGTAAGTATATTTTCTCTTTTTTTTCCCTATAAGGATGATGCAGAATTTTAAATTTTATTGTTAGTTCACTACAATCAGATTAGGAGTCTCCTTTCTCCCCCTCCCCAGCTCAGGGAATAATGCTTTGTTAAATGTGGGGTCCTAACTTGTAGCTAAATACATCCCAGTGTATTCACACAGACAGCATAATTCAGTATGCTTGTTGTGGGAGGTTATCAATGAGAAAACGCATCTGGATTAAATTCAAGTGATTTTAATAAACAGACAAATCCATTCCAGTACCACACTGACTTTAAAAAAATTAGGGTCATTATGATTGTTATTGTTGTTATTAAAGGGAAGAAAAGGGACCATAGGGAGACTAACAGAATCATTATGATAAGAGGGAAGGTACTAAGAGAAGAGAATTTCAGAGTCCAGATTGCTGGGGACTCGAGAAATTAAAATCTGTTGATCTGGAATACCCCTCCCACCTTTATTCCCTCTCAACTGCCCCCTCCATCCCAGTTCTAGCCACTGCCCTCAGTTAAATTTCCCTCTTTTCCCCAAGGGGAATAGGAAGGAGATTGTACAATCCAAATTTGTACAATCCAAATGAGGTCACTAATGGAAAGAAGAAATCAATGCTTGGTCCTGGCAGATAAAACTCCACTTCCCCGGCCCCCAACATATACTCTCCTACAACCTCAGGGATCAGTCCCTGTTCCAATTTAGAAGGCTCTGTTCTCTGGAATCTGGTAGGATGACGTTAGGGATGGGCAGAAGAGTAGATTTTTAAGAGATCAATAAAGAGTCTTAGAAGCTGCAAAAGTATTTTTTGAAGGGACAATGTAGCTGTGGAGATAACATTTGCAAAACACTTATAAGCACACTGTTTGGCACATATATAGCACATAATATATGCTTATTCCCTTAGCTTCTCTTTGCCTATGGAACCAGTTTAGACTCAGTTTGTAGGAAATACATTATGTAGGATATATGTAGGGGGACACATGTGTATATGTTCACACATGCTCTGCTAGAATAGTAGAGAGCTAGCCTCCTGGTCAGAAAGAATAGGTTCAAGCCTGCCTCTTTTACAATCTGGCTGTGTGACCCTGGACAAGACGCTGCCTCTCAGCACTCCCAAGAAACTCTCTGAAATTAAAGACGACCTGCATCAGTGGAAAAAAGTTCCTCAGCAGGAGCCAATGAAATCAGAGGTACGTTTTTTTTAAGTCAGTATTAAATGAATATATATGTGTGTGTGTGTATACATATATAAATATATGCATGTATGTATATATGTGTGTATGTATGTGTGTGTGTGTAGTACTGACAGTGTGGGATCATGTTGATTGGAAAGACCTCGGTTCAGGTCTGGTCTCTGATGTATGTGTGACTGTGGGCTAATCATTAAGTCCCTTAAGAGTTGCTGACTTTGTACACAGTGGAAAGAATTTCCACACCTGAAGGTGCCAGTACCTATAAAAATCATTGGTCTATTCCTTCTTAATCCCCCTCCCTTGGGAGCAAAATTAAATCACTTTATTCAATGTGGATTCCAAGAGAAAAACAGTAACTGATCCCCAATTTTCTTGCCCAAATTAGAGGGGGAAATGGTTGAAATGATTACTGCTAGAAGCTACCTGTAGTTAGGTAGGATAACTTTGTAAACATTCCACTGATGGACTGAGAGCTTGATTCGGGCACTGTTGAGGGGGAAGGAAAGGGGATGACTTTTATTTCTTTTCAGTTGCAGAAATAAGGAAGTGGGACAGTTAGCCACAGACAGAAAACTATTTTTAGACAAAGCTACTGAAGAAAGAAGTCTCAGGCCTTCCAGAAGAAAAGTAGAATGGCATTCCCTGAATTCCCTAGTAAAGTTCATCTCCAGTTAAAGAACTACACTAGAGGCAAGCAGACAGCAGGCTTCGCTCCCCTGAGTACCAGCTTATTTGTAAGACTATGTATCACTGTCAGCTTGTGTCTGGAATTAGGGAAGGTGGTGGATAGGTGGGAAGAGTGGCCTTGGGGAGGAGTCATAATAATTTCCCCCCAAGGATTCTGGGCTATTACACCTAAGGGTTCAGGAACCTACCTACATGGCGGATCACTGGCTAGGAAAGGGAGAGAACACATTTCCCCTGGTTTCCTGGTAGTTATGTCTCCGATATTTTCAAGTGGTCTCCAGGCCTGGTCCTCGCTCTTAAACAGGACCATACTAGAATCAACAGGGGAAAGTTGTACTTAGTACTGTTATATTCTCTCCTTTCACAACAGCACTGTGACACAAGATTCATAGCAAGGAGTTCCACTCCAGAAAAGAAAGAAAAAGAAAGGAGGAAGGAAGGAAGGAAGAAAGGAAGAAAGAAAAAAGAAGGAAGGAAAGAAATAAAGATCAAAGAAGGAGAGCAAATAGTGATACCTGCCTGGCATTACAACACTCCCTTCTAGGTTCCGCTACCTCCACCCTGGTTTTGTCAATCCCAACTCTCAGGTGAAGGGAAAAAGATGACTAAACCTCCCAGAGCAGGAAAGGGAAATGCAGAGAGGGAAAATGTCAGATATCACCCTCTCCTATCACTTCCATTTTTCCTTTCCTCCAGGATTTGGAAGAGCTCACTGCAAACTTTTTCCCCTCCTACTCTAACGTATCACACCCCCATCCCCCTCCTTTTCCAGGAATTGGAAAAGTTCCTCCCCCTCGGGATCCCCCACTGTGAGGAGCCAGCCTGGCCGCAGTCTCTCCCCAACCTGACCCAGCCTCTTCGCCAACCCCGACCCCAGAGGGCAAAACTGGGGGAATAGTGCTGAGAGGGAGGAGGCGGGGAGGAGAGACAACAGGAGCTCTGGGTCCGAGAAAGAAAAGTCCTCCGCGAGTTCCTTACTTTTGATTCTGATACACAAAATGAGACGCACGAGCAAACACATGCAGAGCATGCTCCTTATCTCTGCCAGCACGCACACACACACACACACACACACACACACACACACACACACACACTCTCTCTCTCTCTCTCTCTCTCTCTCTCTCTCTCTCTCTCTCTCTCTCTCTCTCTCTCTCTCTCTCTCTCTCTCTCTCTCTCTCTCTCTCTCTGTCGTTCTTTCACTTCCTCTCCGTAAAATCTTCGCCCGCCCACGGACTCCCTGAATTCTGCCTCTCCAAATGCCGAGCCCTCCACCTTCCACCCCCGCCACACTGCGAGGCTCAGGCGCCTGTGGACTCCCACTCCGACAGGGGACATGTGGAATATCGCGACGAGGGCAGAAAGAGCCACCCCCGGGGGCCAGCACCAGCGCGCGGGCTTCCCTTCCCAAGCCTGGGATCCCTCCCTGGCTGCAGAGCTCCAAGCGGAGCGCGCGCGCACACACACACACACACACACACACACACACACACACACACACACACACGGCGCGAGGCTAGTCCCGCTTTGGGAGGATTTTCTTTCCCTCTCATATCCGAATTTTTCAATACCTCAAATAGATCACTGCCTTTTGAACTTCTGGAGACCAGGGTCAGGAGTAGGACCGAAATGGAGGAGAATGCCCCCTCTCCCTTTATCCCCTTTAAGAACTAAAGCACAGCTCAGGGTAACGCGGCTGAACCAAAGCAGCTAAAGCACAAACCCGCTTCATCTCCGAGCCTCCTTTTTGCGTTTTCAACGCAACTCCAGGGGAAAGGAGAATAGATAAGCAATAGGTTCCGGAACCAGCAAAACAACTGTATATTTTAGACCCATTTCTTTTACTCCGAGAGAATGGGATACTGGGGACCCCTCACTCTACCCACCTTCCCCCACCCCCAACCTCTTTTCGTCTCCTAGATAGGGAAGACGGAGTCAGAGCTGCCACGGCCACGGGGGCCTGTAAGTGCAAACCTCCGGTTTCTTTTTCTCTGAGCTGAAATGTGGGGCCGGCAAAAAAAAAAAAAAAGGCAGTCACCACTTCTTTTGCCGATACCTTCAAAATCATTTAATAACTTTTCTTCCTCAGTAGTGCAAATATACTTTCAACTCGACACGAATTCACCAAGCTTTGCTACCAAATGAATGCAATTCTTTTCAGGCAATGGGAATAGGAAGGCAGAGATTTACCCTCGGCTGGAAAACTCCCTTCATAGGGATATTCCCCTATAATCTTCCCCCTCCTGTCAAGTCCGCAGGAGATGGGGCGGAGGGATGGGATGGTGCGGCTTGGCGGCGGTAGGGGAAGGATGAGAACCATGGTTCCCGGTTTCCACGGCCGCTGGTTGGTTTTGTTTTTGCACTGGGATATCTGGTCCAGACGCTGATCCAAATTTCGGGGAACCGAGGAACCTGTAAGGTCAATCAGCGATTCCTTGGAACCAAGGTTTCATGTTTAAAATAGAAGGAAAATTGATCCAACCTCTAGTCTATATTATTTTAAAAGCTTTCCTTTAATCCTAGGCCAGTAACCAAGAGACGGAGTGCAGGAGAGAAATGAACTCCCTATGTTTATCCATTCCACATTTTTGCCTTTATTGTTATTATTATGTATAATGGTGCGAAATGCAAAGATGGAAAATCTTTACCAGATCAGGGAACGAATTCCCAAAGCCTTCCTGATGCCCAGGTGCAAATTTGGAGGACTTCTCCATCCCTTGGGATGGAGCGGCTGAACACACATGCATACACACATATATACATACATACCTATACATATTATATATACACTCTTTTACATTTTTTAAAATAGCCTTTATAGTGCATGCAAAAGACTTCTGAGGTAGGAGGGTAAAAAACCCAAACAAATAAAAAACAACCACAGACACAACTAAGGCAGTAATATTTAAAAAAAAATTCCATGGTTGTGTGTGAGGGGAACAAACGTGTTTAATGAAAAGAAAAACTCTCTGAGAGCCTAACAGTTTAGCCTTGAAGGATGGATAGAGTCCGTGGGCTCGGCTGTAAAAAAAAAAAAAACGTTAGGGGAGAGATCGGAGGGTGGGGTGGAGAAGAATAGGAAAGTGATGGGGGTGGGGGAGAAGATGGAGGGCGTACTCTTTTTTTTTCTGGGAAAGATCAGAATCTGGTGAAAAGGGTTTGAAAAAAGTTAAAGGTAGGCTCAGAACAAGCGAGCCATCTCTGCCTGCATCGAACCCGCTGCGGGTAGCAGCTCAGCAGCCAGGGTTACGGAATGGGGTGGTGATGCGTAAAGCTGAGTCTGAACCCCTGCTCTGGGTCCCACCGCGTTCCAAGCAGCTTTAGTCTTCCGAGCAGTAGAGGGGGGGAGAGGAAGGGGGAAGAAGGCCGTGTGAATTTCTTCGTGCGAGAAGGGCTTGGAGAGGAGAAACACTGAAGGTGGTGGAGAGAGAATAAAGCTCGGAGGGGGGAATCTCTCCACCCCATCTCCACAAGGAAAACCCCCTACATCGAAGGAGCGGCCACGCGGCAGAGAACGAAAGAAGAAATGCCAAGCCGCCCCAATTCAAATCAAAGCCACCTACCGGGATTGGCGGTCCACTCAGAGGAATCAAGGTCCTGGCGGAATCTCCCGGGGGAGATGGCCTCTCCGGACCCGAATCCTGGATCGGGGCGGGGGTGTGGGGGTGGGGGCGGTTGCTGCACGGCACCAGACACCTCGAAGACTTGTCCTGAAGGAAGGATCCACCCCCTCCCCCAAGTAAAGTGGGAGTTGCTCTGGATCTCCTCTCCAGCAGGGAATTTGGAGGTTTGAAAAGATAACTTTTTTTTTTTTACCGAGATGTGAGATTTTATTTTATTTTTATTTCAATCCTCCCGAGGCTGCGGCTCCTGCGTCCCCTACCTGCTAGCGCCGAGTAAATCCCATTCCATTAGAGTGGGGAGGCGGCCAGGCGCTCCATAACCACAAATTTATGGCATGGGTGACGTGCTTCCCTCTCCCACAATGGGGCCTGGTGACATTAAACAGAAAATTGATGAGAGAGAAGCGAAATCTAATCTCTTTTCCACCTCTACGCCATTTCTTCTTGCGTTTTCTGGTTGGGGGTTAGTTAGGGGGAGGGGAGCTGGGAAGGAAGAGAGACATCGCTGAGTTCGCGGCACAAGGTTATTCCTTCTTAATTCATTTTTCCTTTCACGCGAGGTGCAGGGCAGGGGAAAGGGGGGAGGGGTGCTCCTTGCTTTAGCCCCCAAGTGGCCGTCATATGATCTCTCTGTATATTTTCAAGCAGAATTGCGGCTCCCTTTTCGCGTTACCCATTACAGAGAAATGGACGTGAGAGTAGAAGTGGGGAAGAGCACTCTACCCTATAGAAAAATCCTAGGGTGTGTGTGTACGTGTGGGAGATGTAGAGAGGAAGAAAGAGACAACGGTTATCTGTGTCGTGCCCGATTGCAGCCATTGCATCCCTCCGTCCCCCTTTTCCCTTCCACTATCCCAACTCCCAGCCCAACCCAAGGGAATGAACCGACTTTCCCCCAATCCCCTTTTGATTGCGCGGCCGCTTTACGGCACCGAGTGGCTCCTGCCCCAGCCTCCAGGACTAGAAGCTTGAGAATGGGGTAGGAGGGCAGGAACCCTCTAAGAAACTTCCAGTACCTGGTCGAAACTCGTTTTTGCAGAGAACTCCGCATATTCCCGCATAGTGGGCCTGGGGAGACCCAGAGGCTCCAGAACATCCCAGAAAGTCCCCTCCGCCCTGCCCCCAAAATCCTATCTTGCAAAAATAAATAAATAAAATGACCACACGAGACACTCTTAGAAGTGCTTGCCAAACAGCAGCAGCGCTTTACTGCCCCGAGACCCGCCTTGCTTTACCTTCGCCTGGCAGCACATCACTACACTGAGCTTTCCCGTTTTGCACCCGGCGGTTCCTGGCACAGGCCCAGGGACAAGAGAGCCGGCGTAGCTTGGAGTTCACCGCCTTACTTTCTTAAAGGCGCCACGCCGCTGTGGCCCTCGAAGGCTCTGACTCCCTCCATTATCTTCTCCCCACCTCCTCCCTCCAGCAGTCTTTTGTCCTCGTTGCCAGAAAGGTCACCGCCTGGAGACCGCTGAGCAGGGGAAGGAGACGCAGGACCCAGCGGTGCTGCACTAGGGCGGGATACCGACGGGCGCGCGCGCGTTTAAACACACACACACACACACACACACACACGCGCGCGCGCGCGAACTCTCCAGCGAGATCTCACTGAGCTTGCAAAAATTTCCTCTCCCTCTTCTCCTCCTGATCTCCATCAAGTCTCATCTTCCTCAGACCCAGGACCACACCCTCAGCCTTGTGAGGTTCGGCAGACCCATAGAGCCAGGGCAAGGGATAAATTAAAGTTCTTCCAATAATCAGGCCAGACTCTCCGTCTCCTATTGACAATCTGAGCAAAAAGACAATCCCAGCAACAACGAGGACAACAACAATGAAAAGTCACAAAATATTTTCTTTGGTTATGAGGTTAAGACAAAGATGTACTGAATTGGGGTTAGTATCCAGAGTTCAAAAAAGAAAAAATATATATATTCCCATAGCTGCAAAATTATAAGTTTGATTTTAATCCTTAGCAAAACTCTAGAGTATATCATTAGATTTTTCTTTCTTTTGTCAACTTGAAAAGAGGCGATCACTTAGGAACTAGTAAGGGTTCACTAATACAAAGTCATGCCAAGCTAACCTCATTTCCTTTCTTACTAGCGCTACCAAAATGGATAAATTAAGGAAATAACTAGAGACAAAATGTCGACTGATTTTAGGAGAACAAAAATCTCTTATGAAATCTGTGGATAATGTCAAAATGAAGTTTGAATAATAAATTAGGGAATCTTGGATGGTTGAACCACTTTACCCATATTCTTAGTGGCATGCCACAGGACTCTGACTTTGACTTTAATTATATAGCTTACTTTTCCAAATATTATCTCATATGATTCTTACAAAAGTACTATCTGATTTCAGATGAAGGAATTGAGACTCTTGTAAATGAAGACTCCAGGACTAGAAACCAGATATTCTAACTCCTGGTGCCCTGCTTTTTCTTCTATCCCATACTGCTGTTCTCTTCAGCAGTTGGTTTTTGTTTGTTTTTTGGAGGGAGTAAAGCAAGGCAATTGGAGTTAAGTGACTTGCCCAAGGTCACACAGCTAGTTAAGTGTCAAGCATCTGAGATAGACTTTGAACTCAGGTCCTCCTGACTCCAGGGCTGGTGTTCTATTCACTGTACCACCTAGCTGACCCATCTGTTCAGCAGTTTTATCAAAGACTTCTATGAAGATGTATAAAATATTATTATGAAACTGGTAGTTTACACAAAGCTGAGAGGAAGAGCTAATATTTTGAATGACAGAATCAATATTCAGACATATCTTGGCAGGCTGAAACAATATGAAATTTAAAGGGAATAAATGTAAGGTCCTGGATTTAGCTTTTTAAAAAATCAATTGTACTAGTACTGGGTGGCTTAACTATAATTTTCTTTTTTTTTAAACTGGGTTTTTTAGGTGATTGTAAGCTCAGTATGAAACATTAGTATGACATGAAAAGGCTAATCTAGAACTACAGAGTGCTGACCCAGCATGCTTGCAGCCCTACTCTCTTCTAAACTGGTCAGCCCTCATGAAAGATGGACAAATTAGAGTTCCTCCCGAGGAAGGCAAAAATGGTCAGTCATTGAACATGAATTTATTAAGTACCAATATACCAGGTACTGTGCTAAATACTAGGGATTCAAAGAAAGACAAAGGACAGTTCCTACCCTTAAGGAGTAAAGAGTCTAACGGGGAGAGAACTTGAAAACTATGTACAAATATACAAAATAAATTGCATATAATGAACAGAGGGAAGAGGGATTAAGAATTAAGGGGGATTAGAAAAGCATTGAGGGGGATCAGAAAAGGCTTCTTATAGAAGGAAGGGTTTTAGCTGGGACTTGAAGCCAGGGAAGTCAGGAGGCAGAGACGAAAAGGGAGAGAATTCCAGGCAAGAGAGATAGCCAGAGAAAGTGTCTGAGTCTGGAGATGTCTTGTTTGAACAAAGAGTCCAAGGTCACTGGATCACAGACTACATGGGGGTCAGTAAGGCGTAAGAAACCCAGAAAAAGTGGCAGAAATTCTGGTTATGAAGGGCTCAGAATTCCAAAGAGAGAGTATTATATTCTGGAGGTAAGAGGAAGCCATTGGAGTTACTTAAATAAATGGGAGTGTCATGGTCAGATGTACACTTTAGGAAGATGGAGTGGAAAGTAGACTGAACTACAGAGTCTAGGCAGAGTAGCCAAACAAAAGTTCAGGCATGAAGAGATGAAAGCCTATGTCAAGGTGATGGACAGTGTTAGTGGAGAAGAGGGGGTTATATATGTGATAGACCTTGGCAACAGCTTAGATATTGATGAGGCCAAAGGGTGAGAGAATGAGGCATCAAAGATGATACCTAGATTTCAAGCTTGAGAGGATGATGGTGACATGAAACTTTGCAATAGCAAAGTTTGGAAGGATTGGTGGCAGGAGAAGGAGACAAGTTTAGTTTGAGATATGTTTAATTTAAGATGTCTGCAGGACAGTTTCAGATGTCCAATAAGCAACTGGAGATGGGAAAGCTGGAGGTTAGGAGTGAGACCAGGGCTGGATAAGTAGATCTGAGAATCATCAACCTAGAAATAATTGAATCAGTACCTTCTTCTGGGCCCAGGATAGAGCTCCATGAGACATTCACAGTTATTGGGTGCAATTTGGATGAAAATTCATCAAAGGAGACTGAGAAGGAGGGTCAGACAAGGTTGGAAGAGTACTTGGATAGCATCACGGAAACCTAGAGAGAAGAGAATATCAAGGAGAAGAAGGTGATCAACAGTGTCAAAGATCACAAAGAGGTCAAGAAGGATGAGGATTGAAAAAAAAGACCATTAGATTTGGCAATTAAAAGATCATCAGATGGTGATGAAAGAAAAATTTAAAAAACTGGGAAAATTTAACCCAGAGAAGACTTGGGAATAGGACAACATAATAGCTTTAATCAAATATATAAAGAGATGTCCCCCAAAAGATAGATTAGATTTATCCTGTATAGAAGGTAGAAGAAGGACCAATAAATAGGATCTATATATGGAGACAGGCTTCCGCCAAATTTAAAGAAAAGTTAACAATTAAAGATATCGGGGGAAAATGCAACATTTCTTTAAATAGTCTTGCCATGTCAATGGCATTTTTCAATCAGAGACTTCATGACCACCAGTCTTGGATATTTTAGAGGGGATTGCTGAATTGAGAGGGATGTAAGTATAGATGAGAGGTAGCATGTTGAATTAAGAAAAAGAATGAATTGGGAAGCAGAGGACTGGGGTTCTTGTCCTGATTCTACTATGCAACCTTATCCAAGGTTGCATATTTATTTTTATTTATTTAATTATTTAATTATTTATTCATTTATTTATTTATTTATTTATTTATTCATATTGGAGGTAGGGGGAGACAACTGGGATTAAGTCACTCACTAGGATCACACAGCTAGTAAGTATGTAAGGCTGAATTTGAATTCAGGCCCTCCTTACTCCAGAGCTGAGGCTCTTTCCACTGTGCCACCTAGCTGCCCCATACCTGAATGAATAAAGAAAAATCAATGT
>CM053593.1:180882782-181015196 GCA_028646575.1 Pseudocheirus occidentalis
AAGTTCTGCAATACCTGCAACTAGGAATTAAGATATACAGGGGCTGGAATCCCTCCCTGCCCTACCAGAAAATAAGAGAGCAGAGCAGGGGAGGGGCTTTACAGTGGGATTGCTGTTTTAGGGTTGGGGCAGGGGCAAGACGGGGAGAAAATGTGTAATTCAAAAATGTAATGAAAATGAATAATGTAAACAAGAAAACAAATAAAAAACTAAATTTAAAAAAAAGTCAGACATGAATGAAAAATGACTGAACAACAACAGTGTAGGATAGTTGAAGAACAAGGAACAGCCACTGTAAGAAACACGATGGAGAGTTAATCAGACAAGAATAAAAAGATTGCCGTGTAGTATTTAATGCATATCAATTCATTAATCAATATGCATAATCAAGAAGAAAGTTATGTGACTTTATCTAGCCTGCTCAAAAGATGCACAAATAAACATTAACTTAATATACCTGAAAAAAAAAAAGAGATTGTTAGTAACTTTGGGCATAGCAGTTTCTGTTGAATTAAGAGAATTAAGAAGATAGTGAGAGGAAGGGAAGTGGAGGCATGTGTTGTAGATGACCTTCACAAAGAATTTAGCCACCAAAGGCAGGAAAGATATGAGATCACAGGAATGGATGGGTCAAGTGAGATTTTCTGAGAATGGGGAAGATGTGGGCATGTTTATAGATTGCAGAGAAGTATTTAGTAGGTAATGAGAGACTGAAGATAGGAGAGTGGTGGGGATGAGCAATCTTCTCAAGAAGACATGATGGAATGAGATCATTGTAAAGTAGAAGAGTTTCCCTTGGCAAGGAAGAGAACCACCTCTTTATATACATATGGCTCAGGGATGAATATGGAAGGGCATCAGAGAGATGTGAATGGGGGAAAAAGAGAGAAGAGGGAGTTCTTGGCAAATGGCCTTATTTTTTTTCCATTGAAATGTGAGCATGATTCTTGGGTGAGAGGGCAACGGGAGGAGGAGCCAGGAGAGGTCTGAGGAGAGATGAAAACCTTTGGAAAAGCTGCTGTGGTGAGTGGGACAGCAAGTCAATTAGGGAGGTGCCAAAGGATTACCTTACTGCAGTGGTTGAGATTATTATTATTAAACGGTGTTAGATTGGTAGTAGATCCAGTCAGCATCATTTCCTGATTTTCTCCAGCTTTCACAGTAGGAGCGAAGGTAAGAGATTTATTCAAGGCAAGATCAACAATAGAATAAAAAGATAAAAGATTCAAGAGAACAGTGTAGAATATAACTGGCTCACTAAGGGAACACTGTGGCCAGTGCAGGGGTGACAGCCTAGGAAAGACCTAAGGCAGGGGTGGGGAACCTTCTAGGTCCTTGGGTGTGGCCTTTTGATTGAGTCCAAGTTTTACAGAACAAATCATTTTATTAAGGAGATTTGGTCTGTGAGGTTTGGATTCAGTCAAAGAGCCATACTTGAGGACTTAGAGGTCCACTACCCTTGACTAAGTGGTCAAGAGACTGAAGATTACCATGAAGAGAAGAGTTGCAGGACAGAAGGAGATGGCAAATTGTGATCAGGTAAGTGGCAGATGTGGCCTACTACAATTTATCATATGTCTGTCTACATGTTGTCTCCCACCTTTTTCTGGCCCAGATATAATCTCCCCCAGGGCAAAAATTGTTCCTTTTAAAATTTCTGTATTTGTAGTCCCCAGTAGAATGCCAGATAACACATTAGTTGATTGATGTGTTTAGATATGCTGTACCCCTTCCAAAACCCCAACACTATGGGAATAGATGCTCTGTTGTCTTCCCTCAGCATCTAGTCTACTTAGAATTCCTACTCATGATTTCTACTCAGATCCCAAGAATTCCTACCCATATTCCAAGGAAAAGGGCAAATTGAGGAAGATAACCCCATAGGGGTCTGGGGGGTCCCATTGTCCTCTGGGAGAATCTCATTTTGACTGGGTTAGCAATGTCCAAAAGAAAATCTCTCAAGTGCCCTCTCTTCACTCCAAATGTGCTCCTGAACCCTTTGCTCCCATTTTTGCTGAGTAAGCATTGAACTTCTCTTTGGCAGGGATCCCTCTGTAATAGAAAGCAGCCGCCAACCCAAGCAGGCCTCACTTGATTGGCTTCCTCTGTTGGCCATTGACCCACATCTGCTCTGTAGCTCTTATCTCGAAATCCCTTTACTCCAACAGCTTTCAGCTGTTCTTCCTGCACATTACTCAGCCCCCTTCCTGACCTTCAACCCTGTTTACACTTGGACTCCTGGTCTATCCTCCTTTCCCCTCCCCCAACCCCCAACACTGTATACACAGACCTCCAGTGGGATTCCCAGGCTGCAGAGAAGATTCAGAGAGAAACCTTAAGATAGAAGTCTAACCCGAGGCAACTTGGATACAATCCAGTCTGGTGGTGTGGCAAAACTTCTGAGTAGTTTCTTGACGGCCACTTCTTTGTATTTGTAGACCTTTTCTCTTGGTCTCTGAAATGACCCTGGTGTTGCTTATGACTCTCTTCCACTCCATCTCCCACCCTACTCTTGTGTTGAATGATAAATATGAGCCTGAATTCTAACGAATATAATTCACAGAATTACACAATATCTTAGTTGGGAGGGATCTAAAACAGCACTTTAGTCTAACAAGGACCTGAATGGGAATTCCCTCTTATCATATCCCTGACAAGCGGCTATGCAGCCTACCATTGAGGGGGAACCCTTTGCCTTCCAAGGAAGTCCATGTTAAGGAAATTTTTTCCTTTATATATATTGTAGAGCCAAAATCTGTTGATGAAACTTTTTATTTGTTCTTTTGGGGGCCATACAAAATAAATGGAATCTCTTTTTCTCAAGACAGTATCTCCAATAATTGAAGCCCCTCAATAGAAGCTTGAACAGTCAAAAGGTCAACTTCTGTGATATCTAAGCTGTCCTGGTTGAAGATGAAAGCCAGAAAGCAAACACATGGGAACATTCAAGATCTTTCTCCAACCATATTCAGTTTCTACTCTCCAGGAGAAGAAAGGGACACCAATACGTCTTTTACAGTTTCCCTCGGGCATGTATCTAGTATTTCAGCCCTGAAGAGACAAATACTGGATGCTGTCTCAGCTGGTTCTCCCACCCTCAGGATATACAGGCTTCAGGGCTACTAGAAAAGTTCCTCAACCCTCTATCCAGCCCTAAGAATCTTCCAGGGCCATATTGTGAGTGAGAGCTTTGGGGCTTGTTGGGAATTTGTTGGAGGGCTAAGAGATAAAACTGTATTCTTTGTGGAAATTAGGGGGGTAGGGAATAAAAAAGGTGAGTTTATGAGGAAGGCACCTAGAAACTTCATACAGTCATCCAAAATTGTGAAGACTGACTTAGGTCTGGGAATTTTGCTCTTGGGGGCAATCTTTTCTGATAAAGTGTTTACAGCTTTTCAAGGGTTACTGGCCGGACACCTAGAGGGGGAAGGTTACTAAAGATCAATTAATAAGGATTTCTTTTTTTTAATTTAATTGCTTTTTATTTTCAGATCTACATTCTCTGCCTCCCACCTCTTTCTCCTACCCCAACTGAGAAAGCAAGAAAAACAAAATCCCATTACAAACATGAATAGCTGAACAAAACAAATTGGCCATATAGGAAAAAATATATCTCAATCTGTATCCTGAGTTCACCTATCAGGTGGTAGGTGGAACAGCTAGGTGGTGAAGACTGGGTTGGGAATCAGAATCAGACTTGTCAAGACCCATCTTTCTGAGTTCAAATTTGACCTCAAATCCATACAAGATATGTGACCCTGGCACTTAATGTAACCCTGTTTGCCTCAGTTTCCTCATCTGTAAAATGAGCTGCAAAAGGAAACGGCAAACCACCTTAGTATCTTTTCTTTGGAGGGGGAAAGGCAAGGCAATTGGGGCTAAGTGACTTGCCCAAGGTCACACAGCTAGCTAGTTAAGTGTCAAGTGTCTGAGGCCAGATTTGAATTCAGGTCTTCCTGACTTCAGGGCTGGTGCTCTACTCACTGGGCCACCTAGCTGCCCCCACTTTAGTATCTTTGCCCAGAAAACCTCAAATGGGATCATGAAGAGTCAGACATGTGAGTAGCATGTTTCATGTCAAGTCCTCTGGAATTGTGATTAGTCATGTTAATCAGAGTTCCTAGTCTTTTAAAGTTACTTGTCTTTATAATACTGCTGGTTTTTGTACAAATTGCTTCTTTGTTCTGTATCAGTCCACATACAGTCTCCCCAGATTTCTCTGAAACCATTCCTTCCATCTCAGTATTTCTTAAGCCCCTACTGCTATATGGGCCTGGCGCAGCTGTGAGTGCTAGAAACACAAAGGCAGAAAAGGAACATTCTCATCCCTGAAGGAGTTTGTATTCTAGGAGATGGGGGTGGGGACATAACTATTCTAGACAAGAGAACTATTTCTGCACTGGATGGATGCAAAAGAATTGGCTTACGTGAATTGAATTGAGAATCTCTCAGTCTATACCACAGTTATCCCTAAAAGAGGATCTCCAGTTCATGGAAGGACTGCACTTTTTAAGCCTTACATCCTTCATTCCTATGTCATGACTCTTACAAAAGAATTACTCAAACCTCCTGGGGTACCCTTGTCCCAGAAATACCTCTTCCCAATCCTGAGTTACATCTCTCCTCTCCTCCCTACTATGGCATGTATTTGGTGGTGGTGGTGTGTGTGTGTGTGTGAGTGTGTGGTGGTGGTTTGGACCTGTAGCTCTTTACTGTGAAGAACTCCTTGGTGCTTCCACCTATGCAGCTCAGAACCTTACTTGTAACCTAGTCATAGAGGACATTGAGCACACTGAAAAGTAAATTGACTTATTCAGGCTCACATAGCTAGGAGATGTGACATGGACGATGTTCCTGACTCCAAGGTTCCCTCTCTATTACTCCATACCACCACTTACGATGGTAATGATGTGGGCAGCTAAGTGTCCCAGTGGATAGAGCACTACACTTGTAGTCAGGAAGATCTGAGTTCAAATTTGATCTCAGACATTTATTAGCTTAGTGACCTTGGACAGGTAATTTAACATCTGCCTGCCTCAGTTTTCTCATGTTAAGTGAGGGTGATGATAGCTACTTCACAGGGTTATTGTAAGGATGTTGTACTTGGCCTCACCTGGCTCCCTTGATCCTTTCCCCTCCCCCCATTCTGCCCTAGCCAGTCATCTTCCTGTTTCATCAAGGAAGTTGGCTACAAGGCCCCCCAAGGTTTCCCTGCAATGGAGACTTAAAATGTGTACTAGCCAATCCCTGCTGTAAACCTCTTATTATGAAATCCCTGACCATTGAGAGTTGGGGGGACCCTATATATATCAGTGATCTCGCCTTGGTCAGGCCTGTTTGATTTGGGCAAGGTAAGATGTAGCCCCAAACAGCACGCTAAATAAAATCCACTTCCAAAATACGCACTTGGGGTCTCACTCCCTTCTTTCAGCACAACAGGATCAAATGAGTTAGTGTATGTAAAGTCCTTTGAAAATCTTAAAGCACTATATAAACATAAATTGTTATTATTAGCAATTATTAACCACTGAATACTAGAATGTTAGAGCCAAAAGGGATAATCTAGTCTCACCACTTCATTTTTTTTAACAGATGAAGAAAAAGAACCCCAAAAGGTTAAATGACTTGCCCTAGGTCTCACAACTAAATAGTGCAGAACTTGGCTGGGGGAGTTTTCTGACTCCTAATTGAGTGATTTTCCTGCTGTCCCATACTATGAATCACCACTAAGTTTCCATCTGCTGTCTAGCAGTATAAAAAAGAGGTGATTTAAAAGAGGTGATTTGGAGGTAACTTAGGTGTCATCTAATTAGAACTCTTACTTTCTACTAAATCTAACAATTGCTTCATTTTGTGACAATCCCACCACTGGCCTGAATGCATTCACATAAACATCTCTATCCTAAACTAAGAGAATTAAAACTAGAGACCCTTGAAATACTTTTGGAGACTGTTGTAGAAGAAGGAAGGGACAGAGTTATTGATGTCAAATCATTCGAGAGATGATCTGTAGTTAGTGTTCTTAATCAAATTATTCCTGTGCCTAACTTTTGTAAAAGATAAACAAAGAGCTTTCCTTCTGACTATCTCTGGTCCTTCTGACTTACTTTGGTCCCTCTTCTGGAAGAACCTTCTTCGGCCCGGCCAGGATGGGGAAATTTGGAAATTTTGAAACCAGAAAAAGAGCTGAGACAGTTTTTCCTTATTGAGTTTACTCACCGCCCTTCTTTCCCCACTCCCCCGTCCCCCGGAAAAATTTAAAGATATGAATCACCCCTACTTCCTTTCCTCCTTCAACCCTGACTTCAGAGTGCCAGGTTGAGGGTGTGTTCAAATATCCTACAGACAGGCAACGAATATAAAGGGATGGTAGTATGGTAGCTCTTCTTAGAATAAATTGAAAAAGCGAATGGGAGAAAGCCGGCGAAAAAAGCCAAAACTGTACCCAAAGCTTGCATGGAAGAAAAACTCTCTCCACAGCCTAAGCGATTGGGCCCCACCCCCTCGGAGGAGATGGTAGCGAGGTCTGGATCTTTCCAGTCTTTCATAGGCTGGGGCTCCAGGCACAAACAAAGGGAGAGTCTTTCACCGAGCGGGTTTATTCGCGGATTGGCTGAGGAAGCTGAGTGTGTGAGAAATGAAATTGGGTTAGGGAGGAGGAGAGGTGGTGTTCATCTTGGGGGGAAGGGAGGGTTGGGTTTTTTGTTTTTTTTTTTGCGCAGGATTTAAGGTGGTTCTTGGCTTGTTACTGGCTGAGAAACCGCACAGCTTTTAGATTATTTAGTCAATACCTGCTAATCAATGGGGAATGGGGTGAATGGAGGACTCCGACAACATCTGAAGATTATGTACCTACGTACCTAAAGCAATGTTGACAATGGACACTATAACTGCTTTAATTGAATTGGGAATTTTTTTGTGTGTGATCCAAAGGGGGTGGGTTCCACCTCCTTAAAAGAGGCGTGGCGAAATACTTCCATTGACTAAATTTGCCCGCGTGGGAAAGGAGAGACCGAAGAAGCAGAGCCCTCCCTTCCCCCAACCCCACAGCCTTCCCGCCTCCGCCCCCCCTTCCCCTAGTCTCCCGCCACCATCCCAGTGCCTTCCTCCTTCCCCTCCCCTTCTACCTCTCGCCTGGGGTACTCCCAGACTGAATCCGTGTCCGCCGCCACCCCCCTTTTCTCCGCCTGCTCTTACTCTGGTCTCTTCCTCTTTCACCGGAGGTGAGACCTGAAGCAGGAAACTGCTGGAGGAGGCAGCGCCTGGGGCTTTGCATTTCGGCAGCTCCCAGTAGGATCTGGAGAGAGCTAGTGGTGGTGGCGTAAGCAGGAGCTCCAAATTTGTGGTAAGCCGCTGCCTGGTGGGCCCCTGAGTAGGAAGAGGATGGAAAAGATGCTGGCAACTCCCGAAGGCTATGGGGACCTAGGAGGGGGTGCCTGGGCCACCCCTTCTGCGTCACCGGATTCTACAAGCCTCGCCGCTGGCAGATGGAGAAACTGGGCAAAGGAAGCTTTTTTGCAAATCTTTTCCTGGGGGCTCCCCAAGTGCCTTGGCTGAGAACCTCCATCCCCACCCCCCAACTTTTCCTGAGGCCTTAGAGCAGAAACTCGCAACTGCAGGATGGAAAATAGCCCAGACCTGGTGACCTCCCAGAGGTACAGTAGAGCCGCGAGCCGAGCAGAGGTGCAAAAGCGGAGCAAGGAGGAGGAGATCTGAAGAAAAGAACGGTCAGGGCCCAGGAGACTGGACTGGAGCAGACTCCTGGAAGCCAAGCTGTGCTTGATCTTCGGACAGCGCCGTAGGGATTCGGGAACACCACCCCTCCTCACCCTCCCCGTGGCTTTTTTTTTTAGTTGTTGAGAAGGGAATTTTTTCCTCCTCTCAATAGCAAAAGAATGTCATTCTCCCCCCCTCTCCCCCCCCAAAGAAAAGGTCAGCCAAGGAGAACCCCCACAAGCGAGATGGTCTCGGTTGTTGCAGAACACGCGGCTGCAGCTTGGCGGGGAGGAGAGATGGGATGGGGGTGGAGTGGGGGGTCGTAAATTCCTTCTCTGTAGCTTTCGGAAGCTCAGAAGGGTCAGAGGCTCAGGAGAGTTGCCAGGTACGTGCGGTTTTCATTATTATTATTATTTTTTTTAATTTTCTCTCCAAAAGAAAAGGGAGAATAAAATCGCCGCTGGTGTGTAAGTGGTTTTCTTGTAAACGTGTCTTTACTCGGGGTTGGGAATCGGAAGCAATTAAGCCACTGTGGGAGCTGAGTTATAGGCTGGTTCCAGCTTCGCAGCCCCGCGATAGACCTTATTCAAACTACAAATGCATGCTGGGGTCGGGGGCGCGGGAGGGGTGGTGTGTGTGTGTGTGTGTGTGTGTGTGTGTGTGTGTGTGTGTGTGTGTGTGTGTGTGTGTGTGTGTGTGTGTGTGTGTGTACGCGCGCGCGCGCTCGTGTGTATGTGTGATGCCACGATTTGAGTGAGTTTCTCTCATGTAGCCTCCGGCTTTCAGCCGCAGACACTGCAGCGGGAACCAGAGTTGCCCAAAATTCCAAGCACATGCACTTAGCCCGCTTTGTTGGGACCAGGTCTTCCTAGCAGATACCCTGTCCCTTTCTCAAAACCAGCCAATATTCGATCTTAGCTGTTGGAGGAGATTCTTCCCGGGATCCCAGGGAACTTGGTATTGCTATATGGAAAGAACAGGCTCAGTTCCCATACTAGCTTCATCACTTCTCTCGTGGAGTACTTCTCTGGCGACTAATCATTCTTTCCCCACTCTCGAGTCGCCTTCCCCTCCCCCACACATTCCCAACAAAAAACCCATCAATTTCTCTTTTAAGGGAAGGGAAATCACATAAGTTTAAGGTTTTTTTTTTAATTCCCCAACAATCTTTTGAAAGGGCTACCTTTTGAAAATAAACGAAATATGGAAAGAGAACAGGAAGTCCATTGTATATTAAGGTATTTTAAAAGAGCTTAAAAGTTACAATGAGAAAAAGATTTCTTTTCCACCTCCTAATCTTAGTTTAGCATTTAATTTGCTTTTGCTTATTTTTGTTTGAAAATTGTCTGTTCGGTATAAGTAAGAAAGGAGAAAGATCTTATTTAGCTGGAAATTTTGGTACCCCAGGTCTCTTCCCGTAAGCCCCCTCTGGGTGAAATAAATTTATATCTAAGCAGAAAAATGAAGGATATTTGGTGTTTGGGGGTGGGGTGGGGAACTTTGGCTCCCTCCTCATCTCTCCCTCAGAACAAAGGGTCTGAGCCCCACCAGAAGAAGAAATGGAATGAGGGCTGGGAATTGCCTCCAGTGGAAGCAAGTGTGGAGAAACGGAGCCAAAGAAGTTTGTCTCTTGAAACGTCCTGGATGCTACACCTTCCCCAACCGTTCAGTACTTGTGCGTAAATACCGCCCTTGGCGCATTATTAGACTACGGTGCCTTTGGCAGCCCAGACCTCGGCAGTCCGAGGGAGTCTCTGGGAGACTTTGGCCTCCCCTTTTCCCTGAAAGAAGCTTCATCGCCGCCTCAGGTAGAGGAGGGAAGGAATTTTTCTGAGGCGGGAGAACTTCAAGTTTCGGTTTCAACGTCTCGAACTACGTGTGATTTTCAAGATGATCAAAAATCTTTTGGCCTTAAAAAAAAAATACTCCCCAAGCTGTCTAGGCCCACTCAGCAACTTTCGACTCCCCAGCCTTAACCAAGGAAAATTTATTTCTCCCTCAAAATAAAACCAAACCAGCCAGAAAGCGTTAGCTTTCTTTGGAAAAAGGCGCCGAAGATTTATGTTTCCCCGAATTCCCCACACTCTTAATTATCCCTATTTTTAGTTGACTTATGGACGGTGACCACGTTAAACATTTTTCATTTGAAACTTTCTTTTTCTTTTTTACTATAAAGAAAATAGATGGAAAAAATTTAAACGCACGGTCCGCTTTGAGGACCTTTTTTTCTGGAGGGGAGGGGTGCAGGAATAGCAATTGAGTGACTTTATTTTTTATAGGATGGGGCTCCATTCCACATGCTATTTATGTTTTTTAATTTTTTAAAATAATTTTTAAGGGTTTACCCCCGGATCCTCGGCTGCACAGAAGCAGAAGAACGATTTCCCCACGCACCTTCCCTTCTTAGGAAACTTTTCCTCTTCTGTTCACCTCAATCCAGGCTGAGTGTTGGGCGACAGAGATTGAGATCCCAGCACCGCTATTATCTTTATCTAGTAGTTGTATAAGGTATATTTATCTAGTAGCCCCTTCGCTTTCCCTAGACACTAACTCTTAGTTGCCCCCAACTCCTCCTTTGGCTCCCGATGGAGTTTTCATTATGCGGTTCCTTTGGAGAGGCCCCACGTTTTTCATGTTTGTCCGAAGTTTTCTAGCCGTGGTGGCAGGCCGAGACCCTTGCCTTTCGTCCCACTCGAACTAAGAGAAGGATGGATAGATATTCCCTTTCTCCCACCAGCCTATTCAGAAAATTCCAAATTGGAGGCAATTACTTTTGTTGTCCGAAATTTCTTAGCCTGGCCAAAATCTGACTGCCTTTTCTGGGGAGGGGGGGGGCCGGGAAGAAGTTATGAGAGTATAGGTTAGGATGTCTTAAGGGAGTTCGAAGGGATTTTTTACCTTCTGTGTGTGAGCTTTGGGGGGGAAGGAGTGGGTGGGGAGACTCCCTGCTTCCCTCTCTCCCGAGGCCTGTCTTGTCCCCACACCCCTCTTCCTTTGTTTTGCTTTCAAGACAGTGAGTTAGAAGCAGCAGGAAAAAATAATTAGATGGAAATCAAAGATTAGACGAGAGGACGGCGGACTGAAAAGAGAGACTGGGGCCAGGACACTCGCCCGGCGCCTCATAAATCTTTTTCCAGGCTTTTGTCTTCATCTTCTGTCCCATCCCCTTTGAATCTCGAAACTTATCGACCAGCTCTGCCCCAACCTTTAGCTTTTCTGAGGGTGGAGGAAAAGGCTCTCCAACGATCCTAATTTCAGACATTTATCCATTTCCTAAATCCTTTTCGAGCAAGTGTATTGTGAAAGGTATTCGAATGAATTATTAGTTATTTGACTTAATTCTTTTGGGGGAGAAAGGGAGTTGAATTGAGGCTCTCTTCACATCCCACCCCCCATACCTCTTTCCCAAAAAAGGGGAGAGATCAATTAATTGTAATCAGTTTTTAAAAAAATATTTTCTATTATACCAAGAAGGTATCCAATGGTCATGATTACACCACCCCCTTTGCCTGTGTGACTCCGTTTCCCTGAGAAGTTGTTAATCTTGTATAAGGAGGTTTTTCTCATGAGGAGGAAGGGCAGGCATTGAGTCCTGTATAGATGAGTAAGAGAGAAAACCTTCCAGTTTGATAAATATCCTAGACTGAGCGTGGAGAGTGATGGGTGTGCTATAATAGACCAAGTACCTCTGTGTGTGCCTATGTATGTTTCTGTGTGCCTTATTGTGTAGAAGTACACACACAGGGATACATATATCTTGCCTTTTCTATATTGCCTATCTAATTGTGAGTGCAAGAGTCGACAAGGAGGCGATTGGAGGGCTACTCAACCTCACATCTCTGTATTACAAACATAGAATGTTGCAGAAGGAAGGGACCTTAGAAATGATCATTTAGTACATTTCCACCCCTGCCCCCCCCCCATACACACACTTTCTCTTTCTGTCTCCAGCTATTTAGGAAGAGGAGGTCTTAAAGTATAGGCCAGGTTTACAGTTATTATTTTCCTACACAAATTAATTGGGAAAATCACTTTTACCACCCCCCAACTAGAACACTGAAGAAGAAAAATGAGGACAGGAGAATCTTTAAAAAAAAATTCTCCTTATGTTGTGCCCATTTCTGACCTTTCCCTGCTGTTAAAAAAATATTGCCACATTTAATTTTTGTTACATTGAGATACAGAAAGGGGAGCCAGCATTTTGAAGTAATTTGATAAGCCATCAAGTAGCGAATTTGAAAGGTAGGCTGACTGCACAGGTATAGTTTCTTTATAACCTGAATTTACAATGAAAGCATTCTCCTTTATGGATATAATAGATTAGATTTCACAACTTAATTCACCAGAATGGCTCCGTTTAAGGGAGCTCCGGCTGATTTTATTATGCCAAGCCAAATTGGATGTTTGTGGTCTTAACAAAAAACGATTGTGACGTGAAGATATATAATTTTAAAAGTAAAATAAAGCAGGGACTCAACCCTCTCTTTTCCTCCCCCTTCTCTCTCCTCATCCTCCCTCCCCCCCCCCAGTTTCGGAAATACTAATAATCTTTGTGATTGGCTAGGGAATTTGAACACCCCCCTCTTCTAAGGAGGCAGGAAAGGAGGGTAGGAAGTGGAGGGATTGAGAGAACTTCCCTCTTTTATTAGCAAGGGCTCTGGGTCTTCTGGGGATTGGGGAACTAGCTATAACCAGTGCTCCTCCTCCTTCTCCCCTTACTTGCTCCCCGTGGGCTTCATTCCAGCCCAGTTGCAGGAAACTGTCCCAATGTATTTGGTTGAGGGTGAAAAAGGAAAAAAGAGATCTTCCTGATTTCTCCAGTCTAGCCGCTATTTCAGGGAGCAAGCTGGAAAGAAGAGAGTTTTTGTTGACCCTTGGAGGGGGAGCTACTGCCTCAGCTATTTCACTTCCTAGTACCCCCTACCTTGGACCCCTACTTTCCTTTGGCAGTCTGATGGATTGAAGTGGTTAGGGGTAGACTGCCCCTCTCCCACCGGCTCCTTCCACTTCAAATGCGGCAGAGACAAGAGAATATTTTTCTTCACTAATATTCCGAGTAGAAATTCAGTGTTTTCTCAAATCTCTCCCCAATCTTTAACCTCCGCACCCCCAAGCACACACTTTGTAAGGCCAAAATCACCAGGATCCCAGTAATTCCTATTTCTCCTCAGCCCCAATTTCCAAAAGGGAGAGAGAAAATATAAGCTAGAGTCCTATTCTTCCTTTCTTCAAAGAATACTTATTAAGCGTTTGGTGTATTCTTCTGACGGTTGCTCTTCTTAGCAAAAGGGAATGGAAGAGTCCGCGTAATACGTAAGGTGCCAGTTTTGTGGCTGTGCCGCGCGGTAGCACACTTATTCTGTACCTTCATCCCTATCCCCTTGCAGGCACAGAAACTCTCACTCAGCCCAGGAACAAGTTTTAAACTGTACTACAAAACGAGTAGCAGTTAGGCTACAAAATACGACACTTGGTCCTTCCCCCTAAGGAGTTTATACAGTTGTAGAAACCGGCTGGTACTACCGGTGTGTTGAGACCCCTAGGGTTTATGCGCATATGCTTCTCCCCTGTCGGCAACGTCCTGGGCGTTTATCCTGGTCACCCGCGCCCGGATGAAAGCCCTTCCTTCTCATCTGGACTTGGAGAGAATCCAACTAGGGATGGAACAGACAGCGGTGGAAGCGATAGGTGTGGGTCGGCAAAAGCCCCAGTAGGTTAAATATGAGGTCTTTCGGATTAGCCGCCTCTTTGGTATTTGTACTGTTACCCACGCAAGCCTGTGTGCGCTGGGAGTTCGCTGGCACTTACAGAAATTCAGTCTGTAAGGGGGAAAAAGAGCCTGCAAGGTAAGGGGCTGGAGGCCACAGACCCCGGCAGATTCGTCGGATTTTCGGAAGTCCATATGCAGGAAACCAAACAAATCTCTAGGCGGAGGGAGCAACAGTGACAATACAGAAAAAGAGACAAGACCAGGGGCAAAGGAGAGGGCCCCGGTGCCTGGGCCTCTTCCCTCTCTCTCTGCTGCTCGCACCGAAGCACTTGGCTGTCGCTTCTCATTAAAGTAGTCCTCTGTTCTCCGGAGAGTGGCGGCTTTACTTCCCCCCCTTCTCCCCCATCCCCCATTTCTTTGGTGCCTTGCTGCTAGCAGATTTAAACCTGGAAAGCCGGGGCGGGGGCGGAGACAAACCGAGATCTTCGTAGATTTAGAGCTGGAAGGGACTTTAGAAGTCATCTCGTTCAATGCCTCCCCCCCTTTTTTTAACTGAATAAATAAACTGAGGCTCAGAGAGGTTAATGGGCCACTATGATACAAGCAGTATGCTAAAGGCAGAATTTGAATCTAGGTCCTCTGACTCCAGTTCCAGGGGTCTTTCTGTTGTACTTGCATCCCTGGCAGGGTATGCATTTCTTCTGCCGACTCCTCGCACCTCAAGCCCCCCGCCCCCCATCCCATAGCCCAGTCAGTCCCTTCCCCTGTTTTCTACCACAGTCTAGTTCCCCTCCTCTCCGCCTTACCCCCATCCCCCATCCTCTAGACTCTTATTTTCAGATCTCAGCTTCCTGCGATTCACTTGTAAACGGCTGCGACCCCAGCGAGTCTTTCGGATTGGGGCATCAAGCTCCTCAGGGGCCTCCTGCACAATCCTATTCTTGAGGTCGCCTGGAAGGCTTTGGGATGTGGGGGTGGGGACGAGAAAAGAGAGGGGGAGGTGATCAAGTCTTCTTACCCCTTCAACAGACCACAGATTTTCTCTCTCTCTCTCTCTCTCTCTCTCTCTCTCTCTCTCTCTCTCTCTCTCTCTCTCTCTCTCTCTCTCCCTCTCTCTCTCTCTCTCTCTCTCCCTCTGTCTGTCTGTGTGTGTGTCTCTCTCTCCCTTTCTCTCTGTCTCTCTCTGTCTCTTTCTCTCTCTCCCCCTCTCCTCCCCCCCACGTGGTTCTTCGGGTCTTCTTGGAGCCCATAGCTTTCAGAGTTTGGAGTGTGAGCTAGGGCTACAAAAGCATGAGTGTGAAAGAGCATGTAAAATTTTAAGTTGTGATGTTGGGATTGAGTGAGAATGGGCGTGATTATGAATGTGTGTGTGTTAAATTAAGCCCTCCGTGTTCCTGACCTTGTTTTTTCCTCAAGGCTGATAACAACAGCAGCTGTTTCTCCAGAATTACTGCTGCTGGGTTTCTCATCTTTACCTTTGTTGTTGATGTTGTTGTTGCCATAGTCTGCTGGAAAAATACTCTAGTCTCAGAAAGTTTAACAATAGGTCTGATGGATTTCTGGAGGAAAGATACCTTGTTTTGGGGTCCTGGATGGGATGGACCAGGGCAATCATCGTGCAAATAGATTCTAAAGTCTCTTCATCCAGTTCCCTCTCAGACAACTTCCTTTTCTCCTCCCAATAGACTGGCAACTGGAAAGTTTACAAAGTCCCTTTTTTGCTTTTAAAGATCGAACCCCATCCTCAGTCCCTGGAGATGGAAACATCCTTTTTACCCAGACTATCACCATAGGGCAGCATGTGAAAAACCTCTCTGGGTCTGCCGTCCTCTCCTTCTCCCCATCTTCCTTCTCTTTCATTCCTGGCTCTTCAGAAGCCTTGAGAAAAAAACTTCCTCTTCCTTCCAAACCTGGCCCAGCACTAGGAAGGTATCCATTCTTATCCAGATTACAAATGAACAGCTGTTCTCCATCCTCAGCAAGGCTATGAGTCAACCCTCCCCTTCTCTCACAGGTACAGATCTTCACTCCCCTTCCTCAGTGGGAAATTGCTATCAGGTCTTGGAAGATAGCAAAAGAAAAATCCCTCTAGTTCTAAGAAGCTTCCCCATAAGTATTTGGGGAGGTAGACACCACTAAACCTTCATTTTTGTGGTTATTGGTGGTGTGGTTTCATCCATCCTCCTGTTACTGGATTCAGTTATTCCCTACATTGTTATGGGCAATCCCACGTTGACACTAACCCCCAATCAGTACACAATTGTGATTCCCCAAATAACATACCTTGACCTCTCCTTTAGCAATCTCTCCCTTCCCCCAATCCCAATAAACTATCCTGTTGTAGACATGAAGCATCTCCCTCTCCTGGAATCCTCTCTTGCTTTTGGCATCAAAATGAGCTCAGAATTGGTTAAAGATTAACTCTTTTAGTTCAGTGGGGGAGGGGGGAGAGAGAGGACAGTGTGTCCTCCCCTGAAAGGGAAACAGGGTCCAACAAAGAGTTGGAACCTGAATCAGTCATCTTCTACATTCTGTCTTTTGAAGAGGGCATAGGATTTGATCCACTTCCATCCCTGTCCCCCCATTCTTTAGTTTCCCAGATTCCAGTTTCACATTTTCCCTCTTCCCACCTTCAACCCCAGCCCCTGGAGGAACTGAGAGTCACTGAATCCTAAACTAGCTGCTTTATAAAATAATGCTGTTATTCCTCTTAGGTAAACATGGGAGTCAGGAAACATTGGGCTCTAGTCTCCACTAAATTTTTTACTTACTACGTCCCATAATTTTTTTGAACCCTTACCTTCCCTATTCACAAAATGAGAGGAATCATTAGCATTCTACCACATAACAGGTATATTGGAGATTCCAGGAATATCAAGTGTAGAAGAAGAAAGGCCACTGAAAAAATGTAGAAAGTTATTGGCTTCATTTATTTTTGGTGCCTGCTTTATTGACTGGGTTTCTCTATGTATCCTGCAACTCTTTCCAGGTGATGGTCAATTTCTATTCCCTACAGTTTGGGGGAGGGGAGGGAGAAAGCAGTGAAGTACAAGGGGGATTTCATTCTGCTCTGGGAAGAGCCACATCTGGGCTAGAATTTCCCATAGTTCTCTGGGGGCCCTACAGAAACAATACCCCAACCTTCCTCAAATGTCACCTGACCCTCCTTAGAAAGGGGCCCTAACAGGGAAACAGAAAGGCTAGTGGCTTGTAGGAGATTAGAACTCATGAGTATCAGTGGACACACCCACTCTCACCACGTGATTTGAACCCTCAAATGGAACTGGCCTCTTTGTGCTGACTCTGGGGCTTTGCTCTCTTCTGCCCCTATTAATCTACTGATCACTTCAAACTAGTAGCCCAGATAGTAGATCCTCTTTAGTTGTCTTCCAGAGCCTGCTTTATTGCTTCACTATTTAACCTTCCAGACTTCCTCCTTATATAAATATACCAGATAAATAGATTCCCTCTTTCTCATTCTCCTAATAGTGTCCATAAATTTATTTACATTTCTAATATGCCAGGTACTTTAACATGACACACTGCATCATCTGGCCTGTACTAAAGATAGGGATTGAACTTTAGTCTCCAAGCAATTAAGGCGGCTGGAACTGTACTTCATTAATGGTTGTTATGCAATAAAAACGATAAAAACTGCCCTTATTTGTGATATAAAAATGCAATTTGTTTTAATTTATATTTCTAAATACTTCTGAGTTTCGATGAGAGCCCTTCCAGGGCATTTGTCATTGGGGTGGGTGATTTACTGACAGTTTAGGATAGGGACCAGGCAATAGCAGAGTCTATAAGGAAATGAGAAATGAAGTTTGATGGTGGGGCTGGCCAGAAATTGGGCAGAGAGTACATGAGAAAGTTGAAAGGGGAAGGAAGAGGAGGAAGCAGAAAGGAGAAAAAGGAAACCTGGGTGGAAATGCATAGTGAACTTTAACTGTTTAGGGAATGAATATTCTTGACCACCTCTTTAAAAGCTGTTCCCCTTTTCCTTCCATATAGCTATAAGAGAAACTGATTTTTTAGTGAGCCACTACCTTATGATATTCCTGGTCTGAGAGACACATGAATTGGCAACACAAAGAGAGAAGGAAGGTGTTTGGGGAAAGAGGAGCAAGGAACTCCATGATTAAGCCCAACTGAAAACAGTCTTCCAACTTCAATTTCTCTTACACTTGGTCTCTCTTGGTCTCTCTTGGTCTCTCATATTCTAATTTGAATAATAGTTCCACTCAGAATAGCATTTTAAAAGCTTCTAGTGTGTAAGGCAGTGAAAAATAGTCCCCGCCTTCAAGGAGATTATATTTTACTGGTCAGGATACAAGATGGAAAGAGATAAGAATGTATATGATATTTAGGGGAAGGAAGGAGAACGATTCCCATAGGAAGTAATACGTGAACTGAACTTTGAAGAAAGCTAAAAATTCTAAGAAGCAGAGGAGCAAGGCATGTGCCCTCATTCCTAAATCAAGTAAAGTGACCTTATCTTTGCTGAATGATAGACTTTTACCCTACCTTGTTAACTTTTCTGAATCTCACATGACTAATCATTAGATCATTTGGAAAAACTCCTTTTAAATATTATTCCATATATGGTTCTGATAGGCAGCATGTTATTATTTCTTCGTTAGACTCCTTACCTAATCCCATCATCTCTGCCCTTGGAGGGGGAGAGGAATTTGGTATTGGGGAACAAATATCTTTTCCTAACCTTTCACAGAGCTGGGTAAAGAGGGTACTGTTTCTCTTGTCCTCTTTCCAGATCACCCCTAGTTTCAGACGCCACTGGGTTTTCTCCAGATCGCCCTTACACTGACTTCATTGCTACTCCATAGGGCTTTCCAAGGATACTTAGACTCTCCTTTCCCCTCCAATGAATTTTCCTGCAGCCTCTCAGCTACCTTCCACTTTTCTTTGGGAAGCCTCAGCTTGCTGAGTTAATTGGCAAACTTTCCCAGAAGTAAACTTGAGTGATGGAAATTAATAATTTCCCTGGCTTTGTACTCATTACTAATCAAGCCGGCTGGGAAGACTAGGTCTCAGGGCGAGTCAGAGGACGCCTGAAAAGCCATTAGCAAGAAAGAGAAGATCTTCAGGGTGCAAGGGGGGTCCCCCATGCAATTTACTAGCTTGAGAAGTCACAGCCCTCGCTCCAAGCACAACAGTGTACAGGTGCAGAGATAGTAGTGATGCTTTTAAAATGATTAGTAGCAATTATTGTCCCATACTGATTACATATTGCACCAGTGAAGGAGTCAAGAGACCTGGATTCTAATCCTGGCTCTGCTGCCACTAACTAGTTTTATAACCTTTAACAAATCCCCTTGACCTCTCTCACCTCAGTTTCTTCATTTCTAAACGGAATAGGATAAAACTAGGTGAATGAATGAATGAATGAACGAGAATTTGTCAAGCATTTGCTATGTGCCATTTTAGATGATCTCCAAGGTCCCTTCTAGTTGGAGCAATCAATGGTTCTTATGGAAGAAGCCTTCCACAAATAGGATAGGAGATCAAGGCAAGACGGAGGCCATGGATTGATTCTGTGTGGAGGAGCCAGCAATAGGGCTGGAGGCTTTAAAACTTATTGTTGCTGTCTTTTGGTTTTACATCACCTTTATTTCCAAATGTATCCCTGTCTGCCTCACAGAGAGCCATGCTTTGGAGAAAAAGAGGGAGAGGGAGGAGGAGAGGTGGGGGGAGGGGGAAGAGAGAGATAGAAAGAGAGAGAGAGAGAGAGAGAGAGAGAGAGAGAGAGAGGCAGTTCACTCAACTAGACAATATATCAACTAAGTCTGACCACATATGGTATATCCAAAGTTCACAAAACAAAATATTTTATTAAGGAGATCTATTCTGTGAACTTTTAATTTAGTCAAAGGGCTGCACTTGAGGACCTAGAGGGCCATGTGTGGCCTCTAAACTGCAGGTTCCCTACCCTTACGTGAATGTTCTACACTCAATCATGCTCCACTTCTGCATAGGAGAGAGGTACACTTTTTGCTCTCTTTTTGAGGGCCAAACTTGATCATTGTAATTATACAGGATGTTTTTGTGGGGGGCTCTTTTCTTCTTTCTTTTTGCATTATTTGGTCATTCTATATTATTTATCTGGTTCTGTTTACTTCACTTTGCATCTAATTATATAAGTTTTCCCATGCTTCTCTGTATATTCCCATTTACAATTTTTTATAAGGCAGTAATATCCCATTACATTCATGTGCCACAATTCGTTGTTCTCCAATTGATGGACATCTACTTTATTTCCAGTTCTTTGCTACTTACAAGAAGTACTGCTGTGAGTATTGGCTGGAGGCTTTTAAAATCTGAAGAATTTCTTCTGTCCCTTCCCCACTCCTTGCTGAAATAAAAGCCTCAGAAAATTAAACCAGCGAGCGTTTATTCAGCTCTCTCACTTTATGCAACGTACACTGCTAGGTGCTAGGGATACAAAGGCAAAAAGTCTTGCCTTCCAGGAACTTACATTCCACTAATACACAGCCAGTACATATATAAGTAAATGAAAAGTGTGTAAAAAGTAGGTTGGTATGGACAACTGGGGCAAGGAGAGAAACATTAACACCTTGGTCTTATGCTTTGTCACAAAGAGGTAGTGAAATATGGAGGAAGGATGCAGATAAGAGCAGTACCTACTTCCCGGGGTTATTTTTAGCACCAAATAAGAAAAATATTTGTAAAGCACTTTGTAAACCTTAAAATACTCTATGACTGCTATCTATAATAATAATGATAATGATCATTATTATTACTACCTCATAAATGAATGGAATGTAAATGTAGGGGGGATTCCTTCTCATCCCCCCCTCCAAATATGCTCAGAATTGCTCTTACTAGTTCCATAACCTTGTGGAGAGCTTTAGGGCTATTCATACACACACACACACACACACACACACTCACAAGCACACATATGAACAAAAATTGCTTATAAAACATATTACGTAAAAGAAAGACTTTGTGTAATAGGTCATTCTCAAGTTGTGTTTCAAAGAAGGCTAAGTACTATAAGAGACAGAGAGGTGAGGAAAGAGCATTTTGGGTATGGAGAATAGAAAGTGGTTGACTTAAGTTCTATTATTCTGTGATTTTTAAGAGTTTGTGAATACCGAGTAGAGATGAGAATTATTAATAAAGTTGGAAAGGGCATGGCAGGCTACAACGATGACAAAAGGGGGTGGATATAGACCCATGTTTATTAGGAACAAACACGTTGATATTCAGTGAATGTCAACCATAAGCAATGCTACTATGAACATACACCATCTGTTTAAATGAAATTTAAGAGCACTTCTGATGTCCTATCATTGACTAGGACACCTAGATGAACATGTATAGAAGATATTTGGAAATCAAGGACTGGAGAGATTGGTCCTGAAGATACAGACAGATTCAGGAGTTGTTGGGACAGAAGATAGTTAAAGCAGTGGCAGTGGTTGGTGGGAGGCTGCCTTATGATATAGTGAATTCCTATGATCTTTGAGCGAAGGATAGATGACCACTTGTTTGGGGATGCTCTAGAGCAATGATTTCAAACTAAAAAAAAATGGGCATCACCAAACTGTACATAAGGATCTTTGTGGGCTACATTTTGACACAGTTTCAAAATGTAATGTTATCTATGTTTTGTTGTATTTTTATTTTGTTAAATATTTCCCAATTACATTTTCATCTGACTAGTACACATCTCACGTGTTGTGTCTGATACCTCTGCTCTAGAACAAATTCTTGTCCAGTTATTGACTGGACCAGACACTCTCTGAGGTCTCTTCCAAAACTGACATTTTATGATTTAGTAATTTTTGTGTTCAAATCCCTCAAGAAATCCAGCGATCCCTCAGGTTGACTGTCTTTTCTCGTGTTTCCATCTTTTGATGTTCTGTTCAAAGAAAAGATTATTTTTCCTCCTAAATGTAGGAGAGCCTCTTCAGTACAATAGGATTAAGACTATGCACAGTTTCTACATAGCACTGGTCCCATCCAGTTCCTCCCAATCACTTCTAGATTGACGCTGCTGGGTCCTGTGGAAACTCTTCAGGGAGCTGATGCTAGACTTGCTTCAAAGCCTGGCATGGACTCACTCTTGGACTCCCTAATAGTTAGTGCTCTTAAAAAGTTAGTGCTCACTTTTAAATCTTGGAAACTCACAAGGTCATAGGCACCAATCCCTTCCTTTAAAACTCAGAAACAAACATCTACAGAGGCAAAAAACAAAAAAACAACCCAAAGCCAGTATTCATAAGGCTTCATGTTGGCCTGGATGGGAGAGGGCCCAAGGCTTTTGATGGGTTCTTGCCCTGGTCCTGCCATTGGGTAGGCTGGGGGTGAGGAACCTGAGGTATTCAGATCTTTTATTTTATTAAATATATTTAAATTTTTGTATTAAATAATTTTTTTATTTTATTAAAAGGATTTGATCTGTAAAATTTGGATTGAGTCAAAAGGCTTGCACCTAAGGACCTAGAAGGCCACCTGTGGCTGGAAGGTCACAGGTTCCCCACCCCTGAATTACAGCTTTGTTTGTTAACAAGAGGGAAAGTCTAACCAAGAGAGGCTGAAACCAACTAGGATCTTTTGAGAGTGTCCCCAGTTCTGGTTTTGTAGCCCATCAAAGAGGCTACCATTCACCATGTGGTTAGCAGACCTTGAACCAGTTACAGAATGGCTATTCATGGTCTGAAGTTTCTCTGAGGATCTTCTTTTTTGTGCCATAAGGACTTTCTCAAAAGAAGGCTCCTAACCCTATTCCACTGTAGGAATATCAACTGAGCCTATGGATGCCTTCTACTCATCAACTGAGGCTTGTAAGGACTGGGCTTCTTGGCCCATCCCTGGTAACATACATGCACATACACACATATTTATATATACACACATATATGTATATACATAAATACATATAAATATATGTGTATGCCCATTCTCAGGTAAAAATATTACGTAAAATACATATATATACGTATATGTATTAGTGTTCCCATTCTTAGAGAGAAGTCTCCACCTTAAATGGAACACTGGTATCTTAATTTTCTAAAAAGCAGAGAATTTTGCAACCACAGAATGTTAGAGCTAGAAACTACCGTAGAGATCATCTAGTTCAACTTCAGGGCAGCTAGGTGGAACAGTGGATAGAGTGCCAGGCTTTGAGTCAGGAAAATCTGCATTCAAATCCAACCTCAGACATTGTATGACCCTAGGCAAGTCACTTTACCCTGTTTGCTTCAGTTTCCTCAAGTGTAAAATGTGCTGGAGAAGGCAATGGTAAATCCCAAAGGGGGTCACAAAGAATGAGACGTGAAACACCGAGAAGTTTATATGGCTGCAGAAGAAACCCAAACTCAGAAAACTCAAATGATTTGCCTAACTCAGGGGTGGGGAACCTGTGACCTTCGAGCCACAGGTGGCCTTCTAGGTCCTTAGGTGCAGCCGCCTTTTGACTGAATCCAAATTTCACAGATCAAATTCTTTTAATAAAATAAATAAAATTATTTAATACAAAATTTTAAATATATTCAATAAAATAAAAGACCTGAAGACCTCAGGTTCCTCACCCCAGTCTACCCAACAGCAGGACTAGGACAAGAACCCAATCTAGTGTATAATGGGAACCAAGGGTAATAGGCAAATCCTCCTGCACTGATTTGGTGATGGCATTAATTGGGGAATGAAGGCAGAAAGAAAGATTTGAGGGTGAATTGCATGTGCGTATATATGAGCTTCAGATTTTTATTCTCACTGCCTCTAGCTTTCTGATTCATTGCCTAGTCTTGTACCACAGTGTGCCTTCTCTGATCCACCTTATCCCAGGGTAAGAAGAGTCTGAGAGATCCTTTACACTATCTTTAGATTTGTCAATAGAGAAGCAGTATGGTATAATGGGTGTAAGGCTGGCCTTAGAGTCACTGCACAGTTAGTTGGAGCTGTAGTGCATAAGCACCAGGTCTAGAGTCAGGAAGACTCGTCTTTGTGAGTTCAGATCTGGCCTCGGATACTTACTGGCCAAGTCACTTCATCCTGTTTGTCTGTTTCCTCATTCTGTCAAATGAGCTAGAGAAGGAAATGGCAAACCATTCCACCATATATCTCTGCCAAGAAAACCCAAATGGGGTCATGAAGAGAGTTGGACAGACTGAAGTGACTGAACAATAACAACTTACTGTACAACAACAACAAGAACTCACAATCATTAAGATTTGGATTTAGGTCCTTTCTCTGCCACAAGCACTGACTGTCCACCGTTGGTAAGTCACTTAAAGCTCTTGGTGCCCCAGGCAAAGCTATAAGACCGTTAAGTTATAAATGAATTGCTTTTCTGTATCCTTGAAATGAATTTTACACACTGGGGGTCCCCCACAACAGTGAAATCACAGGTCCAGACCCAAAAGAAGGATTTTCATTGTGTCAGTGAGATAGATATATCATCAATGGCTCAAATCCAACCTATTCTGGTTAAGCATGACAACTAATTTTCCCACCTCAATGCAATTGCTCCAGAGACTTGGGCCAAAAAGTAAAGAATTTTTAAAATGTCTGGATGTTACTATTGCCAAAATGTTTCATCATCACCATCCTCATCATTGCCATTGTCATTGTGATGCTTGGAATTCAGAGTTTTAAGACTTACAAATCACTTTACAGGTATTATCAGAAAGGCTATCACATTATATTCTTTTTTTTTCTTCTAAAGTCTTTTGTTTCGTTTCATTTTGTTTTTGGAGAGGGGAAGGCAGGGGAATTGGGGTTAAGTGACTTGCCCAAGGTCACATGGCTAGTAAGTGTTAAGTGTCTGAGGCTGGATTTGAACTCAGGTCCTCTTGACTCCAGGGCCAGTGCTCTATTCACTGTGCCACCTAGCCACTCCCTATCACATTATATTCCAATTTTCCTGAACCTAATATAAAAGCATCCATGATGGGGGTAGCTCATAGGATGGCAGATTTGGAACTAGAAGGGACCTTAAAGGTCAAACTCCTCCTTTCCCAGATGAGATGCAGACAGGTTATATAAATGACTCAAAGACACAAAACTAGCAAGCAACAGAATTTGTCTAATTTTATTTGGTCAATCTTACCTTTCCCAAGTTGGGACTAGGCCTTTTTCTAGGACAATTTTTGTACCCCGTGGTCAAGATCAAACATCTCTCTGACCATTGAGAAGTTGTATACACTGAGAGGCACCATGGTTTGTAGGGAAAGCATTACTCTCGGGGTTGGGTAAGACCTGGAATCAAAGCCTCCCTCTGAAACTTAGTGGCTGTGAGACCACGAGAAAAAAAATCATCCAACTGCCACCAGCCTCAGTTGCCTTACCTGAAAATAGAGATGATATCCTGATTTTCCCCTCATATTCTCTATCTCTATATTCCTTCATATCTGTATTATCCCTCATGAGATTATTGAAATAAGTACGCTAAATGCAATATTGGTGGTGCCATAAATTGGTCTGACCAGTCTGTAAAGCAACTTGGAACTGTGCCCCAAAAGTTACTTAAAACATGCACACCCTTTGACCCAACTAGACCACTACTAGGTCTATTATTCAGTCACTTCCTACTCTTGGTGACTCCTTTTGGTGTTTTCTTGCTAAAACTGACTACTGGAGCAGTCGTCCTTCTCTAGCTCATTTTATAGACAAGGAACTGAGGTAAACAGGGTGAAGTGACACACAGGAAGTGTCTGAAGCCAGATTTGAACTCAGAAAGAGGAGTCTTCCTGACTCCAGGCCTGGTATTCTCTCCACTGCATCACCTTGCTGAGAAGAAATCAGAGAAAGAGTATAAGGATTTATCTGTGTATACAAAAATATTTGTAGCAACTTTTTCCAAAGTAGCCTTAACCTGGAAACCAAGGGGGTGTTCTCCTGTTGAGGAATGGCTAAGCTAAGGATGATATTTGAATGGAATGGAATATAATTGTCCTGTAAGAAATGACGAAGTGAACAGTTTCAGAGGAGACTGGAAAGATCTCCATAAAGTAATGCAGAATTAGGTAAGCGATCTGAACTGGGAGACAATGCATATAGTGATAAAAACACCAGAGAGAAAAATAACTTTGAAAGACTTTAGAATTCTAATCAGCACAACAATAAACCCCAACTTCAAAAGAATGAATATGAAAAACACCACTTAACTAGGCCTGTGAAGAACTACAGAGAAGTACAGAGAAACATACATATTCAGACACAGCCAATGTGGGAATTTGTTTGGCTAAACTATGTATTGAGGGTTTTATTTGCCTCTCTCTCCTTCCCCCCATCTTTTTTGGGGGAGGGGAGGGGTTCTATGTTGGTGGGAACACTGGGAGAGACAGATTAATTTTTAAAAACAATAAAAAAGGATACTTATTCCACATTTATTTCAATATAATTTATTACTACAGAGTGGTGTTAGTCTGAATTAAAACTCAGGCACAGAATGAACCATATTGCCAAAAGAGAATGGTGAAAACATACATCATCATTTTGCTACTAAAATTTTTTTTCCATGCACTACCTTCATGGCGTAAGACTGCTCTTGATAGTAGGGAATGAATGGGGAGTATTTATTGAAGAAAAATTAAATGTATGGAATTTCATATGGATACCATTTGTATTCTTAAATCATTGTATTGCTAAGACATATGCTATGCAATAAAATGAAATAAACAGAAAAAAAAACAAAATAAAAGATCAAATGTAGTTGTCCTGAATTCTAGGGGTTCCTAAATTATTTTTATTCTGTTCTTATGCATTTGGAACCATGCCAGAAATTTCTTGGAGGTGTTAGTAAGATAATCTAGCATTCTCTTAAGGACAACAGTGGGAAAAGTACGTTACTATCTGACAGTCACTTCCTCAGTCTCCACATCTGTAAAATGGAGATAGCACCCACCTTTCATGGTTATTGTGAGGATCAAAGGAAATAATATTTATTATTAATTAATAATCATTAATAAGAATATAATATGATTGTTAATTATAATATTATTATTAAGTACATTGTAAACCTTAAAGCACTATATGAAGTCTATTATTATTATTAACATGTGTTTTTAAGAGTATAGCTAGGTGGCAAAGTGGTAAGAGTTCTGAGCCTGGAGTCAGGAAGACATCCTCCTGATTTCAGATTTGGCCACTTGGTAGCTATGAGACCCTGGGTAAATCATTTTACCCTGTTTACCTCAGTTTTCTCATCAAGGAAATGGCAAACCATTCTAAGTATCTTTGCCAAGAAAACTTCAGGTAGGTTCATGAAGAGCTGGACATGACTGAAAAGCAACTGAACAATAACATTTTAAAGGGTATCTTTTTTGGATGAGTCACATCTAAAATCAGTTAAAATAGCAGGTAAATGTACTTCACAACACATGTGTTCTATGGTTGTTACTGCTTTTTAAAAAATGAAATTACCTGTTTAAAAAGACCTATCTTTTTGTACTCACAAACTCATACTAAGAGGCAGGAGAACCAGAGTTAAAATCAGAAAGCACTAGATTCTTGTTTGGGTTTTTCCATTTACTAGTTGTGTGACCTTGGATAAGTCACTTAACTTCTCTTACACTCTGTTTTCTTACCTGCAAAATGGGGATAATAGTAGTGGTTCTCCTCTTCTCATTGGGTTGTGATGAGTACAGAGTATTATAGGCTGTAATAAAGCACTATAAGCACAAGTTCTCATCATTGTTCTAATATCTTACTTATAGGATGTCACACCTGTGCCTGTTTTTTGTCCTTAATACTTTGCTGAATATTGTTAATGCGCTTTAACTCCTTTTTATTTCATTGACCCATTCCTTGAACACCCTTCAGTTTGTGACCCACTCCTGACTTGGCACCTTTTGTTTCCCAGCAGAGCCAGGTGTCAGGGGCCTTCAAACCTCAGAAAAGCTAGGACTCAATGGTCTATTCTGAAGCTACTGGCTGTCCTGCCACTCTAGGATCCTGAGAATTCTCAGTTATCTGGTCCTTCTTGAGCTTTTCTGGACTTTGGAGCTTTGGTCTGGAGCTAAATGACCACTTCCCCCCAACTATCCCTATCCCTATACTCTACTTTCCACACTACCAAGGCAGCTGTTAACTTTCCAGAATTGGACACTTGGGTACATGTTCCCAGAAAGGAAGCAGTTGTGTAATCGAAGTCCTCAAAAACTCTCACCATCCTGGGAAGTTGATCAGTATGCTTTGGGAAGGTGACCTCACTCAGAAGAGTAGTCCTAGGACCCTTTCTTTTTCTTCCATATCAGGGTGTAGTTATGGTGATTGTGAGGGTACAGGCACTGTACTCTATATAGAGCATGTGTATACATTTGGCAAGTTGGCATAGTCAAGAACCCAAGTTCTCTTTCTTGAGAAGAACCACAAAGCAGACAATTGCCCAAGGTCCTGGACTATACCTACCACAAAGGAGGAAGTGTCTTGGCTTCAGCTTCCAGTCTGGGGCCCAGAGAAAAAATTCTGTATATGAAAAAAGAATAATTTACTCTTTCCTAGAATCTTAATTTCTGATGGGCACAGCAGAGTGGAAGAAGTTAAAGTTTAGACCCAGGATAGTTTTTCCAGAGTGTGTGTGTGTGTGTGTGTGTGTGTGTACACGTGCGTGCATGAGCGTGTATGCACACATGCTTGTGCACATGAACACACACGTGTTTATGGCAAGGGGATACCTTTCAGAAAAGGATGGGCTTGGGGAGGCAAGTGGTAACAATGATCTCCTTAGCATAAGGGTACTTTGTTACACCTGCTTTGGGAAAGTCATCTTAGCCTGCTCATAAATCAGCTAGTCTATTCCCCTGCCTCCAGACAACAGGTCCCTGATATACAAGAATCATCACAACAGAAATCTTATAGAACAACAAAAAAATTTGCAAGCCCCAATCAATGATGCATTTATCCAAGAACATCTGAAGCAAAATGGGAAAAAAATTCTAGAGCATCAAAAAGGTGCTAAGGGAGCTGGCAGAGAACTATAATTAATAATATAATAATGATAAACTTGTATATAGCACTCTAAGGTATACAAATGTTTTCTCATTTTGTCCTCACAACCCTGGGAAGGAAATACTATTATTACTCTCATTTTACAGATGAGGAAATCGAGTCAAATAGAAAGTAAATGATTTGCAAGTAATTTACATATATCTACCACTAGTAACTAAGTCCTGTGCTCTGTTCTCATCTGCTGAGTTGCCTAGGAATCAAAAGGGATGAATAGCTTATGATACCAGTGTTAATTCTGAAATTGGTTCCAGGGGTGGCTAGGTGGCGCAGTGAATAGAGCACCGACCCTGGAGTCAGGAGGACATGAGTTCAAATTCGGCCTCAGACGCTTGACACAAAAACTAGCTGTGTGACTGGGTAAGTCACAACCCCAATTGCCCTCCAAAAAGCAAAAAAATAAAAGAAATAAATAAAAGAAAAGAAATTGGTTCCAGGTAATGATGCTTCTAAGACCTGAGATCCCTTGGATATGGGTACTCCTTCCAACAAAGGTCCCATCTCATTCATACCTGCCCATCTTGTTTATGCTTTTCTCCATGGTAAGTTCCTTCAATAGAATGCAAACTCCTGGAGCAGAGACATTGCCTAGCTCAATGCCTAGCACATTATCAGGGCTTGTTGAAATAAGTTGAATTAGATGGCTCTCATCAATTTGAATGCTCCCTGCCAGTCACAACCCACCTGTCTCTCTCATCCTAGAGGACTCTTGTCACATCCTAGTATAATTCATACAGGAGTCAGTCCATGCAGTATACTAGGGACCTTGCTAGCTGACCTCTGGTTAGGCAGTTATTGCACTCTCTCAGTACATGATAGGACCACTTTGTCCAGTCATACAATTTCTCTGATGACCAGCTTCTTCTTCATATTCTTATTCTTTAAAAAAAATTTTTTTGAGGGACAGAAGAAGACAAGGTAGTTGGGGTTGAGTGGCTTACTGAAGTTCACACAGCTAGTAAGTATGTCAAGTGTCTGAGGCTGGATTTGAACTCAGGTCCTCTTGACTCTAGGGCTGGCTCTATTCACTGTACCTCCTAGCTGCCCCTCTTATTCTTATTATATTCTTATTCAGCTTATGCACGGTTGGTAATGTGTCACAGCCTGGTCACACATACTCTGATTCTCTCCATTATCATTTGGAGGACCCTTAGCTTTAATCATTCAGAGACTATGGCATTCTGTGACTCATTGATACCTAGCATCCATTCCATTTATCTAACATTTATTCAAATCAATTCAGTTTAACACACATTTAGTATGTGTCGACCCTATACAGATCTCTGTGCTAAGTGCCAGGAGAGATAAAAAAAATGAATAAGACTGCCCCCTCCCTCAAGGAACTTAGAGTCTATTAAAGAGAAAATGATAAACACTCAACTAACAAGACAAAAATGGAACATGATAAGTACATGAGAGATACAAAGAACTTGTGAGGATCCCGAGGGCTGAAAGATTATTTGCCTCTATGTCACCTCCTCCCAGCTGTCCCACCTCTCAGATTGGAAGCTGGTTGTGGTTAGTGTTCATTGAGGCAACTGCCCTTATCCTATGCACTGCCCATATCCAGACCAAGACAGGGGTGCTGATGACAGTGGCAGGTCATACAGCTAATGGCCCTCTGGTCTTGTCCCCTACTGAATGGCAGCGTCCTTTCCCCAGCTCAAACCCAAAGTTCACCAGCCCTCACAGCCTATCATGGTGCCTAAAACACAAGGTTGTTGTGAAGCCACACATGTAGTAAGCCCATCAGAAAGGTAGGATTCAAACCCGGATTTTCCTAAAGCAAACTCTGGCTTTCTGTTACATCACTGCCGTCTTTCAAAAGTCTCAAGATACCAGACTACTTGGGTAGTTTCCAAGGAACAGAAACTCTAGCCCCCTCCATGGAGCATGCCCCATAGGACCCCAGCTGGAAGCATCCCTAAGAGCTCAGTGCCCACCTTTCCCTGGGCCCTAACGAGAAGAGATCCTGACGCAGCGATCTAGGTTCTCAGTTGCAGATCTGCTAATGGCTTGCTATATAATTTGGGGCAAGTCACGTGATTTTTCTGAGTCTTACTTTCCCTGTTTGGAAAGTGGGGAAATTCCTATCTGTCCGTCTCTCAAAGGGATATTGATGATAAAAATAGTACATGCAAAAATGCTTTGAGCCCTTAAAAAATAAGGTACAACAGAAACGTTATTCTTAATAAGAACTGGAGGAGTGCTTAGAGTTTCCTGATATGCTCAGAAAGTTCTTTGCTAGGAGAAGCATAGGGCAGTGGGAGGAGGTTTGGATTTGAAGTCAGAAGATCTTGATTTGAGACCTGGCTTTGACACATGCTTAACTGCGTGACCTTGGACAGGCATCCTATAAATGTCAATTATTATATATTGTAACTCATCCTAAAGACCACATTGTACATACCCCTTGCCTTGTACTCCTTGGCCTTTGGCCAAAGCAATAAAATCCTCACTGGTATTTTGCCAGTGGGATAGCAAACCCTCCTCTTTCCTGGACCATGATATTATCAGAAAGTGCTAGGAGTCAGACAACTTGGGTTCAAATCCTCCTTTCACCCTGAGGGACCTTGGGAAAATCACTTATGTCCCCAGACCTTGGTTTCCTTCTCTGTAAAATGAGGGGGCCCAGATTCCTTCTGGTTCTCGAGTCATGATCCTATAACTAACTTGAATCTCTCTTGGTACAATTCTAGACATGATTCCATGATGTATGCAAACAAGCACATATACATTCATACATATACATACATGTCTATGTGTATGTGTATCCATGCACATGTCTGTGTATATAGGTATGTGCAGATGTATATATACATGTATATGCATGTATCTAGATATGTATCTGTATATACCACATATATACAAATGTGTGTATGTATATGTGTGCACATTGTATATATGCATATGTGTTTGTATGTATATATGTATTCCATTGTGTCATTCTATCCTTACTACTATTTGGTACAATGATAGATGCCTGCATATATGATTATATGGAGATATGCAGGCATGTATACATATATCAAGGTACAAAATCCTACCTTTTCCTGTACTACCTCCCTGCAGAGAGGCAGGGGTCAGCCAGGGATTAGGGGTTATTTTCCCAACTTCACAGGTAGGAAAACCAGGGCACAAGAGAGGTTAAATAACTTTCCAAATTTCCAAAGTACAAGAGCAGGGGGTAGAACCCAAGAGGCCTGCATTCCACTGCTCCACTTACAAGTAGGCCATCATGGAGGGTTATGTCACAGATCCCAGAAGCACGGCTTAAAGAAGAGCAAAGGAAGGAATTGAACTCTACCTGGCAGAGTTGAGCTGAATTTGGAGTGGGCAGGGGGAGGGTGGATCAGACAGCAAACTGCCAACAAGATGTATATCTCTAGTGAGAAATCTCTGGGGGAGGAGAAGATCCCCCCTCTTCTGTCAAGGAACACTGGAGGCAGAGTTCTAAACTCCCCAGAGAAGACTTCCCATAAAGCTGGCTCAGGTCTTCCAGAGGATCAGTTCTATAAATTACAGTACTCCGTCCACCTTCCTGTCTAAAAACCACAAACCCTTTCAGCTAGCTAGCTAGTCACAGGGGTGGGTAGCACACAGTCATACCCACTCATGCACACGCACATGTGCGTGCACACACACACACACACACACACACACCATGCACCCAGGCTATATACTCAAACTCATGGACATGTTATACTCACACAGTTATAGAAAATACACAAATGTGTATGCAGACCTACATAAAAGCATGCATAAACACAAAGCTTTAATACAGTGCCACAGCACACACAGAGGCACACGCTAATACAAGCACACACACATATGCAAGTACAAAACCATGTATACAAACATATAAGATATGATATATGTCATGCAAGATACAAACATAGAAACACACAATATAGCACACATGCCTATATAAACAGATATAAGACCATGATATAAGATATGGCCATGTATATAAACACACAAAGATATAATACACGCCAACAAGCACATAAAAACAGGGACAGATACTCACACAGATATGTGCACAAACACCTGTGCACACACAGATATATAACAAATGTGGATGAACACACAGGCAGGTATACAGACCTGAACACATATAACAAGCTACACAGATACACTCGAACTCCAACCCAACCCACCATTATCATAGAGTCACTACAGACACTTCATGGCACACACACCTCTGTATGTAGGCGATAGACACACATATGCACTCACACACACACACTCACACTCACACACACACATACACACACACACCTAGACAACCCAACCGCGCATGCACACATGCCCACCCCCTCCAATCATGCACACATACTCCCTCACAAACATACACAAACTATTAAGCAGTTGGAGACAAAGACGTGTTGTCAATAGAAAAGAATCGTAATCAGTTCCCATTTATTAAGTGGCAGCCCTCCTGGTGCTTTTTGCATTTTCATAAAACAGACTGCAAGGCGGAGCCGTCCTTGGCCACCTTTTCTAATTAAAATAATTACAGCCTCCCGGCAGCAGTTTGGGATGGATTTATTCTCTTACCTCTTGAAATCCAAGGAAAAGGAATCTGGCAATCAGCCTGCGGAAGCTGCCCTCCTCTGTATCCCAAATGGGATTGAATTTCCTTTGCCCCTTATCTCCGAGGATGCCCAGCGGGGCTCCGGGCTCACTATGGGTTTCTCCTTTTTCTCCATTAATTTGCTTTCTAAATGCACGCAGGAAGCCTCTGCCCCAGCGGAAAGACAACTGAGACTCCATGGGGACCAGTGGGGGGTGGGGCGGGGGTTGTATGGCAGTCTGGGCCTGCCCTGGCAGCCCTGGGCTTGGGGGTGGGGAACAGAACTTCTGGGATCTGTGGCTATTCCTCCTCACACTTTGGTCTGTCCCTCCATGCAGCAGGGAGAGCACCATCCCTGTCTCTGTGTCCAAAAGGAAGGGATAAGGAGTGAAAGGTACATTAACCTACTAATGTCATGATAATAACTTATATTTCCAAAGCCCTTTTAAGGTTTACATCCTAAGGCATGTGGTGTTGAGTATAAGCCCATTTCACAGATAAAGAAACTGAGATGCAGAGACTTGTTTACAGTCAGTGCAGGCATTCAAACCCAGGCCCCTGAGTTCAGGATTCTGGAAAAACCTTCACCCAAGGCCATTCCCCCAACCTACAGTGCCCAGTGGTGGCTGGGCCTGTGCTATCAATCCCAGACCATCCTTCAAAACCTAGCCCCAAAACCCTCAAGGAAGATTTCCTTTGACTGACAGCTTCCAGCTCTAGTCATTCCATTGAATTCAGCTTCCCCTTAGTCCTTATGTCAACTCTTGGTTATCAATGTGCTTTGGGGATGATTTGTGGTGAATGTCTTAATCTTAGGCAGCTTCTACCCACCTGGATTGCTAGCTTATTTTCATATTAGCCTAAGGAATAGTGTTTGAAAGACAACTCCACAGAGGACAGGTGGGAGGACAAACGGAGGAGGGGGAGGGGAAGGCCCCTCTACCTGACACATCCCATCAGCAACTTCCTGGAACCCCAAGCATCAAGGATGACATTCTTTTCACACTCTCCCTCCCCTATCCCCAGTTCCTTTCTCTTTTTTTCTTTCTCTTCTCTCTACTAAAGGGTCTTGACCCTTTCGGTTCCCCAAAGCCCTCAAGAAAGAGTATGCCCCAATCAGGGTAAACACATCTCCATCTCCCACCCCCTTGCCATGTCACTAGGCTGAATATTTAGTCCATTCCTTGAAGAGGCCAAAGAGGCTGTCTTTAGGTCCATAACCCAAGCTCTTTCTCCCCTCGATATCCAGGGCCCAGATTGAATACTAACCCCATCCAACACATATATTCACTACCCATTAACAGAGCCACAACCTGAAGTGATGGCTAGAAGAGCCCCTCAGTTTTCTTCCTATATGAGTCTTCTCTACCCCCAGTACTGGAGAAACAGTATGTACCCCATACATAACATGTGTTCCTTGAAAGAGAGTCCCGGATTTAGAGTGAGCAGTAGATTGCCAGGGCAGGGAAGGTGAGGGTGAGAAAGGAGGCAAAAAGACTGATGTGGCCTTGGATTCAATAGAAGTGCTGGTTACACTTCCATGAATCTGAACACCTGAAAATTGCAAAGTGTGACCGAGGGGAGAGGTATAGCCCCCAGGCATCTGGAAATTGGTCGAGGGGGGGGGTGGTCACAGAGCACCTGTGTACCCCACCCCATAATTCACCTCCCAGCTGTCTAGCAGCTGTAGCTACCAGGCTAAAGTTGAGAGAGTCTATCAGAAAGGAATCTTGAGGAGCAAGATCTGGTATTCCCCCCAAGGGGCAGCCTGACCCAGTACAGGGAAAGGGGAGGAGCAGAAAGCAAGGGAGCGAGAAGGGGGAAACAACACTCTCAGCCTCTCTCCAGCCTCGCTGGCTAAATCTATATTGAGATGAGGATGGGACTTGGGAGATAATGGTAAAAGCCATTCAGATGGCGGAGATCTCCCCTTTGGGTAGTACCAAAGAGGATTCTTCCACCCAAAGCTTTGTGCCTGAAGCTCCTTGCTTTGTTCTAGTTGACAATCCTCCCCTCCAGAGTTGCCCCATTTTGTTTGTTCTTTGAGAGAAGAAGCTAAGAGGCTTTGTGACTTGCCAAAGAGGCTACGTGACTTCCTTCAACCCTACAGTGAAGTGCAGAGTGCTGGAGAGTCAAAATCCCTAGTTCAAATCCCTTCTCAATTACTTTCTACCAGGACTACCTTGGGCAAGTCATTTAATCTCTAGGCTTCACTTTCCTCATCTGTAACACAAGCAGGTGGGACAAAATAATCTTCTAAGGCTCTTTCTCTTGCTCAATCTTGGATTTCCTTAAAAGAACTGAGGCATCCAGATCCCTCAAGATAGCTACTTCCCATTCTACCTCAGAGACGGCTTTGCCTTACAATTATGTTAGGGAGGTTTTGAGATGACGCACTGGATCCCAGTGAAGAGAAGTAGAGCTCCGGGAAGGACACTGCCTTTTGTGGGCTCAATGATCATGTCTTTTTGGTTCTGTTGGCTCTCCATTTACCTAAGCCTTTATCCTTTCCTTCTTTTCCTCCTTCCATCATTTAAAATCTCTCTCTTTCTCTGCCTATCTCTCTCTCCCTCCCTCCCTCTCTGTCTGTCTCTCTTTTCCTCCCTCCCCTTTCCTGTTTTATAATAGCTAACATTTATATATTACTTAACATAGGTAATTTTGTTTGATCCTCATGACAACCCTGTGAAGTGGGTGCCTTCGTTATGGCTATCCCGGAAGTCTTAGTGCCATTTTAATAGATTAAATTTAATAGGTTAAAATTGTACAGGGAGACTGAGAGGTAAAGTAACCATGATCACAAAGTGTCTGAGGTAGAATTTGAACTCAGGTCTTCCTGACTCCAAGCCCAGAGTTCTAGCCTCAGATCCTATCTCAGACACCCATCTTTCTATTATGGGTTCTCCGTTTCTCCTGGTTGAAGAGCGATGAGTTTCAATCGGATAAGAATCAGGGAAGAGAAAAATAAAGTCCTCCAAGATTTCATCTCTTTTAGCTGTCCCCTCTTCTTATGATGGCACCCAGGGGATTCCTCTTCAATTCCGGGGTGGAGTGAAAGTGAAGGTTCTATGTTGGTGGTTTGGGAGCCACCCATGGCTGACCCAGACAGCCACTTCCACCTCTGGGATGTGTTGGGAGGCCTGCAGACTCACCCTTTGCTCTTCACCTGGACCCTAGGCCCCTAGGGTAGGGTTTCCCATCAAAGATGAGGGAAGCATAAGGATTCCTAGTCAGGATCAGCCCCAGGGGCCAGGATCCAAAGCACATGGGGTCCCGCCAGTTTTAGGGAATGAGTCACCAGTAGAAGCCCAGTCAGCCAGGTATTCCTGAGAAACATGAAAAACCAGCCAAGCTGCCCAGGGAAGAAGAAGGACTGGGAACATCTCTGACCCACTGAAGCCTGCTGGTCTCTGGAAAAGGTGAGGCTTTTCCTAATACCATTCCCTCAGGACAGCTGAAGCACATATGCCCCCTTTGCTTAGATTTTTTTTGGACTGGACCCTGTCCAAGCTCAGGATCAGCATGAGCATTTACATTTATTCAAAGGACTTTCCTAACAACAACCCCATGAGGTAGGTAATGAATGTATTATCTTTATTTTCCAGGTGAAAAAACTGAAGCTGAGAATTGAATCACAGGATCTTAGAGCTGGAAAGAACTTCAGAAGTCATCTATTTCAAACTGGTGTTTTTGAGGGGGGAAGACAAGGCAGTTGGGGTTAAGTGACTTGCCCAAGGTCACACAGCTAGTTAATCGTCAAGTGTCTGAGGCTGGATTTGAAATCAGGTCCTCCTGACTCCAGGGCTGATGTGCTATTCACTGAGCCACCTAGCTGCCCCTATTTCAAGCTGTTTTGAAATAAGAATCCCCTCTCTAACATACCTGACAAATTCTCATTCAACCTTTTTTTTTAAAGACTTCAAGAGCAGAGTCCTCCCCTCCCCTCCCCCAACCTCCCCAGACCAAAGGTAGCCCATTCTGATTTTGGACTGTTCTAATTGCCAGTAAATTTGCCTTGACATTAAATCCTTATAATTTCTATCCATGCTCTTTTTTCTGCTCTCTGGGACCAAGCAGAACAAGTTCAATCAATCTTTCACAGACCAGTCTTTCAAATACTTGAACACAGCTATCTCGTCCTTCCTAAATCCCTCTTCTCCAAGCTAAATATCTTTGTATATCAGGATGCTTGGATGACATAATCTCCAGGTTTTTCATCCTCCTGTTTACCCTCCTCTGGAAGCTTTCCAGTTTACCAACATCCTTGATAAAATGCAGTGCCCAGGACTTAACACAATACTCCAGATTTGGTCTGACCCGAGCAGAGGACAGAGAAGTCTATCACTCCACCAATCCTAGATCCTACCTGTGATAGGCAGAACATCTGCCAGCACCCCTGCTGTGGAGGCTGGGATGGTTTTTCCTTAAAAGGCAGGGCAGCCGTCTCAACATTTGATTGATGTAGGGCAGATGTTCTTAATGGGTGTGTGTGTGTGTGTGTGTGTGTGTGTGTGTGTGTGTGTGAAAAACCCCTTCATCTCCCACCAGGATGCGCTACTCTGGACTTTTTTTTTCATACCCCAGAAACTTCATCTTTGAAGACCACTTCAGCCCTGGAACTCACACCTCGAAACTACCCCCTGCCTCTGGGACCCTTTCCTCTGATTGGAGAGGGGATGGCTTTTCCTAGAACAGCGGTTCTCAACCTATGGGTTATGTTCAATTTGTAACAATGAGAAAAAACATCCTGCGTATCAGATATTTACATTATGATTCGTAACAGTAGAAAAATTACAGTTATGAAGTAACAACAAAAATAATTTTATGGTTGGGGGTGACCACAACATGAGGAACTGTATTCAAGGGTCATGACATTAGGAAGATTGAGAACCACTGTCCTAGAACTTTTATTTGAGGAGGGAATCCAGGCCAGCCAACTCTTCATTGTATATCAGGCTACAATCCTGGACCACTCCTTCAGTCTGGGTACCTCCCCCCTACATACTTCCAAGCTGCCCTTTGTGTGTTGTTTTTCTCCATTAGAATGTAAGCTCCTTGAGGGTTTTCTTTTTGCTTGTATTTGTATTTCCAGTGCTTAGCATTGTGTCTAACACAAAGTAAGTGCTCAATAAATATTTGTTGACTGACTAGTCATCTTGTAAAGCATATGAATCCTTAGACTCAGAATAATATCTTTTTTTTTTTTACTTTTTGGAGGGAGGAAGGGCAATTGGGGTTAAGTGACTTGCCCAAGCTCACACAGCTAGTAAGTGATAAGTGTCTGAGGTGGCATTTGAACTCAGGTCCTCCTGATTCCAGGGATGATACTCTATTCACTGAACCACCTAGCTGCCCCCAGAATAATATCATTAAAAGCATAAAATAAAATGCACAGGGTTATATAGGAAACCAAATATATTGAAATACAGTTGTCAAAATGTAAACAATAGCAACAACACAAATTTGCCCCAGGTTAAGAACCTTTAGTCTAGGAGATGGGTCATTGATTGACCAGTCTTTCTAGGTTGTCCAGCCTAGGAGGAATTGAAGCCTCTCAGAATGGATGGGTATCCCACTGCCAACACATTCTTCTGACCAGATGTATTTCGAATGAGAACAATTAGGGGGTGGGAAGAATGGGGGGGGAAGTTTTGGTGAGGTGGCCTTCTGTCTATCTTAGCCAGTATCCTATTTTTACTAAATATTCTTTCTGTGTTGCTGTTAAATAAACTTTATTTTTGTTAAATGTTAGATGGTCTACAAGTATTTTATTTCATTCCAGTTCTGAGCTTGAACTACCAAACCAGTCTAAGTCAGCCTAGACACTACAACATCACACCTCTCAATACACCTTAAAATAAAACTAGTTTTGGTCTGGGTTTTTTTGGCTTCCATATTCCACACTATTGACTCATACTGTGTTTGCAGCCCACTAAAACTTCTTGATCTTTTTCAAATGAATGTAAAGTACAAGATATAACTATATGACTTAGCCTATTAAATGTAATCTAATAAGATTCAACTTGATATCCTAGCCCGTTAAGATCTTTTTGGTTCCTTATTCTGTCATCCAGTATGTGAGCTATCCTTCCTAGCTTTGTGTCATCTGCAGTTGGGTAAACCAGAATTTATGCCTTTATCCAAGTTATTGATTAAAAATATTAAATGAGGGGACAGATGACTAAGGCAGCAGGAGGGGACAGGTCTAGGGTCTGCTGGATACCCAAGGGAAGGAGGAGGGGCACTTTTCCATCCCTTATTTCCTTCCTTCCTCCCTCCCCTCCCCCCCTTTTTTTTGCTTTGTGGAGGGGGGAAGGCAGGGCAATTGGGATTAAGTGACTTGCCCAGTCACTTAATACACAGCTAGTTAGTCTTAAGTGTTTGAGGCCGGATTTGAACTCAGGTCCTCCTGACTCCAGAACCATGCTCTATTCACTGTGCCACCTAGCTGCTCCCCTCCCTTCCTTCTTTCTTCCCTCCCTCTCTTCCTTCTTCCTTTCCTTCTTTATTTTCTTCCTCCCTCCCTTTTTTCTTTCTCCTTTGCTCCTTCCTTCCCTTCTTCCATCCCTCTTTTCCTTCTTCTCTCCCTCCCTCTCTTCCTCCTTCCCTTCCTTCCTTCTTTTCTTTCTTCCTCCTTCCTTTCCTTCTCTCTCCCTTCCTTCTTCCCTCTTTTCATTCCTTTCCTTCCTTCCTTCCTTCCTTCCTTCCTTCCTTCCTTCCTTCTTTCCTTCCTTCTTTTCTTCCTTTTCTTTCTCCATCCTGAACTCCTCATGGGCATGAACTTTGCAGAGGAAAGGGACATGGACATGAAAGTGGCTTCTTGCCACTCCTGTTGCACACTATGGCAGAAGACTTCTCTCGCCTTCTAACATCAGATTCTTGCCATCCTCATAATATCTTCTTCAAATAAAGAGATTTGAAGCAGAGGATATGGAAAGTTGGGATACTTACCTAGCCCCCAACTACAGATCAGAATGGAAAGAATTTGTTTGACCTCTTGAATCCCTCCCTTTTTGAAATACAAGTTGGAAACTCTGACATGGGTTCTCTCTGATGAGCCCTGCCACCCCACGATGTCTGCTCCAATTCAGGTGGTGTTTGGCCTACTCCTACTCCTACTCCTACTCCCCCTAGTCCTTTCCCCATATCCTCAGTACCAGGTCAGTTTAGAAAGAAACTGGATTCTTCTACACCTTTTTGAATACAGGACACATACTATGAACTGGGTGGCCCCCATAACACCTCCTGCCCCCTATACCCCTTAGCAGATCCTCTCAATTCCCATGACACCTGTTTCAAAGCAACTAGCACTACACCTTGTTCACCACTACTAGCATCTCTTCTCTCCTCTGCCACCGGGTCAAGATGGAGGGTAACTAGCCTCCTAGATCCTTCCCCATGTTGAATGCAGGATGGACACTTTTACATGGGATCTTCTGAGGCAAACAGAGGATAAGGGACTTGCTTAGGGTTGCAGAGGTAGTAAATGTCTGAGACTAGATTTGAACTCAGGTCTTTAAGTGCATATCCCAGGGGAATTCCCCTGACGACCACCATCAGATTCTTGCCATGCTCATGATATCTCCTTCAATTCAGGAAAGACAATTTTTTTTAAATTAGGGAAGACAATGGCCTCCTGGATCCCTCCCCTTTTTGAATACAAGAAAGCATGATTTTGACCCTCCCCTGATAGCCCTCACATTAATCAATCAATCAATCAATTAATTATTTAATATCCCTGTCTTCCTCCTGATGTCTGCTTCCATTCAGGTCATATTTAATCTGATGTATACTCCCCTCTCCCTTTCCCCTAGACAGTGCCAGGTCAGGATGGGGGAGAGAGTATAACCTGATGATTCTGTGCTTCCATTGAGAAGGGTAGGACAAAGGCTGGAGAGACACCCTTCAGACGATTTTGGAGGTGCTGAAAGGACCATGCTGGAAATAAGAGGTAACCCTCTTCCCAACACACAGCCACAGTCTGGGCCGTCTCCATTGATTCTCCTTCTCAAGTCTATTTCCACAGAGCTGGTGTCTGAACTGTCCTTCACTCCCTGCCCCTTGCATCATTGACTGTGGCCTGGGCTTCAGGACTCATGAAGAGGACATGACCCTTAGTCTTTAGAGACAAGTAAGAGAAGCTTCTGGCTCTCCCTTCTTTGGCTGCCTTCAGAACACAGAAGTGCTGGTTCATTAGAGACCCTTTGGACTAGGCAGATGCTGACTTCTGGTCCCTGGGGATAGAGTAGATCCTGACCCTCTAAGGGGGAAGAGGCTGGAGATTCATGCAGGAAGTGGGACACTTATGGAAATACTCATGCCATTGGGATCCATATGAGGAATGACACTTATGAAGAATTTATGAAAATGAGCCAATAAAATAAAGTATCCCTGCAAGCCAACGTTTATATAGCACTTACTAGTATGCACTTAATAAATGTTTATTGATTGATTATTATGTGCCAGAAACTGTGCTAAGTGCTTTACAATTATTATTTCATTTGATTCTATAACAATCCTGGAAGGTAGGTGCTCTCCATTTTATAGATGAGAAACTGAGGCAAACTGAGACTAAGAGACTTGCTGAAGGTCACAGAGCTAGTAAATGTCTGAGGTCAAATTTGAACTCAGGTCTTCCTGACTCCAGGACCTGCACTCTGTCATCTGCACAACCTCAGCAGCATTAGACAAAGTGCATATCCTAGGAGAATTCCCCTGAAGACCTCCCTCCAAATTCACACAAAACTATTAATTACTTATCTTTGCATGAATCTGTTCAACCTAGTTTAACCCCACCTAACTACATTACTACCTAATCTTCCTCTCTCTATCTTTTCCCCCAAGAACATAATATGAAACTTTGCTAAAATCTAGGTAAATTATATCAATAACTTTCCCTCATCTACCAGTCTTTTTTTAAACTTTGGGTTTTTTTTGTTCGTTTTGTTTTGGTCTCTTTTCTTTCTCAACATGGCTAATATGGAAATATATTTTGCATGACTGCATATATATAATCTGAATCTAATTTTCTGCCTTCTCCAGGACAGGGGAGGGCAGGGAGGAAGACAATTTAGAATGCAAAAAAAAATTTAAAAGAATGTTAAAAATTGTTTTTAATGTAATTGAGGAAAAAAAGTTTTAAAATGAAAAATAAATAAGTAAATAAGTTGAAGCTTGAGCTCATCCTTGAAGGAGACCAGGGATTTTTAAAAGTGAAAATGAGGAGAGAGAACATGAGGAAGGGGGACTGCCCATTCAAAAGCACAGAGATAGGAGATAAAGCAAGAGGTTTGAGAAAAATAAGTAGACCAGCTATGACTGGACCTTAGAGAGAATGAAGAAAAGTAATTTCCAAGGAGACTGGAAAGGGGAGGAAGGTGCCATGTATCAAAGAGCTTTAAATACTAAACAAAGAAGTTCATATTAGACCTACAGGTGATAGGGAACCCCTGGAGTTTACTGACTGAGAGAGGAGGAATGGTATGGTCAGATTTGTACTTTAGGAAAATCACTTTGGTAGTTATGGGAGGATTTATTAGAATAGAAAGAGGCTTGAGGGTGAAAGGTCAATTCAAAGGCTACTTATTGCAATAGTCCAGGTAAGAGGTATAGGTTGGTTGTATGAGTGGAAAAAGGGCTTTGGGGAGAGATATGGTGACAGAAACAACAAAATCAGGTAAGGCACTTGAATAGACATGTGGTGTCAGGGAGAGTGAGTAGTCAAGGATGAGCCTCGGATTGTGAGCCTGGTGAAGCTGGGAGTGATGAGGACGGTGACAGGGAAGTTAAGAAGAGTGATGGGTTTAGGGGGAAAGATAACAAATGAAGTTTAGGATATGATGTGTTTGAGATGACTGGAGGACATCCGGTTTTGAAATGTTCAATCGATAGTTGGTGATGTGGGACTGGAACTCAGGAAAGAGACTTTGTTAGAGTCATTTTTTTTTTCAGTTGTGTCCAACCCCATTTGGGGTTTTCTTGGCAAAACTAGAGTGGTTTGCCATTTCCTTCTCCAGCTCATTTTACAGATGAGGAAACTGAGGCAAACAGGGTTAAGTGACTTGCCCAGGGTCACACAACTAGGAAGTGTCTGAGGTCAGATTGGAATTCAAGTCTTCCTGATTCCAGGCCCAGCACTCTATCCACTGCCCAACCTAGCTTCCCAGGAAAAAAAAGATTAAGGCTGGATTTGTGGATCTGGTGATCTCCAGAATAAAGATGATAATTAAATTCAGAGGAATGGATGAAATCAACAAGTCAGAGAGTATAAAGAGAAAAAAATAGAGGGGGCAGCTAGGTGTTGCAATGAATAGAGCATGGCCTTGGAGTCAGGATCTGAGTTCAAATCCAACTTCAGACATTAAACACTTACTAGATTGGGGAGGTCACTTAACCCCAATTGCCTTGTCTTAGCCCCTCCAAAAAGAGAAAAAAAGTAGAGGGTCTAGAAAAGAGGTTTGGGCATGAGATAAATGAAGATCCAGCAAAGGAGATGGAAAATGAACAGTCAGAAGGTAGGAGCAGAACTAAGAGAAAGCAGCATCATGAAAACCTCCAAAGGAGGGAGAACCCAGGAGAAAGTATTCAAGAGAGTCTAACACTGTTCAAGTCTAACACTGAACACTTTGAATCCTACTCTTCCCAAATTTAAGGTGCATGTAACAGATCTGGATTTCCTTTTCTCTATCAAAAATCGAAGATGATCAAATGATTGAGTAACCTGTCTCCTCCCAACTCAGTAGAGTAACTTGCCTATAGTCACAAAACTAGTAAGAGGAAAATTCAAGACCTAAACCCTGGATTCCTGATTTAAAGATCAGGTCTCTTTCCATATTTCACCTTCTTCCACTGTTCTCTACCAGTCACAAAGTTCCACCAGGGCCCCTGCAGATATTGGTTCCTGATCCTAGAATCATAGACTCTTGGAGTGAGAAGAGAAATGTGGAGACTGTCTATGTTAACTCCTTTGTTTTGTTTTGTTTTGTTTTTTATTTATTTGTCTGTTTTTGGAAGAGGTAAGGCAAGGCAATTGGGTTTAAGTGACTTGCCCAAGGTCACACAGCTAGTAAGTGTGTCAAGTATTTGAGGTCGGATTTGAACCCCGGTCCTCCTGACTCCAGGGCCAGTTCTGTATTCACTGTGCCACCTAGCTGCCCCCCAACTCCATTATTTTAGAGACAGGGAACTGAGTCCCAGGAAGAGGTAATGTGACTTAGACAAAGTCATACAGCAAAATAGTGTTAGAGATAGAATTAGAATTAAAGTATCCAGGCTCCCAGTCTAGTACTAGTCTGTGGTGCCATACAAGCCCATGACCCAGCCATGGCCATTCTACCCCCATTCTCTTCTAACAATAGATTTCCGCTGTATCTGGCTTCAGTTGGAAGGAGTCATCTCCAATACACCTCCATACTATGTAGCCAAATCTCAAAGTAGGAAAACTTTTCCCAGAGGAAACTGGGTACATGTGAAGCAGGCTGGGCCACCCAGTAGTTTCTAGAGCAGAGATTCTTAGCCTGAAGTTTGTGAATTTTAAAAATACACATATATTTTGATAGCTCTTTAAATATAGTTGGTTTCTTTTGTAATCCTATATATTTTACTTTATGCACTTAAAAAGTTATTCTGAGCCAAGGGGTTCATAGACTGCCAAAGGGAGATTAGGTTACACTTGTTGCTTGTTTTGTTCTTTTTCCTGATCCCATCTCTCTCTACTGGAAAAATTGCGGAGCTTACTTCCATCTTTGGAAGTACAGATTCAACTGCCCTATGGAGGCATCAGTCCATTCTCTCCCAGAAGATCAAGTCCTAGAGAATATCCTGAGAACATCACCCTAAAATGGATATTTAGAAAAGAAGACAGGATGAACATATAAGCGTGATGGGTAGATAATTGGGAGGCACTTCACTGGTGAGTTGTTTCACAGATTTCCTCTCAATGGCAAGAGAATCTGAGGAAGGTCTCCAGCGTATTGGGAATCTAGGGTGGACTTATGGACAGACATGATGGATAGACATGAGTAGGCTGTGATTTGCACCAATGGAGGGAATCAGTCTACATGGAGGAAATCACAGATCCATTGTATAATTGAAGAGAAACTGTTGAGTCCAAAGCATGTGGAAATAGTAGCAGTAAAAAGATTGAGCTCTGACAGTGTGATACAGTGGAAGAAAAAGACATTTCAACAAGGGTGGGGAGGTTGAGGTGGGAAAGAAAATAAATGATAATTAATTGAAAACGTTGAAAAATGTTCAAGAGATTTGGGTCTAGTCCTGGTTTGGCTACTAACTAGTTGTGTCATGTTGAGCAAGTCATATGGCCCTACTGGACCTCAGTTTCCTCATCTGTAAAATGAATAGGTTGGACTAGAGGATCAATAAGTTTAAATAGGTGATCTCCAAGATCAGTCTATGGATCTTAATAGACTAAGCAACATTTTGCAAAATACCTCCTCAACCAATAATCAGCCATTTCTAGAAACACCCTTGTTTTAGGCAACCTGGGGTATCTCTTCCTTTGATGCAACCCAGACTTTGAAGGGGATAATCATTGTACCTATGGGAAAAGGGAACTCCTGATGTGGCATACAATAAATACAATTTGGGCAAGAGACGTCAGGAAGAACAAACACTGTTCTCCATCCCTCCCCCACCTAATTCTACTGCAAGCCCCAGAAATGCCTGCCCTTGCCCCTGTCCTGAGGCTATCGTTTCCCTGCTGGAATGGTGACTTCCTCCAAACCTATCTCTTTTTTTCTTCCTTTATGATTTCTTGTGGATCTAATTCTCTCATTCCCTTTAGCCTTTGCTAGCCAGTCAGAGACATACATGTGGAGAAAGAGAGAAAGGCAGGGACCATGACAACCGACCTTTTATTGGGCTCTGCCAATGACAAGAGAAAGCCACAGAAAAGGGGCTCTACTCAGGGTCCTTGGGAAGGAGAGGGGGAGGGATAGCTTCCCTTCACAGGAAAAGCCATAATCTCTGTCCACTGTCACCTCCTCCCCATGCCAAATTATAGCTGCCATTAACCCTCCTCATCCCACCCCCACCATCCTCTCCTTTCCTCTCCCTTTCCTCCCAGTCCCGCTATCCTCACACTTTCTTTTCTTGGGTTTCTCAGCATTGCCAATCCCTGCCTAAACCAGGCCAGGTGGTGCTGCTATGAAAGGGTTAATGCAGCCCCCCTCCCCCCTTTCAGGAACAACCTGGGGGAAGAAGCAATGGAGATGGCACCCCCTAATGGAGAAAAACTGCACTGATGCTCAAATTCCCTAATTCCCTCTCAAATTTCCCTTTGCTTACCCCTTCACATTTAGTAGAAGGAAGGAAACCTAAAGGAAACTCAGGTTTAAATCATAGAATATTACAACTGAGAGAAAGGATAGGCTTCATCTAGCTCCATCCTCTTAGGACAAACAGACACAGAGCAATGAAGTTTATGTGCTCATGGTTATAGCTAGTGTCAGGGATGAGGCCTGGTCTGGACTCCCAATCCACTGGTATAAACCATACCATGGTAGTTTCCCTTTAAAAATAAAATAAAACTATTTCCCAACAATTTAAACAGTTTTCAAACATTAGATTCCCTTGTACTGTCTTGGGAGAATACACATTAACCCCATGGGGGCACTTCATTTTCATGTTTCCTCCATATACAAAGGATATTGTGCCCAAGCCCAACTTGTCTGTGGAAGGGACTGGGTAAAAGGGATGTGACAAGGGTGAGGACTGTCATCTTGCTGTATCACTATTGATTTGCTCCCTTTGTAATTGTCCTCAGGCGATTTTAAATTTGTTTAAGCTCAGCTTCAGAGTACAATTCTAAAAGGTCAGGTATGTTCTATTACTTTTCTGAAAGCACCTCCAAATATACCAGGAACAGACCTCATTTCCCAGACAAGGAATCTGAGAAACTGAAAGGGGGCCAGCAAATGCCTTGGCACAGTTCACTCAACTGGTGAATGGCAGTGCCAGGACCAAAACCTTTAGTCCAGTTTCCCTGGCATCATGTGAAGGTTCCTTCTAGCTCTAAGCTTCTGTGAATCTCTGCAGGATGATAGAATCTTTATATTACAAATGCATTTTGAGCCTTAATTTATAGCTCAAGTAGTTTTCCAGGTTATGATAGAATATGCCTCCTCACCTCAAAGCTGGACTTCTTTTTTCCCTAATTCAGAAGGAACCATTTCATTGTCTGACCTCTTTGTGTCAAAATTGACTTTCTGGAAGGAAAGATCCCATGTACACCAACTGTTGTTAGAGCGAGGAACTAGGAAGAAACTGGGTGCCCACCATACTGTGGTATCTGAATAGAATAGAACATTATTGGTCAGTCAGTTAACAATGAACATCAATGGAGTATCTGCTAGGTGTGACACACTGTGTTAAGTGTTGGGGAGGCAAAGAAAGTCTATGCCCTAGAATGAAGGGGGTTGGGAAAGGCTTTGTGTAGAACGTGAGCTTTAATATGGAACTGGAAGGAAGCCAGGGAAGCCAGGAGGCAGAAATGAAGAGCAGGAGCGAGAAATAATAATAATTAGCATTTTATGGCACTTTATAGTGTGCAAAGTACTTTGTTGTTGCTGTTTAGTTATGTACAACTCTTCACAACCTTGTAGAGGGTTTTCTTGGCAGAGACTCTGAAGTGATTTGCCTTCCCCAGTGGATTAGGCAAACAGAGGTTAAGCGACTTGTCCATAGTCTCACAGCTAGTAAGTATCTGAGGCTGGATTTGAACTCAGATCTTCCCAACTCCAGGCCTAGTGCTCTATCCACTGAGTCATCTAGGTGCTATCTCATTTGGATCTCACAACAACCCTTTGAGATAGGTGCTTGCAGAGGAGAGGATCACAGAGGAGGAAACCAAGGCTGAGGATGAGTGACTTGTCCAGGGTCACCCAACTGTGAAGCAATTTAGGGAGGATCTGAATTCTGATCTTCCTGTGGCTATTAGTCACTTTATCCACTATGTTACCTAGCTGCTGATTAACGATAGGAATTTAGAGAAACTTGGGAAGAGCTATATGAATTGATACAGGATGAAGAACTGGGAGAATGTATATATGCAAATGGACCTAAGAACTGGACCTTTCCTTTCATTGATATAGGGAACTCCAGGGTGATAAAACTCTTCTCTGACAGTGTGAGTCAGCAGCTTCTCTGAAATTTATAGTCCTGGGTTGCTGCTTGCAGAAATGATAGGTTAAATGACTTACCTGGGGTCACATAGCCAGTCAGTATTTGTCAAGGCTAGACTTGAACCTCACTAAATCTTCCTGGCTTTGAGGCCAGCCTTCTATCCACTACACATACTGACTCTTTATACACAATGACTACAGTAAAATAAACAAAACATAGCCTTACTCTGATTAGTTGTAACGATCGGTCTTGGAACAGATGATGAATCACTGTTTCTTTCTCCCAGTAGAGAGGTTAGGGGGTGGGGTGGGGGAATTCTGGGTGTGGAATGTGGTACTTGCTGTCAGACTTGGTCACTGTGTTGGTTAGTTTTGCTTAAATGTTTTTCTTTGTGATGAGGGAGGATTCTTTAGGAGGGGGTGTTAAGGGGAAATAACTGTGGTATGAAGGCAAAAGACATCAATAAAACTTTTTTTAATGGGCTGTCTGCAACTGCTGCTCCTTAGCATCCCACATTACTAAATGCTATGTCTCACCAACTAACTTCTTAATTAAAAAAAAACTTCTTCAAAGAAATCTTTCCTCACCTTGGTACTCCTGAACTGGAACACAAGGAAGAAATCACAGCAGGATATACCTACTTCAAGGTGTCCCACTTTGACATCCTATTCTGGGGGGTCTACACTGCTGTCATCTGCTCTTGGCAGATACCTAGTCCTGGGGAGTTCATTGCAATCAAGAATGACTTGAATGCTGCTGGACTACTTGTATATGACCATGCAGCTGGATCTAGGGCCTCAGTTTCCCCATATGTAAAACTGGATACTTCACTTTAACCTCCAGGCAGCTCTCCAAAATTATAATTTGCTACGATGTCAAAATGCTTAAGTATCTGGAGTTTTCTCACTGGGAATTCCCTTCATCAATGAAATTACATAAAACCCTAGCAACCCAGAGGGTTAAACTAGATAATCTCTAACGGATCTCTTCCAACTCCAAAATCTATGAATTATAGCAATCCTGCTTGCTTTTCTTTTCCTTTTCTTCCTTCCCTATCCCTTTGTTTGCTCATTTCCTTCCGTTCTTTCTTCCTTTCTCTTTTCTTTCCTTCTTTCTCTTCCTTCCTTCCTTTTTTTCTTTCTTACTTTGGATAATTTTTAGAAATTTCTTTTGTTTTTGTATCACTTTCAAGTTCTGAAAACATGCCCCCTCCACCAATGGAGTCATACCTTGTAACAAAGAACAAAAAGAGAGAAACTAATGTGATGAAGGGGGTGAGCAGTAGGTATTACTCCCTTCCCCAATTCTTGCTACAGAACACCCTATGCAGTGCCAAGCCTTCACCCTTGACACTTCTAGGTAAACCTATGGCTCAGGCTTCAAGGATTTTCTTTGGAATGATGTAGCAAATCCTTGGTCCTTTCGTTCCGCCGCGGAAGAAGAAATGGAAGACATAACATCCAAGTTTCGTCAGACAGGATTGGCCACTAAGTCAGGAAGAATGGCCCAGTCATTGGACTTTATTTAAAAGGAATGGCTCCATCCTCTGGTTTGCCCTCTCTTCCCATCTGCTGAGCAGTTCAAGTTTTCAGAGTCTCTTTTCTCCCACTCTTGCAGAAATATGGAACCACTCAAACATGGTAGCTAGCATAGAGGCTCAGCTGGGGGGAGTTGAGCATGGTCCTTGGGCCCTTTGGTTACCTTTTACACTTTATGTTTCTGTAGGTGATTGAACTTAAATCCTGAGGACCTGTGCAACCCTGAAAGCAGTCCCTCGAAAGGGGGAGATTGAAAGTGTCTGAGCCTCTCAGTGCTCATTGGCAGCAGTGAGTATCTGCATTGGAGGGTATGACCATCAGCAGGATAAGCCAACCCCAGCCTGGCTTTCCAGGGACATTGAGGGAGACAGTGTAGAACTGAGGTGAAAGTGAAATGTTTGGTCAGCAGTCTTGCAAATTACTTCATGTTTGATGATGTAAGACTCAATCTCCCAGGAGAGTATAACAGTAGTTATATATTATTATTTCTGTTCAGTCATTTTTCAGTCATGTCTGACTTTTCATGGCCCCATTTGGGGTTTTCTTGGCAAAGATCCTGAAGTGGTTTACCATTTCCTTCTCCAGCTCATTTTACAAATGAGGAAACAAAGAGGTAAGTGACTTGCCTAGGGTCACACAGCTAGTATGTATCTGAGGTCAGATTTGAACTCAGGGAGATGAGTCTTCTTGTCTTCAGGCCAGACATTTTATACACTGTGTAACCTAGTTGCCATATATTGTTACTTGTTTAAATTTTTGTTAAGGCACATTTGTGAGGTTCTTATGTTCAGCATTTCTTATAAATTCCTATCCTATCTGTCATTTACATTTTATGTTGAATACCCCTTCCCTACCTTTTGGGAGCCCCTGGACATGAGTCAAACCTAAGCTTTAAGTGATTCTCCTTGGGGCTCGGGCGGAGGGAGGCAGGGGGTGTGAGGTATGAAGAGCCAAAGAAAGTTGAAGAGCCTGACTTCTCTTTTTGTAGAGGCCAGTAGTCTATCTCAGTGCTAAATCTCATCCAGGTCTAGAATTGAAAGGAGTTCCTTACTGGTGAGGGAGAGGACAATCACTCGATCCAGAAGCAGTTTTATTGTTAGACTAACCAATATATCAGCTGCAGCCGACATCATATGCCATATTTCACACACACACACACATACACACACACATGCACAGTCCTCTATTTTTTCTACAAAGAAGATAAGTGGTTGTGATGAGGTGTAGGCTCTGGGACCACCACCCCTCCTTGTGCTCTCCTTGAATCTTTGAGGTAGATGCTCTGGGAAACCCCTTGCCTATCAAAATATCAAATCATCCTTGCATTTACCTCATTAATTCCACCTGAAGTCCCTCCCCAAACTCATAACTGGAGTTTGACCTCATGAACTCCACCTGAAGTCCCTCCCTAAACTCATTACTGGAGTCAGACCTCATTGGCTCCTCCTGAAGACCCTCCCCAGGCTCCTCCTCTGAATCACCCCCTAGATTCCTCTGTATATAAGACTCCATCTGGGTGAGAGCTCCGTGGAATAGCGTAGCATAGAGTTGCTCTGTGTGAAAGCTCCATAAAACAACTTAGCATAGACAGGTTCCTTAAGAGTCTACCCCATATCTTTCAATAAACTACTTTTTCTTTGGCTGAGAAGACTTGAGTGGAATTCTTTCCGCAGGACCCAACGTATTGGTATTTGGGGGACTCAGGCAGCCCTAACCTTCTTTGGGCACCCTCTTTAATTGCATTTTCTTGTTTCTTCTGGGCAAATCTTGATCATCATAGTTATACGCTTATTTTTTCAAAGTTTTGATGGAGAGTGCTAGAGCCGGAGGCAGGAAGATCTGAGTTCAAATCTAGTTACAGGGACTTACTATCTGTGTGACCCTGGGCAAATGACTTAACCCTTGCCTGCCTCGGTTTCCTCATCTATAAAATGGGGGTAATAATAGCACCTCCTAGGGCTGTTGTGAGGATAAAATGAGATTGTATTTGTAAAAGTGCTTTGCAAACCTTGAAGCTCTGTATAAATGTTAGCTGCCATCATCATTGTTATTGCTGATTTGCCCATTATTAAGTCACAGAGGAAGGAACCACAGGCGGCATGAACTGATGAAAAGAAAAATGCTTAGGAGTCAGGACACCTGGGCTTTCTCAAATCCTTAGCAAGCATTTATTAAGCACTTTCTATGTGCTAGGCACTGTGCAAAGCACTGAGGATACAGATAAAAGTCACCCTGCTTACATTCTAATAAAATACAACACGTAACAGGAAGCTGCAAGCAGGTGGGGAGTTCGGGAAGAAGAAAGAGATGATCCCTCCTCACACAGTGGTTAAAGTGGGGAGTCTGAAAGTTCCCTCTCTGCGCCTCATTACCTGTATGATCTTTAGCAAGGAATTTGATGTCTCCTAGCCTCCATTTCCAAATATGTAAAATGAGGGGTGTGGAGTACACGGTTGATTTCTAAGGCCTCCTCCAGCTCTAAATTTGTGATCCTGCAATTTTCTGTGTAAGCTTTGGCAAGTCATTTATGTCTTCTAGGTCCTACTTTTAATGAATAAGCATGTGTTAACTGCCTACTGTGTGCTAGGAGGTGGAAGGGACTCAAGGAAAATAGAAGACACCAGCCTCTGCCTTCAGTGGGTTTACAGTCTAATTAAGGCAAGATTAGCTGATATGAAGTAATTAGAAAGAAATATAGGGCAACATCCAGAGAAAGAACCGATGGACTCTAAATGTAGATCTAAGCATACTCTTTTCACTTTTTTTTTCATGATTTTTCCTCCTTGTGTTCTGTTCCTTCTTTCACAGCATGACTAATGTGGAAATAACACAATTGTACACGTATAACCTATATCAGATTGCTTGCCATCTTGGGAAGGGAGGGAGAAAAATTTAGAACTCAAAATCTTAAGAAAAATTAATATTGAAAATTACCTTTTTATGTAATCAAAAAACTAAAATACTATGTACATTCAAACTAACTACTTAACCTCCTCAAAAAAAAAAAAAAAGAAATAGAGGGCAGTAAACCATGAAGCACTAAGGGATGTGGTATGCACCAATAAGTAAATGTAAACTGAGGCAAGGGGGGAAATCACTGGGCATCACATCAGCCAGGGAAAGCTTCATGCAAGAGGTGGGACTCAAGCTAGACTTTGAAGCACGGCAAGGACTTACGATTATAAACTCAAAGGGGCCTCATTTCCCAGAAGAGGAAAGGAACCCAGAGAAGAGATTTGCCTGAGGTCACACACGTAGAGGGTGGGAGGAAGAATCACTCTTATAATAGCACAAAATAGGAAGAAGTATCAGAATCAAGATTTAGAACCAAGTCCAGCGGCTTCAAACCCAAACCTTCATCCCCTTGTACCACTGCTGCCTGTACAATAAGAAGGGTGTTTATAATTGTTCTTTACAACTTGACTATGGTGAAATTTTGGTTAACGTGAAGGTATGGGTATTATCACATTACATGCCATCTTGGGTGGAGAGGAGTGGAGGGGAAGAAAATTTGGAGTTCAAAAAACTTGTACAACTGAATGTTGTAAACTAAAAATAAATAAATTTAAAAGAAAAAATTGGAAGGGTGATTTATACTTCATTACATCACAGGGAGGCTTTTAAGGTAAATGAGGTTAAATGCATCTGTCAACATTGTTCTTTGAATTTCTCGGGAGAAATTTTGAAGGTAAATCCAGTGGATTTATTTAGGCTTAAAGCTCATTATTTTTTCTTTATTATAGTTATAATTTATTTATATTTATTCATTTATTTATTAAAGTTTATTAGGGATTTTATCCAGGTTGTCTCTGTCTCAGTCTCACAATTCAGGTACCTCTCCTCTTCTTCCTCTATCCTGATGGCATTGTGGTTTCCACCACTGCTAATTAGCCACTTTTCTCTCCAGTCCCAGGGAGGCGTGGGCAGCCTAGAGAGGAGATGAAGAGATTTCAATCCATTTTGCTTCTTATTCAATGGGTTGATGGGGTAGAAGAGGAAGGTGATTGATAAAATAAGGTTTGAGGATTATCTGCAGATTTCCTATGTCTGGACCATTCCTGTCCCCCATTACCAAGAGTAATTGAGAGCTGGCTGCATTATTGTGCGTGGAGTCTTTTTAGTGGACAGGAGACTTAGACACCCTGTTAGCCCGCAGAATCAGGCCAAACTGTCACCTGTCATCAACTTATCTAAATGGATTGATATCTCCCTCTTTATTATCTTTGTCTATTTCCCACCTATCTGAAAATCTATCTACAAGCAGACCTCTGCACAACTGCTTTTGCTCTCTCTGTGCCTGTCTCCACAGATGCCAGGAGTAGGGGACCTCCTGAAGGAAGAAACCAAGAGCAAGAGCTCCGCTTCACTTTTCAGCCGAGACACTACAGCATGCATTCCTTGACCACAGAACTCCCGTACAAGCCTATTATAATAATTGCGATGAAACTGCTCCTGTTTCCCATTTGGTAACCCAAAAGGCTCACTTCTCTGTAACCCTACAATAATAACATCAACTTCGATGATGTGGCAAGCAGGCTGGGTGACTCATTTTTCTCAGGAGACCCAACAATTACACAGTGCCCTGGGAAATCCTGGGAAAAGACAGCCAAAGGATTCAGCTTCCTGATCAGATTTTCTTTCTTTCTTTCTTTCTTTCTTTCTTTCTTTCTTTCTTTCTTTCTTTCTTTCTTTCTTTCTTTCTTTCTTTCTTTCTTTCTTTCTTTCTTTCTTTCTTTCTTTCTTTCTTTCTTTCTTTCACATTCATTGTGTCATTTGTTTTTACACCACCTTCATTTTCTACTGCACCTGGAGTCAGAAAGACCTGAGTTCAAATCTGTCTTCAGGCACCTTCTAGCTGCATGACCCTGGGAAAGTCACTTAACCTTTGTCTGCCTCAGTTTCCTCAATTGTAAGATGGGGATAATAATAGCACCTACCTCCCAGGGTTGTTGTGAGGATCAGATAAGATAATGTTTCTAAAGTTCTTAGCATAATACCTGGCACAGAAAAGATACCTATAACAAGTGCTTATTTCCACCCTTCCTGCCAGAATCTTCCTCCTCCTTCTTCCCAAAGCACCATTCTTATCATAAAGCATAAAATATAGATGAAGAAAGGGGAAAAAAAGTTTTACCACACTAATATATTTTAAAAGTCTGGCTATTTTTTTCCTGAGCTAAAAATAGGTCAACTGTTATTATTCTAGGTGGTACAGTGGGTAGAACGCTGGCTTTGGAGGAAGGAAGAACTGAATTCAAATTCAGCCTAACCTCTCAGCCTCAGTTTCCCCTTCTGTAAAACGATACCTCCCACACTCTAAAGTACAAAAGACAATATGTATACATCTCTTTATGAACTTTGAATTGCTATGTAAATATTAGCCATTATTATTATTATTTGTTATGATTGTAATCTTTGGGAGATAAGGTGCAGAGAAGGAAGAAGGTAGCACCCCTCTAGCTCCCCAGTGCCATGCTTTCTATCCAGGGTTTTCCCCCTTCTCCCTGATTGGATCTGATGGTTTTTTTGCCGCTCCACACAAAATGAAATTAAGGAGTAGGTATTCCTAGTATTGGCTTCAGCCTCTTTTGAAGGTGGTTGCTCCAATTGGATTAGTGCAGGGGGGCAGCTCCAGGGGAAAGGGGCAGGGGGGAAGGGGTGAGCCTAGTTATCCAGTAGCTTCTCAGCTGATTAGTTGCAGGTGAGTGGATTGCACGTGGTTTGCATTGTAACAGCATTTTGGGACAATTAGATTGAAACCACATTGTTCTCGGGCCCAGCTGGCTCCCTGCTCCCTTGCACTTTGAGAGTCCCTGCTGTGGGCTCCCTGTCTGGACAGTGCAAAACCTCTTCTGTCTCCTCTCCTAGAGCAGCTACACATTTCAAAACATGCTGCAGGCATTTCTTGGAGCTTAGGAGTATGTCTCCCCCCAGGTGAGGGGGCCAAAGAGACCCCAGATCTCTAACTCCTGGCCAACAAAGGCTGGAAATCACTTAGGGGTCCCTGAGTCTCATCCCCTCGTTTTCTGGATAAGGAAATTGAGGGCTGAAGAATGAATGTGACTTATTCAGAATTCTCCAGATAGTCAATGGCAGAGCCAGGACTAGAACTCAGAATTCTGAGCTCTTTCTCTTACCACACTGTCTCTCCTAGGATAGGTATTTTATTAGTTCATACTGCTTTATCACCAGATTCTCTTGGCCTCCCAATGACCTCATCATCCTCCAGTTACTCGCAGAAAACAGCTGCCCAGGGTGGAAGGCAAGAGTCAGGGTGGAGACATTGTTAGACAGGTGGCAGATGGAACTGTCTGGTGTCTTAGGTATCAGGGTGCTTTTGTCTGGCCAGGAAGTAGGGGTAACATCCTCTACTCACTCCCACAATGCCATGTGGCCCAAGTCCAAATGCCTGGGTCAGCCCAGGAGGTGTACTTTTCTTGGAGGAGGATGCAGCAGGGGCCTAAGCCCCTTTGAAGAGCTATGTAAATGTTTGCTATTCTATTATTATTATTTGTTATTGTTATTTATTTGTATATGTTAATTATTTGTTATTTAATTGTTTGTTATTTTTATAATTATTTAATTATATATTTAAATATATGTAATATATGTTAAATGTTAATTATTTGTTATTATTTATTATATGTTAATTATTTGCTATTATTATTATTATATTGTTATCTTCTTTAGGAGGTAAGGTGCAGAAGGAAGAAGGTAGCTCCTGTGTGGCTCCCCAGTGCCTTGCTTTCTATCCAGGGCTTTCCCCCTTCTCCATGATTGGATCTGATGATTTTTTGCCATTAGACACAAAAAGAAATTAAAGAATAGGTTGGTATTCGAAGTGTTGGCTTCAGCCTCTTTTGAAGGTGGCTGCTTCACTTGGATTAGTGGGGGGGGGGGAGGGAGCAGCTCCAGGGGAAATAGGAAGGGGTGAAGGGGTAAACCTAGTTATCCAGACATTCTGGCTAGTATCCTGGTCTCTTGGGTAAGAATTAATCCAGCCTGATACATGGGGGTCACCTTCTCATTTTGGTGAATATTCACCAATTTAATTGCATGTGGTCCTGCTGGAAAACCTGTGTTCTAATCCTGCTGGTTAGGAAAACCTGGATTTCAAGAACAACTCAAATTTATGTGTAAGCTTCCCAAAGAGCATGCTTTCATCATGGTCTTTCCTGGTTCTAGTTGTGGTGAGGGTCATCCCTCCCATGTAACATTGGAGTATCGTTCATTATGTGCCTAGACGGAAGGCAGAACAGAGAACTTTAGCCCCTCTCCCCTCACCCTTCTCCAAAGGAGACTTTAATTCCTGCCAGGAAGGGAAACAGGAAGCTGGAGTCAGAGGTCAACAATCTGCTTTCCACAGAGAGGGAGTACCCAGCTAGAATTATATCTATTTCCTTAAATATCATTAGTCAAGGGGGCGTGATTTTCAGATTTAAGCTAACTTCAGATCCCTATTTCTTTATTGGGGGAAAAAGACCGCAAGCTTTATAGCCAAAGCTTGACCTCTTCCCTACCAAATATACAACGAATACATGTAACTCCTAGCAAAGAAAATCATTTATCCAAATCAGTACCAAAATAGAAGTCAGAGAAAATATACATAGGAGAACATATGTGCACATATATGTACAAATATATACACATATGTGCATATAGCATACAATACAGAGTGAAGGAGCACTCCCATTGGGAGCAAGTTAATTCATCTCAACCAACAGAGTCCTAGATTTCACCAGAGCAGTTCCCCAAAACCTCTAGTGTAGCAAACTGGGTATAGGGACATAATGGAGACAGTCAGCTCCTCTCATGTTGGCTTCCTCCCAGAATCATTCCGAAGCAACCTGAAATAGCATCTTCCATCATCTCAAAGCTGAAAGCCAGCAGTACCTGAAATCAGAAGAGACTTAAAGTACTTCCAAACACTCAAAGAAAGCTCAGAGAAGACTGTAGATACTGAAGAGAATTGAGCTCTCCTACTCTCACCAACTCTGCTCATCCCCTTACATGGGCAAGGAACATAAATCTCCACCAATAAGGAGAGAATCTCATACCGATGGGTTTGGGGCCTGGGATGAAACAGTCAATCACATGGGGACTTAGGACCCTGTCTCCAGCCATGCGCTGCTCTAGTACTTGGTGTTATTGTGTGACAGAGTAAGCTCTGAGTGATCCCTCCATCCTCCCCAGAGCCCCAAGATAGGCAGCAAGGGAAATAGGATGCTACAATCAGTTGAAAGGGGAGGGAGGAGGAGGGAGGAAAGGGAAGGGGGGGGGAAGGAGGAGGAGGAGAGGGGCGAGGAAAGAGAGCACACGCTTCTGGCTTAGGCTCTTGCTTTGACTCTCTTGTCTTCTACAAGCCTTTCCCAGTGCCCTCCCTTTAAGAATATTTCCAATTTACCTTGTCTCTTCGGTGTTGTGTGCAATGATTTGCATGTGGTTTCCTCCATTGGACTGTGAGCTCCTTGAAGTAGACTGTCTTTTGCCTTTTTTTGTGTCACCAGTGTTTAGCACAGTGCCTGGAATATTAGTAGGCACTTAGTAAATGTTTGTTGACTTGACTCCTATATGTCTATTAAGACACTCTGTGTCTAGCCTCCCCTTGATGGGGTTTAAGGTGATGGACAGTGCCTATTTCCTCTACTTTGCAACTGCTCCCACATGAAGCATGATTTCATCAGGCACACTTTTCTACCTGAGTCCACCCGCTGCCTTTTCTTTTTCATTTATGAAATAATACATGCATTTCCATAACACAAGAGAATTTTAAAAAAGATGATGACACATGAAACTGCAAATCTATTATGTACAACTTGCTATTTCTATTAAATATATAATAATGTTATCATGCAAATTTCTTTTTTTTCCTTGTAAATTTGTCTAGGTTTGGAGGCTGTCTTTGAGTCCCAGAGATTCAGGTTCCAAGGGCCTGGAGCGGACTGAAAGTATGTGAAGCTTCTGAGACTGAGAGGTAGCCGCTAACAAAAAGGACTGGCCCAGACTTGGACATTTTACCACAAACATGGTAACATTTTAACTGAAGTTCTTTGGACAGTTCAATGTGGAGGTGAAATGTAAAACACCTAAAGTACAATAAACTATTGAGCACTTGGGCAGAGGTTTTAGGAGCCTTCTTTCCCTCTTGTTAGAGGCCAGGTGTTCCAAGCTGAACTTCTTGGTATAAGAATAAGGAGTGCTGGCTATACTCTAGTCCAGTGGTTCTCAACCTTCCTAATGCAGCGACGCTTTAATACTCCTATGTGAGCGTATCTGCATGTGGGCAGACCCGCCTGGAGACAAATAGAGGAGCCATGTCTGGGTTCCTAAGACCATCGGAAATATGTGTTTTCTGATGGTTTTAGGCGACCCCGTGACCCCTATGAAAGGGTTGTTTGACCCCCAAAGGAGTCGCGACCCACAGGTTGAAAACCGCTGCTCCAGTCCCTTGGATCCAGCAGAATTTTCCTCAATATTAGAAAAATAAAATACCTACCTCATGGGGTCATTGGGAAGAAGACATTCTGTTGACTATGAAAATAAGATTGTTTGTTTGGGTTGGACATGTGATCTCACTGACTGCAGGAACTCAGGGTGAGGAGGGTCCCTCTACTAATACAGGTTAGCTCTTGCTCTGAAGTTTATCATCTCTGAGAGTTGCCTGGGGTATTGAGATATTAAGCCTGGGGTTGCACCATCAGAATGCTTCAGAAGTGGGACTTGAATCCAGGCCTTTCTTTCTCTGAGGTCAGTTTTCTACTCTTTAGGCCATGTCACCTCTCTTATTTAATATTTTTGTTATTAACTCACTTTTCAGTTGTATCCGACTCTCTGTGACTCCATTTGGGATTTTCCTGGCAGAGATCCTAGAGTGATTTGTCATTTTTCTTTCCAGCTCATTTTACAAATGAAGAAACTGAGGCACACATGGTCTTGCCCAGGATCTCTAGTAACTGTCTGAGGTCAGATTTGAACTCATAACATTGATTTTTCCTGACTTCACACCCGGAAACTATCAAATTGTATCACCTAGATGCCCCTATTTAATATTAGTTTGGCTATGATGATGATGATGATAGCTAGCATTTGTTTAATATTTTAAGGTTTGCAACTCTCATTTCATTTGATTGATGTGCATAGCCAAGAGAATCTGCTGTGTGCCTCCTGGATATAGTTATATAATATCTACTCCTAAGAGAAAGGCAAGTTAATGTAATGGAAAGAGTACTAGATCCAAAGTTAGAAGACCTAACTCTGAGGCCTGTCTCTGCCATCACCTCACTATGAAACCTCAGAAAAATCACTTCCCTTCTCTGAGCCTCAGTTCCGGCACCTGCAAGGCAAAGAAGCTGTGCTAGATGACTTCTAAGCTCATCCCTCCTCACTTGGACGTTCTATGAAGCTCTAAATGGTCTTTGGGAACTCAGACTCAGGGGAGAAATAAAGAGGACAGTTTCAATTTCCAGGGGGAAGGAAAAGCACTTTGAGAATGATTCATGTTCTGTCACTACTTTCTAACTTTAGCCTGGTCCCAGAGAAACACATGTGCCTGCTAAAGCCGTTCTGGCTCCCTGTTAGACTGAAAAGGAAAGAAAAATCCATGTCCCAAAGATTGTAACTTGTGGCACATAACTGAGAAAAGTGTCCAAAGTGAGGAGTGCAGTTCTGGTAGGAAGGATCTCCCACAGCGGTAAAATGGTGTAATGGAAGGAGTGCTGGGCTTGGAGTCTTAGGACCTGGGTTCCAATCCTTGTTCCTGCACTTCATAGCTTTGGGCAAGTCTCTTTATCCTCCTGAGCTTCAATTTCTTCATCTGTCAAGCGGGGAAAATAGTACTTTATTTTGTTGTTGTTTAGTTGTTTCAGATGTGTCTGACTCTTCATGACCCCTATTTTCTTTTCCAGCTCATTTTGCAGAAGAGGAAACTGGGGTAAATAGGGTTAAATGACTTGCTCTAGTGAATTTGAATTGCCCTATAGGGGTCATTCCATGAATCATGCTCAGAGGTGCCATTCCAAATCAATCCCAATGGAAGCTTATGGACATGTGTAATTCAGTACTAAGGATACAGTGGATAGAATGCCGGACTGGAGTTGGAAAGACCTGAGTTCAAATTCAGATTCAGATACACTATCTGTGTGACCCTGGGCAAGTCACTGCCTCCATTTCCTCATCTGTAAAATGAACTTGAGAAGGGAATGGCAAACCACTCTAGTATTTGCCAAGAAAACTCCAAATGGGGTAATAGAGTCAGATACAACTAAACAACAAAAAATTCAGGATTAAAGGGTTAATGCTTTGCAATGGTGAAAAGTCCCCTTATTGACTGCTGAGTCAGAAGAGTTTTTGACTCAGTGGGTATATAAGAGTCTTCCCTTCCAGTCATCAGGACTGCTATAAGCTGATTGCCAGAGAAAAAGGAGGGAAGAGTGCCTTCCTGTATTCTTTCCCTACTAGTCTCCATGAAGGCATGAGCACACAGCATGTAAAGTACACGTCATGACTGGGAATGCCTTAGCCTGGTTTTGGACTTACTCTTTTGTATTTTTTTTCCTGATCTTAGGTGAATGAGACGATGTGTCCAGGCTTGGAGGTATCCTTGTGATTCTGAGAGGTCCAGTGGCCCCATCAGGTGGCTTCAAGGGAAGAATCTGTAGTGCTTTCTGCCATATTCTTGGAGAAGAGGTCACTGAAAAAAAGGTCTGACCTCTTGGCCACATAATGTGCTGGAAGTTGTTTGTACTGTGTCAAGCTGAGGTGAAATATAGCATGCTTAATAAGCAATCCTTCAAACTGTTTTATGCTATGATTGATGAAGCTTAAGTATCAGCCTCCCAGAAGATTGCAACAGTCACTAAATCCTGTTTGAGTCATTCTATTAATTCTAGCTGTGAGTCTTTTACAGTTAGCATTTCTATTGTGCATAGGTATAAATGACCTATTCCTATCTTGTTGTACATTGAGAGCCTTTTTACTTACCCTTTTTGGGAAACCTTAGATATGAACCCTACCCACTAAAAGTGTTCTCAGGGGAAGAGTTTAACAAGCCACAGAGTATGAGAATAGAGGACCCACCCCACCTCTCATTAAAGATTATGCTCTTGAGAATTGGACCCAATCCCATCTGTATCTTGGATCAGGGACCAGCATTGCTTAAGGTTAGCCACTGATTAGTTGTGTGATATTGGGTCAATCCCTAATATTTTTGAGCTTCAGTTTCCTCATTTGCAAAACGAGAATTATAATAATCCCTGCCTTATAGGTTATTATAACTGAGGTACATATATACAGGATATACACACGTACATACATATGGTAAAACACTATATGAATTTGAGTTATTACTGTAGCTATTGTTCAGTCATTTCATTTATGTCCGACCCTTCATGACCCTATTTGGGGTTTTCTTGGCAAAGACACTGGAGTGCTTTTCCATTTCCTTTTCCAACTCATTTTACCAATGAGAATCTAAGGCAAACAGAGTTAAATGACTTGCCCAAGGTCACACAGCTAGTAAGTGTCTGAGGCCAGATTTGAGCTCAGGAAGTTGAGTCTTCCTGACTCCAGGCCCAGCACTCTATGCACTATGCCACTTAGCTACCCATTATTGTAGTACAAACTCAATGAATGTTCATTGAATTATATTGAACTACCAATTATTGTTGGACCAGTGGATAAATACTGTTAAAGTCATTTCTTTTATCTCATAAAGATTTGCTCCTTCAGCTGCCTCTTATGTTGTGTTCCTGGGGAAGGGATGGAGAACTTGAATTGTTTGGGAAAGATTAAGAAGATAGGAACTTGACTGCCCCTCACCTTTTTACTTTTCTCCTCTTTCTTCCTTCTCCTCAACTCTAAGATCTTCTACCTTCCTTCAGGGCCCAGCTCAAGTGTTACCTTCCGCAAGAGACTTCTGATTCTCCCAGTTGTTAGTGATCCTGTCTGAAGTTACCTTGTGTAAGTAACAGGAAACTAGAGATGGATGCCTGCTATTTTTTCTCCAACATCCTGTTACACACACACACACACACACACAAATAATATTTAATTATCTATAATTAGCTATTACTTTCAACCAGTAGAATGTGAACTCCATGGAACACAATGGAGGGCAGTTTCACTAGAATTCAAGCTGGTATGGGGGCTGAACTATTCTTCCTTGTAGTCAAACTGTATCACTCAGCATTACTGTAATCACAGTTCCTAGCTTATAGCAAAGTCAGAATCAGGGCTTCTTCATGTCATCCAAAATTAATTTGTATGGATTTTCTATTTATTTTTCTATGTGCATACTGTCTTCCCCCAGTTCTGTGGAAATTACCTAGAGTCAGGGACAGATTGCCCTGCACATAGTAGGTGCTTTAAAAAATGCTTGCTGAATGTAATTTAATTTCATATCTCTTCCTATAGTGCCTAGGACAGCTGTTTGTACAGAGTATACATTAAATGTTTTCAATAATTTTAATTTAGTCTTAGTGTGGGACGGGGTGGGGGGAAACATCATTTTATAATATTGACTTCATTTTTCTCCCTAGAGTTTAGATAAAGTTATCCTGGAACAAGTCACTATCTTGCTATTATTCTTTTATGTTTAATGTTTTAAAGACTATAAAACAGGTGGATAAATAACTGCTTAAAAAAACAACAAAAGTATTCAGATGTGAGTTCATCAAATATGCTATTCCCACATGATGTTGAACTCATCTATTAGGTCTTTTTATTTTGAAAGCCTTTAATTCCATGTGGCTTGAAGATTATGAACATTTAACATGGCAACATCTTTGAAAACTGTTGTTCTTCAAGTTTTTATGGAGTGATTATATCCCCACAATGTCAGACAATATTCTGGTCTGTGATAACGGTCTGCTTCTAATACAGTTTATTGTTTGAGTATTCTAGGATATTTGGAAGTCTGTATTTGTAGTACAGGGATTTATAGTCTGCTAATTTGTGAGCTTCTGATATATAGTTCTAGCTAACAAGTCATGTGTTTTGAGGTATTTCTATAGATGCTAAATTTTTGCAACTTAAAGTAATGTCATATTCTTTCTACTATTTCTTCACATAATCTTGATAGATTACAAAATTTCTTTTTTTCTTTTTTGAGGGGAGAAAGTAAGGCAATTGGGGTTAAGTGATTTGCCCAAGGTCACACAGCTAGTTAAATGTCAAGTGTCTGAGGTTGGACTTGAACTCAGGTCCTCCTGATTCCAGGGCTGGTACTTCATTCATTGCACCACCTACCTGCCCCCCAAATTTCTACCCCTTAAGGACAATCCTTTTGTTGGCAAAGATGTCTTCCTGAATTGCCACTGAAATTCATACTCTGTATCTACTATGCCAACCTCCATTTACACTGATAAATTGGACTTCAGAGAGCAAAGCCAATAGGTTCTTTCAGGGCTCTGAGGTAGCCCTGAGGGGTTGGGGCTGTCTTTCTAATATTATAGTCAAGAGCCCTAACCACTGTGATTCAAACATTGCTTTTGAGTTGATATCAGTTAGTCAGACTTGCCTAGCTTTTAGAAATGAGTATTTATTAAAGTGATATATAGTTGGTTTAAAATGCCCCTCTAAAAGTCTGTGAGACACTCTCCCACAAGTGCACACAGAATCTAGAGGAAAGCTCAGAGGGTATTTGTGGCGAAGAGGTAACTTTCAGCTCCTTATGGTCCTTTTGCTGGCATTCTCAAGGTGTTCCCTCTAAATATGGTGTGTATTTTCTTCTGGGCTCTCTGTAGAAACTTGAATTTGCCTTCCTCACTATGTCCAGTCTGTCCTTGGTTCCCAATGCAGACACTTTCCACCAGCTAGGGATGTTGCTAGGACACTGGATAAAAGTACAAATTCTTTGGTCTTATAAAGTTTACACTGTCCTCTATCTGCCACAGAGGAAGTTGAAAGAATGGGAGAAGATGGAAACCAAGGTTCCTCTTCCCTGCAAGGCAATTTCCTTCCTCCCTCCCTCTCTCCCTTCCTTCCTTCCTTCCTTCCTTCCTTCCTTCCTTCTTTCCTTCCTTCCTTCCTTCCTTCCTTCCTTCCTTCCTTCTTTCCTTCCTTCCTTCCTTCCTTCTTTCCTTCCTTCTTTCCTTCCTTCCTGTCTTCCTTCTTTCCTTCCTTCCTGTATTCCTTCCTTCCTTCCTCCCTTCTTCCCTTCCTTCCTCCCTTCCTCCCTCCCTCCTTCCATCCCTCCTTCCCTCCATCCTTCCTTCCTTCCTTTCTTCCTTTCTTTCTTTCTTTCTTTCTTTCTTTCTTTCTTTCTTTCTTTCTCTCTTTCTTTCTTTCTTGGATGAAAGCAAGGAAATTGGGGTTGTGACTTGCCCAAGGTCACACAGCTAGTAAGTGTCAAGTGTCAGAGGCTGTATTTGAACTCGGGTCCTCCTGACTCCAGAGTGCTATTCACTGTGCCACCTAGCTGCCCCTCATCAATTTTTTCTCAGAGTTTTAGCTAGAATGTTCTCTCCTTTCTGTGGTCAGACATTCAAGTCTTTGAATTAAATTAGCTTGATGCTTTTACACAGGCCCCAGAGTATGTGACCAAGTCCTTTAGCCAATCCAAGGAGACTTCTTGTTCTATGTAGGCAGGTATCTAGGACTTTTTCACACTTGGTGAACAATTGCCATGTGTTTTCACCTGATAAATGCACCAAGCCACTAAGACTGGCATCTTGTTAGTCACTTCCTTTAAATGTCTTAGCTGAGCCTTACAACACCACAAACTCTCTATTTCCATAAACAAATCAACCTAGCCATTTGTTTTATTTTTTTTTTTTAGTCAACTTATTGTCAGCTGAGTTTGAGTGCACTTTACCCCATGAAAGCCCCTTAGATTCCATTCTTGGATCTTAGCTGTTTCATAGACATCATTCAGAGGTAAACTGCTTTTGGTTACATTCAGCAAATTCAATGGTATGTAGCCATTATCAGCCTGTAATATTGGTTGCTAAAGTGATATGTGCTTGTCCCAAAAGTATTTCTTTAAGTTTTAGCTATATATCACATGCTTTGAGAAAGTATGTCAATCTTTTTTATTCTTTTTGGTGAGGAAATGTCAATCTTTTTATAGCTGCCTTAGGGTGATGGGGCTCTGCATTTCATTGCTATTATGGGGCAAAGTGGTTGTTTTTGAAAAAAATCATATTGTCTTTTTAAAAATCATTATAAACATGTCAAACATCAACAAACATAAATTTTCCTTTTAAAAAATAACAGAAAAAGATAGTTGTATATGACAGTGAATATCTATTACATAGAGAATCTATTTTTTTCCAAATGGGTGTATATTAAGTTTTACTCAGAATTTCTCCATGTTTGTGTCTTTTTCTGAACTTCTTTCTCTTCTCTTGTATTTTAAGATGTTTCGTTGTCTTTTCTCTCTTTTTTCTACTGTTTTGTTGGTAAATCTTAAGGCTTATTATTTTTGAGAGTTTATGTTATATATTGCTATTTTGCTGGAATTATTAATTATTTAAATTAATTTTTAATTAAATCATTAGGGCTTCCTATATGAACTATATTATCATCGATAAAAGCAGTAATTTTGCTTCTTCTTTGCCTATACCTCTTGTCTTAATTTCCTTTTCTTGTCTTATTTTTACAGTTAACATTTCTAGAACTATCTCAAATTATAGTGATAGTTCATATCCTTGCTTTATCCCTGTTCTTATTGGAAAAGTCTCCAATTTTTTTCAATTACAGAACATACTTGCTCATAATTTTGCATGTATATATATATGTGTGTGTATATATATATATATATATATATATACTGTTTTATATACCATATTAAGTATATACCATATTAAGGTCTGATCCCTATATTCTGATGGTATTTGACAGTTTTAACATAAGAAGGTACTAAAGTTTTTTCTATATTTATTGATAATAATCACATTTTTAAATTAATGTAGCCTAATATGTTCATAGTTTTCCTAAAGTGCAATCCTGGTATAACTTTAAGCTAGTAATCATGCATAATCTTTTTTTATGTGTCATACCTCTGCTTAAATTGTCTTCAATATTTTAAAATCAATATTCATTAGAGATATTGGTCTATAGTTTTCTTTCTCTGCTTTAAGGATTTCCTTATAGTAAGCTCAATAATCTTTCCCTTTAACTACATATTATTCTTATACATGAATGTAATATATTATTATTGTGCTATAAGAAATCAAATGTAATTAATATGGAGAAGCATGAAAAGACATATGAACTGATGCAAATTGAAATGAACAGAGTCAAAAAAACAATGTACACAATGAGTATGTCAATATAAATAGAAATTGTGACAATCACAAAACAATTGAAAATGAATGTTACAAAATTACAAAGAGTAAGCATGGTCTCAAAAAAGATGTATGAAAAGATTTCTCCCCAATCCTTATTCCTTTGAAGAGGTAGGGTGGCAGGACAGAAGTCTATAGATGTGAACCATTGCATATAATGTCAGATTTTTTAATGTACTGATGCTGATTTTTTTCTATTTCCTTTAAAAGAATTTTTTGTTATAAGAGATGACTCCATGTGAGAGACAAAAGCAAGGGATACAGGGGAAAATTCAGGCAATGTAAAAAAACAAAAGATATGGAGAAAGATCTATTTTTAAAACTAAATACTATTTTCCAGAGTATCAACTCAGTTCTAAATTAGTTCATTGTTGTATAGTCAGTGCTTTGCAGGGACACAGTTAACAATGATTTCCTCCTGAAAAAAATGTTTGCATGACATAATTAAAATTTTTTATTTAGTATTTTATTTTTCCCCAGTTACATGTAAAAATAATTTTTAATATTCATTTAAAAAACTTTTGAATTCCAAATTCTCTCCCTTCCTCCCTTCCTCCTTACCCCACCATCATTGAGAAAGCAAGCAATTAAATATTTATACACGTGTAGTGCATGACATACTTTTAATTTTAATCTGCATTATTAATATTTCCTTATCACTTTCTTAAGTCTAGACAATCAACAAAATTATAAATCAAGTCCTGATTTTTAGCATTTGTGGATTCCTGAGATTTAAATGCTCACACTGAAAATTTCACAATAGGCTATCTTGAACTAGTAGGAGCTGGTTCCAACACAGCATACATAGTGGAAAAAGAGTTGAACTTGGATTCTTTCCAAGTTCTTTCTATAATTTAAAGCTAGAAGAAGTCTTAGGAATCATCTAGAATAATTTTAAAAAATCATCTAGAATCAGGAGACCTGGTTTTGATTCCCACGCACTTACTACTTGTGAGACTTTAGTTCTCCAAACCTTAACTTTCTCATTTGCAAAATGGGGTAACAATATTTGTATTATATTCCTCATGGAATTGTTGAGAGAAGAAATACTTTATAAAATTCTCAGTGTAATATAAATGTAAGTTATTACTATATTTGTTAGACTTAAACAGTCTCAGTTAAATAGGCAGAGTTTTGGCAAAGAGTAAGAATTTTGGGAGTTCACTTCTAACAAATGCTGGGAGGTCCCTTTCTCTTTAATAAAAGAAATTCTAGGGGTGGCTAGGTGGCGCAGTGAATAGAGCACCGGCCCTGGAGTCAGGAGTACCTGAGTTCAAATCCGGCCTTAACACACACAAAAAAAACTAGCCGTGAGACCTTGGGCAAGTCACTTAACCCCAACTGCCCTCCAAAAAAAAAAAAAGAAATTCTATTATAGAGCATTGAGGGTCGTGTGACCACTACTATAGCCTAAAGAAGAGGGAAAGGGAGAGAGAAAGCATGTATAGTGGGATTTGGAAAGGAAAGGATGTTAACAGTTTGACTGAAAACATTTTAAAATGCTGTAGTCCTTGGAATAAGGTCCAGGTAAGATAAGGAGACCTTTTCTTAACAGAGCCATGACTGAGGTAAGCTTTGAACTAGGACACTAACATTTAGAGAGTATGAAGTACAGCTACTATAATTGTGAATCCCTCTTCCAATGCACCTGAATTTGCCTTGTTTGAATTATTTTCACACTGTGAATTACAAAGTTAATTTGAGGATGCCTTTGAGTTGCTTGCCCCAGATGTCAAAATGGTTTTTCTATTGAATATTGTCCTACCTTAGGCATAGAAGCATATGGTCACAGCCCTTTCTCAGAGGATCCCTTGAGGAAAAGTGTTCTGGGGAGGAGCAAAGCATTGGTTTATAGCATGTGTGTGGCCAGCTTCCTAACAGCTTCATCTTATTCAGAGAAAGATAATTTAATAATAAGTGTCTTTTCTCAGAGTAATTTCGTTTTCTCACGTCGCTGAGTTTTACTTTGAGCACTCCGCGCTGTATGATGGCCCCTGGCCTGAGAGGCAGTTTTTAGAGTCAGCCTTCAATTCTTCCCTGGGGGGTGGTGGTGGTAGAGGTTTGAAAAAAAAAAAAACTTCTAGCTACCAGTGGTTTCTCTGAAGAGTGAGAATGACGGTATAGGATGATGTCCACGTGGACATTGCCCTCCATGATTCTTCCCACTCTAAAATCCCAGGCTCCTTTGATCCCTCACCACTTTTCCCTTTCTTGGGATCAGCTGCCCTTCAATTCAAATCAACAAACATTTATAGAACTTTTCCCAACCCAGCCTAGCTCAATCCCCAATTTCTGTACCCACAGTCTTTAGGTTTAGTTTGTTTCTGGGTGGTACTTAGGCAGTCTGACTATGAAAGGAAGAAGCTTTGCCAAGAATAAGAGGCTTTTTCAAAAGAAGCCCCTTCATGAAATTGATGTGTGAGTTGAGGGCTGGAAATAGAGTGGGTGGTGAAAGTGGGCTATGCTATAGGATAAGTCATCTGAGAAGTAGAATAGGGACAGGGAAGATGTAGGGGGATGCTAAATAAGCAGTATGATAGTGTTATTGTAGCAATGTATCCAGGAATTTCCAGACTGTTCTATTTCAAGAAAAGACAGTATGCTTTTCAAAATGGTGGGCTAGGGGACAGCTGGGTGGCACAGTGGATATAGCACTGGCCTTGGAGTCAGGAGGATCTGAGTTAAAAATCCAACCTCGGTTTCTTACTAGCTGTGTGACCCTTAGCAAGTCACTTAACCCTGAATGCCTCAAAAAAATTATGGGAGGAATAGGGAGAGATAGTAGTGGTAGATTAAAAAAAATTAGATGTTTTGTTAGACATACATGCTTAGTATCTATTTACATTTAAACTCATTTATTTAAGCTATTCAAGTATCATATGAGAGCTTACATGGTATAATGGATAAAGGGCCTTTTTAATTTTTTTTCGGTGAAAAAGCCTTGGAGTCAGTCAAGAAGTTCTTAGGTTCCAGAACTGCCTCTGATATGTCCTAGTTATGTGACCATTGCAAGTCACTTAATCTGTCAGTGCTCCCAGGCAACTCTCTAAGACTTAATTACATAAAGATCTTCCAATTTTTATCCATTGAAGGAGTTTATGTACAGGGGAATTCCCTAAACCCATAAAATCTGAAGGTCAAAGTTCATCATAAAATATTAGAACACTTTCTTTTCTTCCCTCTAAGTTAGATGTTTCTATTCTGTGGGGTGCACTGTCTTTATGTGTGTGCTTATTTCTAGACCCTCTATTGTGGGAGATGATGGTGAAACAATAGTGAAAATTATATTGGATAGGTTTGAGTTCAACAATACTTTTTTTCTTTTAAATAGTATTTTTTTTCCAATTACACATAAAGACAATTTTTAACATTTTTTTAAATAAAATTTTGAGTTCCAAAATTTCTACCTCCTCCCCTCTCTCCTTCCCAAGATGGTAAGCAATTTGATATAGGTTATATATGTGTAGTCATGTAAAGCATATTTCCATATTAGTCATGTTGTGAAAGAAGAAACAACAAAAGGAAAAAAACTATGGAAAAATAGAGAAAGTGGGAATAGTATGCTTTGATCTGTATTCGGTCTCCATCAGTTTTTTCTCCGGAGGTGCATAGCATTTTCCATTGTGAGTCTTTTGGAATTATCTTGGATCGTTGTATTGCTGAGAATAGCTAAGTCAATCGTAGTTGATCACTTCACAATGTTGCTGTTATTGTATACAATGTTTCCCTGGTTCTGTTCACTTCACTTAGCATCAGTTCATGTAAGTCTTTCCAGGTTTTTCTGAAATTTGCCTGCTCGTCATTTCTTATAACACGGTATTATTCCATTCCATTCATATACCATAGCTTCTTCAGTTATTCCTCAATTGGTGGGCATCCCCCAATTTTTAATTCTTTGTCACCACAAAAGAGCTGCTATAACTGTTTTTGTACATGTGGGTTCTTTTCCCTTTCTATTCTACTTTTTTTTTTAAATAAAAACAATTCAAACTAGAGTCAACAAAAGTGAGATTAAAAGGCACAATTCACAGCAATTAACTAGCTGTGAATATACTGCAGTGATTATTTAGTGTTATATAAAAAAGAGCATTTGAATCAGCTCATGTAAAATATCATCATTGTGCTATGATGACAGATGGTGCTGCCATCATAGTCAATTGGCATAGGCTTCAAGGGGTATTCTGGAGCCATCTCTGACCCCCTTCATTATAGTTATATATATAGTTAGTTAAATTTCTGATAGTTAAATTTCAAATGTGAGCATTTATACCCTGGAATCAGCAAATGGTACAAATCAAGGCTTGACTGATTATTTTGTTGATTGTCTTGACTTAGAAAAAATGATGGAGAAAATGTTAATAATGCAGATTAAACTTAAAAGTATGTTTTGTGTATATGGGGGTGGAGGAGGGAAAAGTGGGTGTTAAACATTTGCCAGCATATCCCTGCTTCTGACATGAATGAGTTGTATTGTAGTGCTGCCTATTGTATTAGAATACATAGTATGTAAACTTAAAGTTCAACACTGTTTGGGTAGGAATTTAAAATGCCATAATATCTGTGTCGATGTCATTCTTTTTCATATATAATGAACTGGCTTCCACAAAATTACAATCTTTTAGAAATGAAAATAATTAGAAAATAACTACTGAAACTTGTTTGAAAGTTTTACCCATTAAATTCATCTTCTATTTTTGTCTCTTTGGTTTTTTTTTAAAATCAGATAATATACTGATTAAATAAAGAACTGATTTGAAAAGAAAATCCACGGAAAGGCTGCTAGGTGGCGCAGTGAATAGAGCACCAGCCCTGGAGTCAGGAGGGCCTGAGTTCAAATCCAGCCTCAGACACTTAACATTTACTAGCCATGTGACCTTGGGCAAGTCACTTAACCCCAATTGCCCTCCCAAAAAAAGGCCAAAAAAGAGAAAGAAAATCCACTGAAGCAGCCGAAACTAGGACAAGCAATGACAAAAGGTAGTTTAAGTAGCAAGAAGGCAGAAACACAAAACAAAAAGCCCAAATTCACAAAATACAAGGCATTATTTTTATTGAGACAACCAGATGGCACAGTAGATAGAGCACCGGGCCGGGAGTCAGGAAGACTCATCTTCCTGAGTTCAAATCTGGCATCAGATACTTACTATCTGTGTGACCCTGGACAAGTCATTTAACCCTGTTTGAAATCAGTCCAGCATCCTTGCCAGGAAAATCCCAAATGGGATCATAAAGAGTCAGACATGACTGACATGACTGAACAAGACAAGAGATTATTCTTATCACTGGGATTCATAAGTACTGTTACTGATAGAGTGGGAACACATCTGTATTTGCTTTGCAAGAATGTTTTAACTGTAGACATCATGAAACCTAATAAATTAAAACATTTTGAAAGTGTCCATTGAAAAGACAGATTTTTTTCCCCAAAGAAAATGAGGTACTTAAAAAAAAGCAAAACCAATTTTTTTCTTTTGAAAGTCATGCTTGAGTCACCAGAAGGATTGTTCGAACCTTACAAAGTTGCTTCTGGAATTGTTGAGTAAAAAGCCTCATTCACAAGGAGAAATATAAGCGCTGCTTCTACTGATGTGGGTAATCCAAAGCAAGATTAAGTAGATCCTATCTATCCAAAACCACAACAAGGTGTGAAGCTTACCCTGGTACAAAGTCACAATTCTGTAAGTCAGAGAAATGAGTAAAACAGAGAAGATACTGACCAGTATAAAAAAATTATTAGAGATCTAGAAATGGTCAAAAATTCAACCTGATATGAAAAAATAACTCCATAACAACCACATGCAGACACTTCAAAAAAAGTCTTTTCCTTAAGGACTACATGGATATCTAGTTGAAATGAAGCAAGAAAAAAAATTAAATAAAAGCTCTGGAGGAAAGAATTGGAAGGAGAATAAATCGTTTAGAACAGAAAGTGCTAAACTTTTACTTAAGTAGTAGACTCATCAAAAGCTAGAATAGATGAAATTGAAATCAATGACCCTAAAAGATTATAAGAAACATAAGAACAAAATCAAAACATTGGGGGAGAAAAAAGAAAGTGTAAGATACCTGATGTCAAAACAACTGACCTGAAAAACAAGTCAAAGAGAAATAATTTTAAAATTATTGGATTCTCAGAAAACCATGATTAAGGGGTGGGGGGGAAACTTGGATGCTATATTTCAAGACATCAGAAATGAAAACCGCCAACATCTTTTAGAACTGGAGGGCAAAGTTAAGATAGACTCCACCAAGCACATCTTTTAAAAAAAAAAAAAAAAACTTCAAAAGGAACATCCTAGCCAGTATCTAGAGCTTCTACATTAAAGAAAAAGTGCTACATGCAGCCAGAAAGGAGTTCAAGTACTAAAAGACCACAGTTAGGATCATATAAGATGTTGCAGCTTCTACTATAAAAGAGAAGAGATCTTGTAATACAGTATTCCAAAAGGCAAAAGATACAAGCTTACAACCAAGAATGATTTGCTCTGCAAGTTGAATGTAATCCTGCCCAGCAACAACAAAAAAGCCAAACCAAACTAAAACAAAATGAAACCAAAACCAAAAAAAACCAAACCAAACCAAAACAAAACCACAAAACATCTTTAATGGAGTAGAAACGTTTCAAGATTTTTAAAAAATATTCAATTTGTTTAAAACATTTCAAAATTTATTATTTACTTATTTTTAGGATTCTTTAAAAAAATTTTTAATTCCAAATTTTCTTCTCTCTCTCTTTCCTACCCACTGAGAAGGCAAGAAATATATCAATTATACGTGTGAAACTGTGCTAAACATATTAGCCCTGTTTTCAAAAAAGTCAAGAAGAAATAAAGTGAGAAATTATACTTTACTTAAAGGTGAAAAACTGCACTCAGTTCATCAGTTCTCTCTTTGGAGGTGGGTAGCATTTATTTTATCAGTCCTTTGGAATTGTCATTTCAAGACTTTTCAGTAGAAGACTTTCTTTTTTTTATTTTGCTTTTTGGAGTGGGGAAGGCAGGGCGATTGGGGTTAAGTGATTTGCCTAAGGTCACACGGCTAGCAAGTGTTACATGTCTGAGGCTGAATTTGAACTCAGGTCCCCCTGATTCCAGGGCTGGTGCTCTATTCACTGGACCACCTAGCCACCCCTAGAAGACTTTCAATAGAAGGAACATTATTATTTCAGAATCTCAATACATGCCTCAAATAGTGTTGAGGCAGTTCAGTTAAGAAACACAGAGGATCTGGAAGTGGATTGGTTCTGTTCTGAGGGTTTTAAGAGGAAAAACAAAACTATGCAAGTCAACAGGTTAACTAGAAGTTATTAAGTCCTTACTATGTACCAAGTTGAAACATCTAGGTGGCACAGTGGATAGAGTGCTGGACCTGGAGTCAAGAAGACTTATCTTCCCGAGTTCAAATGTGACCTCAGATACTTACTAGCTGTGTGACCCACACAGTTTCCTGTTTGCCTCAGTTTTCTCATCTGTAAAATAAACTGGAGAAGAAAATGGAAAACCAATCTAAAATCTTTTCCAAATGAGGTCACAAAGAATTGGACACAACTGAAAACTGAACATGTGCTAAGCACAAAATAAAAACTACTGGGGTACAAAAAAATAAAAAAGAAGAAACTTGTCACAGTCTTTGAAAAGTTTACATTCTATTGGAGACACCATGGAAACAACTATATAGTTACAAGTTATACTGAGAGTAGATGAAAAAGACTTTGAGGGGCAAAGGTGGAGAGTGGGAAAGGCCTGCTGGAATAGGTGGGATTTGCAGCAGTTCTCATCCTGTGGCTTATGTTCAATTTATAACAATGAAAATACACCCTGCATATCAGATACTTACATTATGATTCATAACAGTAGCAAAATTACAGTTATGAAGTAGCAACGAAAATAATTTTATGGTTGGGGGGTCACCACAACACGAGGAACTGTATTAAAGGGTCAAGGCATTAGGAAGGTTGAGAACCACTGGATTAGAGGAAGTGAGGGAAACTAAGAGGCAGATTGTAAGTAAGCAGTTAAAGCATTCCAGGTGTTGGGGACAGCAAGAACAAAGGCAGAGAGACAGGATAAGCAGTGTCGATTTGGATGCGTTAGAGAAACTGCAAGTAGGCTAGTATTGTTAGAACATAGAGTACACGGAGAAGGTATAGTATAAAGTCAGACAGTTAGGTGGTACAGTGGATAGAGTGCTGGAGTTGGGATCAGGAAGATCTTAATTCAGATCTAACCTCAGACATTTACTAGTGACCCCGGGCAAGTCACTCAGCCTCCATTTCCCATACTTTTCCCATTTCCCATAAAAAAGTGATCATTATGGCACCTACCTCCCAGGTTTGTCTCAAGGATCAAATGAGATATTTGTAAAATGCTTGGCACTGTAAATGTAAGCTATTTTTCATACTAGAAAAAAAACAGGTTATGAAAATTTTAAGTGTCAAACAAAGAGTTTATATGCTATAAACTGGTGTAAAAAAAGAAATGTGTGAGAGGAATGGAACACGATTTTCTTATAATTGTGTGAGATGAAGAATATACACATGGCACAAAGGGTTGGGGATCAAACATCAGGTAAATCTCACTCATCTGGAACAGACAAAGGAGGGTTGAATACAGACTCAGTTTGGTGTAGAAATACATCTAACTCAATAGGGAAACCAGAGGGAATGGGGAGTGATTAAGAGGGACAGAAGAATCACAAGCAAAACAAATCTTCCTGACCCAGAAGGGGAGATTAAAAGGAAAAAGAGGAAAGATTGAGGAATCAGAATTGAAGGAAGGGTGGGTGGGGTGGTGCCAAATCAGCTGTGGAATAGCTAAATCAGTTCTCTGTGAATGTAATGGAATATCATTGTGCTTTAAGAAATAATGAAAGATGATTTCAGAGAATCTTGGGTAGCATGAACTGATGTAAGAATGAAGTGAGAAGAACCAGGTGAAAAATTTATACAAGGACAACAAACTGTGTAAAGAAAAATAACTCTGAAAGTTTTAAGGACTCTGATCACTAAATACAATCACCAACTCTATCTCTAGAGGACCTGTGAAGAAGCATGTTACCTCCTAAGAGAGATGATGGACTCAGAGTGTAGAAGGAAGCACATTTTTGGATACCACTGTACAGATTTCCTTTGCTCGCGTGTGTATGATGTTCTTGTTACAAATTTTCTTTCTCTTGATTTTTAATTGGAGGTGGGAGTGGGAAGAGAGAAATTGACTATAAAGATCCTTCAGAAGAGCTACTAAAACATTTTGTTTATGCACAGAACAGAAAGAACTTCAGAAGAAAGCGCAGACGAGCAGAACGGTTTTGAAAGTAATGGAGAATTTATTACATTTTTTAAGGCAAGAGAGATGACATAGAGATTCACAGTTTCACATTAAGTCCTCTTTTTGGTGTTTTGCTGTATATATAGAAAAGCTCATTTGTGTGTGTGTGTGTGTGTGTGTGTAGTCCAGAATAAAAAGTAAAATAAAATTGAAAGGGGGGAAAGAATGCTCTTTGCAAAATTGTGCGACAATATGGGAGCCAGAACATAGGGCATTTCTATGTTGTTGGAAGAAACATTTCTCGTGCCAGAGTACTTCAAAGGCAGTTTCAGTTAAAAGGAGGAATGATCATTTTTTTGTGATAATAATGAAAATGGAACAAAAAATTTCCTCTGAAGCATTTGTTTTTGATGTGGATTTTGGTCATTAGGAGCTGGCCAATAAGCCTGGTCCTTATGAGTCTGAGCAGAGGGGTTGACTGATGTAATCCTCATGAAAACCTGATAGCAGCTGTAGCATGGGCAGCTAACCACTTGCCGAAAGGAGTCTCTCTGATTGACTATGTAGTCAGGACCAGTGGGGCATTCAAAAAGCTCTAATTGACCAGAACTTCTTCCCTCTCCCATACCCCCCTCTAACCTCCCCAGCTCTGGGCTGACTTCTTCCCAACTGACAGTTTCCGTGGGAAAACAGTGCTCTGAGGGGAAAGGTCTTGGGCCCTCCCCATTAGAAATCAACCTGTGCTCCATGAATGCAGTTATCAGTTCTATGCCTCATTGGAGGTTCTATGCCTCACTAGCTACCACCTAGTGAGTTTCAATCGGTCGGGAAAATAAGCCACTAGGTGGAATCCATGCTGAGTGAGGACCTTTGAGACCCTATCGAGCAGTAGCCAAGACAAAGACTCTTCCAACAACTGTGCCACATTTGTATCTGAATTTGGTGAGATCAATATCATGTAGAAACAGAGTTAGATCTGTGCTCACTCTCCACAGAGCCTGAGGTGGTATATGGGAGAGTGTGTCCTTAAAGTGGAAAAATGTTTGCACTTCTGTTCTTGCTATATCTTTGAAGTAAATATCCTTTTATAGTTAACTGGCTAAATAGAACTAGGCAGCTAGTTGCTAGTGGCTCTCAATAGGAAGAAGGTACCAGAGTGGGGACTCAAGCTGATAGCATCAGAGAAGAGGCACCTCAACCCTTCAGGGAGTTGAGGGGTGAGATACAGTCAGTGCTTGCTACATTTTTTCAGAAACAGAATCCTCTAAATAGATTAATGTGAAATCCACAAATTCATACTCTAATTTGGAAAGATAACAAGTTCATGCTACAAATAATAAATTCACAAAGCAATATTTTTTTTATTTTTCTCAATAAAAACCCCCTGCCCTCCAAATGAAATAGAATGAATGAAAAGCATTCATTAAATACTATGTTCCAAGTACTGTGCTAAGTGCTAAGATTATAAATACAGAGATGAACAGTCACTGCCCTCAAGCAACTTATATTCTAATGGGGAAGTAGGGTGAAGAGTGCGGTGATTGGGAAGAGATTTGTGGCCTGGAAAGTCACAAAAGAAACAATTCATTTGTTTGGTTCCAGAAAGTTGATTCCATTGGTTCCATGATTCCAGAGATCATGGTAGTATGGATTTGATGGCCGTTCTCACAGCAAGAGGTGGAAAAAGGGAGGAAGGGTCTATGTGTAGTGATAGGGTAAAAAGAGGAAACTGTTCAATGCTAGAAAGAGCTGAACACAGGAGCATAATGTCTCCCAGACTGGGGGCAGCAGCAGGAATAGAGCAGAAAATGGTCTCATAAGGAAGAGGACGTTGAAGAAAGCAAAGATCTGATTAATAATCACTTGACCAGTCTACTAAATAGGAACGCATATGGAAGCTATCTGCCATGGACAAACATATTATATTTGGTCTTATTCCATCTGAATAAGAATGATCAATGGAGTTGTTTTGCCATAATATGTTGAAACAAGTGTTTTGAACCTGATAGTTTTTATTATGCTTTGACTAAAGTGGAAAAAAATTCTCTGGATTATCAAAGTAATATAAATTTTGCTGCCATTCCAACTGACTACCCTGATCCTCCCTGCCTAGAAGGCCAGGTACGTTAGATTTCATGAACCCTTTTCCAGGGTTCTCCTGAACCCTTAAGGGAGATCGGTGGTAGAGGTGTCTAGATTCTCTGCCATTGGGTTTTGCCCCCATTGATGGTGTTTCCTAAAGTATAGTAGTAGATCCCCTAAACCCAAGTTCCATTGAGACACTAACAATCAGATTAGCTTTTACAAGGGAATATCTACTCCAAAATGTATAATCACAAATATACAAATTTATTCCCCCAACAGATAGCATTTTATTCTCTTCCCTCTGTTGCACCACCCGGTCTTTGGAGAGGAGAAAGTTCATAAGCTTAACTCAGTTCCTATAGAGCACAGTCTCAAGCTCCATGCCCAAAGCCCTCCTCGGACTCAACTCCCAGGAACCCTGGTTTCACCAGGCTTCACTGCCAGGCAGACTGGCTATCTGAAACATTCCACCTGGAAATCTGGCTCCATGGTCACTATGACTAGAACTTTTGGGTCCAGTGGTTCCTGTGGGAATTGCTACCTGGCTGGCCCCTGAAAATGAAGACAAATGAAACAGAATAGAAATATCCCTGGGCCCATTTTTTGGAGTCAGAGTAAATGAGAGGAAGAACAGGGGACAAAATTCCTTCCTTTTTCCTCTTTCCTAGATTCAGTTAATGGCATCAATACTGTGACTGAACTGTTATCTTCACCTTTTGAACAAAGCAGGAAAGACGACTGGAAAGGAGGAAAAAGAGTGCCTGTCTCAGTCTTAAAGTTTTAAAGACACAGTTCAGCAGACAATCAAAGAAAGCCGCACTCATCTATGTGGTAGGGGAAAGAGGGTGTCTCTGTGTTAGGTGATCTAGGTATCACCAGGCAAGCCATGTTACTGTAACTGTGTGTGCGTGCACACACACACACACACACACACACAATGAGGACAAATTAGTAGTGTCCACCTGCCTTTTTTAGGACCCTAGGTCACTTTGGGTAAGCTATGTGTATTCTGAGGCTTGATGCTTTGGGATGACACAGGAACCCCTAGGTAGTGGTGATTGCTGCTATTTCACTTTAAAAAGAAATCTTTTTCTTCTTCTTCTTCTTCTTCTTCTTCTTCTTCTTTTTCTTCTTCTTTTTCTTCTTTTTCTTTTTCTTCGTCTTCTTCTTCTTCTTCTTCTGTCCTCCTCCTCCTCTTTCTCTTCTTCATATTCTTTCCTCCCCTACTTCCTCTCCCTGCCCTCTTTCTTTCTCTTTCTCTGTCTGCCCCTTTCTGGGGATGCTTCACCTTCAACTGCTTCCTCCCCATTATTTCCAGTAAGTACACACAGACTAACAAAGGCCTGTGGTTAACAGTATTTATAAAGACAAAGTAAACTTTAAAACAAAGGAAGATAAACAGACTTTCCTCTCTACCCAGAAGGGAAAGCTTTAGGTTCCCCAGAGGAACCCAAGGTGAGAAATGAGGAAGGAGATGGTGATTGTTAACATCCGGTATGTAAGGAGTATGGGGGGGGGGGCGGGGAGAGATGAGAAGGGACTTCTAGAAACATAGTATCTGTCCCAGAACTCCTCCAGCCCAGCCCAAACAGCCTCACATCCAGATTCCTGGCCACTTTATACATGGTGGCTGTTTCTACTACTGTTTCCACTCTCCCAGACCTAAGGGGATAACTCATGACCTCCCATTCTCCAGCTACATGTGTCTTCTAAGTGTCTTGTCAGGAGTTAGATTCTTCTTCAAGCTTGACTTCCTGGACTCACCAAACTGACTTTTACGGGTCAATTAGAGGTATGTCCTATCATTCTTCACCCAGTTGGTTCCTTTCTAATTCAGTCAACCAACTTGTTCATACCTGACAAAAGGATCACTTGACTTCATTACAATTTTACCTAATTATTAGCCCCTTTTTCTATATTAGGTCAAGGTCTTTCAAGACCCTTATGTTAACATTTCTTTTGTGTAGAAGAAGTAGCTGTCCTATACCTGATCTACTTTGCACATAGGAAATCTTTTTCTTCCCTTTTTTGAGGAGAGCCAGCTGAGCCAAAGCTAAGCTTTAGGAATTACTTAAAGAAATTCTCCTCAGAGCTCTAGGGTGGGAGTGTAAAAGAGTCAGAGAAAATGATTTAAAAAAAAAGATCTGGGTTAGTTTTCTTTTCTTTTCTTTGTAACCCTCTTGTTTAACACAGTGCCTGGCACAGGAGGCACTGCTTAACAAATGCTTATTGACTGACTGACTGACCGACTGACTGACTGACCCCCTCTACTGGTTCCTTGACATGGAGAGAAGCCAATCCTCCAACCCCTATAGATAGAGCAAGCAGTTTCTTTGTTAGTTACATGTAAAATGGGAGTTTTGTGCAATAGAGAAAAAATATTGATCTTGATCAGTGATTGAAAAAGAATTATGAGTAGCAATATCATCAATATAGCCCATTTCGAGAAATAAGCAAAATGATCACATTAATGTTTTTTTATAATTGACAAACATGGAAATAAAGATTTTCAATAAAAATCTGTGTTGTTTTCAAATGTTAAATGTATCTTATAAAATTATAATAAAATATTAATTTCATTTGAATAAATTTGAACTAGGAAAATTATTTGTTTAGAATGTTTTTGAAAAGCATAAAAGGGGGAGGGGGCATTACTTCATAAAATTTGAAAACCAGTGCTCTGAGTCCTTCTCAAGATCCTGGGGCCATTCATTCTTATTCACTTTTCCTCTTTTCAACCAATAAAACATTTAATTAACTTTGAAAAAATTTAAAAGTATTGAATCCAAACCATGAAAGTCAAATGATTTACAATTGTTTTAAAAATGTGTCTATTAACTTTAACAAAACAATAACAAAACTCTCTTTACTCCTCTATTCCCTCCTGGCCTCTTTTTTCTTTGTGATATCCCTGTTGTCTGTTTTACCCAGTCGGAGTAGGTGTGTAAGTTGACATCCTGCTCCTTTTTCAGCCTGTCTCATTTCATATAAGTCAGAAAATATACTTTTCCATGAGGTTTTGCAAAGAGGGATGATCTACACTTTCGTCTGGTCATGTTTCCTGATTTGGGGTTCAAAATACTGGGTTCCTGTGGCCCAGCTGAATAAAAAGAGCCCCGGCCTGTAAGAAGTCTTGTCTCAGAGGCAGATCTAGTCTAGTTCTAACAGCATGTTAGACCTCACAGATTAAGGAGACAATTCTGCCTTAAGTTCAAGGACTGCTAGGCACAGGCTGCCCTTAGCTCCCTGCTCTCTTGGCCTACTGAATGAGGGTACGATGGGACAGACACATAGCAAAGGCAACAACAAACGGCCCTGGGGAGCAGCTGCCAAACTGCAGAGCTGAAGGCTGAGGCCAAGAGCTTCTGTCTGCTGCTCTCCCTCCCTGGGGCGGGCAAGCTGCAGCTGCTCAGACCTTGGCTGGGTCAGGCCAACCCCTGAGGCTCAGTGAAGCCTTCAAGCAGGCCCCCTCCCCCAGGCTGTTGGCAGGACTCGATGAGCAGCATTCAAGGCCAAACCTCCAATGTAACTAAAGCTGGATGCCTGACTAGGCTGGCCAATTTAAAGTTAAGATACAAACATACTTAAGATTTTCAAAGGAAACCTCAAGGTGGACACCTCTCCCACCCTAACCAATGAGGGGAGTGGTGGGGGGACACAACATATGTATATCTCTACAGATATTTAAATAGGCTCACAGGGCAGAGATCTTGGTCTCCAAAGATTGATAGGATCCTGGAGCTGGAAGGGACCTTGGAGATAACCTAGCTTACAGAGAAAGAAAACAAGTCTCAGGAAGGAGTAGTGACTTCCCCAAGGAGACACAGCTGGCGAATTGCAACTCTAGGTTCCTGACACAGTCTGTGGCTTTTCCCATTACTGTTAGTTTATTTCACTACAGTTATCCTTTACACATTGAGGGACATAGGAGATGGGCACCCCCCATACCCCCTCGGGGACACATTTCTCCCCCTCCCCACCAGCCCGCCCCTCCATGATCCAAAAAAATCCTAGTAAAATTGTTTGGTTCTCCTTTTGTACCAGTCTGAATTATTATGGTATTAAAAGATAAAATATTTTGATATTATGCAATACCACATATTTTATGCATTTGTGAATTTCTGAGCTTTTTCTGTGTTGTCTGTTGGCCTTCATGTGTCATCTATGGCTTCCAAAAAACTTCCCCCAAATTCCCATTTAATTTTTTTTTCCCCAAACCACCGTATACTGAAAGCTCCATGAGGAAAATCATGATTATTTAGGAGGAGGAATAGACTTGACATCAGGGTGATCAGACTGGCCAAATAGGAAGAAAAAAAAAGGAGGAGAGGCCCTTTGCTATCCAAAAATGGATTTTGGGGACACTGGGCAAAAGCTTCTAGTAATGGAGCTATTGCTGCTCTAAAAATTGCTGCTGCAAAATCTCTCCTTTTCCCCTCTTCCCTAGCATAAAGAGGGTCATTTAAAAGGCAGAGTAAGCACCCACCCCCCCACTCCAGCTGGTCTCGGTCATAGTCCTGGTGACCAATAGAAAATGCAGGAGTTTGGCTGGTGCTGGACAAGAATAGAATCATAGGATTTACAACTCAAAGGAACCTCAGAGACCATCGAGGACAAATGCTTGTTGACTTGAATTGAATTGAACCCCCTCTATTTTTCAGACCAGTTCAGACTGAAGCTCCCTCTTTGAAATGGAGAGACATTTAGCGTTCAGCATTTGTGAGGCTCCCTGTGGGAGGACTTTTACCATTGGAGCCAAGCAAAACTCCAGTCTACCAGGGCCACTAGACAGCTTTTCCAAGGTCTTGGGGCTACACTGCTTCCCCTCTTCTCCTTGACTCTCTGGGAAAGTACAAATGACAATTAAACCAGGAAAGTTAATGCAGGTTCCCACATAAGTCTATTGTCAATTTTCTCCATCAACATATGACCCTAAGTTGCTCTTTAAGAGAATTCCTGCTTATTTCACTCAAAGGAACCCCTCTCCCTCCCCACTCCTGACTCAGGCCACACATAGCATTTGTCTAACATGGCACACTAGGTTAAATCTTGGGGATATTTCTTTAATAATAAACTCTATGGTTTGCCCTGTGGAAGCACCAGAATTTGTCCCTGAGAGATTCCATACCTCTCCTGCAGGCACTGACAATAATAAAGGAATTAAACACTGACTAAGTTTACTTCAGGTAGTAACAAATACAGAAAGGAGGGGCGGCTAGGTAGCACAGTGAGTAGAGCACTGGCCCTGGAGTTAGGAGGAGGTGAGTTCAAATCCAGCCTCAGACACTTGACATACTTACTAGTTGTGTGACCTTGGGTAAGTCACTTAACCCCAATTGCCCTCTAAAAAGCAAAAAAAAAAAAAATACAGAAAGGATGTGGGTCCTTGGCAAAGCAATCAGGAAAGTCCCAGCTAAGGACCTCTGTTCACTATCTACCCAGAAGTTCTGTGGACAGAAGCCCACGTACCAATTACTGAAGTGCCTACATTGTAAATCAAGTTGTAGTCCCCTAATGAGGGATGTAATCGTCTCTAAAGCAAGCACATACTCAGTACCTCTCCTCAGCTTCAGATGGGGGTGGCTTTTATTAAGCATTTATTAAGTACCTACTTAGTACCAAGCCCAGGGCTAAGCCTTGGGAATACACAGAAAGGCAAAAGACAGTCCCTGCCCTGGATGATTTCACAGGCTAATGAAAAGAGAACAAGCAAACAGGTTTGTACAAATAAGTTTGTAAAGGGAATAATTAGCAGTGGGAAGAATTAAAAGGGTTTGGGAAAGGCATCCTGTAGAAGGCAGGACTTTAGATGGGACTTGAAATCAAAAGGAGAGGAGGAGACAACACTTTCCAGGTATGGGGGACAGCCGGTGAAAATGCCGGGAGTAGGAACTGAAAGTAAAATATAATTGAATAGGAATGAGTGGCTGCTCATTCATTCATTCATCCTTTCGTTTATGTTTAACCTATTTCCCAGAAATGAAGTTCTGGATTTATTTACATGAACCAGGTTCAGTCTTGGCCACATCTTTAACTAATGAAATGATGCTTATAATGTGCATTATGAATTTTAAAGCGTAAATACATGTTGTTGTTACCATTATTCACCAAAAGTTGTCCTAGTTTTCTGCACAAAGACACATACTCAGAAACGTACATAGACACAGAGGAAAAGAGCCCTCAGCTCCCATGCAAGCATTCAGGCTAACAAAATATTAAATATAGGATAGATTTTATTTAGCCCAACCAGAAAAATGGAGGATGGATATCTGAGCCCATTAATAATCACAAAAACTTTCCCTTCTCTCTTCAGTAAGCCTTACATACCTAAGGACCTATATTGTCTCCTAATCTTCTAGAGCTATAGTATTATACTTGGTTAAAGGGTCTTCACTTTATGAAAGCACTCGGGATAGCTAAGTTCAAGAGTGTATCACAAGGTATATGAACTGACCATGAATCAATGAATAATCTTCACTGTGTAGTCAAGGGAGAAACCCAGGACAGGATGTCAATTCCTATTAAGTTAAGGGCAATTCACACCTTGTCAAGGGGACATCATCAATACACTTGTAGGATATGCTCTAGTAGGGAAACTTTTCATGTTTTTCAGGGTTGGATGAAATAGATGGTCACTGAGATTCTTTCTAACTTTCACATTCTGCGATGCTATGATTCTATTATTCTAATCCAGAATGAGGAACTCATTAATAGCGGCAATGAGGACCCAGGACAATATTTGGATATACCTGCTGCATGTGCATGTAACAAATGTTTAATTTACATATGCTGTGCGTACAAAGGGAAGAGAGGGAAATTCAAAGTTTACATAAGATGCTTATGGAGCTCACAATGTAAAAGTGTGACATAGCATACACACGAGTAACCATAATACAAAATAAAATGTAATTAGTGTGTAGTAGGCATGTGTCAGCAGAGGTCAAGGCAAGTTCTATCCCATGCTTTGGATAAAGGAGAAGTGAGGGGATGTGTAAACAAGCTTCTTAGTCAGTGACCCTGCTGGGTAGCAAAGGGCTAGTAACACATATAGGAAGGAGATAGGCTCTCAGTACTATGTCAAGAAAGTAGCAAGGATAAAGCTTCAGTCTGCCAGTGCCTTGGAAAGAGACTGGGATGCCAGAGCAAGGGAATAGAGGAAGTTTTCATTAACTCAGTCCTCCATACTGGGGATGCTCTCTTTCTCTCTCTCCCCTCCCCCCTTTCCTTTGCTCCTCTTCTCAGCTTCCCTAATTCCCTTCATGTTCCAGCTAAAATTGGGGGAAAAAGATGCTGGACCCTCTCCTTCACCCTTATAGGCTATTGATCAAGGGAGAACTACTTGCCACCAGTATACTCAGTGATTTTATTTATTGAACCAAAAATTGGGACATATAGTCTAACAAAGGATATTCCTTTTGCAAAGCCTCCTTCAAAAAGGCTCTGTTTTCTTGAAATTGGGATTGTTGATGGTCGTTGTGGTAGCTGTCTCTTCTTTGGTTTATGTAGTAATCAGGTAGGTGATACAAAAGAGAGATGGATGTTCCATCTCCGGAATCAGGAAGTCCTAAGGTCAAATCTGGCCTTAGATACTATGTGATTGTAGGAGTCACCTTAACCTATCTGTCTCAGTTTAACCATATGTAAAATGGGGATAATAATACTACCTGTCTCCTAGGGTTAATTTTTTTTTTGAGGATAAAATGATACAATAGTTGCAAAGAGCTATGCAAACCTTAAAGTGGTATATAAAGAATAGCCATTATAATTTATTTCATACCCGGCCACACTGGAGAAAAGGATGACTCTTTTTCCTCACGCATGAGCACCCATTGTGAAAATCCTCCTCTTCAAACTATGGGTAGAACTCCTTTTACTGTTCCCTGTTTAAGACTGGAGCAGCGGTAAGTAGAAGTGGGAATCATAGAAATGGTCGTGTTTCCAGAGAGCCTGGATAAGGAGGAAAAGGAAGGTGATGCAGAGAAACCAGGGGCAGAAAGCAACATGATTTGATGCAGGTTGGAGAAGCTTATAGGATCTGTGAGAAAGGAATAAATACATCAGCTGACCGGAAGTAGGGAAGTTAGAAAAAGCTTGAAAGACAGGGTCAGCTATGGGGAGAAGACCGGAGGCTATGAACCCAGGAAAGAGAGTTGAGAGAGAGAGTAAGTGAAAGGGAGATAAGGGGAGCATTCTTGCTCAGGATGTCAGGGGTCCCTGAATGATAGGGCGGCAGGAACCAGAGGCAGAGACCTAGCACTTTGGTGGTTCCACTGACTCTGGCTCTGGCTCTGGCTTGGATTGGGGCCAAGAAGTGTAGAATTAGACAAAGAACCTAAAGCCAGCTGATAAAGCCTTCTCAATGCATAGGGGCTATGCGGTGTTTGTAGTTCATCTTTCTGTAACTATTCTGTGTCCTGAGATTTCCTTACACTATAGTCGGTCAATTGGTTGGCTGCTGTCCTTTGTTTTTGAAGAGGACCAAAATGACATCACTATGTGGGCATCAAGGTACAGTGTGTCCGACTGTGGCTGATCAGACCAATATGAGCTCAAAGGCTCTACCACAGGTTGGACACAAACAGTCCATGTGAACATTTTGGAGTGGAGATGTCTCTAAATTTGCACATCTCATACCACAGTAAACAAACCTAGAGGTACCCCGGTTTGGTTGACTTTCTTGTAGGAGCCTGGGCTCAAGTCTTGCCATACGTAACTAGTGGTATGACCTTGGGCAAATCATCTAACTTCTCGGTGCCCCAACACAACTCCAGGATTTGTACATCTTGGGAAGTTGGGTAGGTGATAAACATTTATTAAGTCCTTACTATGGGCTAGGCACTCTTGTGCTATACAAATACTACCTCATTTGATACTCACAACAACCATGGATGGCATTATTATTCCCATTTTATAGTTAAGGAAAGTGAAGCAAATGGAGAATGACTTGTCTGAGTTCATACTGCTAGTAAGTGTCTGAAGCCAGATTTGAGCTAAAGTTTTCCTGGCTATAGGACTAAGACTCTCTTCACTTAACCATTTACCTAAACTGCCTCCTTGGTAGAAGGAATTTCCACACCAAGAAATCACAAGTCCTAGTAAAGAACTAGACAGCCAGCTAATAAAGTGCATGGTATCCTGAAAACCCACTCTGAAAGGGTTTGAGGGAGAAAAAAAGATGGAAAGCTATGCTCCCCACATTTTAATATGAGAAAGAAGAGAAATCCTTGATACTTGAATTGGTGGTGGCAGCAGAATGCTGAAGAACCTTCTCTGTTTAGGGGTGCTCTAGGCTTGCTTCATCATAAGCTCATTTTATTTTCTTTCCCTTGTGGCTAAGTACAGTTTATGCTTAAACTCGCACAAAAAATAAAGACCTTTCTGTCTCTGTTTCCCTTACTCTCTTCTTTTTCTTCATTCCCCCACTCTCTCTCTTCCTCTTTTTCTTCTTTCTTTCCCCCTTTTCCCTTCTCTTCCTTTTCCCTCTCTCCTTCCCATGTTCTTTTTCTCTCTTCCTCTTCCCTTTATCTCTTCTTCTCCCTTTCTCTTTATCCCTCCCTCTTTCTCTGTTCCTAGTTTTTCATTTCCTTCTTCCCATCCCTGGGTCACCTCTTTTGAACCAGAAAGAATTAGTAGACCAGTTCCCTGGTCTTAACTAAAATAAAGCCTGCCTGGGATTTTTAAGTAAATTGAGCAGTGGAACAGTGTACCTCACTAATGTCTCTGTCTTAATGAGAGTGAAAATGGGGTTTTATTCATCATTTGGGTTTTAAAAATTGCCTTAAAGTGGCCCATTTTATAAAGAAAAATCAATAACAAAAAGAAAACAGAAGTATGTAAATGGACAGAGCGACAAAAAGCAGGCCAATTACCAAAAAAAAAAAAAAATGAGCAGTTATGGCTCCATTAACTCAATTATATTTTCAAAAGGTTTTCTTTCCCACCCCCCCCCAAAAAAACCTACTACTGCCACTACACTCTAACTTGTGTAATTTTTACATCAACTTCATGCCATTAATTTGCATAAAATTATTTTGGGGGAGGAGAGATATGAAGTTTGAGGACAGCGAGAGACAGCTGGGCCTGTGCTAGGTTTGGTGGGAATGGTGAGTCAGGCATGTAAATAGAATGGGAAGGAAGGTTTGGGTCAGGCTGAGGAAGGTTCACTTTGGTCCCCCTTTTTCAGTGGATGAAGAAGTTGAAATACATTTTTTCTTTCAGAAATCTTTATGCAACGATTGGGAATTTGCTCTCTTCTCTGATCACATCAATAGGACATCTGGGTGGTATAGTGAATAGAGTTCCAGGCTTGGAGTCGGGAAAATATCTTTCTGAGTACAAACGTGGCCTCAGCTGTGTGACCCTGGGCAAGTCACTTCACCCTGTTTGCCTCAGTTTCCTCATCTGTAAAATGAGCTGGAAAAGGAAATGGAGAACCACTCCAGTATCTATGCAAAACGAACAAACTAAAAACCTAAATGGGGTCATGAAGAGTCAGACAGAAGTGAAATGACTCAACAACAGCCCGACCACATCAAAATTTCCATTCAAATATTACACATTTATCTTGGCTCCCACATAGAAATGCACTTATGCATTTCCCATTGACATATTTTGCTTAATATATATTCATTTTTTGTGATGCAATGAAGTACAGTGGAAAGAGTCTTAAATTGGGGTTTCTAATCCCAGTTTGGAAACTTAGTAGTAAGGGATACTGGGGAAGTTACTTAGCTTTTCTGAGCTTTCATTTCAGTGTTGTAACTGGGATGGGAGAAATGGGGCTTTGCACGAGAGTGCTGAAATTTAGGAGGTAGTGACAGTACTCAGAGTCCTTCAGCAGTGTAGAAATAACTGAATCTAGCACTTAATCAGAAAGAATAAATAGGGAAAATAAAAAACTACTAAATGACAATGTTTCTTCCTCATTCCTAACCCTCATTCACTCCCTTCCCCCATCTCATTCAAGAAGAGTTTCTTCTCAAACTTTTTTTTTAAACAACCCATTGAAATTCGATAGAAAATTACAATGCAAGTAATACAACTCTTTTTGAGTAAATCCCTTTATAGGTCCAAAGACACTGTTAGCTTAGGGACATTGACATATATTATGCATTAGTTAATAAAATTATTATGTGGGATATATTTCAAGAAGCGAAAGCCTGGGAAAACTCAGTAAAGGCTTAATGAAAAGCCCCTTTCCCCCCACAAATCTCCACTCTCACCCCCGTTTTTGGATTACATAAAGAAGCTAAAAAAAATTCCAAAATAAGTTTTTCTCTATGTTTTTCTAATCCCTTTCCCCCCAGTGCCTTCCATCCCTAAAGGTCTTTACTGTATCTCACAATGCTTTAACTAATTTCCCATGTCACTGATTCCCTAGAGAGCAGCGACTTGTTCTATATATTTCTCTTTGTGTAGTGTTCAGCATGGCACCACACATGATTAAACTCACAATAATCATGGATTTCAGATGATGATGAGGAGAGAGGTTTATTCCCAAAGCTGGGAATGAATGAGCCATGCAAAATACCTCATTATCTGGCTTTCCTTGCCATAGATGTGGGCAGAAGGAAGATGGGTAAGCAGAACTTTAACTAAGGCAGGGCTATCTGAGCTTTGACTCAGGTTGGAAATTAAGAGGGCATTGATAGCCTCCCTCTGCCTTTTTCTAAACAACAGTGACCTTAATCTGGCATATTGCCTCTAAAAGAGTGTTGTTCCAGAGTACCTCATTGCCTGAGATAAAGGGTACTGAACTTTTTTTCAAAAATGTTTTTACTTTTTACCTTGAGCTGTAAACACAGAATCATAATTATAAATTTTTATGCCTGTGGCAAGATTTGTTGGGGAGCAGGGAGGGAGAGTTTTATATGATGTTGTGGCTGGGGAGGCTAATTAAGGGTCTGCCCAACGGGGTGAAGTCTACCCCCAGAATACCATGAGTTTTCTGTGCTGCTTAGGTTGGAGAGTGTGCAGGGAAAATAAAAACAGGTCCCAGAAGGTAGTCATTCTTTGGAGGAAGTATGCCCTGGGCACTGTAAAGACTGATAGTAGATTAATGCCTGTATGGAAGAACTAAATTTTTAGTTACATAGGAAAGGCAGAAACGATGGTATTCCTATAATCCAGTTCATTTTCCAAGCAATCCAAATTATTGTATTGCTCATAGCCCATCACAACATGCCTAGTATTGGAAATGGGTAAGGGCATATCACTATTTCACAGATTGAGAGACTGAGGGACAGGGGGCAGGAAAATATACAACTAGGAAAAATTCAAAGTAGAATTGGGAAAAGGGAAAAACGTAGACTGGTAAGAGATACAGGAACTATTTGAAAGAAAAAGGGAGAGACAGAGAGACAGAATCAAAGAGAGCAATGTAGATGGGGTGCATAGAGCATACACAGAAGGTAAAAGGATGATGTTGGGGTAGTACCCAAGCAAGGATGGAATCAGTCTTGGGGACCAACTGCATCTTCGGTTCAGACATATCATGCAGTAGCCAGATATACCAATGTATTTGCTAGGTAACCTCACTTCTGATGTGTGCTTGATTCTGCCTTCTTGGACCCTGAAATCTAAATGAGTCCCTTTAGCCATTTGCTGGGTAAGCAGAATTCATTCTCCAACGATCCTAAAATGACCAAAATTGTCTTTGCTGTAAAACCAGTTCCCAAAAGATGTTCACACAAAGCTTTTTCAGTCCTCTCTCCCTGTAAACTGCTTGTTTTGATGCCTAGAAGCTTCTGATTCTAATCAGGGAGTGCCCCAACTCTAAAATGTGATGGGAAAGTACAAGTAAAAAGAATAATCATTATTATAATAAAACTCAATAACAATCAACTAAGCTCCTGCTATGTGCAAAGCCTTGTGCCAGGCACTAGGGATTCAAGAAAATAAAAAAAAATTCTTATTTTAAAGGACCTGACATTCTGCAGGAAAGATAAAACACATATATGCAACAGGCATAATCAGACCCAATCTGTTCAGGGTAGGACACTTGCCATGGAGCTATGTGCCCTGGTCCCTTCTTGTCCCACATGTGTTCTGGTCAGGAGATTTCACATGGAGTGCTGAGATTGTGTCCTAGAGAGTTTCAGAGTCTGATGTCTCTATGACTATATTTACCAGATGGTGACCAGGAGGTTGAAACTTTGCATTCTTCCCCAGAGCCCTAAATTTTGGAGTTGATTGCAAAAATCAGCAAGGGTATGTTGGAAATTTGCAATTATACAGAGCAAACATGGTAGGAGTAATGTTTACTGGAGTCCCTGACATAAAGACTAGTCTATTATCTGACTTTCTCTGCCAGAGATGTAGGCGGAAGGAAGATGGATAGAAAAAAGCTATAGTTTTTCCTCAACAGTCAGGGAAACTATTCCTGAGACATGATTGGTCCAAGGGACTAGAGGTTAACCCGTTGACGTGGCTTGCCAGTTGCTAAGGCTTTGCCATCTAGATAGAGCTAGTTTCCACCCCCCACCCCACCCCCACCCCCGCTAAAATCTAGGACAATTGTACTAGGGCTCAGGCTATTAATGGGGCTTCCCAATTGTCAAGAGCATAAAAGGGCCCTCCCACTAGGAGTCAGTGCCCCTCAGACTTAACAGATTTCCTACTGCTGTGTAAAGTCACCATACCCATCTGACCCAATACAACATGCTGACAAGTTGCATTTCCATATGGAGACAAGGGGACTGCATCTACTGAAATCAGTTGTGTCCTTGCTGAGTAGCCTTTCCATACTACTGTTAAGTAAACTTTTTAAAGTGTTAAATGAGCTACAAATGTCTCATTTTGTTCCATTCTCAAGCCTGAGTCAGGCCTGGCTCACAAAAGACATCAAAAGAAACAACAGCACTTTAAAATAACAGGGATGATTATCCCAGCAACTCAGGTAATCATTCTCTAGGGTCATTCACAGCAAATACACATTGACAAATGCCTAACTCATGACAGTAACCTATCACATATTATCCTCTTCCAGAGTGTTAATACTTCAAACATTAGAACACAAAACATTTTGTGGGACTACTGATCAGGTACTTCTCCTTTGCCTGGATTCAATACTGTCTGAGAAGCTCACTCAGGGTCCATATCTTCTGAAAAATTGGGGCATGCTTGGGCTCCTCCTCCTGCTAGTGGTTATGTTCTTTGAGAAGTTGTTTCAGAGGTCACTTCCTGAGCTTAGGAGCTCCTGGCATCTTGCATTCATAAAGCTGCTTGCAAAGATAGAAATCATCTATTTTAGGATTACTATTGTGCTCCCTATGCTAAGGGAAAGAACTACACGGTAGAAGAAGCTGCTAATAACTTGAGGTTCCATTTCAGGCTTGCCAAGATAGCCTTGCTTTCCTATGTGAGCAGCTCCCATAGGTGTTGAGAGAAGAGAAGAAACATCCCCTCTTCCTGCCTTCATGGAAATCCAAGGAAGAGTCTTGAAAAGTCCCAACATACTTGAAAGACGAGAGGGGAAACAGATAGTAGATGTTATTCTTTTCAAAGTCTGCTATGTGGGAAGACCTTCCCACTCAATAGTTGATTTTCTTTGACAGAGCTATATGAGGATAGAAGGGAAGAAGGGCACATAGGGACTAACCAGAAGCCTCTGGTTGCACATCAATCAATCAATCAGTCAGCGAGCATTTATTCGGCCCTTATTATGTATCAGGCATTATGCTAAGCTTTGGGGTTACAAAAGAAAGGCAAAAACATAAAAATAGCCCTTTCCCTCAAGGAGCTTCGCGTACTAATAGAGAAGACAACATGTAAATAATTACTTATATAAAAGATAAATGCAGAGTAGTGGGAAGGCTTAAAGCTCAGTGGGCAATGGGAAGGCCTCCTGCAGAATGTGATATTTGAGTTGAATCTTGAAATAAGCCAAGAATGAAAAGAGGGACCAGTGAGGAGGGAATAGGCATGAGGGACAGCCAATATAAAGGCACAGAGACAGGAGATGAAGGGTCATGTGTGAGGAACAGTGTGTAGGCCAGCATCACTGGATTGTAGAATGCATGAAGAAGTCAGGGAGGGGTTAGATTGTGAAAAGTCTTAAATGTCAAACAAAGTATTTTTAATAGGTGATCCAGGTGGTACTAGAGAACCACTGGAATTTATTTGGGGTTAGAGGGAGGAGGGGATTGGTAGAATGCCATGGTCAGACCTAAGCTTTAGGAAAATCACCATGGCATCTGTGTGGAAGATGGATTGGGGAGGGAAGAGACCTGAGGCAGAGAAACCAATTAGAAGGTTATTGCAATAGTCCATGCAAGAGACAGTGAGAGCTGAACTACCATGCTTGCTGTGTAGGTAGAGAGAAGTAGACTTATACAAGAGATGAGGTGAAAGTAGAAATGACAAGATTTGGAAACTGGCTATGTGGGATGAGGGAGAATGAAGAATTTGGGAAGATGCCAATGTTGGAAATCTGGGAGACGGGGAGGTGGGTAGTTCCCTCGACAGGAACAGAGAAATTCAGTAGAGGAGAAGGTTTCAGGGAAAAGGTAATGGGTTCTGTTTTAGACCTGTTGAGTCTGAGATGCCCACAGAATACCTAGTTCAAAATATCCAAGAAGCAGTTGGAGATATGAGATTAGAGAATTAGGGGGATTAGAGAAAAGTGAATAGACTTTTAGCTAAATAGATAGACCTGGGAATTCATGAAGACATGGTAACAGAACATCTGGGAGCTGATGAGATCACCAAGTGAGAGAATAGAGAGAAAAGACATCAGAACATGTGTTTTACTGGAAGTGGACAGGGTACAGGCTCCATGTTCAATGGGAAGTGCCCCAGACGGAAAATATGAGTAACTGAAAGTGGCAAGTAACCTAGCTCTATAGGAAATGCCTCCAAACAGAGCAGATCAATGGAGGCTCCACTAAGTTCCCCATCATATGGGAAAGTAAGTCAACACAAAGTGTACTCAACTATTCAAATGGATCTATGAACTCATCACTGTTGCGTTCCTTCTCCCTCCAGTGATGTATACCTCAACCCATCTGTTCTTCCCCATTATTCATTATCATGGTTTCTCAAGTTCATCAATCACAATGTGGTCTACTATTGTGCTATAAGAAATGATAAGACAGAATGCTTTCAGAAAAACCTGGAAAGAGCTACATGAATTGATGCAAAGTGAAGTGAGCAGAACCAGAAGAAAATTGTACAAAGTAACAGCAATATTGTACAATGATCAGTTAAGAATGACAGCTATCCTCAGCAATACAATGATCCAAGAAAATGCCAAAGGACTCGTGATGAAAAATGTTATCTACTTCCAGAGAAAGGATCCATGGAGTCTGAATGCAGAGTGAAGCATATTTTTTCTTACTTTCTTTATTTTTCTTGGGTTTTGGTTTGTTTTCCTTCACAGTGACTAATATGGAAATGTTTTGCATGATTGAACAGGTATAACCTATATCAAATTGCTTGCCTTCTCAATGATGGGGAAGGGAAAGGAGGGAAGGAGAGAATTTGGAACTCAAAATTTTAAAAAACCTGAATATTAAAAACTTTTTACATGTAATTAGAAAAAAATTTGAGAAAAATTCATCACAAGGGGTCCAAAAAATCCTAACATTGGGAGTGGGGGAGAGAATTATCACTTTCTCTTGACAACCACAGATACCAAAATTGCATGAGATTGTCCATTGATTAACCCTCCCTCTCTCTATCACCAACCCCATCTTCTTTTTCATTCATATATTTCTTTGATGTCAACCTTTACAGAACTTGTACTTTGTAATTCTTTGTTTGCAATTCTTTGCAGACTGTACTCATCATACACGTCCCCATTACTCTTTGGATGATTATCTGTATCAGTCTTTTGGAGAATCCAGTATTCCATAGAGAGAAGCTTGGGTTCATTGAAATAACTCTGCAATTTTATGAAAGCAATCTATCTATTCTCCTCTCCTAGATCAATGGATAGATGAGTTCCAGAGGTTTCAGTCTGTGTCCTGAGCACTCTTAATCCACTTACTTTTTCCAGTGTAAAGAGTGAGGCCAAACTCCTTAGAGTGATTTTGAACCTCATTCAGGAGACTCTGCAATGTTCCAAGGCTTGACACAACCGACACAATACCATTCACCAACAGGAGCCTCTGAAGGACTCACCATCCTTAGGAGTCCTTTCTAGATGCCCTCTATGACATGAATACCTTTGGCAAACTGATGTCTCCCTGTTTGATGCCTCTTTTAACCCAAAGTAATTTCAATAAAAAGAGAGTACAAATTGCTGGGGAAACCATGTTGTCTTGGGAGCTAGCTGCCTCTCTCACTTGCTAATTAACTGTGAGATAGTGGGAAAGTCATTCTACCTCCATTGGTCTTGGTTTCTTCATATGTGAAATGAGAGGGCTGGTCTACACTCCATATACTTTTTAAGATCCCTTCCAATTCTATGATTCAAACATAAGCTCAAGTTTTTGTTTTGTTAATTGTCTAGACTTAGGAAAGTAATGGAGAAAATATTGATAAGGCAGATTCATTTTTTAAATGTGTACATTTTGGGGGAAGAGCTGATTGTAAAACATTTACTAGTACACCTCTGAGAAATAACTGATGTAAGAGGGGACTAAAATTGGCCAATGAGAACCTTGTCCTTATGAATATGTGTGCAGCATTCTTTGCCTAACTATGATAGAGGCAATAATCTAATTCCCATATGCAAGTTGGGCTAAAGTTGCCTTTTATTGTTGTTCACTTGTATCTGACTCTTCATGACCCCATTTGAAGTTTTCTTGGCAAAGATACTGGAATGGAAACTGAGGCAAACAGGGTTAAGCCCAGGGTCACACAGCTAGTAAGAAAGACTGGATTTGAACCCAGGTCCTCCTGACTCCAGGACTGTCACTCTATCCACTGTACTACCTACCTGCACCCTTGATTTGTTAAAAGGTATCAAAACCATCCTTGAGACCTGGCTGACTCAGGAGATTAAAGTCTTGACTGGGGCTATTGCCATTACTTCACAGACTAAAAAATAGCCACCAGGAGATGCAGTCGTACTCAGATGCCTGTCTGGTGGAAAGTGACGGATAAATTAGTTTGAAGTATTCTCAGTGCTTATTCTTATTGAATATCCTGCTGTTATTATCCTGCTATTAATAATTAATAATTATTAATTATTACTTATCTATAGATAAGTAAATTTCTTTTGGTTAACTGTTTAATTCTCAACTAGTGTATCTTTTTTTTCAATATTGAACACAAATTACTAGGACATTTCCTTGTCAGGCCCAGACCAGATCCCCCATAAAATTCCCAAGGGAGCTTCAGAACATGCATAGGTACTATTTCTGATCCATTTACCTTGCATAGAAAAGGAACCTTTCAGTTGGAACTGAGCTGGAACTGAGAATGCTTTTTTTAAAAAAGGCACAAATAAAATAATTCAGTGTTTCTGCTTCCTGGCTGCATCTGAGTTAGTGGTAACGTAAGCCTATAGGCTGGAAGGTGGGGTGGAGGGGGGAGGAGAAAGAGAGAGAGAGAGAGAGGGGGGGGGAAGGAGGATCCTTGAGCCTTTAGTACTTGGGTACAGGTGTTTTTGTGTTTGCAGGTTTTGTATTCTGTCTCTGTTGTGTCTTATCTTTTCTTCTCTTTAGTAAAGTAGTATGGGAGATGGAAAGGACTAGGTTGCAACATTTTGTGGCTCAAAAATTCACAGAATCAGAAGTCCAGCAGGGTTATCTCTAGAACCCCAAGGAGGAGATGTAGTATTGCTCAGGGGGACCCAACTTGTCAATGTGAATACAAGTTGGGATAAGGACCTTCAGAGTTCATACGAGCTACTTCAAAATTGTGATATGCCCTCTGAACAAACAACTCAGAAAGACAAAGCTCTCACAGTAATCTTGTAAGGTGGGATAGGACAAACATGATCATCACCATTTTATAGGTAAGAAAACTCAGGGGCAGCTAGGTGCACAGTAAATAGAGCACCAGTCCTGGAGTCAGGAGGACCTGAGTTCAAATCCGACCTCAGACACTTAACACTACTAGCCATGTGACCTTGGGCAAGTCACTTAACCCCAACTACCCTTCCAAAAAGCAAAAAAACCAACCAAACAAACAAACAAAAACTGAGTGACTTTTCCAATGCCTAAACTCAGGTCTTCTGAAATATGAGAATTTATCTCGAATTAATGACAAGGAAAATGCTAGAGAAGAGTAATGCAGATGTAGGGAAGAAGCCACAGACTGATAATTTAGAGCAGTGGTTCTCAACCTGTGGGTCATGACCCCTTTAGGGGTCGAATGACCCTTTCACAGGGGTCGCCTAAGACCATTGGAAAACACATATCTCCAATGGTCTTAGGAACCCAGACACCGCTCCTCTATCTGTCTCTGGGCAGGCCCGCCTACGTGCAGATATGCCCACATACGAGTATTAAAAAGTCACCGAATTAGGAAGGTTGAGAACCACTGATTTAGAGAAAGGCTATTGGACCTAATCCCGACTCTGTTCTTGTCTTTCTATATCACCCTGGGTAATTGTTTTAACTTCTCTGTCTCTAAGAAGCAAAGTCAAATACTTTAGCTACCTCTGGAATATTAGTTTGGAGCAGAGAGAGAAGAAAACCTAGGACATGGTCGTGCCTGGGATCAAAATTATATCTTCCTTCCCCAGACTTCATCCCTGAACCCAGGAAGCCACTCACTTAAACAAGTAGTATGTCATTCCCAGGTATTCATCAAAGTCCAAGGTTGCCATATCCCCTGCACAGCTAGCAAGAAGCAATGAACTGTAATATAGATTGGGGGTTCAAACTATCTCTCTCTGTGTGTTCATCCTCTGCTCCCCAGGCCATCAGTCGGACATGCCGGCTGACTGGCTTCACTGCTTCTCTTCCATTCATCTTAGGAAAAGAGGCGGGGAGAACGGACAATAGCTCATTTATCACGTGGGCAGAAGGCCATGCAGCTGGCATGATCTGTGGCTGGACATCAGCCATGCCCAGACAGAGGGCTGACACTAAGCAGGCAGATGACTGATATGATAGGGTGAGGAATAAGGAGAGACCTGCACTGGGAAGCTTCCAGTACTTGAGGGGGAGGAGGAGAGATGGGAAGATTGGTAGAAAACTGTTTCCCACTGGGCTTCAGGGGCCAAATCTGTACATTTTTTTTTAAAGAATGTGTGCCTAGGTGTTTGGGATGTTGGAGGAACAAATGGGTTTAGATTATGGTCAGTTAGACAGGATCTAGACCTCTACCCCTTTGGCAAGTCCCAAGCAGGTTGGAATCTGGGATTCAGAAGATGTGAGAGAGAAATGAGGAATTCAGGGAAATATGGGAAAGACGTATATGATTTGGTATAGGGTGAACTGAGCAGAACTAGTAGAATGAGGAACACAATGGCTACAATTCTGTAAGGGAAAATAATATTAAAACAAAGTTCAACTCCGACAGCTCATAATAATCAATCTTGATTACAGTGAATTGCCAATGAAATATACCTTGCTTCTTTCACTAGAGACCGTGGGGGGATTCTGGTGCAGAATGCTATATACCTTGTCAGATTCAATTGTTGCATCTCCTACTGTTTTTGCTTAATGTTTCATAGGCTGGTAGATTTAGAGTCAGAAAGGACTTTAAAGATCAAGATCAGCAGCCTTGTTTTGTAGATGAAGCTGAGGCCCAGAGTTAAAGGTACTTCCTTAAGGTTATGCAACTAGTAAGTGTCTGAGATGGGAGTCAAGTCCAGGTTTTGCTAACTCCACCTCAAGTGCTTGGTTAGAGTGGTGCTTAATGGTTGAGGAAAGGCAGTTGCCTAGTTATCAATATTCTTAGTCTGGCATTCAAAGCTAATCAATAATATGATCTAACCCTCACTGACTGCTTCTCTATTAAAACCTCTGCTTCAGTCAGCCTGTTCTGCTCATTTTCCTGAATATACTTTGTGCCCATCTGAGTTCATCATTCTACTCTTCGGATTATAGGATTTGGGAGCTGCAAAGACCGTAGAGGTCACCCAGTAATGGCTTTGCCCTCACTTCCACTTATCCAGTTCCTACTCTTCAAACTCCAATTCAAGTCTATCTTTTCTCTTACCATTCCAACCCCCCCATCAATCCCTGTCTCCTCTGAAGTCATAGCACTTCTTGACCTATTTATTCAGCTACTCATCTTGTAACATTTCTTGTATTGTGTTTCACTTTTTACATTGTGAGCCCCTTTAGATAGGGAGAACGCATTGTATTTCTATAGTAGAGTTGTGTGACCCTGGGCAACTCATTTTACCCTGTTTGCCTCAGTTTTCTCATGTGTAAAATGAACTGGAGAAGGAAATGGCAGATCACTCCAAGTATCTTTGACAAGAAAATCCTACAAGGGATAACAAAGAATCAGACACGACTGAGCAATGACAATAAAGAGAGAAAGATAGTATAGGGAAGTCTGTTAAGAAAACCACAAATTAGCATTATCTATATTGCATTGTATTTTTATTTATTTTGTTAAGGTTTTCCCAATTACATTTTAATCTGGTTTGGGTTGCACAGGGAGTTTTAAGGGGAGGCTTGAAGCTGTTGACTATGAGTTAGACACCTCTAGTAGAGTGGAAAAGTCACTAGACCTGTAATAGGAAACCTGGACTGAGTCCTATCTGTGTGACCTTTAGTGTGCCCTTCAGCTTCTTAAGTTATAAAAAGGGACTAAGAGTATTTGTCCTGCATCTCTCACAGGCTTGTTGCGTGGATCAAATGGAACAGTGTGAAAATGCTTTTAAACTATTAAGTGTACATAAATTTACTCTATCTGTTCAATTGTTATTTAGTTCTGTTCAATTCTTTGTAACTCCATTTGGGATTTTCTTGGCAAAGATACTGAAGTGGTTTGCCTTTTCCTTCTCATTTTACATTTTTACATTCCTCATTTTACAGATGAGGAAACTGAGGCAGACAGGGGTAAGTGACTTGGCCAGGGTTACACAGCTAATAAGTGTCTGAGACCAGATTTGAACTCAGGAAGATGAGTCTTCTTGACTCCAGGCCCAACACTCTAGCCACCTTTCCACCAAGCTGCATAAGGATAAGCTAGAAGCAGTCAGGCACAGTGCCAAATCTTCCACTATAAAGGCCTCGTGGAGTAAACCTCTATTGAATGAATGTGGGACAATAATGACCTGTACGGATTTGTCTTTTTTGAAGGGTAAAGATGAAGGGGGTGAAGTGGGGTGCTGAGCCTCAGTGGCTCTTCTGCCCACCCAGGAGTCTGCCCTCTTGGTGATGTGGCTTGCCCATTTAGTGGAAGCTGTCTCATTGTGTCCTTAGTCCCTAATCAGTATCTCTAGACAAAAGCTGCTGGTGTTGGAGGGGGGGGGGCGCAGATGTCACCTCTATCCTAATGAGAACAGCCTTCAAGGACTGTAGCCTCCAAGAAAGCACACAGCCCAGCTTATTTCCCTCTTCCCTCCCCCTTCCTCCAGGCGCCACTGTCCTTCTCTGTCTCCAGAAGCCAAGAGCTATTCAAGGTGAAGGTTAATGCCCTTGAAAGCTCCATGCTGCACCAGGCCAAGTCTCTGGGCTCCAAGGCCTCAGATCACCCAGGGCCCATTGTATAAGAAGAAGGGAAGGGGTTATGGGGAGGTTAGTGATTTGGGAGGGGGAGGGAGGGAAGGGGAGGGAAAAGGAAAGGAAAATAAAAAGAGATTAAAATTTTTTTTAAAAGGTACTCTGTCTGCTGACACCATCACTGGTCTCCATCCATTTTATTGCCTGATTTGTTCAGGCAGCTGTGCCCCCAGGCAGTGGGGAGGAGGGGGACAAAGGGGATGGGGCCGGAGCCCAGCTCCCTCATAGTCAGAGGCCTGTTAAAGGCATCAGCACCTACATTGCCTGGCTCTCCTCCTCTTCCTTCTTCTCTTCCTCCTCTTCCTCTTGCTCTTTCCCCTTCTGCTCCTCCTCTGATTCCCCGTTCAGAGAGAAACAAGGCAGGCCACAGCGGGAGGAGGCCCTGAGAGAAGCAGTGACTCTTTGCTGGTGGCAGTGAGGAGGTTTGGAGGAGGTGGCCCATGGTGGGGGCCAGGTCGGAAAGGGAGCTAGCTTGCTATCACTGCCTATCTATTTCCTTGACAGGTCAATTTTCTCTTGTGTTTTACAGGGCCTTTCTGAGCACAGGAAATTTGATGGGGAAGCTGATTTATCTTCTTACCTGGTCTTTGTTTAAGAGTCTTCCAGTGTGATCCCCTTCCTCAGCACATGGCCCTTATCAGGTCTTGTTGTGCTGGGTGGCCCCAGGATTAAGGGAAGGTTTCAGGGAGCATTTGCTTTCCCCCAGACCAGGTCACTTCCTAAAGCCTGGACTCCTCATCACCCTCCTTTCTGTGTCTCTTGCTAGGATCAATACCCCCACACATCTCATGACTCAGCATTCAGAGGGTCGTAGGCCTTAGAGCAAAAAGAGATTGTAGAGCTCATCTAGACCAACCCCTTTGTTTTATAGATGAAGAAACTGAGGCCTATCAAGCTCAAATGATTTGTTCAAGGGACCAAAATCAAGTTCTGAACCCAGGTCCTCTGATTCCAAATAAATTCTTTCCGTTATCCCTTAAATGGCAGGGTACTAGGGAAAGGGCACTGCCTCTAGAATCAGAGGACCTGGGTTCTAATCTGACCTCTGACTCTATGTGACCATGGGCAAGTGACTTGAATACCCAAGGTCTCAATTTCCTCATATATAGAACGAGTTCACTGGTTTAGATGGTCTCTGAGATCCTTCCTAGCCCAAGATCTATAATCTCATATAGTTCTCTGTTTCTACAATGGAGATAACCTAGACAAAGCCCATCTAATGTTTTATCTGTGATATCAGGATTAAAATTAAGACTGTTTCATATTTGTATGGCGCTTTAAAGTTTCCTCAATATTTTCCTCAAGGCAACCTATGAGGTGTAACATTTCAAGGGTACCATTGAGGAAGCGCTGCTGGGGTCATAGAGGCTGGGGTTCTAGTCCCTCTCTCTCTCTAAAGGGTCCCTCTGCCCTGCATCTAAGCATGCAGTCAGCCTGAGTTAAGTCCTTGGGGAATCTGGCCTCTAATGAGAGGAATTAGATTCTTTTTTTCTCATATTCTTTAAACCCCAACACTGTCACTTCTGGGGTGGCTTACTTATAATTGGGGTTTTGGCTCATATCTAGGGTTTATCCAAAAGGTCAGAGTAGAAAGGTACTCAATGCACAATGCGAATAAGTATAGGACAGGTATTTATTTCCTACACACAGAAGAAATGCTAAAACACAAAAGACTCTCAGAAGAGCACATTGACAATAGCACTTAAACAAGTGAATGTGCCTGGAGGTGGTTAATTAAAACCATCTGTAATGGAAGATTGGTCACTGAGCCCATTCCTTATGAGCATGTGCAGAGTGCAGCTGACACAGTTCCCCATGTGGCCGTTACTGAGGAGCCTGCTTCTTCAAGAGTTGTGATGATGTATAACAGAGAAAGTGCCTTGGATAGATTTGGAACACGAGTACACATTCAGTAACTAATTCTGGTCTGCTGACCATGTAGCTATTAGGAGCTTCTTTTACTGGCTGTGCCTGGGTAGCCAAAACTGAGAGGCATTTTAAAATATACCATTCAGGTTCATCCTTTTTCTTTTGCTGCCTCCTGTTTATTTGACTTCTCATTTTGTTTGACTCTTTCCTGGCTCATGGTATCTGGTGGGGGAAAATGCTGTAAGGGGAGAGATTTCTTCCTTCAGGGCTGACTTGTGGCCCATAAATAGGGGCCTCAGTTCTTTACCTCTGCATTTGCTACCTTACTTTAGGTGAAGAAGATTGAAAATTGGAGCCTGCATTGGAACCTTGTGAGATTTGAAAGGTCAGGTGAGTGAAGTACCCAAGGTCCAGGAGTTCAAAAGTCTGGTTCATGCTGGGTTTTGAAGCCAGCCCAGCATTGATGCCTTGAGGAATGAGAAGCCTTCTTGACCCAGCCTGGTAGCAGATGAGACAAGCAGTTATCTGGCAGTGATGTCACATTTGGATATGATCTTGGCTGGACCAATGTTATATAGAAAATATGTTGTCTGAGTCTCCTCTCTCTAGAGACTAGGGTGGTGGCATAGGTGAGAATGTGCTCAAAGTGTTAGGAGGGAGACATTTGTACTTTTGTTCTTGCTATATCTTTGAAGTAAAGAACTCTTTGTCAAAAAGTTAATTGATGTTATACCCATTATAAGTTCCCCATCTTCCTTTATGGAATATCTCTCTTCTCCCATGGGAGGGTTCATTAATGGTACCTCCTCCCACCACTGAAACAAGATCTCCCTCTCTCTCTCTCTCTCTCTCTCTCTCTCTCTCTCTCTCTCTCTCTCTCTCTCTCTTCCTCCCTCCCTCTTATTCTCCTTCTCCTTTTCTTTCTCTTCTTCTTTTCTCCTTTCTTTCTCTTCCTTCCTTCTTTCCTTCCTTCCTTCCTTTTTTCCTTCCTTCCTTTCTTCTTTCTTTCCTTCCTTTCTTCCTTTCTTTCCCAATCTCTCCTTATACAGTCATCTGTAGGCTCTCCTTCTTCCTTAAAAAAAAACAAAAACAGCAACAAATTACAGTAGTTATTTTTCCTTCATTGTTAGCCTTTGACTTGATTAGGGGTCATCATATATTCCCCTCTATCTTCTTCCTCCTCTCCTTCCTGTCATGTAATTTCCTCCCTGTAATTTAGTTCCACAAAAGAAAATATGGATTCATCTGCAGGCCAAGTATTGTGAGGTTTAGTTCATGATGTTTCAGGACTATTTCTCTACCATCACTTCTATTTATTTCCTACCTTTACCCTTGTCTCCTTTTGTGGTTTTAGAAAGAAGTCTCTCAATCGTGTCTCTGTTGTTATTTTATTATTGTTATCTTTGGTTGCTATATTTGTTTGTCTTTGTTATATATTGTTATTTGAGATGTTTGAAAAAATAATTTCTTCAGTTCTAGTTTTCTTTTTATGAATGTTTTAAATGACTTTTAAATTGAATGCCCATCTATTTAAAATTAGTGGTTAGACTCAGGTTTACAGAGTATATCACCTTGGATGCATCTTGATTTACTTTATTCCTTGGAATACATTATTCCATTCCCTCTTGTAGTTTCTAGTGGGTGCAGAATAGTTTTGTTTTATTTAAATTTCCTTTTTCTTCATATTTGAAGATCTTTTGCCTGGTTGCTTGCAGAATTTGTTATCAGTGGAACTGTTGAATTTATTCAGTATGTGTCTTGTAATGACCAACAAGATGGAGGACTAGACATTTTCTCTGATGCTTAAAACCTCTCAAACTTAGAGTTTGAGTTTACAGCATAGAGTTTACAGCATAGAGTTTTCTTCTGAAAGCAATCTGTAGATTCTTTTAATTGGTACTTGGTTTTTTGTGTTCAGAAGTTTGGGGCAGTTTTCTTGTATTATGATGTTTAGGTTTTTTGAGTTGTGTTCTTCTTGGAGCCCCTATAATCCTAAAGTTGTCTTTATACAGCCTGTCTTTGAAATCAATATATTTTGCTTGTATAAAGACCATGTTTTCTTTTAATGTTACTGCTTTTTGTTTCTTTCCATCCAGATTGTCCTTCATTTTTATGTATTTAAAGTTTCATTTAGTTATTCTCTCTTTTGCTTCTTTGGAGAGATGTGCCACCATAGATTCAAGATTTCCTATTTTGCCAAGTATTTCTATTTTGCAGGCCACAAATTCTACTTGCACAATTCTTATCTCTCTCTTAATCTATTCAGGAACATCTATGCTCTCTTGGGAATCTACAAAGTCCTCTGTCTCATCAAGTCTTGATTCATTTTCCTCTGTATTTATAGATTTCTGGGCTCTGCAGGCTATATTCCTTTCCTATTAATATCTTACCTTTTAGTTTATCTACTTATGAACAAGATTTTTTATGGAATTTTTTTCCTTTGTGAGATCCTTGGCAATTTCATTCTTTTTTCCTTATATTCCCCTATTGGTCACTTTCAGACTCCTTCCCCTTTGATGGCAGCTTCCTTAGGAGCTGGACCTCATAGTCCTCTCAGCCTCCTTCCATGCTGAGTGATTCATATTTCATTGGTCTCACTCTCAACCAAAGAAGTGGTTGAGCTCTGGCATGAACTCTGATATGCTACTGTCACAGTCTAAGCAAGTTTCTGCCTTTTAGTTTTTTCTAGTGCTGGTAAGAAGGGGCAAGGTATAGAGTGGAGTTCTGTTGCAGATTTGTGGGTTATATAGCCCTACTGCAGGGAGTGTGATAGAGGAACAGGGTACTGAGTTAGTACGTTAGGGGTTAGAGATTAGCCTTCTCTGCATTTAGTTCATTGCATTGTTACTTTGTTTAGATTTTTGGTGTCCTGAACCATAAAAACAACTGAAATTGCTTTATTGCTTATATATAATTCCTATTTGGGGGAAGTTTGAGAGGTTGTAAGGATCAAAGAAAATGTCTAGTCCTCCATCTTGTTGGTCATTAATGGATGTTAATTGGTTAAATGGAATTGGGTTGCTAATCATCAGGAGTTAATATTGGAAGGGAAAAGAACCCAGAATGGGGGTTTAAGTTGATGATATTAGAAAAAAGATACTTCAGCCTATTAAAGGATATACCTAGAACCCTGGAGAGATAAATCCAGCTTCTCTCTGGGGGATACTCATAACACATCAAAACATAAAGCAGTTTGTGGGATTGTTGATTACTTGTTTTGCATTTTGCCTCAGCTTTTAAACTGTGCAGACAACTCCTAGTCCTTGTCTTTTTGTAAAATGGAACATGCTTTATTGTTAACTGCTTGACATACTGAAGTGTGAGGTCATTTGGTATTATAAGCAGGAAATCCCAGATCTTAGATGCCACATCCTATCTATGAGACATGTGCTGACAAATGCAGCTGAAGCTTGTGGTCATGAGATAACATATCCAGAGATGACCAGGATTTGAATCTTATAGAAAACCAGAATATTAAGAATTGAAAGGATACTAGGAATGATTCAATCCAGTTCCACCACCCGGCCCCACCCCTAATTTTACAAAGGGAAAATTTGAGGTCTATCTATGCTACAACATGAAGTTTATACTTGAGAACCTATAGGTCACTGATCCTTGGAGCAGCCTAGAGAAACTAGCATCTGAAATTCTTCCCTTCCCCCAACCACCTCTCTTGAATTTGAAATCCAAATTCTAAAATAGCTCATTCATCTGCCCAGCTGCAATATCACTAGTGGCCTTGTGACTCTCAGGGGGAAGGCTGTTCTTAGCCATTGGGGAGGAGCTATCAATCACAAAGGTCCCTTTTCAAGGCAAGAGCATCAGACAAAGAGAGAGAGAGATACAGAGATACCCCTAAATGGGGGATAATGCCAGCTGACTTGTTCCAAGGAGTCTTTCTAAGTCTCCATCTTAGATATGAAGAATTTAATGGGCAAGATGGGGATATCTTCCTCAAATGCCCTATTTTCTTTATCCATCCCCTTGTAATTTTTCTACCTTTGTTAGCCTAATCTTGCCCCACTAAGAGCTCTCAGGAAGCTCTGATTCTGCCTATTTTCTGAGATGCTGAGCCAGTGTTTGTCTCTCTTGATTTCTGGGATGACAAAGGCCCTGGAAGAGGGATAAAGGATGGAGGCAGGGCTTGAATGGAGAGAGGAAGCAGGACGTGGGAGAGTTGGTCGATCATTTTAGTGGGAGAAAGGAGGGAGCACTTATTAAACACCCACTGTATGCCTGGCACTGTGCTAAGTGCTTTACAAATGATGTCTAGTTCAATGAAAGGAACATGGAAATGGGAAAGTAGATTTGTAGTCTCTACCTGTTTAAATGTGGCTGCATCCTAGCCCACTTTTTTGCAATCAGCTGAGGAAAATGCACCTTCACTTCATATCTGTCCTTCATTGCCAATAATGTAAGTGGAGAGACCTTGAGACTTCAGTGATTGTGTAACAAGAAGAGGGGGGCAGGATGAATGATGTCATCAGAGACCCCCTTGTTTGTCAGTATTGTGTTCTTCATTTCCTGTCAGCTATTTCCCTCCTCAGCTCCAGATTTCAGTCTGTCCCTATCTTGGGTATCTTAAAGACACTTATCATCACCTCATTCCCAGAATTCTTTAACCAATCCTTATGCCTTTGCCAGGCCCTCTGCTAAGGTGGGATAACCTTTCCAAAGCAGGCCAGTCAAATGCCCAGGATGACAGCCCATTAGGAAGAATTTCTAGGAGGGAAAGCTAAAGCTAAGGAGGGGATTACTTTACCCAAGAGTATTAACAACCCGACTGGTCTCACTTTCTTCCCCTCAAGGCGGGGTGTGCTTCCCCCCTGAAGCAACTCACGTCCCCTTAAAAACTAGCATTTTGGCACACACACTGAGGTTCACAAAGCGTTTTACATGTTGTCTTATACGATTCTCACAACAGCCCTACAAGGTCAGTGCTAGCCCTATTTTACAGATGAGGACACTAAAGCTGGAAGAGGCAAAATACCTTTTCTGGGGTCAGAGGGCAGTTTTTATTGTTTGTCCTTTGGTTTTTTGTTTTTGTTTGTTTTTGGAGGGCAGTTGGGGTTAAGTGACTTGCCCAAGGTCACACGGCTAGTTTGTGTGTGTGTGTGTGTGTGTGTGTGTGTGTGTGTGTGTGTGTGTGTGTGTTAAGTGTCTGAGGCCAGATTTGAACTCAGGTACTCCTGACTCCAGGGCTGGTGCTCTATTCACTGCGCCACCTAGCCGCCCCCGTCCTTTGGTTTTGAAGAAGACTGGCGACCTCACGAGGTGATGTCTTGACTCGTGTGTGAATTGGGTTTAGGTGAGGCAGGGTTGCACAAAGTCCCCAGAGTCACTGAAGTCCGTGGTGGGATAAAGTCCAGATGACTGGCAATGAACCGGGATGCAGTGAATGACCTGGTGTCTTTGATGTCTGACCAGCTCTACGTGCTCCACAGCCTGCTTCAGTCAACTTCATAGCTTTGGGACAAATTGCTCTTGTCTACCCTCTCTGCTGAAGGAAGTCTTCACATGCTTGGGTTAGACAACCCCCTAACTCACCAATGGGTTTGATATCTGTTGTACCCTCGACCTGGTTCAGCCCCTCTGCCAAGATGGTTCCCAGGGGTAGGGTCAACGTGCTTGCTACAGCTTCAAGGGTCACCCAGCTAGTAAGTGACTGAAGTAGGATTTTGGTTCAGGTCTTGCAGATGCAAAGTAGAATCTGTCTACTATACCACCTTGCTGCCTATATCTCTCTTTATCTTTGCTAGTGGTCAGTCCACCACCTCTGGGTCATCCCTTCTCCGAGGGTTCCATTACTACCATGCTTCTTCTTCAGGCCTGAGTTCTCTCTTTTTCTACTCTCATGGGGGGGATAGGCCAGATTCTTTGGGAGCTGCTTGTTTTCCTGGCTTAACTGCCCCTGTGACAGATGGTCACAGGGAAGTTAACATGGAGTCAGGAAGATTAAAGTAGGACCTTTAATAAATAGATTTTTGATGTTGCTGAAGGAGAATCCTTCTCATGTTTTAACATCACAAAGTGACAGTGGGATCTCTTTGCCTTTTGAAATTCTACTCATCCTTCAAAATCCAACTCAAAAGCCGCTGTTTCCAGGAAGCCTTCCCTGATCACCTAGTCAGAAATAATCTCTTTCCTCCAACCACTTTGTTTCCCTTCAATGTATATATCACAATTTTATATATAAAACCAAGCTTTACATAGTTCTACTTGGACGATCATAAAGCCAGCAAGTGTCAGGTAGGACTTGAACACAAATCTTCCTGACTCCAAACACAGCACTCTTTATGTCAAGGATTTTCCCTTCTTTCACTCTATTGGCAATTGGAAGACAGACTGGCAGCACCTGCTGCTGCTGAGGGGAGCCTCAGATTCTGAGGCCTTGAATTTCTCCCCTCCCCCAACCATCCCCCGTCACCCCATTGCCCAGTTTCCACCAGGCAGAATTTACTGTCACCTAGAGGCTAAATCTTACATCCTTACCTCTCTAGCCCTTGGAGCCACCATTCTCTAGGTAAGGTACCATCTGCTGCATCATTGCTCCCCTGCCTAGGTACTACTTGACTTTTCCATCTGCCAACCACTGAACATTAACACTAACTCTCCTTTACGTGTTGTTTCACCTAATTAGAATATGAGCTCCTTTAGACCAGGGTCTGATTGATTTTCTATTTGTATACCCAGACTTAGAATAATGCTTCATGAATATTATTATTATTTTGTTGCTGTTGCTCAGTCATGTCCAACTCTTCCTGACTCCATTCATCTAGGGTTTTCTTGGCAAAGATACTGGAGTGGTTTGCCATTTCCTTCTCCAGCTCATTTTACAGATGAGGAAACTGAGGCAAAGAGTTAAGTGACTTATAGCTAGAAAGTTCCTGAGGCCAGACTTTAATTCAGGAAGATGAGTCTTCTACTCCAGACCCAAAACTCTATCCCCATACCATCTAGATGCCTTTCATGAATATTAAGCACTTAATAAATGTGTTTCCATTCCATTCTATATTCCACGATATCTCTATAATTATAGTTATTTATTGCAGTTCTTTGCACATAAATAACTCATACTTCACCATCCCTTCCCTCATGTAGCTTACAGTCATATATTATATGAATATATATACACACAGAAATACATATATCATACATATGCATAAATATTTCCTTAATTCACATACGGAGGGACCTTGATATTTCGATGATTGTGTAACAAGAAGAGGGAGGCAGGATGAATGGTGTCCTCAGAGATCCCTTGTTTGTCAGTATTGTGTTCTTCATTTCCTGTCAGCTATTTCCCTCCTCAGCTCCAGATTTCAGTCTGTCCCTGTCTTGGATTTCTTAAAGACGCTTATCATCACCTCATTCCCAGAATTCTCTGATCAATCCTTATACCTTTGCCATAGTGGTCTCACTTTCTTGCCCTAAAGGTGGGGTATGCTTCCCCTGAGGCAACCAACATCCCCCTAAAAACTAGCATTTTGGTGCACTGAGGCTTGCAAAGTGTTTTGCAAAGTTCAGGCCTTTTTTATGTCTTTTGTTTCCACCATTCCACTAGCTTTCTAATACGTCTCCACACCCAGTCTTCCTTACTACAATCTGTTCTCTGCATAACCACCAAAGTGATTTTCCTAACGTTAGATTTGACCATGTCACACACACACACACACACACACACACACACACACACACACCCCGCCACACATACATGCAGTAGATTCCATTGACTCTCTCTAGGATCAAATATAAATGCCTTTGCTTGACTTTTAAACTTCTCAGAGTGTTGTGTCTTCTTACTTTTGCAGTCTTCTTATTCATTATTCTCTTCCACTTACTCTGTGGTCCAGCCACACTGGTGACACTCTGTCTTCCACTTTCCATCTCTGTAGCTTTGCATGAGTTTTCTTTCATTCATCTAATGCTCTTTTTCCTCAGCTCTGCCTCTGAGAACCCTCAACTCCCTTCCAGACATGGATCAAACCATTAGCTTTTTCAGGAGACTGTTCTACTCCCCCCAGTTGCTAGTGCGAAAATATAAGGTTGCTTTCTATTTATGCTTTATTTCTCTTGTACGGGCTTATCTATTATATGTTGTCAAATCCTGGTCATTTCTGGATGTGTTCTCCCGTGATCATACGGTCTAACTGTACTAATTACCATAAGTCACTAGAATCCCAGGAGTATGATGGGACATCCAAAATGGGGCATCTCTTGTTTCTGCCACCCATAAGCCCAACTGGCAGTCATCACCAAGGTTGTCATCCCAGCCTTTACCGTCTCCTCTCTCCAGTATATCCTCTGCACAGCTGCCAAAATAACCTGCCTAACTCACAGGTCTGATTATGTTACTCCCTTGCTCAAGAGTGATCCATGGTCCTCTGTGACCTCGGGTATGAAATACACACTCTTCGACCTGACATTCAAAATCTTCCATAATCTCCTTCAGTGCATTGCATAGTAAGGCCACAAAGTAGGTGCTTAATGATTCAATTCAGTGAATATTTACTTACCTGAGAGGCAGCCTGACATAGTAGCTAGAGATTAAAGATGACCTAGGTTCTAGTCCTGCTTCCAGTATATACTGACTGCCTGACCCTAGACAAATCACTTACCTTTCCCTAGACAATTCTCCAAGATGTAAGTTTCCCAATACATGGGTAAAAAGTTTCCTCCCTTGGAGCTACTGAAATCACAGCTCTAGACAAAAATAAAAAGTACTTATTTTTAAAATTTAGTATTTTATTTTCCCCCAATTACATAAAAATAATTTTATATGTTTAATATGAATATATGTACAGAGAGCCTATATCAGATTGTATATTGTTTTGGGGAGGAGAAGAAAATTGAAATCTCAAAAGCTTATGAAAGTGAATGTTGAAAATCCAAAATAAATAAATACATTTTAAAAAAAGAAAAAAATTCAAAGCATTTTTTAAAAGTACTTTTAAAAAAAGATTAAAAGATTAAAGGTGACGCTGGGGTGCTGGATACCACACAAACACAGAGGAATATAATACAAGATGCGGTGTAATGGGATCAAAGGAGATATCCAGAAGACAAAGTTCCCTAAGAAAATATTAAATGCTGGGCTAAGGAGTTTGCATTTTAGCCTATGGGAAATAGGGAATCACTGATATTTTCTGAGCCAGGAAGTGATGGCCGAGGGAGAAATATCTGTTGAATAGAATTGAATCCTGAGTCGCTGTGAGAGGGAAGGGCATCTTTTTTTAAATTTCAGTCTCCTGCCACCTTGCTTTTGCTCCTTGAGCAGAGTGGGGATGGTGCAGTCGCAGAGCTTGGCAGACCTCTTTCTTCTCTACCCTGAGGATAAATGGTTTCCTCCCCAATGCCTGAGCCCTCCCAGACTCCATCACTGTCACTTGTCAGCAGTTTCTGTTATCTCGGCTCCATCTGTCTCTGTCCTCCTGGTAGCTGGGTAATCTCACAGGAGCTCCTGTCTCTGTGCCTCATCCCCTCCAAGCGCAATGTCGAGGCACGTCCACTCCTCACATTCCTGTGTGCTTCGTTACTGTTCCCAGCTGCAGGAGCCTGAGATGGGGCAAAGGGAACCCTGGGGAACCATGACTGCGAATACCTGAGGGGAAACCCGAAACGTCCCCATAATCCGGCAGCCTGAACAACAGAGAGCCCAGGGCTCCTCCGGCCTCTCTGTGCGCCGCCTCTCCCCGCCCCCGCTCTCCCCCCATTGCCAGCAATCACTGCATAGCGTCTCTGTCTAATTTAATAAAAAGCAATAGGTACTTTCTCATCTTGCGGACACGTGGCGTCCTGTGTGGGTCCACATGTCTCTAGTTCTACTTGAATTGTATATATTTGTGTGTAGATATATGTTTGGTCTGAATCAGCGTCAACTGAGATTTCTAGGTCTTTGGTATGCAATGTGGGTCACAGCGACTGCGCCTACAAGGGGGGGAGGCGGGGAGCCTTTCTAATTGATACACCTGTACCTCACTGTGTCAGATACATACATAGATAGTCTGTGTGTATATGTGTGTGTGTGTGCGTGCATGTGTTTATATATAGAAATGCATATATACAACACAGAAATGTGTTGTATATATATATATAAATGTACACATGTATTTTTTTTATTCAGTCATTTCAGTAATGTCTGACTCTTTGAGGCCCTATTTTGGGGTTTTCTGTGGCAAAAATACTGGAATAATTTGCCATTTCCTTCTCCAGCTCATTTTACAAATGAGGAAACAGAGGCAAACAGGGTTAAGTGACTTGCCCAGGGTCACACAGCTAGTAAGTGTCTGAAGTCAGATTTTTGAACTCAGGTCTTTCTGGTTCCAGGCCTAATGTTCTATCCACTGAGCCACCCAGCTGATACATGTATATGTGCATGTACATATATGTGTGTATGGGTGCACGTACATGTATATGCAGGTGTATGTACACGTACATATATAATAGAAAGATTGAAAATAATATATGTATTTCTGTGTGTGTAAGTCTGTGTTCACAGATTTTTTTTTACTTCCACATGTACCTATTGCACAATGCTTCTCCTTTCAATGACATGAAGGAGTCAATTCGCTGATTGGCATAGAGCATAGACTTATTATTTTCTTTTAGTATATTATACAGTTTACTGTACCAGTAATGTCTGTTATCCAGATTCTGACACGCATTTGAATGGACAACCTATGGAACTTGTCCATTAGTATCCATATCTGGGACAGTACAGATGGACAGTAAATTGGGCCTAGAGTGGAAAAGGAGAATGGTGGCCTAAGTGACCTTCAGGAAATTGCAAAGCTCTTTTAAGGATCTCAGGCTTCCTCCAGAAACAAAAGCCCATCTTTTTTAATATCAACATCCTGCTGGTGTTGTTATATGGCAGCCAGATACAGAATCCAATGGTCTCTGAAGAGTTAACTATGCATAGCACACGCAAAGAGTCATAGGGGCATGCAGTGGATGGGAATGGGCTACAATATAGAACCAACGAGGGAAGAGCAAAAATGACTTTGCAAGTCATGTCCAGCCCCTGCATTTTATACCAAGGAGACTGAAGGCCAAAGAGGGGAAGTCCCCAAGGCTGCACAATAAATTTGAAGGATTAGGGCTAGAACTCATGCCTTGACTTCCAGTCCAGGGTTCTTTGGATTTCACCTGTTCCTTCCCCGTGTATGTCTCAGGGACCATGAACCAAACACATTGCTCAGCATCTCTGATCACTTTGTTGCTCGGTTGTAATCGACTCTTTGTGGCTTCATTTGGGGTTTTCTTGGCAAAGATACTGGAGCGGTTTGCCATTTCCTTCTCCAGCTCATTTTACAGATGAGGAAACTGAGGCAAACAGGGTTAAGTGACTTGTCCTGGGTCACACAGTTTTAAGGCCAGATTTGAACTCGGCAAAACGAGTCTTGCTGACTCCAGGGTCAATACTTTATCCGCTCACTGCGCCTCCTACTGCCCCCTGCGACACACACCTACTTCTCTATGTTCATGAAGAGAAGCCCAAATCCATGTGACTGCTGGAAGTTCTGTCCTCCTGTCCATACCTCTTTTTTTTTAAGGGGAAAAAAGTTGGTGAAAAGAGGTTTTCCTTCTTATCTAATTCTCAATCAACCTTCTTAATTATGAGACTTATAGCAAACGATTTACGACAAGTTTTATCTTTGTTTTCCCTCCAGGGCCTAACACAATGGGTACCTGGCTCATAGTGGGAGATTAATAAATGCTTGTTGATTGATTGATCGATTGATTGACAGCTGAGATTAAAAACTGCTGCTTTCTTCTGAGCCCTTGGGCTTCTTGCAGAGGCTTCCCTGTCCTTCCAGTTTGATTATCTTAGAAGCCTCATCTGAAAAGGAGCCCTTGCTTACTGTCTAGGGCTGTCTGGGAAACATAAGAGCAGCAGGCTGGAGTCTTAGCCAGGCCACTGGAGCAGTTAAGCGGCATTGTGGAGAGAGTGGTAGAATTGGAGTTAGGGATACAGGGGTTCAAATGCAACTCCAGACTAGAAAGTCACATGACCTCAGTTTCCCCATCTGTAAAATGGGAATTAATATTGTCACCTACCTCACAGAGTTGTAGGAAGGACCGAGTAAAATAGCCTCTGTGAAGTACTTTATAAACCATAAAGTCTTATATAAATGTTAGCTATTATTATTGCCCAGTTCAAGTACCCCACGTGGGCCAGAGTAAGTCCATTATGAAAAAAGGAATAGAAAGAGGTCCTTAAGACTGGGAGCAGAAGCTGCAATTTTATTCACTGCCACCTAAAAAAAAGTTAGTTCTTTTTTTCTTTTTTAATTTCATTTTCTTTTTATTCTGAACAAATACAAAATAAAATGAACATCTTTGTATTCTAAAGAGATTTTACCAATACCATCAAATAGCACCCAGGGGAACGTGGATTTATGATTAGAAGGAACCTTAGAGATCATCTATTCCTAACCTTTCATATTACATATGGGGAAGTTGAGAACCAGAAAAGAAAAGTGATTTGCCCAAGGTCACACAGCTAGCAATTGGCAGAATTGGCTTGAATTGATTCACCCATTCTACAAAGTAATTTGGAATTGTGTTTTTAAAAAAGTGACTCAAATGCTGTATAGTTTGGGATTCCATGGATCCCATTGTCAGACATACAACCCAAGGAGGTTAAAGTTGGACATACTCATGGGAGCACTTATTGTGGGAGTAAAGAATTGGAGACAAAGTGGGTGACTATGGAATGAAAAATAATGAAAGGAATCACGGTACGTAAGTGCAACAGAGTATTTCTGTGCTATGCATAAGAGATGATGATTTTTAAGAGTTCAGAGTAGCGTGGGAAGACATATAAACTGCTGCAGAAAGAAGGAAGTAGAACCAGGAAGCAATATACACAATGACCGCAACAATGCAACTAGAAAGAAACAGAAGAGAAAAGAAAAGAATTCTGTGTAATTACAATGACCAAACTTGCCCAGGGTGGGACTAAGGATATGTAACATAACATATATGGACAGACTCAGTTAATGTATTGGTTAGTTTTTCTGAAGTGCTTTTTTTTCCTTTTCTTTCAATTTTTTTTGTTTGTTTTGTTACAAGGGATGGCATACTAGGAAGGGAATAGGAAAGGGGGAAATATTCAGAATTGAGGGTAATATAAAAACAAAAGATGTCAGTAAAAAAAAATTTGTTTTAAAAACCCAGCGGAGGAGGTTGTAAACTGAAAATGAACTGACTTTTGGAATCCATGTCCTCTGATTCCAGATCTTAGTGTCTAATTTCTTTTGGTATTCCTCTAACACCATCCAGACCATAAAAATGAGCTGATTGGGACTTCAGAGATGATTTAATTCAAGCCCTTTCATTTTGCATATGAGAAAACTGCCCGTAGAGGTCAAATGACTTGGCCAAAGTGATTCAGGTAGTAATCGGCTGACTCGGGATTAGAACCAAGGTCCTCTACCTCCACATCAGGCATTTGTTCTTTCTACAATCCCAACTGTCTCCTGTTAGAGTGACTGGAGTGTGTTTCATTCCCCAACCCTTTGTGGCTACTGCCCCTTAGAGACAGGCTAAGGAAATCTAAGAATCAAGTGGGTAGTATAATTTCAAAAAGAACTTCTTTTTGATTTTTCATTGTTCTTTTAAAGTTATTTCTTAAACTACATAGATGTGGGTATTAAACTTCATGAAGGTATGCACCTATAGAATTTCATATTTTATTTTTTTAAAGGTGAACATTTATTGCATTCTCAATCTTAAAAGACATTGTTTTTACTCTTCAAACTAAATAAACTGAATTTTAAAATTAAATTTTAACTAAATTAAACTTAAAGTAAAAATTTTAAGGTAGCAACTAAATTTTGCTTTTAAAATGCTAACAAAAAATAAGACATAAAATGTAGTTTAAAAAATTTTTGAGACTGTGATACTTGCCATATCGATCAATGTATTGGTTAATTTTGCTGAACTATTTTTTTAAAAAAATTATGTTATAAAGGTTGGGTCTCTGGATAAGGAGGGGAAGGGACAAATTGGGAATTGAAGTGGTATTTAAAAATACACCAATGCTCATTTGAAACAAAAATAATTCTTTAAAAATTTTTAAATATACTCTCAAATAGCATTACCTTGCTTTCTTTAACTCTAAAAAATCAGACATACTTGTCTTTCAAAATACATTAGATGATTTAGAATATTTTTTTCAGGGAATTCAATTTAGTTTCCTAATTTTGTTGTCCATATTGAATCAGGACAGAAAATTTGTCTTTCCTGATAAAGGTCCAAACCAAGACAAAAAGGCAAAATTTACTTTAAATAAGTTTGGAGTCTTAGACACCACATTTCGAAAATGATTTTAGGGGTAAAGAAAATGGAGAATCATGAAAAGTAATTGAAGAAAAATTGCTTGATTGAAACATTGTTACTCCTAGATGTTTCCAGCCTAAACTAAAGCTCTGCCAAATCCTTATTCCACCCCCCCCTTTTTTTTTTACACCATCTTTACTGTCTTTATGGTTTCCTAGACAGGAACTAGGGGACAGGGTATGAATGAGGAGGAGGTGAATAGTCTCCAGATTACATCAGTCCTCCGGGAAATACAATGATTTATCCACAGTGTGGACACTAGAGTGGGACAGTTTCCTCACAGAAGGCTGGTCACATCCCTGTGACACCAGATCATTAAAGGCTCAAACCACTGCTGTTCCCTAGTGCTCTCTCTTCCTGCCAATATTTATTTATGTGAATTGTTGCAGGGGAGAAATGTGACAAAGATCACCAGAATTTTCAGTCTTTTCCAACCAATATAATCTTTATGATTTGCATAGAACAGAAGAACATGATGGAAGGGAGGTTGAAATAATCTTTCTCATCAATTTCATTCATCTCTACTTCCATTCCACAAAGCAGAGTACTGGAGATAATTGCTTCTACAGGGAAGGTATTTATAAGAACTAAGAAATAAAATCAATAAATCAATCAACAGGTATTTATAAGAACACTTATTCTTTATCAGGTTCTATGGTAAAGGTTGGGTATATCAAGAAAAAGTGAAAACAGCCCCTACCTTCAAGGAGCTTGTATTTTAAGGTGGAGAAAAATGACTATAAACATAAACATTCAGAGTATGAAATAGATAAAAAAAAGAAATGACATTCTCAGATGAGGGAGCTGGAGGTTGAGAACCAGAAAAGTTACACTGCAGAAGGTGGAAGAAAGGAAGGAGTGGTGAGTGTGTGTGAGTAGATTGAAAATCTAGGAAGTCAGGTACTTGAAAGATCATCAACATGCATGTAAAAGTTGGGATGAAGAGGGAAAGGAGAGCAAGGTACTAAATTCATCTTCAGGGCTAATAGATAATGACCACCAGGATCTAGATTGGGTTATAAATTTGGATTGGTGTGATCCTTTGTGAAATAATTATGGTAGAAGGAGATATTAATTGTGGCACTGGAGATGTAACAAAGAGTATTTTGACCACTCAGCCTTGACTAGTGAGTATGGGAAAAGAATGGGCTAGAGAAAATGAAATCAGTATTGGAAAGGGTGATTGATCAGGGGAGCAGTGCTTTCCCTGTTAGAGAAACCAGGTCTCTGTGAGTGCCAGTAGATAGAAGGAGTGAAAGAAAGAAGTTTAAGATGAGATGTTTGTGAATTAACTGAATAAGCGTTCCAACGAGAATGGGATAGGTAGATGTACTCTAGGACATTAGAAGAAGGAGAGTATGGTTAAAATATGGGAGGTGACATCTCGGGCTGAATTGAGCAAGAGGATTGTTTCTTCAGCAACTGTGGTTTAAATATCACTGGCATAGGGAGAGTAAAAGAAGGAGAAAATAATGTTAACCAATGCAAAATGAGTCCAGGCAGAGTTTCAGCTGCTAGGGGGAGATCTACTGAGAAAAATAAGAGATTAGAAGGGGAGGTCAGCTCTCAAGCCTGAGATCATGTGATGGATGGTGTTGGACTGAGTAGGAAGAGGTCTATACCAGGGAATCTAGGACCCTTATAAGAAAGCAGAAGGTAGTGCTTCCCAAGCAGGTGGTAGCAGGGTCTGGCATTGTTGGAGGATAGAGGGGAATGTCTGAAAGCCCAGTCTGGAAGGAGGAGGGTCTCTGAACATAAGTGAGATCAATTTTGAACTGAGGAAGTCAGGGAAGACAGAACTGTTCAGAGAGCAAATATGATCTTAGCCAGGGCATCTACAACCACGTGGTATAGCCTCCCAGATAGGAAGCCTAAGTAATCACAGTATCCCCTCATGGATGGTGAGCAGAGTATTAGGTGGGCCATATATATTCGTGTATGAGCATATATTCATGGGAAATGTGCATAACCAAGGCTCACCCATGGAAAAACACCTCATGTCTCCAATGATAGAGCTGCCAGCATCTTTGTATGATGTCATTGTACTGTTCTCCAGTGGGTTGCTCCCTGCCAGGTCTCAAGTCTTGGTTTTCAGTTATCTAGCCATCTTTAACATTATCTAACATTTTTGTTCACCACCCCATTGGGCTGTGTTGTAGTTAGACAGTTTCCCCTTCACTCACCATTCTCCTGTAACTGATCTTTCTAAAGTTTCCAGTTAAAAAACTACTAAACCCAAAGGCCTTTTCTCAGTCTTCATTCTACCTGATAGCTTTTGACATAGCCAATCACCCCCTTCTTCTGGATAATCTCCCTTCCCTTGGTTTCTGTAACACTGCTTTCTCTTGGTTCTCTTCTTACCTGTCTGACTGCTTTTTTTCAGTCTCCTTTGTCAATCAATTCTTTCAGCCTCCTGGGTCTCTGCTTCAACCTTCTGCTTTGAAGCTGATGTTATATTCAGGACCATTTAATACTCTGTCTACCATTTACCAGTTTATGCTGTAGTTAGTAAGACTCCCCCCAGTGGGGGAGGAGATCCCTACGCACATTCTTTCTTCCTACTGTGGTGCTTATTTATGGGAGAGAGTGAGCTCAAAGTTTATGGGGGAAATATTCTGTTATTGTTTTATTTTATTTAATAATATGTTATTTTATTAAATGCCTTTGCTTTTAACTAAGTGTGTACTCTGGCTGACTAGTAAAAGTAAACACCTCAGTATGCATTTATGAGCTATGATTTGGAAAGGATTCTGATCCCCAAAGTGTGTAGAAGCTGGAGTAACTTGGGCATTCATGGGGGAAGAAAATGGGGGGGGGGACCCAGGTGCTATGTTTATCAAAAGCTTGTTATTATATGCAATGGGACATGCTTGGAAGTGAGGCATTCTACTGCCATATATAAACGCATGTACCTATACAGCTATCATATTTCCTAATACAGCTATAAAGGTGTTTAACAGAGGCTGGAGAGAGGTAGGGATGAAAAGACTGCAACATCTGGGGGATGTTATACCCCACATGGTACCAGCTGTTGGAACCAGATCCGGGAGACAAGCATGAATGCACTGATGCAGTGGAAGGGAGAAGTTGCTTAAGTTATGCCTTTGAAAAGATTCCTAAGGTAAAGGTTCTTTTCTCTTCTTCAAGTCAGTAAACCATAACTAGCAAACAACTGGAAATAAAGTAGATGCCCATCAAATGGAGAAAGGATAAACAAATTGTAGTACGTGAATATAATGGAATATTTAAGAAATAATGTGTGTGATGAATACAGAAAAGCATGTTTAGACTTATCAGAACATATGCAAAGTAGAACACTCAGAATCAAAAAAACGATATACTCCATGACTACAATGATAGCTAAGGCTTGAGGCTGGTGATTCCTGCTTCCGTGCTGCTAAGAAAATTGTGACAGTGAAATGTAATAGATGTCTCAAGAAGAAAGTCTGAAGGGCCTGTGCCTTCAGGACTGAACGTCCTCTTCCAGTCCATTCCTGTAGATTCTTCCTGTGTGGACAAGTATTATGATCAGTTCTGGGTGCTACATTTTAGGAAGGGCATTGAGGTGGGTGAGATCTCCAGATGAAGGTGATCAGAATGGTAAAGGGTCTTAAGGATTTGTTGAAGGAACTGGAGAAATTTTTAATAAAATTTAAGGGGAGGCATACTAACTGTTTTCAAGCATTTGAAAAGTCATCATATGGAAGAGGAATTAGATTTGCTCTGATTCGAGAGGTGAAAACTAGATTAATGGATGGGGTGGAATGAGCTACCTCAGGAGGCAGTGAGTTACTCCTCATTGGAGGTCTTTAATCAAAAGACTTCCAACATTAAATGCATAATCCTTTGCTTGGCATTCAAAGTCCTTCATAATTTAGCCCCTTACTACCTTTCTAATCTTCTTATACCTTACTCCCCACCATGTACTCTTTAATCCAATGATATTACACTCCTTGGTGTTTCATGAACAAGATACTCCATCTCTAAGCTTCAGGCATTTTCTCTGGATGCCCCCATGCCTGGAATTTTGTCACTCCTTATCTCCATCGATTGGCTTTCCTGGTTCCCTTCAAGTCCCAACTAAAATTCTACCTTCTATAGAAAGCCTTTCCAATCTGCCTTCATTTTAGTGCCTTCCTGTAATAGGAATGGGAATTTGAACATCTTCCCTGCTCCTTAATAGACCTAGGGGGAAGTTTGAAGATCTCCCCTGCTGTGAAGATAAACTCTGCCCCTAAAAGGCTAAATGTGGTCACATGGAACCTGTGGTAGGAGGAGTTTGCTGAGGAGAAGCAGAGCCCACAGGAAGCTGGTAGAGAGCGAGACAGGCAGTTGGAGACAGTTGAGGACAGAGGAGTCTAGGCAAGGAGACAGAGAGTTTTGTGAGTAAATATTGATCTTGTATTGGTTTGTGAGAAGACCAAAGGATGGCATGGCTCTCAGCATTATTATGGAATCGACTTACTTGTTTAGGGATTCAGTTTTCTGGTGTCTAAATAAATGCTTCAGTTCTATCCTCTATCTGGAGAGTTTGGCATATTTTGCAATCTAACATCATATGATACTTACAGTCACGGTCTTTATCGTGATCGTGGGTGCTGGAAATATTGTATTGGCGCTACATTTCCTTCTGTTATTTTCTATTTGTCTTAAATATAGCTTATTTGTACATATTTGTTTGCTTGTTGTCTACCCCATTAGACTGTGAACTCCTTGAGGACAGAGACTATCTTTTACCTTTCTTTGTATCTGCAATACTTAGCACCTGGCACATGACAGGATTTTAATAAATAGTTATTGATTTATTGCCCAAATGAAAGGCATGGATGTTATTCTCTCTCTTGAGTTTTAATCTTTCTTTCCCCAGCTGTCTATTGGATATTCAAACTGGATGTCCCATAAGCATCTCAAACTCAACATATTCTAAACAAAACTTATTATCTTTTCTCAAAAAAATCCATTTCTTAAACATCTCTATTTTTCTGGAGAGCCCGACTATCCTTCCTGTGATCCAAGGATCTGTGGTTGGTCCTCTGCCTACCATTTTTGACATTTTCTCCCTTGCTAGCCTTATCTATTTTTAAGGTTTCAGCAGCTATTTCTATGTAGATGATTCTCCCTCCACCCCTGAACCTGTCTTCCAAACTCTAGATCTATATCCTCAGATATTTTGGGGACACCTCATTCTGGATGTCCCATTAACATTTAAACTCAATACATTAAAAATTTGGTTTATTTTCTTCTGTCCTAAACCTATTCTTCCTTCTGAATTCTCTATTTGTATCTGTGGCGCCACAATCTTCCCATTCTCCCAAGTGCTTAATCTTGGTGTTACCTTGACTTTTTCCTTTCTCTCACCTCTGATATACAAAGGAACCAAGTTCTATTGATGTAACTTCTTCTATCAGTTCTATTCTCGTGGCTATGTCACCCTTCTGCTCAAAAATCACCTCTGAAACATAATTCAAACTCCTCTGCCTGACATTTAAAGCCCTCCACAATTTGGTACCATCCTGTCATTCCATCCTCATCTCATATTATTGCCTTCTAGCAAATTAGTTTGCTCTTTGTTCCTCTAACAGCCTTCAATAATGCTGTTCTCAGGGTGGCTAGTGCACTGGCCGTGGAGTCAGGAGGACCTGAGTTCAAATCCGACCTCAGACACTTAGCATTTACTAGCCATGTAACCTTGGGCAAGTCACTTAACCCCAATTGACCTGCCTTCCTCCCACCAAAAAGAAAAAAGAAAAAAAATGCTGTTCTCCCTATGCCAGCCTCCTCTCTTTAGTTGTGGAATTCCTACTTACTGATAAATTCCTTACCTTTTCCTTGAGGTATAGCTCAAATGTCAGCTGCATAGAAACTTTCCTGATTCTCCCTGTCAATAATGATCTTCCTCCCTGAGCTTCATTTCATTCTTTGTTTCCCAGCTTTCTAATAATATTCTTCACATTTAATGCCGTGTTATTATTTGTGTAAATATACTAAACTTTGCATCATCCAGTGTTTTAAATATAGTAGACTTTTTAATAAATATTTGTTGAATGAAAAAATGGAAAAAGATTTGGATAAAGAAGAGAGGGAAGTCTAGGTGGGAGAAATAGTAAGCGAAAAATCAGAGAGGATGGAAAGCTGAAGGCTTGTTTCAGTTCAATGACCATTTTATTAAGTACCTACTGTGTGTCATTGTAATGTTAATGGAATAGGAAGATCTTCCCTGCCAATTAATAGGCTATGTAACTTGCTTTGAGCTCTAGGTCAGCTCACAGTTGTGATACATCCTGAGTCACATGAAGCCCAATGTGGGAGAGCCTTGCCCAAGGAAAAGAGAGTGAGAGTGAGGGAGAGCAGAGAGAGAAGCAAGTATGAGAGGGCAGAGGGAGGAACTTGCCCAGGGGTACTTCTTTGTGGGGAAGCCTGACAGAAAGAAGGCTCAAGATGTTGGCCCCCTGGATTAGTGATGAGTACCTTGCTAAATCTTACCTCCTGGTATCCTATTGATGTTCCAAATAAATATTTTGGTTTTGCCTTTGAAGAAGAGAGTTTATTATATTTTGTGAATCTACCCTGGAAATGCATGTGCATATTCATGACAGCTGCTATGGATATTGCATTGGTGTTACAGTCACTATAAAAGGTGATGGGGAAACAAGGAGCTACCATTTAATAGGGGAGATATGATATGAGTCAAAAAAATGGTACAAGAGAGAATGTGATTAGAAGAAAAGAAAGCATAAAACTCTTTTAGAGTTCTAGTGTTCCAGGAAAATTTGAGAAGGAGGAAAATACTTTCAGCTGGAGGTTCAGGAAAAGGCTTTCTAGAGGAGGTGCCACCTACCTTGAAGGAAGAGCAGGATTTCAACAGGCAGAGGCGAGGAGGGAATGTATTCCAGGCATGAGGCCAGCCAGTGTGAAAGTATAGAGTTGGCAGGGTACAGAAAGAGAGTGAGAAACAGCTGGTAGAACTTTGGGACTGGAATGTAGGGTGTGTGAATAAGGCTAAAAAGACAGGTTAGAGCCAGATTGTAGAGGGCCTTCAATATAAGCATAAGGAGTTTGCATTTTACCCTATAGGAAATAAGAAGCCACTAAAAGGCTTTGAACACGGGAGGAACACAGCCAGACCTGTGCATTAGCAAAATTACTTTGAAAGTTGCATCAAGGATAGAGGGGAGAAAGGAGAGGCTGGAGATGAGGTGAACAGTTAAGAGGTCATTACAATAATCTGGGAGAGAAGCTATGAGAGAGAGTCTACAGGAATGTGAGTGGAGAGGAGGGAAGGGATGAAAGAAATATTGTGGAGGAAGGACTGACTGGACTTGGCAGCAGATCATGTGTAGGGGGTGAAGGGAAGGGAAAATCTGAAGGTAAGTAAGTGACTCAGAGGACAGCAGCGCTATAATCAGAAACAGGCAAGTAGGGAGGAGAATTTGAATCTGTGAGGGGAAGCAATAGAAGATAAGACTGAAAAATGATAGCAGGGCCTAAATGTAGAAGACCCTGAATGCAATTGCTAAGGTGTTTAAATTTATCCAGTATACAAGTGGGTGGGGTGGCTAAGAATTAAACATTTTTATTTGTTTGGGTTTTAGAGAAGGGGAGTGATGTACAAATCAGTGTTCTAGGAAGATTAATAGCCAACATTATTAAAAATGGATTAGAGGAGATTAAAATAATCAAGATCAGAGCTGTAACTAGGAATTTTTACAGTTGGAACGTAAACCACACATGAGGCAAGAGGCACAAATTGTTCACTTAGGTGAGGAGGAGGAACAGGACATCTCCCTGGGGTTGGCACACAGAGACATTGGTGTTAGGTTGTTGCTGGGGAGGCTGCTATGTGTGAAGCTGGGGAGGGCAGAGTGAGTCAGAGAAGCTTACACCAGTTCAATTTAACCTATTTTTGTTGTTGTTAAATCATTTCAGTCATGTCTAACTCTCCATGCCTCTTTTTGGAGTTTTTCTTGGCAAAGATACTGGAGTGGTTTGCCATAGCCTTCTCCAGCTCATTTTACACATGAGGAGCTGAGGCAAACAAGGGTAAGTGACTTGCCCAGGGTCACACAGCTAGTAAGTGTCTGAGGCCAGATTCGAACTCAGGTCCTCTGGACTCCAGGCCCATCACTTTACCCACTGTGTCACCTAGCTGATAAGTTCTGATATTTCTATGCTACTAAAATTTGCAAGTTTCATAATTGCTCTTTAAAGTCAGTGCCCTTGGGGAAAGCTCCAATTACCCCACTTCAGTTACAACTGCGGTCCAGAATGGAAATAAAAGGTGATCGTAGTGTGAATGGAAAAGGAAGAGGATATAAAGAGACATTCTGGAGTAGAGAGGACTCATTTGGCCACTCGTTGAATATAAAGATGAAAGAAAGGGAAGAGTCAAAGATGAACCAAAGGTCTTGATTCTGTTGACTAGGAGTATAACCCTGAAGAAAGTGTGGTATACATAAGGCCAAAAGCACAGGATTTGGAGGCGGGACTCCAGAGTTCTCATTCCAACTCCATCAGTTTTTAACTATGTGGCTTTAGTCAAGTTGTTGACCCCTTTAAACTTCATGTTTCTCATCTCTAATATGAGGATGATAATATGCTATTTACCGAATAGGATTATTGAGATGCTCAAATGAGATAATGTATGTAAAGTGCTGTGTAATCACAAGAGAAATGTGGACTGTCTTTATTATTAATGGTACTGATGCCATTAGCTGAAATAAGGTGGTCAGGAAAGGAAGCTGGTTTAAGGAGCAAGATGAGAAATGGGTGTGGTTGAACCATCTAATCTTGATGTCCTTTCCTGTTTTAAAATTCTTCACCTTTCCATCAATCAGCAAGGATTTATCAAGCACCCGCTATTTGCCAAGTAAATATAAATGCAGAAATGAGACAGTCCCTGCCCTCAAGAACCTTATATTCTACCTGTGGAAGGACACAAGAGATACTAGGTGATTGGCTGTTTGGCAAGGAGGGCACTTGGGTGAGGGGAAGGTGGAATTGGAGCTGAGCCCTGAAGGAAACTAGGGGTTATTAGAGGCACAGATGAGCCTCTCCAGGAGAGCATTCCAGACATGGGAATAGCCACTACAAATATGCAGAGGTGAGATGTGGAGTGGCAACAGTAAGAAAGACAGTTTTATTGAACTGTAGGGAACAGTTGGGGACAGCTAAGGTGGTGCTGATGATAGAACACAGGGTTTAGAGTCAGGAAGATCTGAGTTCAATTCCAGCATCAGACACTTACTAGCTGTGTGACTCTGGGCAAGTTACTTAAACCTTATTTGCCTCACTTGTTCATCTGTAATATGAGGACATTTTGGAGAAGGGAATGGCAAACCACTTCAGTATCTTTGCCAAGAAAACCTCATAGATTTGTCTATGGGGTTACATAGGGTCAGATACAACTGAATGGCTGAACAAGAAGGGAACGTGGAGAGTAATTTGCAATAAGGCTGGAAAAGCAGATTGGGGCCAGGTTGAAAAGGGCTCAAAAAGGCAAAAAGAGAATTTTAGATTTGCTCCCAAAGATAATAGGTAGCCACTGGAGTTTATTGAGTAGGAGAGTGACATGGTCAGACATGTACTTTAGGAAAATCACTTTGAGAGTTGTGTGGAAGATGAATTGGAGAAAGGAGATACTTAAGGCAGGAAGATCAATTAGGAAGACACTGCAATAGGGCAGGCAAATGGTGATGAGGACCTGAATTAGGCCACTGGCTATATAAATAAAATGAATGGAACCAGCGAGCGTAAAGACAGCTCTTTGTTGTACTTGACCAGTTGGAGAAAAGCCCACAATCTTAAGGCGTTGGAAGGTCTGTCCAGGGGTCATTTCATCTAGTGCCCCTTTTCCTTAAGCCTTTCTAGCCTGAAGAATGCCCATCCTCCTTTTAAAGCTCTCTAGTGTGGAAAAAGACTCAAGATCCCTTAGTAATTCACTTCAGTGTCTCCCCACCAATCTTTACAATAAGGAAATTCTTCCTGAAGTCAGACTTCAATCTCTCTTGCTGTTATCTAGAGGAAACAAGTTAAGTAATAGACTATGGAGAGAGGAATAAGTTTAGTAGAGCAGACTTTACTTTGCAACTTTCCAATTCCTTACTTTTGCAGAGGAACTAGTGACATTCTGCTTCAAAAAATTCTTGGCGTGTTTAGTTAGCAAAGATTGTCTAAAGAGAAGTTACTTCTGCAGCCTCAAGGGCAAGAGGGACAGAAGTTGATGATTTTTCCCTTTCAGGCTTGTCATCAGTGACATTGCCCTGGAATGCTGGAAGGATGTCGACAGCAGACAGACCATGTCATCCTCTTCGCTGGAACCATGCAGGAAAGTAGGCAATATCAGACTCCCAAGAGGGGCAGAAAAACCCAAAGGAGCTGCAGATTTTAAATCTAAGTGGCGCCTGGAGGGAATTAGGCAGGCATGTTCTACCTCTTTGCAAATCTTTATAAAGCAAATTTTTGTGGTTATCCAGTGAAAATGCTGCTGCTTACACGAACACTGGGAACTTGGCTCCAATGGGTACTGGTGGGGGTGGGGGGTAGTATGAGGTTCTTGGGTACGAGCCACGGGTGAGGGAGCAGTGTGGAATGAACATGACTAGGAGGAGTCTTCCCTAAGAAGTTGACTGCTTCCTGGGTAGGTGAGATTTTTGTGTAGGAACAGAGATGAGGGTTCAGAGAGGGATAGGATTGGGTTCCTGAAACCCTCCTCAGATGGAGTTTTTAGTATGGGGAAAGTTCTAATAATAGAATCTTTGATTGCTGCCTTTTTTTTTTTAACCTCCTAATAGCAAAGGCATTTGAGGGGCTAAAATCAATGAAGAATGGGACTCGGCTGCTATGAATGAATTTAAACATTTTTATTAAGTTCTTACCATATGCAAAATACTGTAATGCACATAGAAAATCCGAGACAGCCCCTACCCTCCAGGAGCTCACATTCTGGTGGAGGAGACAACGCACAGAGGAAGTGCAAGTCCCATGGGAAAAGTATTATGGGTCTTAGAATGCTTTTGGTAGTGCCTATTCTTTAAAGCTGTTCCTGACAAAATTATATGTATCTCTGATGAACCATCAAGCAGTACCAAGAACATTGGTGGTGAGAATTTTCCTTTCTAGGTCTTCAGTAGTTATGGCAATACTGCCTCATGAGAACAATTGCCTGCCCCCATCTCCATAAGGGTTACTTTCCAGGTTGATGGCTGTCAGGCTTGAGAAAGTAGCAGGGCTAGTGGTCTTGGAGGTTCCGTCACTCCCGTCATTCTGGGTCTTACCTGTCAGTCAATGGTCTTTGGTGCTGGAGCTGACAATGAAAGTGGGCCTGTCCTACATGGTAATTGCTCCCCTAATTGGTAACTACAGGGTCAGAGGTAGAAGCAAAGTAGGGCATCATGGGTGGGGGGAGGGGCCTCGCTATTCCCAAGACTCTTGGCTTCAGGGTTCTGGGCCATGTTCAAATGGTAGTTGATGTGGTCCCTGACTCTCCCTCAAGATGCCTTGTTGTTTCAACTTCGCTCTCCCTATCTCACTACTGTATTAATAATTATTTACATTATACAACTCCCCTCCAATAGATACAGAGACTAGACCTGTGATTTCATCAGTAGGATGAACACCCAGATGAGGAAATGTCCTCTACCATTTCAAGTAAGCATCTTCTCATCCTCTAGAGAGTTGCCTAGAGCACTGAGAGGTTAAATATCCTGTCCAGGGTCACACAAAGTCAGTAGGTATCAGAGGCAGGACTCAAACTCAGATCTTCCTGTCTTTGAGACCAGTTCTTTATCCATTACAACACATTTACCTCTGCAATGTGCAAAAAAAATTAAAATGATGAAATAAACAAGTGTGGTAATGTCTTGGGACTCACTTCTCCAGAGTGAGACAGATTGGTGACATCTCCTCCTCAGAATTCTAGAAGCATCCCTCAGAGAATGGAGTGTATTTTTCTGTTGCTATTAGGTCCAACCCCCATTCCTGTATGCTCTCTTCTCTGTGCCGCAGTTCCATTTCATCAATTAACATTAATTTTACAAAGGGATATTTACTGAGAAGAGAAGTACAAATATTTCCCCCTGGTTCCTTGGAACACACTCTCCCATAAGCCACCTTGATCCCTAGGAAGAGTGGTCTCAGACTTAATGCAGTTCCTACATATTGTTCACCCCACATGTTCACTTCCAACTCTGGTATAGTTGCTGTCTGAGACTTCATCTCAGCAACCACTGGACTAAGTCCCTTGTGTCATTTCATAGAATCTTAGTGTTAAATTGGGTTTCCAAAGTCATTCCTGAAAGATCTCTATGTTGGGCTGGCTGGTTACAAAACCTTGAACTTCCTGGTGGCTTACTCTCCCGATCTTTTTTTTTTTTTTTGAGGGGAGAAGACAAGGCAGTTGGGGTTAAGTGACTTGCCTAAGGTCACACAGCTTGTAAGGGTCAAGTGTCTGAGGCCAGATTTGAACTCAGGTTCTCCTGACACCAGGGCTGGTGCTCTATTCACTGTGCCACCTTGCTGTTCCTCTCCTGACCTTTTAAAGTTTTGCAACATAGTTTAATCATTTCAGGTAATGTCCAACTCTTCATGACCCTTTTGGGGTTTTCTTGGCAAAGATACTGGAGTGGCTTGCCATTTCCTTCTCTAATTCATTTTATGGATGAGGAAACTGACACACAAAGTTAAGTGACTTGCCCTGGGTCACGTAGCCAGTACATATCTGAGGCTGGATTTGAATTCACAGAGATAAGCATCCAGGCCCAGTAATCTATCCACTGTAGCCTTCTTTAATAGATACAACAGACAGAACCAAAAGCAGGACCATGTTCTCTTACCGTCATTCTGGCTCTGGGTGAGAGAGGTTCTAAGGCCCTCAGTAACTCATGCTCTTTTTTTAATGCCTGCTAGTTCAGAAAACAAAAAAAGGAGCCAAGAATTTTGCCCTGATTGACTAGAGACTTTTGAATACACCCAATTCTGCCTGCCCAGTCAATCAACAATCTCATCACATGGTTAGCAAGTTGGAACTAGCAACAGAAGGTATCTGAATGCTCTTAGTCAGGGAGCAAAAGCATTTCTATTACCTGTCAACATTGCTTTCACAAGCAGATTCCCTGACCCCCTGCACGTGGGAGAATGTATCAGTCCTCCATTGTAGATCCTAGAGTTATTATGGAACCACTGGCTTTTATTGAACGGGGAATGACATTGTCAGGCTTGTGCTTTGGGCAAATCACTTTGGCAGCTGATGATTGGAGATGGGGGAGACTTGAGGCAGGCAGACCAAGTTAGGAGGTTATTGAAATGGTTCAGGCAAGATGTGATAAAGCTTGAGCTGGACTGATATGAGAACTTGAGCCTGACACCTATGTTGCAAGCCTAGGTGACAGGGAGAATGGTGGTAGGAAAGTTCAGAAGAGGGGTGCATTGGTTGGAAAGATATACAATAAATCCAGTTCCATATCACAACTCATCGCTGCCTGCTCGTCCTGCAAGACACACTTCGGTGCAAAATACAAAGCAGGCTACAGGGTGAGGCTCTTACTCACCAGTCACTGCCCTGGAGTACAGAGCCCATTCTTTGAGAAATCTTGCTGAAACCACGAGGTGATACAAAGGATAGGAAAATTTTCCTAACAGTGTTTGTCCAGCTGCAGTTGTGGAAGCCTGGTTTCTAGTTAGGTTATAACTGCCCTAGAGAGTTAATGCCCAGATCCTAAGAGCAGAGGTTGAGAGCTTGCCAAGAGGAGGGGGGAATAGGACAAGGAAGCATTGAGTGATATGGAAAGGTGAGATTGCATTGAAAAGTCCCATGATTAACTTTTGTAGGGAAGGTGCCCATCTTCTCGACGTCCATTTGGCTGATTACAACTCCCTTGGGGTCAGGCTGCATCTTTCAATTTGGGGCCCACTCTACTGTAGCTCCATGAGAGCAGGGGTCTTATGTAAGTTTCTGTAATTGTAGTTTTACTATAAATCACCCCAGCTATTCTTAGACATTTCCAGTGCTATGTAAATTTGCATTCAAATCATTTCATCCTTGATTCCTATACACTGAGAGAAATGCAAGAGAAAGCCAAAGTGGGTGGGAGATGCTCACACTTGGGGATTTCTACCCAGATTGGGTATGTTGTGTCCTTCAGGCTAGAAGACATTAGAGTTCACCTCTCCATTTGTTACATGAACTTTTGATAATAGAAGTAGCAGTCATTATTCAGCTACTCAGATTTGAGTTTTGTTCTCATTCTTTGCTTGGTATTTGATGGAATCAACCCTTCTAGACTATAAGCAGACCTCACTTTATCTGCATAGTAAACAATATTGACCAATTGTGTCCTACTTTGCTAAATGACTAAGAAGTTGAGGCCATGGAATACTGACAACCTTCTGTCCCAGAGGGATCAGGAAGAGAGTGGTAATTTGGAAGTGTGTCTTCTGTTGGTATATTGTCTTAAAATCTAAATCTTTCTGATTTCACCATTCTTGGTGCTCACCACGATATAAGATTGCTTCCTGGGCCATTTCCAGTTCTCCTGATCTATATCTGGCCCCTGAACCCAGATGACTCTGGAGGAGACAGTGAGGCTGGTGGACTTTCACAGCCCTCCCTCCCTCAAATCCAATTCAATTGCTGTAAAGCCATGCACGAGCAGCTTTATAGAAGAATGCTACTGTGAGTACCTTTCAAGGTTCTGATTACATAGTATGGTGAACACTCTATTTATTCAATAACAAATCAGGGCAAAACATTCACAGAAAATCAAGATACAGCATTCAGAATATTACAACTTATCCCCCCTCAAAAAATCAAAATATAGCATTCACAACAACTTATCACTAAAATGGTCATATAGTTTTCACCAAAGTGGTCACATAGTTTTAAACAAAGAACATTCATTTAGTAAATCACTAAATTCTTAATTCAATAACTAAGTACAAAAGTCAAATTCTCCACCCCTAGGTCATAGTAAATCATCATCTTCTCAGTCACTACACAGTATCCTAGTAAAGTCTTCTTTCAGCTTGATTCAAGGCTGGCTCTTCCATGGTTCTTCTTCCATGGTCCCAGCTCCAACATGTCACCTGGGTTCAAAGGCAGGCAGCTCCCACTTTTTTGTCCAGATCCTTGTCCAGTCCACGTTCCCTATTGAAATTCACAGTCTCCAGTCCACCTCAAGTCCTTCACAGTTCCTGTTTCTGGGAAGACAAAGCTTGACAGAGCTACAATAATATTCATACACATTGCCGGCACCATCATCAATTCACTATCTGCTTGTGAAATCAACTCAGACCCACCAACAAGGTCT
>CM053593.1:181015696-181033778 GCA_028646575.1 Pseudocheirus occidentalis
ATTGTCTCTCCTGGATCTTTTTTTTTCCAGGTCAGTGGTGTTTTCAAGGAGATATTTCACATTGCTTTCTATTTTTTCATTTGTTTGTAACTGTTAAATAGTATCTTGGTTTCTCATAAGGTCCTTAGCTTCCACTTGCTCCACTCTAATTCTGAAGGAATTATTCTCTTCAGAATGCTTTTGAGATTCTTTTTCCATCTGGAAAATTCAACTTTTTAAGGCATTCTTCTCCTCATTGGCTTTTTGGGCCTCTTTTGCCATTTGAGTTAATTTGTTCTTTAAGGTGTTGTTTTCTTCAGTCAGGTTGTTGACTCTCTTTTCATGATTTTCTTGCATCATTCTCATTTCTCTTCCCAATATTTCCTCCACTTCTCTTATTCGGTTTTCAAAGTCCTTTTTAAGTTGATCTATGGCTTGAAGGAATATTCATATTTCTTGGAAGCATTTGGTGTGGGAGTTCTGACTGTGTTGTCTTCCTCTCATTCCATACTTTGATCTTTTTTGTCCCCAAAAAAGGATTCTAGAGTTTTATTGCTGTTCTTGCTTTGCTTTCTTTTGCTTATGTTGGCCAGTCAATTAATTGCTTGATTTTTTTAGCTCTGTGGAACTCTGCTTCTAGGGGTGAAAGCTCTGTCCCAAATTGCTGGGTTTTCACAGCTGCCGGAGCTATTAGGGGGGTGCTGCAGCCCCTACCAGCTTTGGCTCACTGAAAGTGCACCCCAGGACCACCACCCAAGACCATGATCCAGATCCAGGCCACACAGCCCTTGGCCCTGATCAATCATCTTGGCCCTCCTGCAATCTGCAGGCCAGGAGCTCTGAAACAGCCCAGCGAAGGCAGTTGCTGCTTGCAGTCATTCCTGCAGCTTCCTGCTGCTTCCCTGCCCTGGGGGCAGTTCAGCCAGACTGCTTTTTTTCCCCCAAATTTAGCTTGAATTCCACTGACCTTTCTCTTAGCCTTATTTCTCCTAGCTTGATAAATGTGGAAACTGTTCCAAGTGCCTCTGATCTGCTCTCCTGTAGACTCCAGCTCTGGCTCCTCTTGACTACCCTGGGGCCAGGCCATGGTTTCACTCAGCTCCCATCTTGCCTGGATGAGCACCACCTGTCAAGCTCCCTTCAACAAGAGATATGTTTTCTGTATTTTTGTGAGTTTTGGAGCCCTAAAATTTGTTTAGAGTCGTATTTTATGGGTATTTAGTGTGGCTGTGTGGGAGCTGCAAAACTTTACTTCTATGTCACCATCTTGGCTCTGTCTCACTTTCAAGCATTCTTGATGAAAAAACCAGAGTTGAATAGAAAATTTGACATTCAAATACAAGAAGCAAGAGAAGCATGAGAAGGTAAAAAGGGAAAAGAAATCATAAGGAACTTAACAAAGTTGAACTATTTGCATGCTTACCTGGAAAAACAACAATTGTAACTTTTGAAACTTTTCTCAGAATGAGGATAGTTGAAGGGAATATAAATGTATATATATATATATGTGTGTGTATACATATATATGTCTATATAGGAGGGTATATATGCATATGAATACATATGTGAGTGTGTGTATATATGTGTACAGGTATACATAGATAGAGGGCACAGAATCAATTGAATACGAAGGGATGGTATTTCAAAGGTGAAATGGAGAGATGAGAGAGGAATGTAATGAGAGGAGATGGGGAGAGACAGAACGTGGTAAATTATCTCATAGAAGAGGCAAGGGATAACTGATACAATGGAGGGGAAGAACACAAAGGCAAAGGGGAACTGGTCAACCTTACTCTCATTAAATTTGGCTTAGGGAGGGAATGATATACACTCTAAATTGGGTATCTTGCCCTACAGGAGATGGGGGGGGAAGGGGATAAGAAGGGGGATGAGGGAGGGTAGGGTAGCTAGAACCACACACTTTTGTAAAGGGACAGGGCCAAAGTAGAGAATAGAATAGGTTGGGGGTGGGATAGGATGGAGGGAAATATGGTCAGTCTCTCACAAGATATCCACTATGGAAATGTTTTGTGTAGCTACACATGTACAACCTATATTGAACTGCTTCTCTTCCCAGTAAGGGTGGGTGATGATGGAGGAAGGTAAAAAAATCTGGAACTCTTAAGTTTTAAAATAAAAATTTTAATATATATTATTATTATTATTTTAACATGCAACTGGGAAATAAGATATACAGGTGCTGGGGTATGGAGATCCATCTTGCCCTACCAGAAAGTTGGAAGGGGAATGGGGAGGATACAGGAGAGAGCAGATATAGGAGGGGGTATACAGTGAGATCGCGGTTTGGGGTTGGTGGGTAAGGGAAAGATGGGGAGAAAATTTGTAACTCAAAATCTTGTGGAAATGAATGATGTAAACTAAAAATAAACATTAAATTTAATTTTAAAAAATAAAAAAAATGCAAGCTGTGAGAACAGAGGTCACTTAAGTTGGTGACGCATTTGCACTCTTTGCAAAAAAGGGGCAAGATCCCTGCATGCCGAACAGATATAAGCCCCTCCACACTAACCTTCCACTTAAAACACATTGATTTAAATTGATCCTATTTCAGCATATGGCCCAATGCCTCAAAAAGTTATAACTGCTTTCAGAGAGACAAACATTTACCCACAAAATTAAGAAGATTATTGGTTCTGGCTCCTCAGTCTTCAGAAAAGAAAGGGGGGAAAGTCAGGAGAATCATTTAACTTGCAAGGTTTTGTTTTTTGTTTTTGTTACAGCAGGTACAGGTATACATTTGGAAGGTTCCTCCCCTAAACAAGTCTGATACCCTGTGTTCAGCTTGGCAATATGAAGAGACACATTAGTTCTGGTGGTGAAGAAGTACCGGCCAGGCCGGATCAGTGTGAACAAACCGATTTTCAAGACTGTTCATTTCCCCTTTGGTCCTGTCTCAAGCGGCTTTCTAACGTCCTTCCCACAAAGCTTGAGACAATGGCTCTTTGGATCTTGCCCAAGATCCGGTTATTAGGGACCGCCCGTCCACATTCATTGTCAGCGATAACTTGGGTCTTTTCATTCATGTTTGTGGCCAGATCCCTTGCTCTGTCGGCCCTGTTGCCCATTCTAGAGTGACCCAGTCATGGAGAAGTTCCTCAGTCTCTGGGTCCAGCTTGGCTTTGTTCTTTGTGAGGGAGTGCTGTTTGTTCTGGCCAGCGGCCCCCTTTTTGGAAGTCTCCACATCTTCTCCTCTTTTCTGAGCTGCTAAGATGGCCTGCTTACACTTGGCCTGAGCCGCCGCGGGGCCCTTCTTGGGCAGCACTGTCACCTGTCCCAGGCGCTCTCGGTCATGGCAAGGGTGGGAGGGGGCAGTCTCGGCTCTCTGGGAAGCTGGACTTGGGGGGGGGGGGGCGGGGAACGAAATGTTCCGCCTGCCTGGATCGCTGGCCACTCTCCTCGCTCTGCTCCGAGAATTTTAAAACATTTTTTAATATGGAGGAAGGAGGCAATGAGAGAGATGCTAAATGTAAAAAAAAAAAAATGAATAAAAATCAAAATTAAAACCAGACAATTTTTTTTAAAAGAAAGAAAAGAGCTCACTCAGGAAAGAACCTTGGGGGACACCCATGGTTAGTCCGTGTGACATGGATAAAAAAACCAACAAAGGAAACTGAGGAGTAGTTGGACAGGAGGAAAATCAGTAAAAAGCAGCATAATGAAAATTAAGAGTATTTAGGTGGAAAAGGTGATCAATAGAGTTCAATGCTCCAGAGAAGCCATGAAGGCCAACTGCCATCCTCCCTTTATTCTCAGGATGACTGTGATGAGAGTCAGGCAGGAAGCATTATTTTCATTCTGAAGGGGAGGAAATTGAGGTCCAAAGTTGTTTAGTAATTTACCCAAAGCCACATAACAAAATCAATGGTAGAGTAATGGCTGGGACCCAAACCTACTGGTTTCCTATCCTATTACATCATTCTTGGGGATGAGCTTTCCCTAGTAAATGGGAGAAGATCAGAATGACTGTGAGTGGTGTGAAGAAGGAAGGAAGGAGAGACATCAGGAGCTAGTGAGGTGGAGAGAAGGGTTGTGGTAGGCATGGGTAAAGGGAAAGGAACAAAGGAGGCATGTTGGCTTTGAGCCCCATACATGATGTCGGAGCACATACAGTGATGGAAGGAAACACTATATATAGACTTAGAATTGAAGGAACCTTCAGGGTCATCTAGTTTGACTTCTCCTATTACAGATGAGGAAACTGAGTCCAAAAGAAGTTAAGATCACATACCCTTTTTTCCCACCTCTACTTTTTAAAAAGTTTTATTGTTGTCTTTTGTTTTCTTGAAACTCCACCAGCTACCACTACTAAGACTTTTCATGTAACAACAAAAATGGTTTTTAAAAAAACAACCAGTGACTCTATCTAATGATGTATTCCACATTCTACACTTCTCTATCCCTCTACTAAGAGAAAGGAGATATTTCGTCATTATAATTAATCAGAATTCTGTTTCTATTTCGTACTGTTTTTCATTTACATTTGTAGTCAGAGCTATCCCCTACATGTAGTGGTGGGGTGTTATTGTGTGACTGGAAGGAAGGCAGGCTAGGCATGACTAGCTTCTTTTCACCCCTCTCCCCTTATCCAAGGAAGACTTTAGTAAGGAAAGCCGGAAGCTGGGGACAGAGACCACTCCTCTGCTGTCCTCAGAGAGAGGTAGTATTGGACAAGACGTTTATCTGTCTGTTTGCTTAAATATTACTAGTCTAGGGAATTCAATTTTTTAGGTTCAAGCTAATTTCAGATCACTGTTTCATTATTGAGGGAAGGAGGATTCCCAAGCTTTAGATCCAAGGCTCCACCTTTTTCCCACTGAATACTAGCTTCACAGTGAACACATAGAACAATTAGCCAAGAAACCCTTTTATCCAAATTGGCAGTAAAAATAAAAGTCAGAGAAAGTAATACATAGGAGAATATATACCAGATAATATAGAGCGAAGGAGCTCTTCCATTGGGAGCAAGATAACTCAGCTCAAGCAAGAGAGTCCTGGATCTCGTCCAAGGAGAAGTTTCCTGAATTCTCTAGGGTAGCAAACTGGGGACAGGGATGTGTTAGAGATTTCTAGTTCCTCTCATGTTGGCTTTGTCCCAGAGTCTTATTTTACTTCAGCAACCTGAAGTGAGGTTGACATCTTCTTTCCATCTTCCCTCTCAAAGCTAGAAGCCAGAAATGCCTGAAGTCTAAAAGGACTAAAGAATCCTAAAGAGACTCAAAGAAACTTGAAGAGACTCCTGAGCATAAGAGCAGACCTCTCCTCTCTTCTGCTTTAACTTCCCTTGATACCTGATGCAGGTCCAGGGCATTGCTCTCTACCAAGGATAGAGCTCCATTTCAATGGACTTTGGGACTGGGGTTACACATTATTATAGACTTGGTATATATTGTTCTCCTGCTTCTACTGACTTTGATGATTCTGGAAGAGGGAGTGAGACTGATGACTTTTGCAACTCTGCCTCACAAATCCAATTCATGAACAAATCAAGATATCACCCTCATAATGTCATTGGTCCTCTTCAAACATGAAAGACAAACAAGAATTTATTTTACTCTGTATCAGGTCATTCAAGTCTTCCCATGTTTCTTTAAATTCCTCAACATTGTCGTTTATTAATTCATATTCATGTGTCACATGCAGCCCATCCTCAATCAATGGGCACCCACTTTGTTTCCAATCTATTGCTACCAAAAATTTCTATTATAAATATGTTGAGATTATGAGAACTTTCCTCTCTGACTTTTATCTCCTTGGATATATTTCCATTAACAGGCTTAGTGGAAACATTTCCAAACAATTTTTTAGTAAAACTGGGTCAATTGACAGGGCCACTAACTGTGTCTTTCTTCACACAACCCTCCCAACATTGCTGTCATTGAGTTATTTCAGTTGTGTCTGACTTTTCATGACCCCATTTGGGATTTTCTTAGCAAAGATACTGGAGTGGTTTGCCATTTCCTTCTCTAGCTTGTTTGATAAATGAGAAAGCTGAGGAAAACATAGTGAAGTGATTTGGTTAGGGTCACACAGCTACTAGGTCTCTGAGGTTAGATTTCAACTCATGAAGATGAGTCTTCCTGATTCTAAGCCTAGTGTTCTATCTACTAGCTTCAAATATTACTTTCATCTTTTATCATTCTTGCCACTTTCAGATTCCTTTTATCTGGGAATTACATATAGATCTGAGAGGCCACTTTCAATGCCAGGGGCCTCCATAAAAATCTAATGGAGGGAGGGACCACAGTATTTGTACAATTCCATTTCAAGCTATAAGTTGTTCAGATCCTAGGTCCTTTTTTTGCAACTTGGAGTGGGTTCAGGAAATGGCCTACCGTGGAATGATATTTTTCACTTGACTGCTGGTCCTTTAAATGTTCTAAAAGACTGTGCTCCTTTAAGATATCAATCAATTAAAGGGCTTGATGGGCAAAGACAGAAAAAAATGAAATGCAAAAGTGTAAATTTACACCTTTGAGGTGTAAATGAAGTATTCCACACCTTAGAAGGGATCTGAGACTTTGAATATTAGTTGCATTTGATCTCTTAAACCCTGATGGGAACAACCCTGGACCCAGAGTGCAAGTCTGGACTGATCTCAGACCATCATTCTTGATTCCAGTTCTGTTCTCCCAGCTATCACTGGGGGAAACAGCATCCACAGAGAAGGTTTCAACCATCTCCACCAACTATCACTAGCAGGACAAGCAAGTCAGCCTAGCTGAAGTAGGAAGGCACTTAGAGGAACAGGCAGAAGGAAGTAAGGGGCCAGGCAAGTCATTATAATCACCACTACCACTTTAACCATCTCCCCTCACATTTTGATAGGGACAATATAGGACCCTGAGCCCAGGAACCTTGGGAATAGCAATGTTCTTAGTCTAGCACCCTCCCTTATCATTCTGGGAAGCAACACCTGTGGAGATGCAGCCTGGAAGCTGCTCCTACAGGTGTTACAGTCACAGTTACTGAAGACTCAGGAAAAAAAAATTCTTACCACCCCATAGTCTTTGGCACAATCAAATGCTTCAACATCAGGAAATGATATGATATTAAAGAAGAGGCATTCACAGCTGTTTTGCCACTGTACCCTGAGGACCATGGAAGTTTTTCACCTGACTTGCAGCTGAAACTTTCCATGTGTGTTGTTTCCTGCATTAAAACACGAGCTCCTTGAGAGGAAAGCTGTTGTATTTTTCTCTTTGTATCCCTAGCACTTAGCACAAGTTTTGCAGATAGTATTTCCTTAATAAATGGATTTATTCACCATATAAAAAGCTTAGTGAAGACAATGAACTTCCCCCATAGTATAGATCCATGTCCCCAGCCACTTATTTGCATTAGGCAAATAATAAATAAATAATGAATAAAAAATAATTAGGAATCTGGGAAAACAGAACTGATTAGTCATTTAACAAAGAGAGGAGCCTGACACTGAGATAACCCAGCTCTGAACTAGGAAGAGCTATCAAACAGGTTGTCAAATAGGAGAAGCTCTACCTCTCCCACCTCCTTTCTGAGAGGTCATAAACCTCAGAGCTCAGGCCTTCAGGGAGTCAAAGAGGAAAGGCTCTGATAATCCTAAACTAAGAGCTGCTGCCCTTTCTGAAAATTCACAGTAGCACTTCACCTGAAAAGAGCACTATAACTCCTCTAACAAAAGGAACACAGTAATGTCCCGCTGAGTCAGAGGCTAGAGGTGTTGGGGACTGAAGCTGTTTATCAAAGAGCAAGCCAAGGCAATCCAATATATCTACACATTTAATGAAGACCTCTGTGCCCTGTAAGGAGACAACCCAGCTGAGCAATCAAGTGACATCCATCATTGGTTCCATGCTCGGAAGGGAATTTCATAAGGATTCTCTGGAGAAAGAAAGGACATTGAGGTCCTTCCAGAGTAGAGAGTTACTTTGGCTATGTGTGTTCACTACCACTGTACAATAAGTTTGTGCCCACTCTCCCCCCACTCCCTACATAAAGACTCTATGTATATTTTTTGGAAATTGTGTTCCAGATTTTCAGGGTAGGGGAGAAATTTTATAACTACTGGCTATTTGGACAAATGTCTTTTTTTTCTTTTTTTAAAGGGAGGGAGGCAAGGCAACTGGGGTTAAGTGACTTGCCCAAGATCACACAGCTAGGTAAGTGTCAAGTATCTGGGGCTGGATTTTAACTCAGGTCCTCCTTACTTCAGGGCTGGTGCTCTATTCAATGAGCCAGATAGCTGCCCCTTGGATAACTGTGATAGCTTGTGAGCTACAATAAAGGCAGCTGGTAGTGCAGTGGATAGACTATTACATCTAGAATCAGGAAGATCTGAATTCAAATCTGGTCACGCACAATTATTAGCTGTGTGACCTGGAGTAAGCCATTTAATCTGTTTGCCTCAGTTTCCTCAACTGTAAAAAGAGGAAAATAATAGAAGAGTTATTCTTCTATTATTTCTTCTATTCTATTCGAAGAGTTCCTGTGAGGATCCGATGGGGTAACATTTGTAAAAAAACACTTTAGCACAGTGGCTAGCACATTACATAAATACTTATTCTCTTCCCCTCCCTCCTACACATTAAGAATATTCCTCCACAGTTACCTTTTAGAACGCTTTGTCTGGAACCACCCCTCTGGGGACCCAATTGGCCAGTTCCAATTCAAGGAGGGGGACTGAGACATTTTAAAAAGAGGAGGTGGTTTGTACTGATTCTGTGTCTGGAGTCCGGAGATCTGTGCTATAATTTCAGCTCTAGTCCTAATCCTAGGTATGTAATTTGAGGAGGCAAATCATTTATCTTCTACATATTCTTGCTTCTCTATCTATAAAGCAGGAGTAATAATGCCTAGCTACTCCCTCCCTAGGGAAATAGTGAGTGAAAAATGAGATCATAGATGGATCATAGGAATATTGAAGGTGCGGAAGGATTTTGGAAAGCACTGGAGAAGACAGGCTGTAAAAAGTATTGGTTCTCATCATAAGTCAGGACACTTTTGGCCTTTCCATAACTAAGATGATGGCAAATACAGAGGAAATGCAAATTCACGTTAACATTATCCTGAGCCAAACATAATGAGGGAGACGGCTAATGTAAGGAAATAGGATCTAATTCATTCCAAAGCCAAACAACGGCCATTTGGATTATTCATACCATTTTTCCACTCTATTTGTGTGCATGTAGAGAAATAACCTCAAAGGAAAGCTGTTGGCATTATTCCCAACCTTCTTTCTTCCATCACCCTCTACCCCTCCCTGCTCTCCTTGACCCAATAGTGCTGGATCAGAGATCTGTGAGATTTGTTCATTCCTTACACACTTTAACAACATAAGATAGCAAAGTTCTGAGGTACTTCAGAGTTCAAGACCTGAAGTTAGAAAGAAATCTGAATTCAAATCCTGCCTCAAACATCTGCTAGCTATGTGATCCCAGAACAATTTACCTAATGGCTCAGTCTTTATAAAAAGGGGATAATTACAAAACTTCCCACCTTGGGTTAGTCTGAGGCAAAAAATGAGAAAATATTATAAATCTCAAAGTACTACATAAATATGAATTATTATCATGATTACCTTTTTAAATCCAAAAGCAATTTTTAAACCAACCTGCTTTAAAATCCTGGCTTGTAAAATGGATCATATGATTCAGAGCTGGTTCTGGTGTGTGCATATCATGTGTGCCTGTGTCTGGGTCTGAGTATATGTGTGCAAGCCTGGGAAGAGAAGATGAGCTGGACATAATGTGTTGAGAATCACAGAGGCTGGCACCTCCTTGTTCAGTTAATGTAATTATGACCTTCTAGTCTGACCTGGTACCATAACAGGATACTCCTGTTATGGAGGGGCACTTCCTGCAAAGGAGATGCCTGAAACTCCCAAGTGGATCAACCCCCTCTAACTCTTTCTGCCTGTCAAGGTGTCTGGCTCCTCTGACAGCTCATTCAGGTGAGGTGAGGACAGGTTCTCCGGAGCCACCTCCCCAGGTGTGATGATGAATATGCCATTAACCTGCCTGTGGTTATGTTGGCAATTGAATTGGAACAGGAAGTAAGTTTTATAAACTGGAGTGCTGACAAATTCATCAGACAAATGAACCTGAGCGCACACAGCGCTTCTCCACTAGATTGATAGGAGAATCACAGGTCCAACTGACTAAAAGCTAGAAGAGACTTAAAAATATCTAAATCAATTACCCTGCCCTTCCCCTTCCCCTCTCCCTACCCATTTCACAGGTGAGAAAAATAGAGTCCCATACACATTTAGTGATTTGCCCAAGTTCACATAACTAATAACCACAGAACCTGGATTCCAACCCAACTCCCAACTCCCAATTCTTTCCACTCCAATTTGAAAGCGCTTCCATGGCCTTCTGTACATGATGACCCCTCTCCAAGCTGAACACAACTACTAGGCCTCTTACCCAAACTGAATCTAAAGATCATTGGTCTAGAAGTCAGGAGTTATGGGCTCTAGTCTTAGCTGCCTGAATTCAAATCTGACCTCAGACACTTAACTAAGCCGTGTGACCCTGGGCAAGTCATTTAATTTAATTTAACCCATTTGCTTGGGTTTTCTCATCTGTAAAATGAGCTGAAGAAGGAAATGGCTATTTTTGCCCAGAAAACTCCAAAATGGGGTCATAAAGAGTCAGACATGATTGAATAACAAGAAGCTTTTATGATCCTGAAGTTATTTCACTTCTCCCGGGTCTTTGTTTATCTGTAAAACAAACAGAAAAGGCGGTGTCTACGTGGCCCAGTGAATGGATCACTTGCCCTGGAGTCAGGACCTCAGTTCAAATGCAGCCTCTGACACTTGACATACTTACTAGCTGTGTGACCTTGAGCAAGTCACTTAACCCCAATCACCCTACCTTGCCCCCTTCAAAAAGCAAAACAAAAAACAAACAAACAAAAAAACAAATAAAAAGGGGACCACAAACCTTAAATAAGGATCCCTGCAGGTTAGTTTAGGAGAAAGTCTCATATCAATGTTATATATGTTCTATCATATTTTTATTTATTTTGTTAAATGTTTCCCAAATGCATGTCCATCTAGTTGGGGGCCGCTCAGAAACATGACCTCATGCTGCTGTTTGGAATCCTCTGGCCTGTGACTTCTAAGGACGGGAATTTCTAACTTTGTATCTGCTAAATTTTTGGTGTGAGCATTTATACTTCAAAATACTTACAAACATAATAAATGCTACAGATTAAGGTTTGATTTATTGATTTGTTGACTGCCTAGATTGAAGAGAGTGAAGGAGAAAATGCTAATAATGTAGATTAAATTTAAAAGAAAATGTCCTATGTTCATTTGGGGGGGGGATTGTTGTTGTTCAGTTGTTTCAGTCATGTCTAACTTTTTGTGACCCCCATTTAGGATTTTCTTGGCAAAAATACTGGAGCAGTTAACCATTTCCTTCTTTAGCTCATTTTATAGATGAAGAAACTGAGAAAAACAGGGTTAAGTTACTTGCCCAGGTCACATAACTAGGAACTGTCAGACTGGATTTGCACTCAGGTCTTCCTGACTCCAGGTCCATTGCTCTATCTATTCTGCCACCCAGGAAAGCTGGTTGCTAAATATTTACCAGCGTACACCTGGCACACAGTTGAAGGGGAAATAGGCTCCAACTTAGAAAGCATATGTGACAAAATGGTAACTCATAATTCCTGGTTGGATGAAAGTCCTTTTCTTCCTTCCTGGAGGCTTCACAGAATCTCATTTATCTGTCTGTCTATCTGTCTGTCTTTATCTATCTATCTATCTATCTATCTATCTATCTATCATCTGTTTGTCTGTCTGTCTATCCTCTCATTCATCCATTTATTTATTTGTTTATTTATTTATTGCTGGACCATCTCTTTTTTGGGATCTACAGGGTACCTTGTAAGTCCTGAAACTGCAATTTTTGTTGTTCTCTTGATTGTCATGCCTTTCTTCTCTATGCCTAATGTATTGATTGTTACTGGTCTGTTTTCTCCAATAACATGGTCAGTGGGGGTGGGAGTGGGGAATGTGACACTCCCTCTAAGTTCACTCTTCTCCCCTGTTGTTGCCTTCTGGCTGTAGATGCCTTCTGGCTCCTCAAAACCCTCCCAAAGCTTACTGTCCAAGCAATTGCCACAATCCTCTGGCTGGAATTTCCTTTTCTGGCCCAGAAATATGTCTAATTCTTTCTATCAATCCCAATAAATTTTGTCATTTGATTTCACCCTCTGGTTTGAAGTACTTTAATTCTTCAAACCTAGCTTACCTTTGGTCTGCAGTCTGAATAGAGGTTTCTAGAAATTATTTGCACCTAGTTTACACATTTGATTGATTGATTCTGTAACTCAAAGAGGCTTTTTCACCTGATAAAGTTATTAAGGCTTAAAGCATTTTGTTGGCTACATTAATTGGGATTGGGAGCTGTGAAACACTTCTCTTGCACCTAGATAACAATACTTCACATTTCTATATCACTTGAAACTTTATTAATTATTTTTATTTATTTTGTTAAATATTTTCCAATTACATGCAAAAAAAAATTAACAATCACTTAAAAAATTTTTAAGCTCCAAATCCTCTCCCTCCCCCCACTTAAAGCTTTGTAAAACACTATCCTCACAACCTACAAGGTAGATGGGGCAAATATTATTATTCCCATTTTGCAGCTAAAGAAACTGAGGCTCATAAAGGTGGTTTATCTAAGTGATACTTTACAAAATTTGCATATGTCAATCTGGCATTTGGACCCAAGTTTTGTGAAGCTAAGAACAGAGCCATTTTTTACCATACTACTTTTCTCAGGCTGATTCACCAATTTTAACGATTTCAAATTTTGGTGAAATTGAGAGACTCGAATCATTGCCTCCAAAGCCAAACCAGATCCCAAACCTGACCTTGACTCTGGTTTGTAAAGAGTTTTCCAGGCTCCTGACCTCCCCAGAATCTTCTCTCATCTTTGGTTTGGTATTGTAGGAAGCAACTCAGAAGCCCCTTGGTACTTCAGCCCCCTCATCACTGAATCTCACTCAGTTCTAATTCTGTGACTCACAGGGAGGACCGCTTATCTAGAAGAATACTCAAAAAAGTATCTTGCAGTTAATATGTTTGTTATTTCCCACCTCCCCCCAAAGCCCAGCCCTGAAAAAGCCCCCAGATCCAAAACAGTTCATTTTGTTCAGACTTGCATTAGGTTAAAGTTGCTTGACTTTCATTTAGCCCCATCATTATCCTCACATAAACTTCTCAGCCTGGCATTTCATGGACTCCTAGGACTATAAATGTGGAGATGTAAGGGGCCTTTGTCTAACCCCCTAATTTTATAGTTGAAGAAACTGGGGACCCAAGAGATTAAGTGATTTGACTTAATACTGTGTCTAACCCAGTGACTGGCATAAGATATATACTTAATAAATGCTTATTTTAAAAAATCCATTTTTTGTGTTATTCTGAACTTGACTAATCACAGACATGAACATTTTCACATGTAAAGAATAGAAAAAGAGATTGTACATGAAAAAGCAAATCTCCATTATACGTAGCTTGTTTTTTTTAAGTTTATAATACACCCAAGACATTAATTCCAAAAATGGCTTGCTTATCTGTGTTTTCCTTTGAACCTACTTTTTTCTTCTGTGCTCTATTTTTAATGCTCTATTGAAGATCTTATTTTCTTTAATCACTATCTTTATTCCCCTCTTCCTCATTTCTCCCTTTTCAAATAAAAAAACCCTCCCTAGTAAGTAATAAGCATAGTCTAGCAAAATAAACCCACACACTGCCTTATGTTAAAAAATGTATCATATTCTTCATTTTTATTCCATCACCTCTCTGTCATATGATAGGAAACATATTTAATCCCTGGTTCTCGAGAGTTGTATCATGATTGGTCATTGAACTGGTCAGAATTATTTTTCTATTGGGTCCACTACAAATTTATGTTATATAATCTCAACTGGGGGAGTGGCTAGGTGGAGTAGTGAATAGAGCACTGACCCTGGAGTCAGGAGGACCTGAGTTCAAATCCGGCCTTAGACACTTGACACACTAGCCGTGTGACTTTGGCCAAGTCACTTAACCCCAATTGCCCTCCAAAAAGCAAAAAACAAAACAAAAACAACATAATCTCAACTGGGCCCTCATTGTAGCAAAGCAATCTTTTTATACCTCCCTAACTGATCTACTATCCCACTCACCACAGTGGCTTTTCCAAACCCTTTTATATTCTTTGAACCTCTCATGGTTCCCCTACCCTCCACTTTCTCAGTTGAGAAATTTGCCTCAAATTTCCCTGAAAGAAATCAGGCCATTGGTCCAGAGCTCCCTCTTATTCCTTTTTCCATATCTCCTTTTAGCCTTCCCCAACTATTTCCTCTTTCAGCCCTACCTCACATGATGAGGTGACCCTTCTCTTTAGTTAGGCAAATCCATTTATATTTGATCCCATTCCATCCTGTCTTCTCCAGCCTCTCTCCTATCCCTACTCACTAGTATTCAATCTTTGCTTGTCTACTGGTTGCTTCTCTGCTGCTTACAAACATACGTGTCTCCCTCGTATAAAAAAAAACAACAACAACCCTCAATTCATCCACCTATCAGCTCCAGAACAAGGCTGCCTAGAATCAATGCCTTTGCCTTTCTGCCTCTATTCTTTTAACTCTCTGCAGTCTGGTTTCTTACCTCATTATTTTACATTCTCTCCAAAGCTGACCTTCTCCCCCTACCACTTCTCCATTTTAAATTCTCTTCTCATGCTCATCAATTATGAGTTAAGGGAGGAAGTTTTCTTCCTACCTGAAATAACGTAGTCACAAAAGACCAAGAATATAACCAGTGTAAGGAAGAGAGTCTCCAAGCCAGCTCCCTTTCCTTCCTTCCAATGATTCAGTCACAGAGGACCTAGAATGTGATAGAAATGCATTAAGGAGGTGTTAAGGAGTTTTTCCAACAACCACACAACAGTTCTAGCCAAGCAAGACTTTCACATATACTACCAGTCAGGAAAGACTAATGTAGATGCAGGTACTTTGTCTTAAGGATCACATAATATTGAAGCTATGGTGATACCTTTAAAAAAAAAAGTGAGCACAATGAAGTAAAACTCAGTGAACTGAATTATAAACAAATAGCAATATAGCCCCAAATTTGGAACGTCTACTAAAGAGTATGCCAGCAGTGAACATGAACCTTGCTTCATTGAACTAGCCTTCTCTGCCTCATTTGTCGGCTGAGGAAGAGAACAGATGGTTGATGGACTGTGAAAAGCGATATACAAAAGAAGCAAGACGGTAATGTCAAAAGCCTCAAGTGCAGTCTCTTAAAGACGACTTGCTATTGAGAAAATGGTAGAAGCTGAAGCTACGCAATGGAGTAATGTGCCTGTCACTAATCCCACATACAGTACTAAGAAAAAATTCCACTTTTAAAAAATAATGTGACCTTTGATCTAGGTCACGAATTCATTTAAAGTTTATTATAGTCTATGGTGTGAGATGCTGGTCTAAACCTAAATTTCTGTCAGACTGCTTTCAAGTTAATTTCTTCTCTTATAATAGGGGACATCAGCATAAATGTTTTTCCCCCTCATAACATCCTCCTCAGTCTCATGGTTCCCCACCATGACCTCCATTCTACTTCACTTCTATGCAAGAATATTTTTCATTACATCACCTGTATATGTTCTACTTCAATAATAAAAAAATCCCCAACTTTTTTTTTATTAGACCTGAGTTCAAAATCCATCCTCAGACACCTACTAATTGTGTAACTCTGGGCAAGTCACTTAACCTCTGTCTGCTTCGGTTTCCTCAACTGTAAAATAGCACCCGCTTCATAACAGCATCTATCTCACAGGGTTCCTGTGAGAAACAAATGAGAAAATGGTTGTAAAATGCTTAGCACAGTGCCTAGCACAGAGCAGGTGTTTAATAAATACTTGATTACTTGCTCTTCATTCCTGTACAAGGGTGCTGGCAGTGTTATGAAGGTAAAATTGGTAGGCTATAGATTGGCTATGGAAGGTGGAAGACAGTGAGGAATCCAAGATGAAACCTATATTGACTGCCTGGGAATCTACGAGAATAATAGAGTATTTGACAGAAACAGAGAAGTTAGGAAGGGGGGAGGGTTTGGGGGGAAAAGATAATTAGTTTGGTTTTGTGCAGACTGATTTTAAGACATCTATGGGACATCCAGTTTGTGATGTCCAATAGGCATTTGGAGATATGGTATTATAGTTTAGGAGAAAGATGAGGGCTGGATAAGTAGATCTGAGAATCATCAGCATGTACATGATAATTGAATTCATGATGGCAGATGAGGTCACCAAGTGAAACAGTGTAGTGGGAAAAGAGAAATCAGTCCATGATGTTGTTGTTCATCCTTCATTCTTGAAGTGGATTGATGACATCATGAGTGTGATGTCTTGACTTGCAAGTGAATTGGATTTAAATGAGGCAAAGCTGTGCAAAGTCATCAGCCTCACTCCCAGTGGCAAGACAAAAATCAAGAAGAATGGTGATAACCCAGGGGCTCATGATAGATCCCCATGGGACACTCATAATTATCATTCATGACCTGAATCCAATAGAGAAAATTGAGAAGGAGCAGTTGTACAAATAGGAGGAGACCCAGGAGAGGACAATGTCCTGAAAACCTAGAGAGAAAAGAATATTAAGGAGGAGAGGGTGACCAAGAGTGCCAGAGGCCACAGAAAGGTAAAGAGGGGATAAGGATTCAGAAGAGGCCATTGGATTTGCCAATTAAGAGATTGTTAGTCAAGATGGTGGTGTAGAAGCAGCAGAAGATGGCGGCTTAGAAGCAGCAAGGTCCCGCAGCTCCCACACCACCACCCTAAACACCCAGAAAATATGAGCCCAGACAAAGTCTAGGAAAGTCTAGGACTCTCAGACTCACAAAAATACAGAGAACACATCTCTCGCTGAAGGCAACTCGGCAGCAGGGGCTCATCGTGGCAGCCAGAACGGAGGCTGTAACAGCCTGAAGCCGAGACTGTGGCCAGGCCTGGGACGGTGGGAAGGAGCGGGGCTGAACTGATCCGAGCAGGCACCACAGCCAGCCTTCAGAGGTTCTACAGCCTCCAGCACCTTCACATCTGCCAAGCCATAAGGAACGGGAAGGGTGAGAGGCAGCTGGCACCACAGCGGAGCAGAGACCTGGCCAGCCCAAAACCGCAGCCAGAGGCCAGGGAAGGCCCCAGGGCTGCCTGGAGGAGCTGAGTCTCCCAAGCTTGAGCCTACTTTAAAGAAAATCTAAAGCACCTGCCTGAGGGGAGCTTCGGGTCAGAGATGGTTAGTGAAAGTTGAAACTCTGAAAATTAATTTGGGGGTGATAAAGCAGCTCGGCCATTCTGCCCCCGGGCAAATAAGCAGTGGGGGAAGGGAACTACTGGAACCAGCAGCGGTGGCCCCCACCAGGCTGCTTCAGGGCCCCTGGCCTGTGTCTCCACAGGGGAGCTGAATCAATTGATCAGGGCCAAGTGCTCTTGCATTGAGCGTCCTGGATCCTGGGGTGCACTTTCAGCAAGCCAAAGCTGGGAGGACTTGCAACACCCCCCTAATAGCTCCGGCAGTTGGGAAAAGCCCAGCAATTTGGAACAGAGCTTCCCCCCTTGGAAGCAGAGTTTCACAGACCTAAAAAAACCAACCAATTAATTGACTGGCCAACATGAGAAAGAGGAAGCAAAATAAAAACACCAATAAAACTGTAGAATCCTTTTTTATGGATATAAAGGGTGAAAGCATGGGGAGGAAGAGAGCCCAGAAATCAGAACTCCCACACCAAATGCTTCCAAGACAATTGAAGAATGCCTAGAAGCTATATGGACTTTGAAAACTAAATGAGAGAAGTGGAGGAAAAATTGGGAAGAGAAATGAGAATGATGTGAGAAAGTCATGAAAAGAGAGTCAACAACCTGACTGAAGAAAACAACACCTTAAAAAATAGATTAACTCAAATGGCAAAAGAGGCCCAGAAAGCCAATGAGGAGAAGAATGCCTTAAAAAGTCGAATTTGCCAGATGGAAAAAGAATCTCAAAAGCATTCTGAAGAGAATAATTCCTTCAGAATTAGTGTGTAGCAAGTAGAAGC
>CM053593.1:181034278-181051429 GCA_028646575.1 Pseudocheirus occidentalis
GTAGGGGGAGACAACTGGGATTAAGTCACTCACTAGGATCACACAGCTAGTAAGTATGTAAGGCTGAATTTGAATTCAGGCCCTCCTTACTCCAGAGCTGAGGCTCTTTCCACTGTGCCACCTAGCTGCCCCATACCTGAATGAATAAAGAAAAATCAATGTCTCTAAGTCTCAGTTCCCTCATTTGTGAAAAAGAGAGATAAACTACATGAGCTCTAAATGTCCCTCATAGCATTACATTCTAGGAACCTGTGTTCCTTTTCCTTTTAATTCCACCCCTACCTCCGCCTCCAATTCTATATAATTTGTTTCATCAGAGGATATAGCTAATGGCAGTTCTCCACTGACCACACCCTCTTTGGGACCCATTCTGAATGAGCAGCACTCGAATGGGGTTAGGCAGCAGCTTGACCATTGCATACCAGATTCCTTCTCTGTGTAAAGAAGGGGCACTAAATGACCATATTTTCAGACTTTTGTCTATAAACGTGATCTGAGGTTAATTGTTTTTAATTTGTTTATATGAAAAGTCGTACTACAATTAGGAGTATCCTGGAAAACACAGGACATAAAGACTGCATACACCAGCACACCCCCAGGGAGCACTTTAGCATTTATCCATAGACTGTGCATAAAATGACTATACAATTTTCTAGTGGGTGCTTGTTGTGCAAACAGAGGGGATGGGGAAATGGAGGAGATTAAATGTGAGGAACATGCTGGAAGATCAAGTGGAGAGTAGATGGGACTAGAGTGTCTAGGCAGGATAGACTAGATTGCCTTCTGGATGACCACCATCCCATGCCCCATCATGTGGTCCCCAGGGATTGCAGGGTACTCAGCCTGGGGAACTTTATTCCATGGTCTAGGACTCTGGTGATTTGTCTGGTTTACTTTGAGTTACCTACTCAATCCCAGGGTCAGTTAGAATGAGATTGTGAATTCTTTGGGAGATCTACAAAAGTAAACCTCAGGGATGCCCCAGACTGGCTTCCGTGCACCCCAGGGGTTGTTCTATGTAGATTCACAATTAGTTGTTGTTTGTCTTTCTTTCTTGACAAGTTCTGATGACATCACTGGAATGCTATCTTGATTTGAGAATGAATTGGGTTTAAGTGAGGCAGAGTCAGAGTCCTCAGCCTCATTTCTCCTCCAGTCTTCAGAGTTTGGGGGCAAGACAAAAGTCAAGAAGACTGATAATGACCCAGCTCACAGTTGGTGAGCTTTGAGGAACAGGAAAGTTAGGTAACATTTATATTGTTCTAGGATCATCACTCTAACTAGCTTTACCAAACCCTATGCCCCACCCCTTTGTTAAATGGCAGGCAAAGTGAGGGATTAACTTGAGGTCCCCTTTAGACCTTAGAAGAAGGGTTCTTAAAATTTTCTTTTTTTTCTATCAAGGACCCCTTTGGCGCTCTGAAGTCTGTCGGATTCTTTAAATGCATAAAATAAAATATATAGGACTAAAATGGAAACTAATTTTATTGAAATATAGCTATCAGAATTTTTTTTTTAAAGTTCATGGACCCCAGGTTAAACTACTGTCTTAGAAGTCACGCCAACCATTGGGTCCCTTCCAGAATCTGGGAGTAAAGAATTCTATTATTTTATTTTTTTAAAGTAAATTATTGGGGCAGCTAGGTGGCACAGTCAATAGAGCACCAGCCTTGGAGTCAGAAGGACCTGAGTTCAAATTCGACCTCAGACACTCTATCCAAAAACTAGCCATATGACCTTGGGCCAGTCAACCCCAATTTCCCTCCAAAAAAAAAAAAACAAATAAAGTAAATTATTAAGTGCCTACTATGTGAAAAAAAATGGTGCTATGCACTAGAGATACAAAAACAAGGTAGGACTGACTTGGTTCATAAGGGACTTATAATCTAAGAGATATATAACTGCCCTTATTCTTGGAAATAGGCTATATAGAGAATGGGTGTGAATGAAGAGGTGAGCAGGAAAGGAAAAAACCAAACTGAGGATTGCATAGAATGGAAGCTAATGGGGGGTGGGGAGTAGAATAGGAAGGTTAAAGTTTTTTCTATTCATATGTAACCTTCCACACACATATGTTCAGGAGCTTTGAAGGAAAAATGGGGTAAAGGGGACCCAATGGAATCAGTAGGGTGAGGATGTGCAGTGATTAACAAGGCTGGAGAAAGATCCCTTCTCTCCCCTTTCATCCCCACTACCCCACTCCTATCCCTCCACCCTTATATCCCTGGCCCTCAAGCAGGCAGAATTCCTGTGATCCTGCTCTCCTGCTTGCCTTTCTCCTTTTTCTTTGGTGATTTACATTATTAATAAAACACCAAGTACAAAGTTCAAAGGTTTAAGTGGAATCTCAGCTATGGAAAGGCAAGATGGTTTCTCCTGCCCTGGAGAAGAAGGAGTTATTGAAATCAATCACTGCACTTTAGAAGAAGCACAGTAGTGGGGGTTTGGGTTTTTCTTCTCCCCCCCTCAAATCAAAATTTCCTGTAAACAATATATTTTAAACTGTTGGAGTTATGGAGAGTCCAGAGGTTCCATACAGAATGCTCCTGTTGATGACTAATGCGTATAGGTATGTGCATAAATGTTTCTTCCCTCAATCCCCCATCAAGTATACATCTGTGCATAGACAGGTGCTCATATACATCTTGTGCATAAACCTGGGTTCTTAACTGTTTCTTGCATGTCATGAATTCCTTCAGCAGTTTGATAAAACCCACAGATCCTTTCTCAGAACAATGTTTTTAAATGTATAAAATAAAATATATAGTATTTCAAAGGAAACTAGTATTAAAATAGTTATCAAAATAGTCAGTTTAAGGATCTTTAGTATAGAATCTTGTCCAATGGAGGTGTCTGATAAATGTTAAATTGGTTTGTTGAATACATATATATATAAGCACATACCCACAAACTTGCATGGGGGGGGGAGGAGGGGGAGGGTGGAGGGGGGAAGGATCTGAGCTGTGTTTTCACTGGCATAAAGAGCTACCTGGTAAGGAAACCTCTTACTCTGAAATTCAGTCTTAGAGAACTATCACCTATTCACTTAGGCACCCAAATCCACATTAGGAACACTTAGCATGTACCATACACTAGGGTTTGCCCATACATTTATGCTCACACATGTATAAAAGACTGAGGGTCCCTAGCCCCTACACACATTACAGGTGCTGCGTACTTAGGCATGGATCCCTGTATAAGATCTCTCCTTCCTATGAGCAGTTTTTGTAACTTCTCAGGGGTCATCCCAGGCTCTGCAGCAATGATGGGGCAGCATAGCATGGGCACTGTTCTTGGAGTCAAAAAGAACTATGTTTAAACCTAGCTCCAGACACTATCAGCCATATGATCTTAGGCGAATCACTTAACCTGTCTGAGCCTCAGTTTCCTCATCTGTAAAATGAAGAAATCAGACTCTTCCAGCTCCCAGTCTATAAATCTATAGCCCTATAAGGACAGACTCTATGCCAGAGTCTGCTGTATTTTTTATTAATTAATTTATTTACTTTTACTTTACAACATTCAGTTCCACAATCCCTTGAGTTTCAAATTTTCTCCCCTTCTCACTTCTCCCCACCCCCCATGGTGGCATGCAATCAAATATAGGATCTACAAATAGTTTCACATTAAACATTAGTCAGGTAGTAAAGAAGGATTATAACCAATGTAATGAACAATGGAAAAGAACAAACAAAACAAAAGAAGAAAAAGAAAGAGTAAGTAGTTTGCTTCAATCTGCATTCAGACTCTGTAGTTCTTTCTCTGGATGTGGACAGCCCTTTCCATCATGAGTCTTTTGGAGTTGTCTTATAACCTTACATTGCTGAGAGGAGCCGAGTCTATAAAATTTAGTTGTTACATATAGAATGTGTCTGTAATTGTGTACAAATTTCTCCTGTGTCTGCTCTTCTCACTCAACATCAGTTTATATAAGTCTCTCCAGATTGTTATGAAGTCCATCTGCTCCTTATTTCTTATAGCACAATAATATGACATTCATATACCACAACTTGTTCAGCCATTCCCCAACTGATGGGCATCCGCTTAATTTTCAATCCTTTGCCACCACAAAAAGAGCTTCTATAAATATTTTTCTACATACAAGTCTTCTTCCCATTTCCATGATCTCTTTGGGATACAACCCTAGAAGAAGTATTGCTGGGTCAAAGGGTATGCACTTATTTTTAGCCCTTTAGCCATGGTTCCAGATTGCTCTCCAGAATGGTTGAATCAGTTCACAACTCCACCAACAATGCATTAGTGTTCCAATTTTTCCACATCTTTTCCAGCATTTATCATTTTCCTGTTTTGTCATTTTAGCCAATCTGACTGGTGAAATGTAGTACCTCAGAGTTGTTTTGATTTGCATTTCTCTAATCAATAGTGATTTGGAGCATTTTTTCATAGGCTTATAGATATCTTTCATTTCTTCCTTTGAAAACTGCCTGTTCATATCCTTTCACCATTTTTCAATTGGGGAATGACTTGTATTCTTATAGATTTGACTCAATTCTCTGTATAGTTGAGAAATGAGGCCTTCATCAGAGACACTGGTTATAAAAATTCTTTCCCAGTTTTCCACTCCCCTCTTAATCTTGGTTATGTTGGCTTTAGTCGTACAAAAACATTTCAATTTAACATAATCAAAATTATTTTATTTTGCATTTTATAATGTTCTCTACAGAGTCTGCTGTATTTTTTTATGACAATAAAATAGTTCAGTTCCTTTAGTCTGTTTTTAGTCAAAGTTTATGAGTCAAAGACTTTCAGGGACTTCAAGAAAACCATCTCTGGGAAGGGGTCCCTTTAATCTATCTCAGAAAAACATATTGTTGGTTCTCCTTGCCTTAGAAATGTTCAAAGATTCTATAAATCTGGGATTTGCAGCCTTTTTGTGGGCCATTGGTACCTTTTAGCAATCTGGTGAAGCTAATGAAACCCTTCTCAGAATAAGTTTTGTTGTCTACTTTCTTAAGAGAAGGAAATGCTAAATTTCTCTTAAAATTTAGTGAAAACTGTCCATAACATTGTGAGATGATCAACTATGAATGACTTAGCTCTTCTCAGCAATTCAATGACCCCAGACAACTTCAAAAGACTTATAATAGAAAATGTTATCCACATCCAGAGAAATAACAGATGGAGTCTGAATGCAGATTGAAGCATACTATTTTCACTTTCTTCATTTTTCTTTATTTTTTTTCTTTTGGCCTGTTTCTTCTTTCACAACATGACCAATATGGAAATATGTTTTACATGATTATATGTACAAAACCTATATCAAATTGCTTATCATCTTAAGGAAGGGGTGGTAAGAAAGGGAGGGAAAAATTTGGAACTTAAAATTTTTTTAAATGAACATTAAAAACTGTTTTTACATGCAACTGGAAAAAAGAAAATTTTATTAAAATTATAATATATAAATATATAACATTATTTTAAAAAAGAAAATTCAGTGAAAATAAAGATGTAATTTTTTCCCCTAATCCAAGTTCATGGATAGGGATAGATGTAGAAATGTGATTTATTAGTTATTTATACATCCCATTGCCAGTCAGGTTTGATTTTGGAACCATAGTTTGCCTTGAGTACATCAATTTGTTTTGTGTTACACTGGGACCCACGAGTACATCAATTTGTTTTGTGTTACACTGGGACCCACGAGTCATTTTCCACTTACCTTGGAGAAAGTAAATTCTTTACTTCATATATGAAAAAATAGGTGAGGAAGCAGAGAGACAAGGTGTTCTAGGTAAGGTCACTCATTTTTGTGTTTATGAATCTGAAAGGAGCCCAGAGGTCTTGACTCTAATGGGTGTAAAATAAAGATCTAAGTCACTTTAAAATGTCATTTAATTTAGTGTCTGGTAATGTGGAATTTGAAACAAATTTCAACCAGCGGCTGAAGTTTAGTTCTTGGAGAAAGGTTTTGTAAGCAAATTATTAGTTTAAACAAGAATAAGGAGAGAACATTTCCCCTGAAAACAGAAATAATCTCTTCATTTTACTAGACAACAAACTCCTTGATGGTGAATACTATGTTATTTATTCTTTTTCTGTCCCTAGCTCCAATCATAGCACATGGCGCATTCATCATAGGATCACACACAGAACTAGAAGAACACAGAGCTTCAGGTCATCTAATCCAAACATCTTATTTTACAGATGAGGAAACAGAGCCTCAGAGAGGCTCATTGAGTTGCTTATGGTCATACATATGTAACATGTAGTTACTCTTAGGTTCTTTCTGTCTATGTGGCAGGTTTAGAAAAATTGGCTCATGTTTGCTGTAATTCAGCACTTAAAAGTATAGGTAGGAAAATGGCTAGTCTGTTGTTGAGTCATTTCAGCCATGTGGGTTTTCTTGGCAAAGATACTGGAATGGTTGACCATTTCTTTCTTCAGCTCATTTTACAGATGATGAAACTGAGGTCAATAGGGTAAAGTGACTTGCCCAGGGTCACATTACTAGGATGTATCTGAGGTCAGATTTGAACTCATGAAGAGGAGACTTCTTGACTCTCTATCCACTGAGCCACCTTGCTGCCCAAAGAGGAGTGGTTGAGTTAATTGAGCTACCAGCCCTGGGGCAGAAAGGCTGCTCTTTGGTTTGGCTTTGATTTTTGCTCGCATGCTCTAAAGGGGGACCAAGTAACTTAAGGACAGGGCTAACCATGGGTGCTTAAGAAAATTCTTAAATTTAGCAAATATATTCTTTAATAGAATTTTTAAAAACACAATTGAGCAGAAATATGTCAGGGGTAGGATAGGGATAGCTGGCTCCTTTCAAGTGAGTACTAAGGGCATGGAATAAAAACAAAACATTTGCATACCCCTCAATTTGTCCATTAAGGTAGGGTTTATTTCTCGTGGTCTCCAAGAAGTGAATTGCAGACACAGTAGACACTGGCTTGAAGTCATGATGTAGTCGCAGTATGATTGCTTCGTCTTCCTTTTCCTGTCTTCTTTCTTTCCTCTGTATTTTTCAAAACTGCTGTACCCAGTAAGTGAAAAACATATGCTTTCCCTTTAGAGGACTGATTTTAAATCTGTTCCTGTCTTCTCAAACTGGAAAGAACTCTAAATCCCAGGATCTTTGCCACCAGTCAACATCTTTCTTAGCAGAGGTTATTCTCAGTGGTAAGCCAGGACTTGAGCCTTTTCTTCTGACTGCAAATCCAGTACTCATTCCAACATACCAAGCTCTAAAAACCTTTCCAGTTTTCACTGACATATAACTTATTTACTAATTAAAAATGACTTTTGTTAATCCATGAATATACTTTTCTAATGAATTTCCCCCCACCCCCTCTCCCAAGCCAGTCTGAAGCGGCTGAAATTAAAGCTTTCCTGGGAAATTGTAGGGCAGCAGTTCTCAACCTGTGGGTTGTGACCTCTTTGGGGGGAGTCAAATGACCCTTTCACAGAAGTCACAGGGGTTGCCTAAGACCATTGGAAAACACATATTTCTGGAATATGTGTTTTGACCCATGAATATTTGGCCCAGGAATGTTTAGGGACCCAGACACCACTCTTCTATCCATCTCCAGGCAGGTTCGCCTACATGCCGATACACCCACATTAAAGGGTCACGGCATTAGAACGGTTGAGAGCCACTGTTCTAGGGGAACAAGAAGGGAAAGGGGCTATGAACTGAACTTCACTTTGTCTTCCCAGTTGTTACTGGATTGTCCCTATTAGGGCTTGGGGTTGGCATGCTGGTCATTTTATCCAGCTGTCCAGACAGGACTGCCTCTCTACTGGGTTCCCCTATGCTCTGCTTCTTCCACCTGACTCTAGTCCACTCCCAGTTCACACTCAACTCTCATCTTGTGCTTATTGCAGATTTTCTGTTTAGAGCCTGGCAGGCAACAACACTCTACTTCATTCCTTGCTGGACAGTGAGTCAAGAACAGAATTCCATAATGATTCTCTTTTACACCCTTTTCTCCATCTTGCTGTCACATGACCCTCAAAATCATAGGCAAAAATTGTTTTTCAATGTCACCAGACCCAGAAACCTGGAATTTTTCTATGTACTCATGCACTCCATTACCCATTACTCCCAGAAAGTCTCTGTGTATTATAGTCCTCTACCCTCTCTATGATGATGTCTGGCAGGCATGTGGGGAGAGACCAGGTAGTCCTGACTGGGTCACGTTAATATTGTGGGTCTGAAATCCAGTGGGGGCTTAACATGCAAAAAACACAAGGGCCCTCATGTTGTTCAGAAGCACACAAGTAAGAGTGAGGAAGCTGGATGGTATAACCTAGGGTTCAAATATGGTAAGTCATTTGCAATGAAAATGAAATGTGTGAAGGATATATATATATATATATGTATACATATGTGTATGTATGTATATATGTGTATGTATATATACATATATACATACATACATACAGATAGATAGATAGATACATAGATAGATAGATAGATGATAGACAGATATTTGAAGTGCTCAGATCTAAGCACACAGCTGTTGAGGGAGAAAAATGAGAGCAAAGGAAAGAATAACCCAAGAGAACAAGAAAGGGTGGAATAACTGGGAGGCACAGTGTGGATGAAGACAAAGGATTAAAAGACAAAGGGAGAGATGGAATGATAAGAAGTCATAGTTGCAGAGGCAGTATTTTAGAAGCCTGGATCATCACCTATGCCTCTTTGTTATGGTTGATGGCTAAGGAAGAATATAAGAACAGTGACTGGTGTGTAAGGGATGACCATGAAGTAGGTGTTGACTTTTTCAACAAAGAAAGGAAGTTGACTTGGAAGCTGGTAGACAGTGCCGGCAAAGATCTGGGCCGGAAGATAGAGACAGTTGTAGTAAATAGTGAAGAGGTTCCTGAGTAATGGCAACAGAGGGAGCATTTGAAAGTAGCAGTAAAAAATCAAGAGGAATACTTACTCCTCTTCCTGGCTCTGTGTCAGAGCCTTAGAGAAGGTGGCCAAGTTTGGAGCATCTTCCAGAGGAAGATTAATTTTCATCAATCCATGAAAATGCGAAGAGCAGAGGTTTCACAAAGTGCAATGAAAATAAAGAAAAGAGGGAGAAAGGGACTAAAAAAAAGGAGAGTTAGGGTAGTTGGAAATGAGATATAGAAGGAAATGGAAGAAGAGGAGTGTTTGCCTCAGCAGACAGACTCTGAATCAAAGAGATTAGGAGAAGAGAAAACTGGAGTGCACTCAAGCAAGTATGAAGGGAGTGTTTAGGATTTTAGTGCATAGTGTCAATAAGTTGTCTCCAAACACAAGGAAAGAAGGGTCCTAATGAGGTTGTATTTTCATAAAAAGGTTTTGACAACTAGAAAAAGTAGCACTTTTATGAAACAGTTTCTGGATTAAGAGTTCAAAATCCAGTCCCTAGGAAGGGACCAGGGCAGCAGAACTGTGATGGTTAGCCCAGTATCATTTGAATATACTCATTGTTTAAGCCTCTACAAATGTTTAGGGAATTTTCACTCTCATTGAACATGTTATTCATTCCTGTACATTTTATGTCATCTGAAAATCTGAAATGGGAAATATCTATAGCTTCATCTAAATAATTGAGTAAAATGTTAAAACAGTTCAGGGTGGTAGGTGCATATGGCACTCCACTAGAGACCTTCCTCCATGTTTAGATAGTCAATCAATCAATACACATATATAAAAGATTAAGCACTTGCTATCTTTCTTGTCGATAGCAGCTAAGTGTTTAGGGTGTTGGACCTATAGTCAGGAAGACATCAATTTGGATCTGACTTCAGACTATCTGACTCTGGGCAAGACACTTTGGCTTCTGCTTCAGTTTCCTCATCTGTAAAATGGGAATAAGGTGACATCTACTTTCCAGGGTTGTTGTGGGATAATATTTGTAAAGTGCTTGGCTTAGTACCTGGTACATAGTAAGTGGGCTCTTAATAAGTGCTTATTTCTTTCCTGCCTAGTAGGTGCTCAGTAGATACTTCCTTAATGAATACATGGTTATTAACACCACCTTCCCCCAAAAAGACTATTTGCCAGGTAATGGGCTAAGTGTTAGAGATACAAAAAAAAGGTAAAAGACAGTTTTTGCTCTTAAGGAGCTCACAATCTCATGAAGACAACGTGCAAACAAATATATACAAATAAGATATAGGCTACACAAGATAAATTGAAAAGGCACTGGAATTAAAAAGGATTGGGAAAAACTTCCTATAAAAAGTGAAATTTTAGTTAAGACTTGAAGGAAATTGGAAGCGTACTCTTTGGGTCTGGTCATTGAAACAATTCTAAATACAACCTAGCTATGCTGTCACTGAGTTCCCATCCTTTTATTTCATCCATGGAAACTGAAAAAGAACTTTGAATATCTAGTGAAAGACCAGCCAATGAGTCCAGTCCTTATGAACATGCACAGAAATGCCTCTGATGTAATCCTCATGTGGATTTTAGAGGAGGTATAGACACCATGTAACTGGTTCTGGTCTGATTATCATGTGATGAAGAGGAGACTTTGATTTGCTGTGACTGGTATAGCTAGAAATGGGGTATATTCAAAAGGCTAATGCCAGCACTTGCCCCTTCTTTTGGTTTGAATTCTTTCTGTCCATCAGAGTTCTAGTTAGGGGGGAGATAATGGATAAAGGGAGAGACTTGTGAGTATGGACCTCAATTCTTTGTCATGGTATCTATTCTCATAAGCCTACTACCACCTTAGGAATTTCAAAAGATCTGGGGAGCAAACCATCAGGAACTGAGTCCTTGCCTAACTTTACAATCCAGTTCTGAGGTCCCAAGGAGGGAGGAATAACCTACAGAGCCCAACCCATCAGTAGCTCACATAAGTGCTTATCTAGCAATGATTATTCATCTAGTGATTGAATGTGAACTTGGTAAGACCAATGCTATAGAAGAATAATGTTAAGTCCGAGCCCACTTTCCCCAAAGACTGAGGTGATATAGAGGAAAATGCGTCCTCCAGGCATTTAGAGGAAATGTTTCTGTTCTGGTTTTGCTATATCTTTGAAGTAAATATCCTTTTGTAAAAACTAACTGAGGGGCGGCTAGGTGGCGCAGTGAATAGAGCACCGGCCCTGGAGTCAGAAGTACCTGAGTTCAAATCCGGCCTCAGACACTTAACACAAAAAACTAGCTGTGTGACCTTGGGCAAGTCACTTAACCCCAACCTGCCCTCCAAAAAGCAAAAAAAAAAAAAAAAAAAAAGACTAACTGAAGGCATTCGGCCATGGGGCGGGGCGGGGAGGGGGGGGGAAAGGGGTGAAGAAAAAAACCTAATTGAAGTTAATTGGCTAAATCGAACTGGCAGGCTAACTACTGGCAGCTAATAATGAGGGGGGGAAGAGGGGCATTTCAGAATAGAAATTTACAGGGAAGTGTAGCCAGCTTGCTCTGGGATAGTGGGCCCAGAGTACTTACTACATATAAAATGTCAGACTTTTTTCTTCTGAAGCACTGATAGGTTTTGCTGACTTTTTTCTTTCCTTTTTAAAAAGAAATTGTTTGTCTTAAGGGATGTCTCCCATGGAAGGAGAAGGGAAGGGGATACTGGGGAGAAATCGAGTCAACGACCTAACTACAATACTACATAGCGACTGAAGATCCAGAAAGGAAAGTTTATGCCTCCAAAGTTCTTGTCAAATGGTGCAACATGAGAAACTGATATGATTTTAGCAGTGGTAATGTCATTTTAAAAAAGACATTGGCGTCTGCTTTGTCATTGCACCCTAAGAACCATGGGACCTTTTCCATCTGACTTGGAGCTAAAACCTTCTGTCTTTGTGGTTTCCCCCATTAAGATGTGGGCTCAGGGGGCGGCTAGGTGGCGCACTGAGTAGAGCACTGGCCCTGGAGTCAGGAGTACCTGAGTTCAAATCTGGCCTCAGACACTTAACGCAAAAAACTAGCTGTGTGACCTTGGGTAAGTCACTTACCCCCAACTGCCCTCCAAAAAGCAAAAAAAAAAAAGTTCTATTAGGGGCGGCTAGGTGGCACAGTAAGTAGAGCACCGGCCCTGGAGTCAGGAGGACATGAAATCCGGCCTCAGACACTTAACACAAAAACTAGCCGTGTGACCTTGGGCAAGTCACTTAACCCCCAACTGCCCTCCAAAAAAAAAGCAAAAAAAAAAAAAAGATGTGGGCTCCTTGAGGGCAGAGACTGTCTGACTTTTCTATTTGTATCCCCAGTCCTTAACACAGTGTAGGCTTGAGCATAATAGGCTGTACATAAATGTCATTCATTTATTCAAAAACATTTCTGGGGCTTTCTTTAGTTGATTGAAACTGATGTTGGATCCTTCTTTTGGAGCCAATGTTAAATTGGAGTGAACCTTCACCCCAGCTACTAGCACTGCTACAAGGAGCTGCCTCCTTGGACAGCAGCTAAGCTCACCTGCATCTACTCCTCACATATCCTTCAAAGCAATCAGATGTTAGTCATGGAGAGTAAAAATTAATGCTTATTAAAGCAGGAGCTGTAAACGTTGAGCCTTTCTGACCTAGTTTATTTGCAAAGGTCTTGTCCAATGTAAACACCGTTACCCTCATGGACAGTCATGGGCCTGCCCCAGTATGGGGTGCTGCCCCTGCTGAAGGTGCTATTCATAACCCAACCCACCTAGCACTGAAGTCCTGGATGTGGGAAAGAATCAGCAGGAAACAAACAAAGAGTCAGATGATGACATTAACTTTAGTTATTTGTGTAAACTAAATATCTATTTTAACATATTGAATGAAAAACTGAAATAGTTTTAAAAGGATAGAAGAAAAAAAAGAAAAACTAGAAATTGAAGATAATACCAATAATCAATCACTATTTATTAAGTGCACAGTATGTGACAGATGTTCTAAGCCCTGGGAATATGAAAAAAATAAAAGTAAGCAAACAAAAAGAAAACTGCAAAGTTGACATTTCTCCTGTCCTCATGACAAGCTCTTAATTGGCCACATTATGAGGCTAAAAGGACAGGTTAATGAGATTTAACAAGAAATCAGCCCCCCAAATCTGAAATTATCAAGATTATTTGAAATACAGATTTCCATCCACTATTGTTAATAAAGAAACTCACCCTATATATGTTGTACCTTAAGATATTAGCCAATGATAGTATGAAGCCATTATAATTAGTAAGATTTTTTTTACTGCCATGTTAAATTTATTCTTAAATAAAATTGAATTTTTAAATTATTTTGGGGGGAGTATGGAAGGCAAGGCAATTGGGGTTAAGTGACTTGCCCAAGGTCACACAGCTAGTTAAGTGCCAAGTGTCTGAGGTCAGATTTGAACTCAGGTCTTCCTGACTTCAGGGCTGGTGTTCTATTCATTACCCCACCTAGCTGCCCCTTTGAATTTTTAAAGGAATAAAAATTGATTTCCTCTTCCTTCCACATTTCCCTCCCCAATTACTCCCACTGAAGAAAAATAAAAACAAAAAAAACCCTTGGGACAAATATATACATATATATGTATGTATATACATATATATAGATATATAGATATAGTCAAGCAATATGAATTCCTACCCTGGTCATTTCCAAAAATATATGCCTCATTTTGAATTTTGAGTCTAGTAGCAGGTTTTGTCTTCAGTCCTTTGGAATGCTGCTTCATTGTTCCATTGATCAGAGTTTTTAAGCTGCTGTTGCTGAAAATGATGCAAGCATGTCATCTAAATCTCACATTTAGAAAATTTGGATATAATTTTTTTCCCTGCTCAAAAATCTTTGAAGACTTCCATTTTGCTCAAAATGTAAAAATACAACCTTGTTATTTGTTTGCAAGAACAGCTGATTGATATCAGAGAAGATGGAAATGGACTGGTGGAATTTCAGCAAAAAACTTTGCATAATTTCTTCCTGCTATTGAAAAATGAGTACCCTGATTTTAGTAAGTGCAGCCATCTATGTTTCTTTGTGATGTATCTTTTTTTCAGTTTTGACAACCATTGAACAACAATGGTTGAACCTTGAACAATAACAATAAAACTGAGCTTAGAACCATACCTTTGAATCATTATATCACAAAATGTAAATCCAAGATTTTTAATAATAATATGGCATAATCAATCCCATTGTCTTCTATAAATCATATTAGTGATGGCAAATTTTCTGGACCACTAATCAATTTTTAAAAATATTCATCTTACCCTTTACAATTTCTGGTTTGTGGCATGTCTTGTATTATACATAATATGTTAGTATCAGCACCTGAAAAAATTTATAGATAAATAAACATACATTTAGTGGGATCTATGCTAAAAAAAAACCCACCCTTTTTTTTAAACCAATACAGGTACATGATCAAAAAAGTTTGGAGACCACTGGTCTAGGATATTGTTCCTGTAGATCAGAGATAACTTAAACTCATTACATATCACCTCCCTAGAGAAAAAAAATAATTGAATCACTCACTTCATTTTGAAGCCATAGAATCAAAGATTTTCAGAATCAGAAGGCTCCTCAAAGGCCATCTAGTTCATACCCAAATCACATTCTTGCAAAAACACGACTCAAGGGGTCATCCAACCTTTCTTTGACATAGAATATTTGCTCTGATAGAATTATCAGCTCTTCCAATAGAACGTACGCTTCTTGAGAGAAGGAACTGTCTGATTTTCATCTTTATATTCCTAATACCTAGCACAAAGGCTATCATAGAGGCTCTTAAATGTTAGTTGAAATGAACTCACTTTACGCCTGTGATTAAGAATCATAAGGCTTGAAAAGATCTTAGAGTATATCTAGTTCAGGCCCCTCATTTTACAGTCAAGGAAGCTACTGCCCAGAGAGGGAAGTGATTTGCCCAAGGGTCAAAAAGGTAGTAAGTGACAGAACCAGGACTTCTAGAATAAGTCTTTCTAGTATAAGTTCCTAAGTGTGGGTTTTCCTCAGGGTTCTGTTGGGACTACTCTTGTCTCCCAAGACTGTTGTTGTTTTCATCAGCTCCCATGGATTTACTCTAACTATGCAGATTATTCTCAAATCTAAATAATATAGCCCTAGTCTTTCTTCTGAGCTCCAGACCTACATCTCCAGCTGCCTATTGGATATTTCCAACAGGATGTTCCACAAACACCTCAAACTCAAAATGTCCCAAACTTTATCTTTCCTCCCAAACCTGCTCCTCAAGGAAACTTTCTTATTTCTCTAGAGATCACCACTGTCCTTCCAGGTACCCAGGATGACAATGTTGACACTATCCTTGACTCTTTGTTCTTCTTCATGTCTAATCAGTTGCCAAATATTGCTGTTTTTGCCCCAGGAAAAATCTCTCACATTTGTTCACTTCTTTCTTCTCATGCAGCCATCATTCAAGACCTCTTCATTCTTGCCTGTACTATTATAATCACCTCCTAATTGATCTCCCTACCTCATAATCTTTCCTTTTCCAATCTATCCTCCACGTTGTTGCCAAACTGATTTTTCCTACAGTGAAGGTCTGACCATGCCTTTCCCCTACTCAATAAACTCTAGTGGTTTCCCATCACTTTTAGAAGAAAATACGAGATCCTCTGTTTGACTTTTAAAGTCCTTCACCATCCTTTCCAATCTGATTACACATTATTATTCTTCCTGTTCTCAAGGAAAGAAGGGAGAGCTTTCTTGCTCTTCCTCACACATGACACTCCATCCCTAGTTTCTGAAATTGATCTTGTTTATATTTATTTATATACATAAGCTCATTGAGGACAAGATCAGCTACATTTTTGTCTTTATACTCACAGCACCTAGTACAACGTCTGGCACAAAGTAGAGACAATGAATGTTTGTTGATCTATTCAGGGCAAAGATGATTTTTTTTCTGTCTATATATTCTCAGCCTTTAGCACAGTGTCTTCCACTTGTGTACTTAATAAATGTTTCTTGAAATGGAGTTTAAATCTGAGGAACCTGAGATGAAATGTACATTTTTTTAAGCAGGGAAGGAAAACAGAAATTCTAAGCCCTTGGACACTGCATAGCTTAAACAGGGTTGGACTTACCCTGAGCCTCTGAAATAAAGATGCTTTTATCTGGGGCTCCTGGATATGCTGACTGTCAAATGACTTCCTTCTTACTTCCCTGTCCTCCCTTCAAAGACTGGGTCTCCCTGTCTTAACTAGGCTGTAAATGAAGGACCTACTCATAGCTATGTAAATTTTGACCTGTTCTGTTTCTGGACTCAGATGGTTTCCCCTTCCTAGGCAGCTTGATGGCTCCCACTCCCAGAAGTTCCCCATATTGATACTGAATTTAGTGTAGATACCTAAATTGCAAAACCCTCTGTAGTTCAGAACTCTCAAGTTCAAGAGATCTACCTTCCTTAGTCTTCCCAGTAGCTAGAGAGGGACATTCTGGATTGGGGTGGGGAGACAGTCAGTGAAAATACACAGTGTTGGGAGATGTAGTTACACATGCAAGGAACAGCAAGCAGACCAGTGTAACTGGATCACAGAATATGTGGATGGGCAGATAAAAGCCTGGGGAAGGAGGAAGAAGTCAGATACGAAGAGTTTTAAATGCCACAGGAGTTTACTTTTGATCCTGAAGGTTATAGAGAACAAGGGGTGGGGCAGTGGTGATGTGATCAAATCTACCCTTTAGAAAAAAAAATCACCTTGAAAGCTGAAGGGGGAATGGATTAAAGTGGGGACAGACTTAAGGGAAGGAGACCAGTTAGAAGGCTATTGCAATCTTTCAGGCAAGAGATGAGGGACTGAGCGAGGGTGTTGGCTTGGTGAGTGGAGAAAAGGAGACATATACAGGAGATGTGAATGCATCTGAGGCATCTTAGGTGGATAGGGCTGGAGAAGGGAGTATCTCAGTTCAAATCCATCCTCAGACACTTACTTGTCTGTGATACTGATCAGATCACTTACTGTCTGCCTCAGTTTTGTGAGGATCAAATGAGATGATATTTGTAAAGCACTTATTGTAGTACCTGGTACATCATAGACACTTAATAAGGCTTTCTGCCCTTCCTCCCTTCCTCCCTCCCTTCCTTCCTTCTTTCCTCCCTTCTTTCATTCCTCCCTCCCTCCTTTCTTTCCTTCCTTCTTTCCTCCTTTCCTTCTTCCCTTCCTTCATTCCTCCCTCCCTCCCTCCCTCCCTCCCTCCTTTCCTTCCTTCCTTTCTGTCTCTTCCTCCCTCCCTCTTCCTTCTTTCTTCCCTCCCTCCCTTCCTTCCTTT
>CM053593.1:181051929-181175987 GCA_028646575.1 Pseudocheirus occidentalis
TATCTGCTTGTGAAATCAACTCAGACCCACCAACAAGGTCTGAGAACTCAACACAAATCATCAACACAGAATTCAAGAGACCCATAAACAAGGTTCAAGAGGTCAGCACAGATCATCAGTAAAGTCCCAGGACCTCCAAAACCCTCCTCCAGGACTTCTGTAAACATACAACCAGAAAAATCCTCTTTCAGGGCTTCCAGTAAGGTCCCAGTACTTTAGTACAAAGTATCACAAACAAACATCAACACAGACAGAGCAGACAAACAGAGTGCCGGGATACCACAAGTTTTCTCCTTCTCGACTCTGCCGCCACAGGAGTTCTCTTCTTAGTTCTTCTGTCTTTAGGCTGGGCCTCTCCTTATATATGGTCATTAGCTCTTCCCTGGAGTTCTAGGGTTCACAAGTTCTGTTTCTTAACAGACTTGATACAAGGCTCAAAAGAAACTTGAATTGAAACAAAGTGTTAATTCAATAGCTGAAACAAGGTCTGAACTACTGTGCTTGCCATTACATTCGCAAGTCATAGTATCATCTTCCTGATGTCATGGTCCTCTTTGAGAATGAAGAACAAATCACATATACCCAAAATCAAGCAATCAGTGGATAGGGACTTGTGAACATTATTCTAAGTGTTATGATTACAAAACTACAAGGTTTGACCTTGAGGTAGCAGTTTGTGGCAACATTATATTTTTATCTCCCTCAGAACCTAGATCATTGCTCAACACACAGTAGAGTCTTTGTAAATGTTTGTTTCGTTTATTTTTTTAATCTTTTTTTTTGCTTTTTGGAGGGCAATTGGGGTTAAGTGACTTGCCCAAAGTCACACAGTTAGTGTGTCAAGTGTCTGAAGCCAGATTTGAATTCAGGTCCTCCTGACTCCAGGGCCCGTGTTCTACTCACTGCACCACCTAGCTGCCCCTGTTTCATTTATTAAATTGAATCTTTTCTTTAAAGATCAACATAAGTTCCTTTACTGAAGCCTTTCCTTACCTCTTCATAACCCTCCCTATCCCATATGAAAGTGATCTCTTTTAAGGGAAACACCACCTGTCCAAGTCACCCAAGTGTGCAATCTCATGGTCGTTCTGAATTGTTCACACTTCCCCACCCTATGGATTTCCAGTAGTTTACTAGATCCTGTTGTTTCTACGCACACAACACTTCTCCTATCCATCTACTTATTTCAACCCTCGTAGCCACCACTTGAGTTCAGGCCTTCATACCTGGGGGATTGCCACAGTCTTACATTTTGTCATCCCACCTCAAGTGTCCCCTCTGTCCAATCTGTCCTCCATACAGATGGACATTCTTAATGCAATGGATAGTCCTTTTTTTTTTTTTTTTTTGGAGGGCAATTGGGGTAAGAGACTTGCCCAAAGTCACACGGCTTGTAAGTGGATCAAGTGTCTGAGGTCAGATTTGAACTCAGGTCCTCCCAACTTCAGGGCCGGTGCTCTATTCACTATGCAACCTAGCCGCCCCTCCCCCCCACAATGGATATTCTTACTGCAGAGTTCTAACAATGTCACTACCCTGCTCAAAATGTGTAAGTTGCTCCCTATTACTCTAGGGTCTTAACTACTTAAGGGTTCTTAATCTGGAGGAGGGCAGGGCAATGGGGGTTAAGTGACTTGCCCAAGGTCACAGGGCTAGTAAGTATTAAGTATCTGAGGCCCAAATTTGAATTCAGGACCAGTGCCCTGCACCACCTCACCACCCCCATGAATTTTTTAATTTGTTATTTTGATTAGCTGCTAGGGGCAGCTAGGTGGCCCAGTAGCTAGAATGTTGGGCCTGAAGTCAGGAAGACTCATCTTTCTGAATTCAAATTGGCCTCGGATACTTAATAGTTGAATGACCCTGGGCAAGTGCTTTGATCCTGTTTGCCTTAGTGTCCTCATCTGTAAAATGGACTGGAGAAGGAAATGGCAAACCACTCCCGTATCTTTGCCCAGGAAATCCCAAGTAGGATCACAAAGAATCAGATAGGACCAAAAACAACTGAATAGCAGAAGTGTTACTATTTGATAACTGTATGTTAATATAATTGATTTCCTTTGTAAAACACATTTTGTGCATTTAAAATCATTATTTTGAGAAGGGATCCATAGGCTTCACAAGACTACCCAAACCACAAAATTGTGAAGACTCTTGTCCTAGGGATAAAGGCTTTTCTAATCTGGCTCCAGTCTCTTTTCAGACTTATTTCACATTATATCCTTCCATGCAATTTACATTCTGAAATGGCTTTCTTACTGTTCTACCTCCCTCCAAGACTTTGCAAGGTTTATTCCTGTCCTGGACGGTCTTTCTTTTCATCAACCATGATGAAAAGCCATAACAGCTACTATTACCCACCTCATGGTTTGAGGGACTACTGATTTACGAATTTCCACTATTTGTCTTGTTGTAACTACTTATTATATACTGAAATGGAAAAGGCAATTCACATTTGGGGAGACTACTTTCTCAAGCAAAAGAAGCTTTCATATTAACTTATGGCTTATTATAGCCCCATTTTGCTTATGTGTTAAGAGTTAATAGGCTTTTTCTGAAGCATCACCACTTTGATTCTTGTTAATTTGCTTGTTAAACATGCAACAACTTAAAATTTTTTTCCTAATTTTTGCAAAAGGTTTTTCCTATACTCTTAACATTCTAAGATAACAGTAACTTTTGTCAAGAGTGTTTTCAGGATATTTAGTAGCAACCAGATTGATCTGTTTTACAGTCTTGCCATGATAACTGCCACCTCCCAAAGTATGTCATCCTTAGGTCAGTTAGGGGAACCAGTATATCATGGTTTTCCCCCAAGCAACTGGCAACTACATCTGAGACCACTTAAAGTCAAGGATCAATCATGAATCTGGAAAAGACAATCTACAGATTAGGCTTGTGGGTCCTAGTCAACTAGCATTTTCATAGGGATCATAGATTTGTTGTTGTTCAGTCATTTCAATCCTGTCCAACACCTTTGTGGAGTTTTCTTGGTAGAAATACTGGAGTGGTTTGCCATTTCCTTCTCCAACTCATTTTACAGATGAGAACCTGAGGCAAACAGGTTAAACGACTTGCCCTGGGCCACACAGCTAGTAAGTCTGAGGCTGTATTTGAACTCAGGAAGATGAGTATAGATTTAGAGCTGGAAAAAACATCTGAAGACATTGATTTCAATACCCTCTTTTTACTGATAAGAAAAATGAAACTCATAGAAGTTGTCACTGGTCCAGGAACACAGGAACCCTAGTTCCTATTTGAGAAATGTCTGAGAGAAGATTTGACCCCCAGGCTATCCTGGGTCCAAGTTTAGCTCCCTATCCTCTATTCCATTCAAGAACAATCTATTCATGAACTCAAGCATTTGCTCCCTGACCTCCTTAATCTTATGGCCTTCCTTCTACCCTCAGTTTATCCTGTCTATGTCATGTTTATACGAAGCTGGTAGCATGTTGTCTTCTCCAATAGACTGTAAGCTTGATACCAGGCCTGTCTTTTGCCTTTTCTTCTATCTTTGGTGCTTAGCACGGTGGCTGGCTCATAGTACACATTTAATTAATGCTAGTTGATTGACTGAGTGACCAATTAACTCTCTTAAATCTTCTGAAATGCTTGAAAAGCTTCATGCTTCACTGATAAGGAGTAAAAACCAAAGAGGAGCCTATTTACTTTGGCACTAAAGACTCATCCTGCAGTCCTTACCTGGCAGCTTAGTACTTGAATCCTTTTAAAGAAGAATGAGAAAACAGAAACTCCTACAGGCCTGGAGGAGTGTGGCCTTGATTTGGAAATACCAGAGGGGCCATTAGCAGCTTTCACATTCACTGAACTTACTTACTATCTAGCTGAGATTCGTCCAGCTACAATTTCACTTCTCCAATAACTCATATCTTCTAATAAATTCCACTGGAATATATGTGAGTTGTGAGTTGAGCCTTGCTTTCACCTCTTAGTAGGGGTGAGGCAGTTATGTTTAGCTATATTCATTTAGAAAGCATTGATTACTAAATGTTAGGGAATAGTCACGAAAGCCTGATCACCTCTACAACCCTTGGAATCAAACCCACAAACATAAAACGTGTCTTATCCCTGGTTTGGTGGGAACAATAGTCTATCTCTACTTCTATGCATGTTAGATTAGGCTTTTTTTTTTTTTTTCCTTTAAAGGCATTGAAACTATCCCTGAGACTTAGCTGGCTAAGAGAACTACAGGTTCAGGCTCCTGACATCATTTCCTGGTTACCTTAGAACAAAACAGCCACAGGGAGCTTCAGGCTGGCTCCGATGCTTGGCTGATAGGCCAAGGTGAACAATTCAAAAACAGGGAAACTCCACTCAACTGAATTAACTTGGGATGGTCTCAACAACTAACTTCACTGAACATTCTTTTCCTGCTATAGCTAAGGAAATCTCACTTGTTAAATCTGAGAAACGTCTCACTTTGTTCCAATATTTAGCAAAAACTACCAGGGTGACAGACCTGAATCATGGTGAGGGTTTAGCCCAGAACACCTAGAACGCTTCTCCTCTTCCCCTTTCCTCTTATCCCTAAGCTCAAGGGTCAGCACAGGCGCCTTCTCTTCCATGAAGCCTTCCCAATCCTAAATCTTAGTGTTCTCCTTCCCTGACCCCAAATTGTTTCCTATTATTTCATATGTACTTTATTGTTTTCTGTGTATATTCCCCATCTTCCCACTGGCTTAGAAAATAAGCTCCTTAAGAGCAGGAAATGTTTTGGATCCTCAGTATTAGAATAGTGCCTTCTTAACATATTTAAGACATACTTTTAAAGAATTTCCCAAAGCATTTCAATTGCAGTTAATTAAAGGGGCTGGAATAAAATGAGGACATAGGAAGTAAGAGAAAAGGGAAATTGTCTATAAGGGAAAAAAAATGAACAATTGTATGCTTACTATTATATATTTAAATGTTGTATAGGAATTGAAGAAGAGTTTGTGTGTGCCCTTATATGTGAAAGCTTGCAGGAAGCCATTTGCACACATGTGAGAGTATGTATCAAAGCTCACAGGAATATATATATGTGTAAAACAATAATTTTTGTTGTCGTTGCGTGGTTTCAGTCGTGTCCAACTCTCCGTGATCCCATTTGGGCCTTTCTTGGCAAAGACACTAGAGGGGTTTGCCATTTCCTTCTCTAGCTCATTTTATAGATGAGGAAACTAAGGCAAGCAGGGTTAAGTGATTTGCTCAGGTTCACACAGCTAGGAAGTATCTGAGGCTAGATTTGAACTCAGGAAGATGACTCTTTCTGACTCCAGGCTTGTGTTCTATCTACTGTGCCACCTAGCTGCCCCAAAACAATAATAATAGCTAGCGTTTCTATAACACTTTAAGGTTTGCAAAATGCTTTACAAATCTCATTTGATCCTTACTGCAACCCTCAGAGAGAGGTGATATTATTTTTTCTTTTTCTTTAAAATTAACTTTTGTTTATTTTTAGTTTATATCATTGATTTCCACAAGATTTTGAGTTACAATTTTTTTTCCTGTCTTTCCCCTACCCACCACCCTGAAACAGCAATCCCACTGAATACCTTTTCCCCCAATCTGCTCTCTCCTATATCCTCTCCCACCCCCTCTCTCACTTTCCAGTAGGGCAAGATGGATCTCCCTATCCCAAGCCTGTGTATCTTATTTCCAACTTGAATGTAAATAATAATAATAATATTTTTTTAACATTTGATTTTAAAACTTTGAATTCCAGATTTTTTCCTTCCTTCCCTCGTCACCCACTTTTACTGGGAAGATAAGTGATTCAATATAGGTTGTACATGTGTAGCTATGCAAAAACATTTCCATAGTGGATATATTATGAATGACTGACTATATTTCCCTCCATCCTATCCCGCCCCGCACTTGTTCTATTCTCTACTTTGTCCCTATCTCTTTACAAAAGTGTGTGCTTCTAACTACCCTCCCCCCAACCTGCCCTCCCTTCTATCATTCCCCCCTCTCATCTCCTTCCCCCCACTCTCCTGTAGGGCAAGATACCCAATTTAGAGTATATGTCATTCCCTCCCTAAACCAAATTCAATGAGAGTAAGGTTGACCCATTCCCTTTTGCCTTCCTGTTCTTCCCCTCCACTGTATTAGTTACCCTCTGCCTCTTCTATGAGATAATTTACCCCATTCTGTCTCTCCCCATCTCCTCTCATTACATTCTCTCACCTCTCAATTTCACCTCTCAAATATCACCCCTTCCTATTCAATTGATCCTGTGCCCTCTGTCTATGTATACCTGTACACATATATACACACATATAGACATATGTGTATGTATACATATACATATATATATATATATACATTTATATTCCCTTCAACTATCCTCATACTGAGAAATGTTTCATAAGTTACAATGATCGTTTTTTCCATGTAGGCATGTAAATAGTTCAACTTTGTTATGATTTCTTTTCCCCGTTTACTTCCTCATGCTTCTCTTGCTTCTTTTATTTGAATGTCAATTTTCTATTCAACTCTGGTTTTCATCAAGAATGCTTGAAAGTCCTCTACCTCATTGAATGACCATATTTTCCCCTGAAATATTATACTCAGTTTTGCTGGGTAGGTGATTCTTGGTTTTAATCCCAGCTCCTTTGATCTCCAGAATATCATATTCCAAGCCCTTCAATACCTTAATATAGAAGCTGCTAGATCCTGTGTTAGCCTGATTGTTTCCACAATATTCAAATTGTTTCTTCTTGGCTGCTTTTAATATTTTCTCCTTGATCTGGGAACTCCAGAGTTTCCTAGGAGTTTTCTTTTTGGGATCTTTTTCAAGAGGTGATCAGAGAATTCTTTCAATTTCTATTTTGCCCTCTGGTTCTAAAATATCAGGACAATGTTCCTTGAGAATTTCTTGAAAGATGATTTCTAGGCTCTTTTTTTGATCATGGCTTTTAGGTAGCCCAATAATTTTTAAATTGGCTCTCCTGGATCTATTTTTTCTAGGTCAGTGGTTTTTCCAATAAGATATTTCACATTGTCTTCTATTTTTTTTCATTTGTTTAGATCTGTTTAATAGTATCTTGATTTCCCACAAAGTCATTAGTTTCCCTTTGCTCCAATCTAATTCTGAAGGAATTATTCTCTTCAGTGAGCTTTTGAAATTCTTTTTCCATCTGGAGAATTTGACTTTTTGGAACTCTTTTGCCGTTTGAGTTAGTCTATTTTTTTAAGGTGTTACTTTCTTCAGTCAAGTTGTTGATTCTCTTTTCATGATTTTCTTGCATCAGTCTCATTTCTCTTCCCAATTTTTCCTCCGCTTCTCTTACTTGATTTTCAAAATCCCTCTTGAACTCCTCCATGGCCTGTAACCAATTCATATTCTTCTTGGAAGCTTTTGGTGCAGGAGTTCTGACTGTGTTGTCTTCCTCCAGTTCCATGCTTTGATCCTTTTTGTCGCTCAAGAAGGAGTCTAGAGTTTGGTTGCTATTCTTTGCTCCCTTTGCCTGCTCATGTTGCCATTCAATTATTTGACTTTTGAGCTCTTTGCTACAGTAGAACTCTGCTTCCAGAGTGGAGAGCTTTGTCCCAAATTGCTGGGGTTTTTGCTGCTGCCAGAGCTATTAGGTGGCTGCCATCTCTACAGCTCCCACCTGTGGGGGGACTTTGGCTCACTGGTCACACACTTCAGGACCACCAGCCAAGACCATGATCCAGATCCAGGCAGGTTAATGCAAGAGCACTTAACCTCTGAATGGTTGCTTGGCCCTCCTATGATCTGCAGGTAGGGAGCTCTCAAGCAGCCACATGGAGGCAGCTGCAGGGCCACCACTTCTGCAGCTTCTTGCTCCAGGGGCAGAAGCCAGATTGTGCCTCCATCTTCCCCAGATCCAGCAGAGTTCTACTGACCTTTTACTTTGTCTTTGGCATTTATGGGTTGATAATTCTGGAAACCACCACAGCTGCTAGTGATCTACTTCCCAGAAGCCTACTCTAGCCACAGCTGGTAGGGACGGCCCTGGGGCTAAAACTATGGGATCATGGGGAAAGGGTGGGGGGCTGAGCTTAGCTCACAGCACACTGTGATGGACCCTTCCTGCTGACCTTCCAGGCTGCCTTCCTCAGGAGATTTGTTTCTCTCTCACTTTGTGGGTTCTGTAGCTCTCAAATTTGTTTAGAGTCACATTTTATAGGTATTTGAGGTGGTTATGGGGGGAGCCCACAGAGTTTTCCTGTTTCTATGCCACCATTTTGACTCTAACTCCAGATCAATAGGTGCTATTATTATCCCAACTTTACAGATGGAGAAACTGAGGTAGATAGAGCTTAAGTGACTTGCCTGGAGTCATATAGCCAGTAAGTGTTTTAGGCAGGACTCAAACTCACATCTTCTTTAAGTCCTGGGATCTATTGACCACAAAACCTAGATGCCCAATTAACTCATCTAATAATATTTCATATCTGCATGTTATGTGTGAAGGGTTTGTATAGAAATTCCTCTCCATTGGTTCTATATGGGGCCAGGCTGATGATTTGAAGGAAACTCAGGCCTGACTCACCCTAGCCAAGTGTTTCCAGTAAAGTGAAGGCAGGATAGAGACAGGGTAATGGACAGGAAAGAAGGGGAAGGGCTTGGAACAGTAGGCCTGTTCATTCTAGTCTGAGGGATCCATGGGCAATGTTGGAGGACTCCACTGAATCTCATTTCCCAGTTCTGAAAGATCTTCCTCCCTCCTCTTCCCCCAGTCACATTCCAAGGATGAGGATTCATCAGCTTCTAATTAGGTTTCTACAAGGACAGGAGGGAAGGGAGAGGAGAGGAGATTGCAATATTTGAAGAGTCTCAGTCTCCTGGCCCCTAAACTCTCCAAGGTCCCGATGATACATGATTCTGCTCAGTGAGAGCAAGGAGCTTAGTGGAGCTGCCTCAGCACACTGCTAACTTCATCAATCTAATGATAACCTGGGGAAAGGGAGGCGGAACACTGAGTCCTCAGTGCAAGGCAGTCTTATTTGGTTTCCATGGTGAGGTCAGTGCGGTCAAAAAGGGATTGGTCTCTTGCCTTGCCAACTACTTTTATCCCTCCCAGTGGAAAGTAGAGGCTCTAAGCTAGTCATGCAGATGGGGGGAAAGGGAGGAGTGAGAAGGAGATATTGGAAGAGGGGGATCTTGCAAAGTCCTTCACTTTGTCAGATTCCAGAGAATGAAACTTGGACTGCTAGAACTTGATTGAAAGAAAAGCCAGCTATGCAATATTGAAAATTGCATAAGAGGAGAGGGTTGCGTTATATATAAACTTTTTAAGGATGGGGCCTGTATCTAACCTGAGCACGTAGCATGGTGCCTAGCCTTTACAAAACACTTCTTGGGTTGGTTTGACTTTGCGACCACAGAGAGTATGGATAATGGAGGGAGGGTCAAGTGATTTTTCAAAACAGGAGAGATTTTTTGGGAAGGAGCATAGAACACAAAACAGTGTTCATTGCCTTCTGGGAGTTGCTCCACCTTGAAGTACTTTCTTGTCCCTGAAGGAGGAGGGTCCCAAAAAATACACCATACCTCTGGAGAACTGAAGCCCCTGAAAAACTCTCCTAAGAGAGTTCCTTCTCCAGCTCACTTTATAGATAAGGAAACTGAGGCAAACAGGGTTAAGTGACTGCCTTAGTTTCCCTCTCCTAAGAGGGAATGTGCCCAGGGACCACACCACACTCTGATCTTTCTTAGGTTCATTGAAACCCTTCAGGGGTTCATTGAAACCCTTTGCTCAGGGTTAAATTTAGTTCAGAGACCAAGATACTGCTGATGTTTAGCATCTGTGTGGCCCATCCAATCTCCACCCAAAGGTGAATGTTGCAGAATTAAAAAAAAAAAAAGCATGGCCCCAAAGAAGAGATATAAGAAAACACTTGCCCATATTCTTTTGCAGAGGAGAGAAGTCCATGGGTGTTCCACTTTGTATATATATTTTTTGTTTTGTTTTTTTATTTATTGGTTTTGCTAAAAAAAATTTTCTGCCTCTTTTTATTTATTTTATATCTTATTATTATGTTTTTATTTTTTTCTTAAAAAATATTCTTTGTTATATGAGATGGTCCTCTGTGGAGAGGTGGGGAGAGACATAAAAAGAGAAATTTATGCAATGTAGAAGCAGATATATTATATATATAATATATAATATAATATATATATAATATATAATTTTTTTTTCTTTTTGGAGGGCAGTTGGGGTTAAGTGACTTGCCCAAGGTCACACGGCTAGTTTTTTTGTGTTAAGTGGCTGAGGTCAGATTTGAACTCAGGTCCTCCTGACTCCAGGGCTGGTGCTCTCTTCACTGCACCACCTAGCCACCCCCTTATAGTATATATATTTGAAACATTTATTAAGCACTTACTCTATACTAGGCTCTTTACTAAGTGCTGAGGGGTGGGTGGTCCAGTGTAGACAGAGCACTCTACCTAGAAGTCAGAAGAGGGACAGTCTTTGCTTCCCAAGAAATTGACATTGTAATAGAGATTGACAAAATATGTGGTAACCAGGGAATAGAGGCTGGTCTGGGGAGTCACAAGGATGCTGAGCTGATCCACAGAAAAGCTTATTGACATGCTCTTTCCAGAGCAATGATGGTACTGATTTGATAATTATGCCTAGAACAAGAGGTTCAAAGCTGGTGGGAGAGGAATAGCAGAAGAGCAGATGGCTTGGACGGATAGCTATATAGGATGTGTGTCTGCCAGACATCTAGTGTGGTATCTGCCAGACCTCATGGGTCAGGTGAGTTTGCATTCAATTATTTACCGATCTAAATAGCTCAGTTCAGAGACAAGGCTCAATCCTGAGTGACTCAACTGCTATAGGGACTCAGGGCATGGTTCTGGAGGTCCAATAGGGATGCTGCTATTCCAAATGGAAGATGAGGGAGGGAGCGTCACAGGGCAAAGATGGCCTGGGTGTGTGGATAGAGGGAATTCTGTGAAAAATTGTAAGGATGGACTAGATGGCTTCTTGAGGTCCCCTCATCAGTCCCAAATCTGAATATCCCTCCATTAAAATCTCAGTATTTTTTTCCACTTCTCAGTTCACTCCATCCATAGAACATTCATTTATAGGTCTCTGCTTTCCTATATCTTATATAAGATCTATCTATCTATCTATCTATCTATCTATCTATCTATCTATCTATCTATCTATCTATCTATCCATCCATCTATCTATCTATCTACCTACCTATCATCTCTTTCTCTCATCTATCTATCTATCTATCTATCTATCTATCTATCTATCTATCTATCTATCTATCTATCTCTCTGTCTATTTTCAGCTCATATTTATACCATCCCACTAAATGTCCTGAAGTCAGCAGTCATCAGAGTGACTTTACCCTTCTCCTTCCTACACTTCTCCTAATTACTTTTTTCCTCCATTCTATGGGATTTTAAAGTGACCAGCATATCAAAACAAAGCTTTAGCTCATATTAAAAAAGCCTCTAGCCCTAGGTCTAATCCAAGCTCACATTTAGTCTATGGCCCTAACACACTGACCTCATTTTTAGCTCAGTACTCTTGTCCAGGTTTTACTCTGCAACCTCTGGAAGTGTCTTGGCTGGTTCATTTCTAGACCCTTTAAGGACCAGGTAGCAGCAGATCAACCATAAAAAATAACAATGCGAGAAACATAGGTGATAATATTACTTGTACACTTAGATTGGTAAAAGATCTTAGGTAAGTTATTTAGCTTCTGTCTCTCTCTATCTCTTTATCTCTGTGTGTGTGTTTCTCTCTGTCTCTCCATGTATGTATCTCTGCCTCTCTCTGCCTGTCTCTCAACTGCAAAATAGAGAAAAAAGATGTCCTTCCCTCACATGATCATGGATCTCGGACCTCAAAGGCCATTTGGACCACCCCCTCCTCATTTTACAGATTAGGAAACTGAGGATCAAGGAGTTTCAGGGACTTGTCCAAGGTCACACAGATGTAAGCATCAGAGGCAGGACTGAAACCCATATCTTCTGACTTTCGGGTCAGTGCTCTCTGAGTGTATAACATTGTCTACTCACTTCACAGCATTAGGAGGGAAATCCCTCCAAACTTCTGTGTGTGTGTGTGTATGTGTGTGTATGTGTGTCCTCAGGACTTCCTTTTTTTCATGCAGGTTATCTCTGCTGTACAAATATCCCCTTCTCTTAGCTGGCATTCCAATCCTGCTTATCAGAGCCAGAACTAGAAATTCTGGTGCCTAGGGCAAATTTATTTTGGGAGGGGTGTAAGAGAAGATAGAGCCACTTCTCAGTCAGCTGCTTCTGACCCCTCTGGGGTTGCTGGGTAATGCTAAGAGATCCCTGAAGTACCCCATGCCATGGAGAATACTTATGTCTAGGGGAGCATTTATTACCCTCTCCTGGAAGTTGCTCCTCTTTGAAGTGCCTTCTCGTCCCTGAAGAAGAAGGGTGCAAAAAAAATACACCATCTCTTGGAGAACTGAAGCCCCTGAAAAACTCTCCTAAGACAGCATATAGTCTAGGTACCATACCCTCACTTGCTGGTTTTTCTTAGGTTGTATAAAAGCCCTTCTGCCCCTGTGCTGAGGACCGAAATGTGTCTAGATACCAAGATGCTGCTGATGTTGGGCATCTGTATGGCACACCCCATGGCCCTCTGTTTTATGTCTTAGACTGACTTGCTAAGGACATGGAATCTCTTTCCTTTCCCCTCCTCTCCTTGTTAGGAAAACCAGCCAACAAGAGGATGTACGCCTGATAGCCCTACTCTTGTTAAATAACTTACTTTGAAGTCCTTTCTCTGAAATCCCCCCATATCTGGATTCTCCTATGCCTAGAACCATGTAACTCTCTAGTTAATTAGAGCTTCCCTGCCTGTGACATGAGAGGTGGGAAAACAGTGAGATATGTCTGACTGAAACCATGCTCATCCTTATAAAAATACCTGGTTTTTTTCTAGGACCATCCAGGTGTCCTGCACTAAAGAAATGGAAGACTGACCAAGAACTTGATAGAACTTGAGCACTGGGGAGGAGAGTGCTTTTGACTTGGATCATTCATCTGCTTTCTCCTTTTGACAGGCCTGAAGATCGTGGCATCCAGGGTCTAACTTTTGAAACACAGAGCTCTGGATCTGAAATGGTCATCCTCTTCCTGCCCTTACCCAGGTGATGAAAGTTAAGCACTTCCCTTTGTGTGAAGTGAAAAAGGCCTGTTGCTCTTGACATTATTAGCTGTTTTTACTGTTGTTTTTTCTTCTGCGGAAATCTCCATGTCTGTCAAAGATAAGGTACAATGGAGTTTGGGACAGAATCAAATAAGACTATAGATGAGAGAGTGTAGTTAAAAAAAAAAGTTCTATGAATATAAGATATACCCGAGCGAGGGTGTGCTGGAGTCAGCTCAAACCTGTTCTGAAGAGCTAAGTGTTAAATTTTCAACATGAGCATTTAACACCTCAGAAACTGGCAAACACTGGGGCTTGATTTATTGTTTTTATGATTGACTAGACCTAAGAAAGTGATGGAGGAAATGTTAATAATACACATTTTAAAATTTAATTAATTAATTAATTAAATTACTTTTAAAATTGAATTTTAAAGTGGGTCAGACAGAGAATGAATTGTACTACTAAGTACATACCAATCCTTTCTTTTATTTTCTCTGCTACCACTATGTTTAGGTTATGGTTTCTCCCCTTTCACATCCTCCCACCCTAGCCCAGGAACTCTAGAAGGCAGTGTCAAACCCTCAGGAGGAACTGAAACCATCAAGCCTTGTGACACTTGGACTCCCCATTGGCAATCTTCTCAAGAAATCCTTTGGTACAAGGAGGTTTCAGAGCAGCTCCTCAGATTGGCCCTGAGTAATTTGGGTTTCTTTGGCTCAGACCCATTCCTCAGTGAGTGGGACAGTATTCGTGGAATTCGAGTTGCCTATAATCTAATAGTAGAGATTCTGCATGCAGTCTTCCAGCCCATCTGTGGTTTTAATAGGGGCTGTTGATGGTAAATTAGATCCACTCCTTTCTGCTGGATGTGTTGTCATTTTTATAGCTTTGGGGTTATATAAACAGGAGAGTGAGAGAGAAGCTAAGTGGAGAAAGGAAGCCTGGAAGTTTGAAGTTGCTAAACATGCCTTTGGGTGTCTCTTACTCCTTTTTTTTTTTTTTTTTCCATTTTAGCTCCTACTGGGTTTTGAGGAGCAGGCTCCGACTGTGGCTTGAGTAGTCTTACTGTCTTTGCATAGGGAAAGGCAAATAAAAATTGGGAGGGAATGAGGGGAACTTGGAATCCTAGGCAAAATAATTACTAAGATAAAGAGAAAGGTATTTGAACTTTCAACCCCTTGCCTGCCACGGTTAAAAGCCTAGTCAGGTTCACTTGGGGGATCCTGAAAACACTCTAGTCAAGGATGATATAGGTTCAAGTTAGCAGGCCTAGAACCTAAACCCAGATATTCTGATTCTCAACCCAGATTTTGGGAATGTGGCAATGAAAACAACTCTAGGCTCTTTGCTTCCTAATTACTCAATTGTAAATGAAATTTCTTGAACTTATTTTGATTTCTCCCCAGCCCAGCAGATCCAGGGAAACAAGAGCTGATGTATAATTAAGAAAAGCATCTCAGGGGCGGCTAGGTGGTGCAGTGAGTAGAGCACCGGCCCTGGAGTCAGGAGTACCTGAGTTCAAATCCGGCCTCAGACACTTAACACAAAAACTAGCCATGTGACCTTGGGCAAGTCACTTAACCCCCAACTGCCCTCCAAAAAGCAAAAAAAAAAAAAAAAAAGAAAAAAAAAAGAAAAGCATCTCAGGGAGATAAGGACCAGCAGACACTTGAACTCAACATTGTCCTATTCCAGTTCATTTTCTCTGGGTTGTTTAGGTAATGCATGTCTAGTCCATGTAGGCTCTGGATTTATTCTGCCAGTTTCCACTCTGACCAACAATGCTCAGCCCTAGAGCTAGGCTTCTGTTCCTTCAGAGTTCTAGGGATAACTTTAAGGGTCTGGAATATATTTCTAATACCATTACTCACAAACCATAGACCCGTGAATTCTCCCCAATCTCAATAACCTACTTACCATTTCCTCAATACCATCTATCTAACCAGTAATTACCATCCCATATCAATTTACTGTTGGTTTTCCCACAATATCAATTGACTAATACCAATTAGCTTTAAAAAAATCATTTATTTACTTTTAGTTTACAACATTCAGTTCCACAATCCCTTGAGTTCCAAATTTTCTCTCCCTCCCTCTCCTCCCCTCTCCCCCCACCATGGTGGTATGCACTCCAATATAGATTTTACAAATACCTTCTCATTAAACATTAGTCAAGTTGTAAAGAAGAATTATAACCAATGGAGTGAACAATAAGAAAGAAGGAACAAAACAAAAACAAAACAAAAGAGAGAGAGCAAGTAGTTTGCTTCAATCTGCATTCAGACTGTAGTTCTTTTTCTGGATGTGGATAGCATCCATCATTCTATCATGAGTCTTTTGGAGTTGTCTTATAACCTTGTATTGCTGAGAATAGCCCAGTCTATCAAAGTTGGTCATCACAGAGACAATGTGTCTATAATTGTGGACAAAGTTCTCCTGGTTCTGCTCTCCTCACTCAGCATCACTTTACATAAGTTTCTCCAGGTTGTTATGAAGCCCATCTGCTCCTCATCTCTTATAGCACAATAGTATTTCCATTACATTCATATACCACAACTTGTTCAGCCGTTCTCCAATTGATGGGCATCCCCTTAATTTCCAGTTCTTTGTCACCACAAAAAGAGCCGCTATAAATATTTTTGTACATATGGGTACCAATTAGCTTTTAACAGGGGATATTTACTGAAATGGTATAGCAAGACTTGAAGTGCAGGCTACGCCTTACCCAACTCCCTACCCTCAACCACATAGAAGAGATTTTGTGCATCCCTTCTACCACCTGGGTGCCTGGGTCAGTCAACTGAAATTTCTATTCCCTTTCCCACTTCACCCCCATCAAATTCATTTCTAGACATGGCATTCCTAATGGATCAGTCACTCCCTTGCAGGACGTAGAATTTCAGCTGCTGGGTCAATTCACTGTTAGACTGGGTCAAGTAGGTTGTTCCCCACCTGGCTTAGCAGCTGTGGCCACAGCACATGGGGTTATGGGACTGCCCTTGCTGGACTTCTGATGATTTTTCTGACATTTCAAAGTTTATAGTCCTAACTTGATCTATCTATCTCTTGATACTTATTCACCTAAAATCAGAAAAAAAAATAGAAACAGCATGGATGGGAGAAACAGACGTGACCATGTATTTCTGGCTGTGTGGAAATAGGACAGCCACACTAGCAACCGGCAGTGCTGTTACTAATTCTCTCCTCACCCAGAGGTCCACAGCAGAGGTGTCAAACATGCAGTCCAGAGCCTCTGCAGTTTACAACACTCCCATGTGCTGCCTGAACCAGATTAAAATGTAATTGGGGTAATACTTAGCAAAATAAATACAAATAAAATAAAGCATAGAGAATTTTATATGTAGTTTTCTAAGTCAAAATCCAGTCCATATGAATTCTTATGTATGGTTTAGTGGTCCCTGTTTCTAGTTGAGTTTAATTCCATCAGTCCATGCCATTTCTTCTTCTTCATTAAAAAATCATGTAGGGGCAGGGGGAGAGAAATAGGGGATGAGAGAGAGAAGGGGGGGAGGGAGAGGGAGAGAGAGAGAGAACACTTTCCTTTATCCTTGCCCTTTGTATGTATATATTCATTTCTGGCTCAGCCAATTAAAATGCTTCTCTTTCCAGGGCAGGAGGGTCACAGAATGCTTATCCACACTTTGAATTGGGATAAGGCTGCTCCAATACACATCATCAATTGCTCCCCAAAGCAGGCTTCCCAAGTTTCCACACGAATATACAGAGGCAAAAAAAAGTACATTCTCCAAGCACTGGGGCTCTTGCATCAGCTAGTTATCCCCTTTTGTTGCTGTTCAGCCATTCATTCATGTCCAACTCTTCAGGATCCCATGAACCATAAAACTTCTATCCTCCATTATCTCTCAGAGTCTGTTGAAATTCATGCTCATCGTTTCCATGATACAATCTATCCATCTCATTCTATGCCTTCTCCTTTTCCTTTCGCCTTCAATCTTTCCCAACATCAGGTTCTTTTTCCTTCTTATTACGTGGCCAAAGTACTTAAACTTCAGCTTAAATATTTGGCCTTCCAATGAAGGTTAATTTCTTTAAGTATTGACTGATTTGATTTCCTTGCTGTCCAAAGGACTTTCAAAAATCTTCTCTAGCACAATTCAAAAATGTTGATTCGGTGGCACTCAGCTTTTCTTCTTCTTCTTTCTTCTTCTTTTTCTTCTTCTTCTTCTTTCTTCTTCTTCTTCTTCTTCTTCTTCTTCTTCTTCACTATCTTTATTTAAAACATTTTAGGAGGAAAAAAAATCTCTGTATAACCAAAGAGAACAGCAAATACTACTTGCAACATGCTCCCTGCCTGATCTGCCCAACCTACAAGGATTTGGAAAATATATACAATATATGAACCAAAGGCAATATCTCTCACACCATGCTTAAGTAGAGATTGAAGCTATGGTTGCTTATAGACTGACCAAGGAAGAAAGATATCTAATGTACAGAAAGGAATGTAGCAAGTGTGAATCAGATTTGTGATAGCCAGTTAAAGCAGATCTTCTGGTGGTAATGTCATGGTCATAGCTATGGATTGGATGGAGTTTCCAAGAAACTGCTTTCAGATCGTGGAAGGCAGCATTAGAAATGAAGTCTTTAGTTATATCAGCTGAACTACAGTCCTGGCTGGGGAGCCATCAAGTCAATGTTTCTCAGGTTCCTAGCCAGCTAGATACCAGCAGCAAAGAGTCCCAAATCAACAATCAAATTCCTCTGGAAGTCATTCCTGTCAGTGGCAAAGTGATAGGTACTCCTGATACCCTGGGAGGTTCCAGTCCCTCACCAGAGGCCCCCCCACAGGTAAGACACCTGAGATAGCATGCAGTCATGGCAGGTAGCCCCCAAGGGCTCCTCAGTTTTTCTTATAGTCCAATTCTCACAGTCATATATTGTTACTGGAAAAACCATAGCTTTGACTGTATGGTCCACTTCCCTCTTAATCTTGGTAACATTGGCTTTAGTAATCAAAACTATCCACTTTGCATTTTATAATGCTCTCTAACTCTTGTTTTGTCATGAAGTCTTCCCCTTTCCATAGATCTGACAGGTATACTATCCCTTGCTCTCCCAAATTGCTCACAGTATCAGCCTTTATACCTAGATCACGCACCCATTTCAACTTTATTTTGGTGTGCGGTGTTAGATATTGGATATGCCCAATTTCTGCCATACTATGTTCCAGTTTTCCCAGCAGTTTTTGTCAAATAGTGCATTCTTATCCCCAAAACTGGGGTCTTTGGGTTTAACAAAGAGTAGATTACTATAGTCATTGCCTTCTGAGTGTCATCTGCCCAATCTATTCCACTGATCCACTGCTCTATCCCTCAGCCAGTACCAAGTAGTTTTGATGACTGCTGCTTTATAATACACATTAAAATCTGGTATGGCAACGTCACCTTCCCTCTAGTTTGCAGAATCTTAAGCGTAAAATTCTGTTATAATCTGCCATCTCCTATTGGCCATTGAAATAAGTGCAATTGTTTGGTAATTTGAATATTCTTTGATATTGCTCTTCTTTAGGATTGAGACCTAAACTGATTTTTTTCCAATCCAGTGGCCACTGTTGAGTTTTTCAAATTTGCTGGCATATTGAGTGCCGCAGTTTTAACAGCATCATCTTTTACGGTCATCCCTCCACCACCTTCCATATGTATTACTTAACTGTAGGTTAAGTTTCCTGGAGGACTCTGGAATGACTAGTTTAAGTAGCTGGGGGATCACAGAACCGAGTTCAGTGTCATGATCAAGAATAATCACTGAATTTGGAACCTGAAGACTTAGTTTCAGATTCTGATTATGCTACTTAGTCAACAAGCATTTATTTAACACCTTCTATGTGAAAGGCATTGTGCTGAGCTCTGAGGATGCAGAGAAATATAAAAGACATTCCCTGTTCTCAAGGAGCTCACAGTCTAATGGAGAGACAGCATGGAAAACAACTATGTGTGGACAAGATATACAAATATAGAATTTATATATATGTATGTATGTATATATGTGTGTGTGTGTGTGTGTGTGTGTGTATAAATAATTGGAGATACAGCAAGGAAGGGGGATTGGGAAAGTCTCCTGTAGAAGGTAAGATTTTAGCTGGGAATTGAAGGAAGTCAAGGAGTCCAGAAGACAGAGATGATGAGGGAGAGAATTCCTGACAAAGGGGCAACTAGTAAAACTGCCCAGAGAGGGGAGATGGAGCATTTGAGTAATATTAAGGAGGCTAGTGTCACTGGATGTGGATGAGAAAAAAGGAGTAAGGTGTAAGAAGACTAGAAAGATAGGAGATGGCCAGATTATAACAGTCTTTGAATATTAAATGGAAGATTTTATATTTTATTATGACAGGAGCCACTAGAGTTTATTGAATGTGACATGGGTGACATGCATTTTAGGAAAATTATTTGTGAGTGCAGGATAGATTAGAGTGCAGAGAGACTTAAAGAAGGGAGACCAACAAGAAGGCTACTGTAATACTCCAAGTGGTGTGGTGATGGGGGCCTGCACAAGGGTGGCAGTGTCAGAAGAGGGGAAAAAGGGGCATATTAAAGAGATTGTTATGAAGGAAGAATTGATGGGATTTAGCAATACATTGGATATGGGGATGAGAGAAAGATAGGAGTTGAGAATAAGAAGTAGGTTATGTGCCTGAGTTATGGGGAGGATGGAGATACCATTGACAATAACAGAAAAAGTGGGAAGAGAGGAATTTGAGGGGAAAGACAATGAGTTCAGTTTTGGACATGTTTACTTTGAGATGTGTTCAAGGTATCCAATTTGAGATATCCAATAGGCAATTGGAGATCCTTCAGAGTGAACATAAGGAGAGAAGTTAGATAGAGATGGAGAAGATCTGAGAACCATCAGAATAGAGATGACAATTGAATTCATGGAAACTAATGAAATCACTAAGCAAAATCATCTAGTGGGAGAAGAGAATAGGGCACAGGACAGAATACTGGAATCACCCATGATTAGTAGACTTGACTAGGCTGAAGATTCAGCAAAGGAGGCTAAGAAGGAGCAGTCATACAGGAAGGAGGAATTTCATGGAAACCTAGAAAAAAGAGAATACTTAGAAGATGATGATGGAGAATGCAAAGGCTACAGAGAGGTCAAGAAGGGTGAGGACTGAGAAAAGACCATTCGATTTGCCAACAGAGAGAACAATTTTGGTTGAAGAATTAGGTTGTAAACTGAATTATGTAGAGTTGAGAAGAAAGTAAGAAGAGAGACAGTGGAGGGACTGATTATGGATGACCTTCTCCAAGAGTCTAGCCTCAAAAGAGCAGAGACATATGGGGTGATAGAGGAGATGAATGAATCAAGCAAGGGGCTTTTTTTTTTAGTGTGGGAGAGGCATGAGTGGGTCTGTACAAAGTAGGGAAGCAACCAGTAGGCAAGGAGAATGTGAAGATTAGGGAGGTAGTAGTGGGGATGATAGAGGGGGGCAATCAGCTGGAAGAGACCAGAATAGGACCACTTGTACATTTAGAGGAGTTAACTTAGGCAAGAGCCACCTTTTCATGTGAGACGGATGGTGGCAGAAGTCATCTGAGTGATGTAAGATAAGGAACAGGAGAAGAGAGAGCTCTCTGTGAATGATCTCAAGTTAGCAAACTGTGAAGAAAGGTTGTCAGGTGAAGAGGGTTGTCAGAAGAGCACTATGGGACACTCGAGGAAGGATGAAAAGGTTTGGAAGAGCCACTGTGGTAAGTGGGATAACAAGTTAATTAGGGACATATAAAAGTATTGCCTTGCCACAGTGAGGGCCCAGTTAAGATGATGTAACAAATTTGTAGTAGACCCAGTCAGCACAGCTTTGTGACATTCTCCTGCTTCATTTCAGCATCATGTAAATGGGAACAAAAACAGTGGATTTGTGTAAGTGTGAACAAATCACTTCATTCTTCTGTATTCAGGTTTCTCCTTTATGAAGAGATTGAACTAGGTCAGGGATACCCCTTTGGCAATCTGCTAAAGCCTGTGGAAGTTTTTAAATATAATTGAAGGAAAGTCTAAATTTCATTTAGAAGTTAGTGAAAATTAAAATGTATTTTTTTTTCCAATCCAAGTTCATCTGAAATTTCAGACTCCCTGAAATCTATCCATGGACTTAAAGACCAAGGGTTAAGCATCCCTAGAATAGAGAATCTCTAAGGTCCTTTTCAGTAGACTTATGGATTTTTGCCCCTAGAGCAAAGGTTGAGGCAGGTCAGGGGAATAGGTGCTCATCTTCAATGAGGCCTTGGGAATGGGAAGAGAATAGAGGAAGTGCAAAGCATTGGCCTCTGAGGCATAACTCAATCCTCCCCAAGGAGGCTGCTGTTGAGAAAGTGGTGCATAGATGTACTGAAGGGGAGAAAGAATGTCAGAAAAACGGTACTATCAGCATCCTCTAAATTTCAATGCTCTGGGATAAGGCCCCAATCACCTTGATCTAGTGAGAGCTCTGCTTTCAAGCTCTTTGAACCAGCTATAGGAATTGCCTGAGGCTCAGATGGTGCCAGAAACTAGCACTTCCAACAACTTAATCATAAGAACACTCAGTTTCACTTTAACACCGATGTTTCAAGAAAATCTCTAATACCTTGGGGTCTAAGAAAAGAAATGGATTCAAGGCATAGACCCCTATTGCTTGCTGTTTGTCAGCATTACTAAATTAGTCCAGATCATGGAAAGGATATTTCTGAGAAGCCATCCAGATGTCTAGGTGATATATATATATATATATATATATATATATATATATATATATATATATGTATATATATATATATAGGAGGTGGTGCAACTCTCCTTGAGCCAAAACTGACCTCATTCTAGGGAGGGAAAGGGGTCCCCTAGGAGATGATGTAAAATTAGAGCCCCAGCCTTGGAAAGATGCACATCAAATATGTTCCCTCCCTCCACCCCAACACCTTAGTCCAATGTCAAGGAATGGAAACTGTAGTTGTCTCATCACCTTTTAACCTCTTAGACATATTAAAAGTAAGGGAAAGATCACTGGATTCTGTACGCATGTTTATACTTTTCTCATCTGTAAAATGAGAGAATTGGACTCAGATGACCTCTAAGGTTCCTTACAGTTCTAAATCTATGTACATTTCATTAACTTATCCTTCTTCCCCACAGGAGAGGAGAGAACATTTTTATTGTAATGACTAAGCAGTGAGGCCAAGAACCTCAGAAACCACTGCCTTCCAGTGGTATGTCAGAGATACAAGTGTGGAAAAGACCTCTGCCCTAGTTCTGGAGTCTTTTCAAGTACCAAGAAAAACTGTTTCATTCAACCCAATAAAGAATTTTATGGAGTCGTAGAGCTGGAAAGGGACCTTAGATATCTTCCAGTTTAAACCCATTTCATAGATGAGAAACTGAGCCTCAGAAAATGCTAGTAGCTTCAGGGCCTTGTACTTACTCTAACAGAGCTTCTTAACCTTCTTTGTGCTGTGGAGGGAGACCTTTGGCAATCTGGTGACATTCATGGAGCCCTTTTCAGAAAATTGTTTTAAAATGTATAATATAAAGTACATTGTACTAAAAGGAAGCCAATTATATTGAAAGTTATTAAAACAGTTTTAAAAGATCCCCAGTTAATAACTAGTGAATGCTTAAGTACTTTTTAAAAATGCTTGCTCAAGGTCACAGATGTTACTCAAAGTCATAGTTAATGGCAAAACAAAGTGCCAGAACCTCCATCTTCTGACTCTTTCTTGAAATTACTTTGTATTTATTGTGAATGCATTTTGTATATATTTTGAATGTAAGCTCCTTCAGATCAAAGGCTGTTTCCACTTTTGTCTTTGTAGGGGTGAACTGGGGCACATTGCCTGGCACATTGTAAGCAGTGAACATATGCTTGTTTATTGATTAGTTCACAGAACTGACTTCTCTGGGGACAAGCCAATCCCAGCTTATCGGCAGCAAACTGATAATAAAGGACTTCCCAGACTCCAATTGGAAAAACAAGGATTCTTCCTTGTCCTTTCCTTAGCCTCTCTGTTGTTCCTGCTGCGGTACTTGTCACCATGGAGAAGTTTGCTTTCCATCCATCAGCAGAACATCCCACTTGGCCGGCACTAGCAAGTCCCTTGTATATATGTGGTTGTTGCTTATTAAATGTCTGGGTCTATCTACCAAGCCAGATCTATGTGAATGCAAAATACCACCAGAGTTTGGTTGCCTCCACAGGATAGAAAGTGTGTGTGTGTTGGGAGTGGGAGGGGGGTCACTTATGCTGGCAAATATTTAACTAGTGGTGGTTGGGAGGTGTGTATGTGGGGTGTGTGAGAATATGCAAAGGACAAACTTTTAAAATTTAATCTGTATCATTAACATTTTCTTGGTCATTTTATTAGGTCTTCTAGACAATCTACCTGACATGGTACAGTGACTAAAGTACTGGGCTTACAACCTCCTGAGTTCAAATTTGCCTTACTAGCTGTGTGACCCTGGGCAAGTCACTAAGCCCGTTTGCCTCAGTTTCCTCATCTGTAAAATGAGCTGGAGAAGGAAATAGCAAAAAAAAAACCCCAAACTTTGCCTATCTAGTATCTTTGCCAAGAAAACTCCAAATGGGGTAAGGGGAAGTCAAACATCAAAGACAACAATGACAACAGACAATCAACAAAACAACACATAAAGTCCTAGTTTGAAGCCACTTTCGAAAAGCAATTGCTCACGCTGAAAACTTAACCATAAGAACTAATACTAGCCGGTTCAGTCAGCTCCACCAGCTTCGGCTGCCTAAATCGCCACGTGTAGAAGCTGGTCTCTACCTCCCCCCAGGGCGAGCCCGCCCACTCTTGCTCCAGACCCGCCATCTCATTGGTCTTCATTACTTCCCTCCCTCCATGCCCCGCCCCTCACTTCTCTTCCCGCTATTTCATTGGTCCTCTAGCTTTCCCTCTAGCTCTCTCCCGCCTCTCTCCTCACCCTCCCTCCAAGTCAGGGCCTGCCTGTTCGTCACTTCCTGGAAAATAGCCCAGGGAAGCCGGAAGTTTGTGTGGCTGAGGCAGAGAGGGAATCCGGGTTGAGGTGTCCGTAGCGAAGTGGTTGTCTTGTTTTCCGGGACCCAACGCTGGGGCTGCGGGCGGGGCCGACTCTTCCTCTGGAGGGAGGAAGAGGGAAAACACAGCTGCCAGGGCAGGAGGAAAGGGGGCAGGGGGAAGGACATGAAGCGGTCGTGGACCCTGGAGGAGTCGGGAGGCTGAAGCGCTATCCTACCCCCTCTACACTTGTCCTTCCCCTCATCCCCTCCCCCTCTATCTGGCCCCCTGCACCCCAGGACCCCACTCCTTCCTTTTCAATCTTTTCTCTCTTTCTCACTGATCTTTGTTCTCCACCTGCCCCTGCTTGAGCTTTGACAGCATCCCCTCCTGTCTTGGACTAACTCGTCCTGGGCAGGTTATTCCTTGGGGACCGGCGGGGGGAGAATCGTGTGACCCCTGATCCCTTGCTCTTGTGAAGCTGCGACACTTCTCTTTACCCCTCTCCCTCCTTGGAATTCTGAGTTCCCGACCCCTGTTTACCCAGGACTGGGGCTAGAAGAGAGGGGTCATTGACCCTGACCCCTTCAGCAATGGCGGCGGCAGCGTCTAACTGGGGTCTGATCATGAACATTGTGAACAGCATTGTGGGGGTCAGTGTGCTCACCATGCCCTTCTGCTTTAAACAGGTGAGTGCCGCTCTGCACCTGACTCCTGTTCACGGGGTTACTCCATGTCTCTAGTAAAATGGGACCATATGCTTTTCTAGGTGTTCCTCAAATCCCCCTTTTTTGTCGTGGTCGGTAGGAATTGGCTTGGGATAAAGGGTGACTGGGTGGTTGACCCCAAAGTCTGGGACTGCTATATAACCTGCAGGCCTATGCTTTTTTGCCCTCAGGCTAGAGCGAACATCTTTTCTTCCTGTGTATTCCCTTGAGCTGATATTAGTAACACGATTTTTTTTTTTTTGCTTGGGAACAAAAGAGCCTTTTGTACCCAAAGTATTGTAAGTGGAACTGGACTTGTAGAATATTTAGAGTTGAAGGAAACTTTATTCATCTTCCAGGCCAAATTGTACCACCAACAAAGGTAACGAAGAATGCATTTTTGAAATAAATATAAGAGTATCAAGACAACTAATAGAGTTTTAATGTAACTAGGCTTCTCATATAGTGAGTGCCATATCAGGTACACCTGATAATTTTTTATTTGACTTTCACCACTGGAGAAACTTGTGGAGTCAAACATTTGTCACTTTATTACATCTATCCTTACATCAAAAAGGTGAGGTTTGGTAGCACCTGTTTTTGGCCTCCAGCCTGAAAGTTCAGAGCAAAGAGACCTGTCTAGGCTATTGGTGCTTTGTAAAATTTAGTAATTAAAGTCCAAGATGATTAAAACATGAATATCTTCTGGAATGTAAAGTGTCCATAGAAAGCAATTTTATTTTGGTTTGTTTTAAACTTCTGATTATATTTCTCCTGTAGTCTATACACATAAAATTCTTGCCTGCCAGGCCCGTGATGAGAAGTACCCCAAAAATGCTATTCAGTGATAAAGTGGTTGTGTCTGGGGTATGAATTTCTTTGACTCTCATACTTTTGAAAATGTAAACTTTTCAGAGAAGGGAGACAAACATTTTCTATAAAAGACATTTCCATTTTGAGCTTAACTGGAGCATTTCATTAAAGTTAACTGTTCTTTACAGATTTTTTCTGTAAATCAGTGCCTATACTTTTATCAGGATCCACATGAAGGATAAATATTTCCACCACTTTAAAAAAATATCCTTTTTCTGATGGAACTTTCAGGTCCTCATGCTCACATTCAGTTTACCATTCATTCTCAAACTGACAAAGAAGTCAATTTGAGACATTGTTCATCTTAAGAAAAAGTTTCAGTTAAAGCAAAGGAAAAAGAGTACTGGGGTTTCTTTTCTCTACTTATGAAAGTACTCTTTCCAAAGTTACCAGTGTTGTCAGGTCTCATCAAAGGCCAAACCTCTCATAGCCTTTTTAAACCCTCATCCTTTTCAGCCATTCTGTTGCATTCTATACACCTGTACACTCTTTTCTCCTGTATCCTCTTTCCTCTGGGCTTTCGTGGCACTATTCTGTTTATCCAATGACTCCTTTTCAGTCAGTCTCCTTACCTGGTTCATCATCCAGATCATCCCTCTTAACTGTGAGTGTTCCCTAAACTTTTTTTCTCTGTTTATTTTCTCTCAGTGACCTCATCATCTTCCAAGTATTTAATTATTATAATCTATTTGTGGATGACTCCCAGATCTACATATCCATCCCTACTCCCTCCTCTGAGCATCAGTTCCACATCACCTGTTGGCTATTGGACATTTTAAACTGGATATCTCAAATTTAGCATGTCCAAAACGGAACTCATTGCTTTTCTCCCAAACCTCCAGAATTCCCTGTTTTTGATGAAAACACCAACAGTCTGTCTTTTAGGCTAGATACAGTTTGTGGCATAGTGGATAGATTGCTGGGTCTGGTCAGGAAGATTTGAGTTCAAATGTAGCCTCATATGAGATAATTGTAAAAGTGTTTATCTCAGGGCCTAACACATAGAAGATACTATATACATGCTTATTCCTTTCACCTTGCATGTTTGTAAGCTTGGCATTAGTTTTCACTTATCCTCCTTGCCCTCTCTCACCCCACATATTGGATCAGTTGCCAAATTACTCACAACCACCCTCATCACCTCTTGCCTTGATTATTGAAGCAACCTCCAAATTGATCTCCCTGCCTCAAAACTTTCCTCACTTTAGTCCATCCTTTACCCTGCTGCCAAAGATTTTCTTTTTGGAGGGGGGAATGCAGGGCATTTGGGGTTAAGTGACTTGCCCAGGGTCACACAGCTAGTAAGTGTTAAGTATCTGAGGCCACATTTGAACTCAAGTCCTCCTGACTCCAGGGCCAGTGCTCTATTCACTGTGCCACCCAGCTGCTCCCCAAAGATTTTCTTTATGCACAGAAAGGACCATGCTATTCTGTACTCAATACACTATAGTTATTTCCTTTTGCCTCTAGAATCAAATTGAAATTCCATTTCGCATTTCAGTTCCTTTACATTGGACATAAGCCATACCTGAAATTTGTTTCTTCCTTTCTTCTACCTCATAGAATCCCTCTCCTTCAAGACTCAGTCAAACACTACCTCCTACATGAATCTTTTCCTAATCTCTTCAACTGCTTGTTGTTTTTAAACTACTTTGTAGGTTTTTGTAGTTATTCTCTTTATATGGTATATAAATATATAATAAATCTGACTTTGTCTCTCATGTCTCCTATTAGAATATAAGCTCTTTATGAGTAGAGATTGTTTCATTCATTGTATTCGTATCCCCAGCATGTACCACTGTGACTGACACATAGTAGGCATTTAATTATAACCTGTTGATTGATTATACAAATTCTGCCTATTCAGGCCCATCTCAAATCCTTTCTCCTTCACAGACAATTATCTCTTCTGTGCCTGAACTCTTGAGGCACATAGTCAATACCTCATTTTGACACTTAATCACACATATATGATGTATAGAGAAAAAATATGTGTGTATATATGTATATTTGCATATACATATATGTATGCATAAACACATGCATAAAACAGAGAGTATTGCTTTGTATTTTAACTTAATTTTGTTTCATATGCCTCATCACTGTAACTAGAACTCCTGGGGCATATATTCTGTACCTGATTTTGACACCTACCACACATATATATGTGTGTTATATATACCATATTATATATACATATGTGTATATCTGTATATATTGTATGTTTTATATATATATAAATACATGTGTAGATAGGTAGTATTGCCTTGTATTGTAACTTAAGTATGCTTTATGTTATGTCTCATCTCTGCAACTGGATTATAAGCTTCCAAAGAACAGGATAAATTCTGGGAGAGTCTTATTTTCCTAGGTACTTCCAAACTTATCTTTAGCTCTCAATACCTATGTATGTAATAGATGCATAGAACACTTTATTGAGTGAAAGGCAGTCAGTAACTTAAGAGAACAAAGTTATTTTGTACAAACTTGCAGTCTTTCAAAAATTGTTGAATACCTTCTATAAGCAAAATATATAATTGGCACAGTAATAACTTCTATAAAAACCTATATACATAAGAATGTAAAGATTAGTTAAAATGGTCAAGAGATTTGATATGTTTCCAGATTTCTGTTCCTTAAATTATGCTTGTTCTAATATTGGAAATATAGAATTATTGTTTCATACCTTGACAGCTTTCTAACAGGAAAATGAACTTTTGCTTCCCTATAAAGGAAAGAGAATGAGCATGATAGGAAGCAGACAGTGAAGTGTCACAGAGAAAAGGAACTGCTGGTGTTAAGCAGTAAATCTCAGGTAGCTTGGTGGGTAAAATCTGAGACCAGGGTTGGGGATGGTATGGTGCAGAATTTTGAGTTGAAAATGAGCTTTTGTTTGTTTGTTTCATATGAAAAAAATATCAGGAAAAAATTCATGTTTTCCTTTGAAAAATGATGTTTTTGAAAATAAAAAGTAGTCACCAGTCACCCCTTTCCTTGGTCCCTCTCTTCAGAATGAGGTAGAAGTAAAATAATATTTAAGTTATTTTCCTGTCCCAAAATATGTTTATATTTCTGGTGCAATAATAATGGCAGCTGAAACTTAAGTAGCACTTTTAGTTTTTCCAAATCAGTTGATCAACAAGCATTTATTAAGCACCTCCTGTGTGCCAGATGTTTTGCTTGGCTGTGGATATACAAAGAATGAAATCATCCCTACTCCCAAGGATTTTATGTTCTACCTGGCAGACAAGCATACAGGTAAGTATATTCAGCATAGAATACAAAGTATTTAATACAAGGTAGTTTGTGGAGGAAGGCACTAGCAATTCTCCTGGAGAAGGTGGTATGTTTGGAGGAAGAGAAGGATCTCAACAACCCTATGTGGTAGAATCTATAAGTATTTTATTTTTCTGGAGGTTAATAAACTAATTTCTAAGACTTTTGCCACCTTTTTGGGCTATTACAGGAGCCTTCTAAGAAGTCTTCCTCTCTTTACTTCCTTCTCTCTCCAGTATATCCTTCATATTACTGCCAGAATAATCTTTCTTATGTATGGATCTCATTATATCTTTAAAAAAAAAAATCTTACGAGTGCCGTATTGCTTACCATTGCCACTTTACTAGGTGCTCTCGTTCTGATACGGGGCCATCCTGTCTTTCCAGCCTAATTTCATTTCACTTTTCTCATACCATGTCCCCACCCAGCTAGATTACTTCTTCTTGTGCTTTACCTTGTTCCCTATGCCTGACATGACTTCCTTCCCACTCTTTCTGCTGAATGCTGATCTGTCATTTACTACCTGTGTGACCTTGTGCAAATTCCATTCAGGAGTGGGGAACTTGTGGCCTCAAGGCCACACATAGCCTTCTAGGTCCTTGGGTGCTGCCTTTTTTAACTGAGTCTAGTTTTATAGAACAAATCCTTTTATTAAGGGGATTTGTTCTGTGAATTTTGGATTCAGTCAAAGGGCCACACTTGAGGACCTAGAGGGCTACATGTGACTTCAAGGCCACAGGTTCCCTACTTGCTAGCCTCTCTGGGTTTCAGGTTCTTTATCAATGAAACTTAACTGTGTTGAACTAGATGATCTCTGAAGTCCTATCCAATTCTAAATCAGTAATAATACTAAACCTTTTCAGATCCCTCATGAAACCAAAAAACTTAAAACAACTTTCAAGCAGTTAAACCTTGATAGGATGCTTGGGAAAAATCAAAACCTCACTTCATTTTTCACGCAGAATAGCAGTGGACAGAGTGCTTCAGCTATAGTCAAGAAGATTGTTAAAATCCTGCCTCTGACACTTTCTAGCTGTGTGACCATGACCTTGGTCTTTTGGGGCCCTGCTTCTTCTGTAAAGTAGGGGTGAAATAGCTGTGATTTTTACTTCAAAGGTTCTTGTAAGAATCAAATGAGATGACATATTAGAGAGTGCTTTGGGAACTTCAAAGTAATGTGAATGTGTTAGTCTTCCTCTGCACTCTTCCCCCTCAGATCTCATTGTTTTATACTTCTTCATTGTATTTTTCGTTATACATTTATGTCTGATTTATTCCTTTTCTAGATTATTAGTGCCATGAGGGTTCAGAAGTCATCTAAATTAGGTATCATTCCCAAGACCTTCCATTGTGCCTTGCTCACAATATCATCATCAATATTTATTGAATGGGTTAATGAAAGACCATTGGTGGCTTAATTTTATTTAGTGTTAGAAGGACTTTGAAATTTTCTTTTTTTGGATAAAAGCCAAAAGTTTTTTAAAAAATAATGAAAGATTTTCAGTCTTGGAAATGATCAACCTTTTGTGGTGTGAGAGGTTCTAGAGTTATTAGGTAGTTGAACTTCTGGAGTTTTAGCAAACATAAAGTAGGTGATTCTTTATTTTGCCTAGGGCAAAAGTGGCTGAAGGCCATGCTTGCTACTTGCTAGAGCCCTGAGGCTGTATGATGACACATTGTTTCCGATATCAGTTTTTTATCTAGAAAGATTTACTGACTGCTCCCTGTCCCAGTATGCACTGCAACTTTATTCTCCCCCTCCTCTCTTAAAAACATTTCATTCTCTAATTTGTAGTTTTAGTGGTGTGTACCTCTGAAAGATCATAGCTCTGGGAAGACTGTTAGAGGTTGTCTCTTACAGTACATTTCCCTCATAAATGAATAAATAGAAGCTCAGAGAGGTTGTGTAAGGTCACACAAATAGTGAGGTCTGTTCTCTTAACTACCAGTCACCCTACTTTCCACTGTATTATACTCTATCACTGTGAATATAGTTTTCTCATCATTCCTTCCTATTTTTTTGAGTAGTACTAGTTATATGTAATTTCTGTGTTTTTATTTCATTGTATTTCTGGGTTATGTTTTAGCTGTTCTCCTAAAATACAGGTATTTTCCTATGATTTCTGCAGTCAGATTAAATAGTGTGATAAAGTGATCTGGATCATTTTAGTAATGTTGGATGTCACCTTGTAGATTTTTGTTTTATTTGAACCTCTTTCTTCCAAAATAATCCCTTAACATTAGTATTAATGTTAGTAGTTACATGAACTACTAACACAAAAGTGACTGGATTATAAATAAATATGCAAAGAACCAGAGAACTACTAACATAACATAACTAGAGATAGTCTACTAGGAATGATTAGTTGAGGGGGGGGGGATTAGGAAGGTAAAACCCTGAAAGGGTTTTCCTTTGATAGATGACCCTGATTTGATACTTCTTTCCAAAAGTCACAACAAATTAATTTGGGAAGCAGTTCTTTTGAGAGGGGACTGTTTTGTCTTTGTCTTTTTATCCTCAGTGCCTGGCACACAGCAGGGGTTTAATAAGTGTATGGGCAGGTGAATGACATGGAACTGTTCCTCGCATTTTCCAATTCTAGTAGCTCTTAACTAAATAAATAAAATAAATATGTTTGTGTGTGATAAATCAGAGAAAATGTTTTATTTATCGTTTTGTAATGGTGTCTCTCTTTTCTTTTTGAACCTTCCAGTGTGGCATTATCCTGGGAGCCCTACTGTTGATTTTCTGTTCCTGGATGACACACCAGTCCTGCATGTTCTTAGTGAAATCAGCCAGCCTTAGCAAACGCAGGACCTATGCAGGCTTAGGTGAGAATTTCAGCCCTTGAAATCAATCAGCAGATAATTTATTGAGTGAGTACACAATGTGCAAAGGCACTGTGAAACATAATTGTAAAGTACTAGGATCTAAAGATCTAAATTGTCCTTTGGACTTATTCTTTTTTTTCCTTTTTGGAGAGAGGAGGGCAGGGCAGGACAATTGGGGGTTAAGTGACTTGCCCAAGATCACATGTCTAGTAAGTGGACTTATTCTGTGTGTGTGTGTGTGTGTGTGTGTGTGTGTGTGTGTGTGTGTGTGTTTTTGGAGGGGGGAGGGCAGGGCAATTGGGATTAAGTGACTTCCCCAAGGTCACATGGCTAGTAAGTGTTAAGTGTCTGAGGTCAAATTTAAACTCAGGTCCTCCTGATTCCAGAGCTGATGCTTTATTCAGTGTGCCACCTAGCCACCCCAAGTGGACTTATTCTTAAAGCTATTTCTCCATGGATATCAATGTTTAGACTTTTTTTGATAGAGTGTATGGGGCACTGGACCTGGAATTAGAAAATCTGGTTCAGACTCCACCTCAGATACTTATTAGCTGTGTGATCCTGAGTAAGTCACTTGCCCTTTCTGTTCCTCAGTTTGCTTTTCTGTAGAATGAGGGACTTAGATTCAGTCACCTCAGCGGGTCCTTCTAGCCTAAAGTCTATGATTTGATAAACTGTAGTATTTAACTATCCTTACTGGTGAGAAGTTTTTAGATAGTTTATAATCTACTTGCTTTTCTTCTTTGTTTCTTTGAAGAGGTGGTGAATTTCATATATTTGATAAAGTAACCTCATAACCTCAGTAGCTCTAACTTTCCTTGATGTTCTTAGTCCTACTTTTCATTCCTTTGGTTCTTTTGTATTGCAATACTCCTTTCATTAGAAGAAACAAAACATTTATCTTTCTGCTTTCTGAAAGACATTTCAGTTTGGAGTATTTTATCACTTGTATGACTTAACTGTACTGTTAATCTTGTCTTCTTGCTTTCTCCTTCATTCTAGCACACAAAAACTGTCTTTTCAAAGGCATAGGCTCAGAATTGTTTTGATTGCACTTCAGTTCAGAATGGGTGTTGAAATAATGAAATACAAATTCTCAGGGGTTGGCATTGTGGGTGTCTGGTGAAAGTTATTGGTCTCTAAATGAAAGCCATTAGTTTCTCCACCCCGTGTGTTCCTGAGGACATTAGGTTCTGCCAGCAGAGTGCCTGGCAGGGAGTGTCAGCTTTCTGGATTGCAGCTATACAAGTACACATGGCAGAATGAGGAGGAGAAGGTGAGAGGAAATAGTGTACAAAGTTCCAAGGAGCTGACAAAATAAAAACATCTGCAAGATTCATGTGTGAGTTTTTGGCAAATTTCATCATTGGTCTTTTCCTTTCCACTTTGTTGGTTTGGCATTGGCACCAATATGTTAACATTTATTATGACCCCTGCTAAAATTCTCAAGGGAAAGTTTTGTTCTCCCCCACTCCCTACTTTTTTTTTTTTGCTGATGAGGATGGGTGTGTTAAAGTCATAGAAATAACATTTACCTCTGACCAGATGAGCTTGACCCTCAGTGCAAAGACACAAAGCCAAAATTCGTGTTGAAACATAACTTCTCACCAGAAACAAAATAGGAGACGTTTCTTCAGTATTTGTGCTGCTCTACCACATTTGGGAATTTCCTTCACATTATTCCTTTTGTGGAAATGTTTTATTGACTTCAGGTACCATACTAATCCTCTCTCTCAATATTATCTTGTAGATGTCATCATTTACTATGGCTGACTATTCAGAGGATGTTAGTACAAAGTGGTTTGATTTCTGTCATATGCAAAAGACTTAAAGAAAATGTTTATTCTGTTCAGTGACCATACTGTTGACAGATGGATACCCCTTTCGCATTGGCTTCCTGGGGCTTAGCATTTAGCTGCACAGTACGATTTCTGCCTAAATGTACCTATTAGAAGCAAAAAAAAAAGAAAGAAAAGAAGAAAACCCTCATAATCTCAGTAAAGTTATGCCTAATACCAAACAAAAGTACTTGATTAATCTGAGCTCCCAGAATGTTTCATTAGGCCTAGTCTGATAAAGCATTAGCTGTCCTTTGTACTGTTCTTTTTCGGTTGCTGTGCCTACCTTACAGAAGTGAAGAACTCTAGGTTCTATGAAAGGAGATGAGAATTTCCTCTGTGGTTTCTGAAACTGAGGAACTCCAGTATATAGGGCTTAACAATGCCTCCAGATTTCCTGGTACTTTGGGAAATACTGGATCATCTCTTTTCTCATATGCAGAGAAAAACTGAGAGACTTGTTCTATTCATTATCATGGGAGAGATCTACCACAAGTTTACACTGCAGCAAGAAGATGGACATAATCGAAAGGAGAGATGTTCTTGGTCGCCTTCTTACACTGTTCCTAATATATCCAGGTTCAGTACTGTTGAACAATTAGTTATTGTCATCAGTTACTTGTACACTAATACATCTGCAGGAGATCTTTTCAGTTTTGTAGCTGATTCTTTGGAAGTATCTGGCAGTTTGGAAAGGTACAAGATAACTTGATAAATTGTTCTGAGATGTTAAATTTGAGTAAATTTGAGCCTTGTATCTGGGTTCCAGAGATGTACCAGCTTATAGACTTTACCATAATCACTCTCCCATAGTTACCACTGTCACAGTGATGCAGCATTTGATTGGTAGCAAACTTTGCCAGTCTACAGCATTTTGGTCAGATTATGAGTCATCATATTTTATCTTTTTATTAAAATTGATACCTGCCCATACTAATGTTATATAGACTTCCATTTTTTTTTTCCAGAAAATGATTATCCCCAACCTAGTTTAGGTATGGAATGACCTAGATGAAAAATTGTTCTCAGTTCCAGAATCCCACAGTATGCATTGACCACGACCCAGAGCTATTTGAGGCGGGCCTTGTCTCAAATGGTACACTTTTGGCACCACCATCAGCACCAGTGTCCTGTCTCGGTTGCTACCACACGATGGCAAATGAGGAAGGCTGGTCGTCTACAAATGTAGTTTAGTAATGCAACCATGCAAAACTTACACACAGCATTTAATGCATGTAATCATTTTATCACATAATAGGGATAGAGTCTGGACTTGTAATTTCATTAACACAGAGAACTCCCAAATGAGAAAATTTCCTCTGCCTCTTCATCTCAGCCCCTATAATCACCTTTCTCTTAAAGAGTTGCCTGGAATACTGAAAAGTTAAGTCACTTGCACAGGGTCTTATGGGGTTTGAGTCTCAGGGCCTTCCAGGTAGATTCTCTAGCCACAAGGCTGTGCTGCCTCTCATATTTCATAGTAATCAGGCAAAAGTAGTCAGCGGAGATGATTAACTTTCACCTAGTGAAATTAGATAGAACCCTGGACTTAACTGTAGTCAGAAGGCCTAGGTTTGGGCCTCAGCTCTGACCCTGATAAAGTCATGGTACTTCCATCCTCAATTTCCTCATCTCTAAATTAGGGATAACAGTATTTTACATTGCAAAGAGGGACCTTGCCTGGACTTACTAACTGGAAGGTAAACACCTGCCTTAGGCAATGTCTTTGATACCTATTGAGATGCCAGAAAGTTTTATTACATCTTACAGGGTTAGCTTGCTAGGGAGATTGGGGCAGCTTGATTGCCTTAGTCTTTTGTGATTTAAAAAGTGCTTTTTGATGTGAACTGTTATTCTCTAGTATCTGTCATGAACCTAAAAACATTTTTATTTACATAGTGCTTTTAAGTTTTGGAAAGCATTTTCATTTTGAAAAGTGTTTTCAGTTTTGAACCTCACAGCCACCCTATGAAGTAGGAGCTGTTACGGTCCTCATTTCACAAATGAGGAAACTGAGGCTGGAAGATGGTGTGCTTTTCCCAGCTGGGCTTACACAGCTGGTGAGCATCAGAGGCAAGATTTGAATCTGAACTTCCTGATTTCAGATCAAGCATTCTACCACCCGCTGCTGCCTCTGTTGATCGTGTTCAGTTACAGTTTAATCTTTCTCACATCTCTTGATGTTCACATAGGTTCAAAGATAAAAGGTCTGGATCCAGCTTTCCAACAGGAAGGGTTCCTACAACTTCTTTTCCCCCTTCCTTCCCCAGAGCAGTTTAAGTTTGAGGTTTGCTGTACTTTCTTAGGGCGGTCGTCTCCCTGGGAGATAAGTAGTCCTTGGAGTTTCCCATCCCTGTTATATGTCCTGAGTGTTACAGAGGTGCTGGTGAGAGGCAGTAAAAACTGACTCACAGGGCTGTGTGGAGTGAATGATCCGTTATAGGGAAGATGAATGGTCTTGCTGTGACCCAAGAGAGTTGGAAAAGCGGGGGAGATAAGCAAAGACATGGGAAGAATCAGGCTCACATGTGGGATTTGGGGACTGATCATTATCCTTTGTGCTGGAAGATAACCAAAATGATATCACCATGTTGGGGTCAAGGTACAATGCATCTGATTGGCTGATCAGACCAATAAAGCTCAGAAGGCTCTACCGCAGGTTGGGTACAAATCGTCTATATGCACATTTGGAGTGAAGATGTCTCTAAATTTGTACATCTCATGTTTCTCTGGAGCTACTGCAGTTCTGCTTTGCACATAGAGCACAGTGCCTTCTGTGATACGGGCAGTCTTGTGCCAACGTCTCTCATGTCTCACAATCAATTTCAAAGTTCTTCACAGAGAGACCTTGAGAGTGAGCTTGGGGACTGGACTTATAAGAAGAGCTACCTACACCAAAAATAGCAAGAGACTAGCAACCATCCAGACATCTTCCATCACCCTCTTCACTCCCACCAAAGACTTCTTTTTAGGATCAGTGTTGAAAGTCAATTAGTACAATTTAAGGTATAGTTCCCTTATCCCCCCAAATATGTCCCTACCTGCTTGCCTTGGAGATATAACACAATGAAACTTAATCACTATTATAAATGATTGATTATTTTTATAGGTAGGGAAGAGGTTAAAGAGCAGGGAGAGTATTAGGTGACTGATGGAATGAAGGATAGGATCAGGGAATTAATTGCAGCCACTGAGATGGATAAAAGGGAACAGAAAAAGGAGATTGAGGAAACCTGAGACAAACTTCTCTATCTTCACAATTTTGTCCACAGTTGGCCCTGTTTCCTTTCAGCTATTTGACTATGCTAGGGTACCGGTCTAGTCATTGACTGAGAAGAAAGTGACACCTACTGACTCCTGGAAGACTTCCTGGAGAAAACACTTTGGATTTTCTTATGTTTCTCCCATGCAAACACTGTTCCTGACTTTTCTTAGGCAGGGCTGGCTTTACTGACTTAAATTGTACTGTACAATCTCATCTAGGGAACTGCTGGCTTGGCCTCTAGAAAAGGAACAAAAAAATTCTATGGTCTTCAGAACAACTTGGTTTGGTGCATTGAAACTTGTATTCAGAAAAGTTGATTTATTCATTATGATAGTGAGTTCTTCAACTTAAAACTTTTTCTCTGGCTCACAATTGGGTGTTGACTAATACGGCAATCTGATAGTAAATCTTAGATTAAAAAAAATTGAGGTACCTTGATTAACATTAGCATAATAATCCATTACTTCATTGTATTTCGATTTCTACTTGATGAACAAAAGCTTTATTAGCTAGTTCAAAAGTTGTGAGAATCTTTTGGAAAACAATTTCTTTAGTATATTTCTGAAAAAGTATTTTTCTTCGAAGCCTAAGCAAAAAAAAACCTTTGCTCAGTCCTGGACTTTTCTGCCTTTGAGTCAACACCTTACCAAATGTCTTGTTTTCTAAACAGTTACTCAAATGAAAAGAGGACTGTTTTCCAGGCCCCTTCACAGGAAATAAGCTTGTTCATTTCCTGCTTTCTTTTCTAGGGGCCTGCCCTTTGTGGGAAGGGAGGAAAAAAAGGATCAGGAAATCTGGGCAGCTGACCATGGCAGGAGCTGCTGCTTCCTTTACTTTCCATTCACCATTCTTCTCTTGGTCTCTTCCTCAGAGACCTTGACTTTTCCCTCTTTTAAAGACTGATCATCAGGGAACACTGGGATTATAATAGAGCTGTTAAGGTCACGGGAGAAACTTGCTGAAGTGAACAATTTTAAGTTTCTCAGCTACTTGAACACATAGCATCGGCAGGAAGGCAAGCCAAGCTCTTTTTAAACCATGTGATTTGTACTAAGGTAAAGGACAGAGAATTGATGCTGGGATAATATTTGTTAATAAAATATACAGAAATGGAATGTGTTGTCTGCTTCAGGAGTCTATCTTTAAAAATACAAACATGAATTTTCTGGGTCTTTTCCCTTCTCCAAATGAAGCAATGGAAAGGATTCTCTTCATTTTCTGCTGTAAACTCTGACCAAAGAATTAAAAATAAAAGCATTGGAATAAAAATTCCTTTTGGTGTGGGTTGTGAAAGCTGGGGATTCTGGTGATGGGACCGAACATTCTGGGCACCATCTCAGTTTTGCTAAACAACATCAGGCAGTTATAACAGGCTACAAAGGGAAAAAAAAGAAATGTGATTGAAATTTTGCACTGCCGTGCCTTTTTTTTTTTTTGGCCACACAGCATCTATACATGCATATTTTCTATTCCAAGCAGACTTTCTTTTAATAGTTGCCATGTGTGGGAAACTGCTACTTTGCAATGACTTTTTTTTTTTGAGTGAAAAAAGAACCTGCCTTGTGTCTATCCCTTTCTTTGTTCTTTTTTTTATGTGGTTTTGATTTGTGGATGGTATGTCAAAAAAAAAAAAGAAGAAACAAAGCCCCTCAGACACCTAGAAATCCCAAACTAGTGGATTTTTAGAAGTTTGAAAATTATCCTATGTGTTATCAATAACTTCTTACTGATATATGTGGAATCATCTAAATTATGTTTCACTTATTTTTTTTTTTTAATCCAAGCATTTCATGCCTATGGAAAAGCAGGAAAAATGGTGGTGGAGACCAGGTAATCTGTATACTTTGCTTATTGATTCTCCCATATCCTTCCCTCAACTCCCCCGCCTCCCCCCCATTCTTAAAAGCAAAAATAGACTGAAAAATTGTTAAAGAATGGATAATATTTTTGATTTGTGGAATTTGCACCAAGTTTTTATAAATATATCTCCAAAAAGTTGCTGTTTAAGAAATAGGTCCAAGTTGAGTTTATATTCTTTAAATGCTTAGAATCAAGTTTGAAAGCATTTGTTTTACTGATAAAAATGAAAAAAAAAAAAGGACAAGTCTTTTTTAATACCACAAAATAGAGCTTCCTCAGCTAGAGTTAACCATGGAGTGCAGTTCTCTAAAAGGTAAATTACCAAATGTGTGACCTCTTAAAGGAGGCATTAAATAGAAAAGGCTATGTTTTTCTTTTGTTCCTTTGGAATACAATTTTGTCAGATGGTTAAATTTCTGGGAAAAAATGCACTCAGGATTCTTAATTAGGAAATTGTAAATTATAGAGAGCAACCCTTTTGAGAAAGTAGTTGATTATTCTTTTAACTTGTCTGACATTGCAGTGCATTTTCATAATACCTGAAAGAACTTTTAGAGCCTCCTGTGGAGAGAAAAATATAATACTACGCAAAGAAAAGTTTAGTGTTATTCAATATTCAGTCTTAGTAGAATGGTGAACCATACAAAACATATCCACATCCTGTAAACTGTTGGACTTTCTAAACTGCATCTTTCATTAAATCTAAGCTCTGAATAAAGTCACATGTCAGTAGTACTATGTGTATAGGGTTCACAGCACACTATTCTTTCGTAGAAATCTGAGCTTGATCTGATTTTCTGCTAGGGTGATATGGCTTTAATTGTGATGAGACAATGGAATCTTTTAAAAACATAATTTAAAACCCCCAATTTCTGTCTTTATAGTATGATTGGGCTGATGTTGGGAACCTGCATTGCCTTCTATGTTGTCATTGGTGACTTGGGGTCAAACTTCTTTGCCCGGTTGCTTGGATTTGAGGTAAATTTATTTTTAGACATTTCAGTTTGCTTGAATTTAAACTCATTCATGTTGCAATTTAATTCATTTTGGAAAATTTATGTCTAAAAGAACTAGAATGACGATGCTTGAAACTAGATATAGGGTTTTTATTATGCCCTAACTCCAACGTGACCTTGGATGAATACATTTATTTGTGCTTCACCCACTTTCCTTACCTGTAAAATCAGTGCTTCGTACCCATTCTGCTGTCAGGTCTACTTGCGAATCCGATTCGCTCTGTGGTTGAAATGATTTTTTAAGCTGCTCAGGCTGTGGTGTAATTCTGTAAGTATTAACCAGCGTTTTGCATCTGATTGTTTTTAACTCTTGGAATGTGACTACCAAGTGCATGACTGTGCAACAATGAAGAAACTGATAAAAATTGCACAAATAGAGGTTATCCCTTATATAAGAGATGTCAGTCATATGGAACCACATTGAATTGTAATTGGCAAATGTTTAACAAAATAACTAAAAATGCAATAAAACATACTTAACATTATATTTTAAAACGAAGTTAATATGCAGCCAGCAGGTATCCTTATGTATGGATTGGTGGCCCTCCTTGACAACACTACCTTACATGAATGGGAGTAATTACTGTAACAAAAAGTGCTGAATTTGTATACTTTAAGAGAAACTTATGGTATACCTCTCTTGTTAAGGATGGTCCCTGTTCTTAAATTTTTAGTACGGCTTTCCACAGTTTGAAAACAATTTCAGAATGAAAACATTTTTATTTCATATAAAAATCTAGAGTAGATTAATTTTACTTCCAAAGCATTCACTACCTTTCCTTCATCTGCTTTATCCTTGACTCCTCATTCTCCTTCATTCCACATCTCCAGTCAGTTGCTAATCATTGTTTCTACCTCTACAATATCTCTTTAATTCGTCCACTTCTTTCTGCTCACATAACCACAGCCCTAGTTCAAGGCCCTTATTACCTCTCTTCTGAACTATTGTAAGAGACTCTTACTTGGTCTCTTTGCCTTAAGTGTCTCTTCTCTGTAATACATTTTTTTTTCCCCACACAGCTGACAAGGTGATTTTCCTAAAGTGAATATCTATGTCACTTCCCTACCCAATAAAACTCCAATGGCTCCCTATTGCCTCGATTATCAAATATAAATTCCTGTTTAGCTTTTAAAGCCTTCACAACCTAACCCAAACCTGCCTTTCCAACCTTATTAGACATTTTCCCCCTCCTATACTCTATATCCAAACTTACCTTTTCACTGTTCCTCCCATGTGACACCCTGTTTCTCCTCTTTGCCTTTATACTAACTGTTCTCCATTCCTGGAATACGCTCCCACTCACCTCTACCTTGTTTTCCTTCAAAATTCTGCTCATGACACTTTTTCTACATGAAGCTTTTCCTAATCTCCCTAGCTGCTGGTGCTCCTCCAAATTTACTTTCTGCTTATTTTATATATAATTTGTATATACTTATTCATATACACATTGCTTTCTCCAGTATAAGATGAACTTCCTGAGAGCAGGGACTGTTTCGTTTTTTGTTTCCCCAGTACCCAGCATAGTATCTGTCACATAGTAGGCATTTAATTAACGTTTGATGATTGTTTACTAAAGTTTTTCTAGTTCCTTGGGAATTAGAGAAGAGGAAATTCTAGGCAACCACAATTTTCTCTTAATTTCTCTTTAATTTTTAAAATATATTCTTATTACACAAAGGAAAATATTTATGAGACAATGAATCATCCCATTCCCCTAACTTTTGTCTTATTGGAATGTTCAGGTTTTCTGTATGAGGCATGTGATTCTTTCTCTGCCCCTGTGCTATAAGTACAGTAGTAAATATGCAGATATTTGGGATTGAGAAAAGACATTTTAGAGGATCTTGATGTTGTTCATATCTATGCCACCTTGATGCTGTTAAGCTCCAATTGCCTGGCATATAGTAGGTGCTTAATAAATGTTTATTGATTGATTAAGGAATTGTGAAGTTAGAAAAATGTGTTATGGTTGCAGCCAAATTAGATATCAAGTATTTCTAGACCCTTGGGATTTTTGCTATAATAAATAGCAATATTGAGGTTTTTGATTAATTGTCTAGACTAGAATTTCAGGACTTCTATCTTTTCTGAACCGTGGTAACTTTAATTTCCAAAAAAATATTCAAAAAGTCTCAATTTGTATTAGCTTTTCCTTTCTGTTATCAAGTTTCTGCTTTTAGTAACTGTCCTTGGTAGTCACTCTGTAGAGCAACAGTGGCACCCAGTGACTAGATAGGTTCATCACATAAATAGCCTTCCTTCTATGCTATTAAGTGGTAGTGGGAAAATTATCTTTTTGCTTTGGGCCATTTCCTTTAACCTGCTTTACTGTATTCTCTGATGTACTAGATTTCTTTGGTTTATCAAGACCCCTTGAAGGCCAAATTGATGAAATCAGCATTTCTCTTTTCCATGTATTCCCAGGTGACTGGCAGCTTCCGGATATTCCTACTCTTTGTTGTCTCCTTGTGCATTGTCCTTCCGCTGAGCCTCCAGAGGAATATGATGGCTTCCATCCAGTCCTTCAGTGCCATGGCTCTCATCTTCTACACAGTGTTCATGTTTGTGGTGAGTCTTTGTAACTCTTGGGTACTTTTGTTAATGTGCCATAGGTAGCAAGGAAAAGAGTTGTAATACTAGTTACCAGTTGTGCTGTGTAGTTACTTAGCTTAGGGTATTTTCTAAATAAACCATTGGCTTCAAATCAATTGACTCTTTAAAAATGCCTTGGTGACTATTTTGCCCTCTGACTAGATGATACTCAGTATATCATAGCTCAGTACATCATGGTCATGGAGCATGAACAGATCATTTCCAAGGCATGTTCTTGCTACTAGCTATCTACCGTGTAGGATTCTGCTGAAATTAAGATAAAAAATATTATACCGTATTGTGCCTCTCCCACCTTCTTATGATGAAATAAAATGAAAAGCTTGAGGGCTTCTCTGAGAAGCACTTTATTGTATGCTTACTGGTAAAAAGAGGTGTGATTAGTTTGGAATGGGACATCAGAGGAACAAGTCATCAATGATTTGGGGGTGTGCATATGACTACTTTGATTTGGTCATATTTGATCTTTAAAAATAAAATGTGCATTTTAATTTATATTTTGGATATGAGGTTTTATTTTGTATTTTTATTTGCCAGTTAGCTGTCAAACTGATGGTCAGTAGTTAATACTTAGAAGGTCTTAGGTTGTTTTAAAGCAGAGTTTCTTAACCTGGAATCCACAGAATTAATATGGAATCCAAGGTATCCATAGGTCTCTTCAGATTTCAGGGAACTCATGATTTTGAATGGGAAAAAATTATATCTTTATTTTAAAATAATTGTTTTTTCTTATAACCCTATAAATTTTATTTTATGCATTTAATAACATTATTCTGAGAAGAGACCCATAGGTTTTAACAGACTTCCAAAGGTCTCATGACACCCAAAAAGTTAAGAACCCCTGCTTTAGAGCTTCAGAGAGCACTTTGTTCTGGATATCCTAGATGTTTTGGTAGCATCAGGGTGCACCAACCTTTAACATTTTAAAGCAGAAGCCATCTTGTAGCTCCTCCCTTGTATAAGGCACTCAGTAAGTTCCCTTATGTGGTGAGCAAAGCCTGAGGGTTTTGCCAGACCTCTTACTTGGCCTGCCCCACTCAACCCTCAGAGGTGACCTGGAGTGCCAGGTGTAGCCTCTAGAACACGGATAGCATCTGCCATATTAAATATTGAGACTTGCCTGAAAATTAGGAAATGGAACTTTTTCAGTGAATAGAGCTCCTCAAGACTTTTTTACATTGGTTTTTCATTTACTACATAGAACCTTTTTTGTATATTGACTGACATGAGTTTTTTTTTTTAACAATGGAAGAAAAGGCCAGTGTTCCTTAACTCAACTATTTAACAGACCACTTCTAGTAACCATGTTTGTCACTTTTCCAGTTACCTCCTTAACTTTTTAGATAGCCTTGTTTTTAGTGGATTTTCATCTTTTAAAATGGCATTTGGTAGTCTGAGGTATGTTTTTGGCATGGTGCAGAATTATTGAAGAATCTGCCAATATTTGGGAATACCTTTCTCTGCCACCCCAATAACTAAAATGATACCAAAGATTGGGCAGGGACTCTGCTTTTGTAGGCTCTAAATGAACCCTTATGTGGACAGCTGCTTGGATATATTAAGGAAAACTCTGAGCAGCTGAGCACACTTTTAGTAAAAACATTCTAATGTTGTGGTATAGATGTATGTTAATGGTTTGTGGTGGCAATGGACAAGTAAAAATGCATCCCAGCTTCCAGAAGGCCACTACTGCCTATTTTGTAATAACAAATGAACTTATAGAAATATTATTAGAATGGGTCAAGCAAAGAAGCAAGAGGAAATCTAAAATGAAATTCAATAAGAAATTCAGATGACACTAAATGTTTACACCAGTCTGAGGGCTACTGCATTCTCCTGCCTTTATCACAGCTTTACCAATATTCACATCCTGTCATTAATTCACTGGGGGGATTTGATTTTGAGACTTTATTTATGTTTCAATCTTAATGCTTCTTACTTTTCCTTGGCTGCAGATAGTACTGTCCTCTCTCAAACATGGCCTTTTTGGTGGACAGTGGCTGGAGCGGGTTAGTTACACCCGTTGGGAGGGCATTTTTCGTTGCATTCCTATCTTTGGCATGTCTTTTGCCTGTCAGTCGTAAGTATTTCCTGTTCTCTGATTTTCATGGTGGTGATATGAAATGTATTTTGTAATGACAAAGGGTCATAATTTATTGAGTTGAATGGGAATCATCCTTTTCCCCCTCTCTTTAATTGTGTGTTACAAGCTACTGAAGAATAATGTCTTATTCGGTTATGACCCTTTCCCCACCACTCTAAGTTGAGAGAGTTACATTTCAATCATGAGTTAAATTGAAACATGTTTTTAGAATAACTAGTTGGATTGCCTAGTTTGCCAGACTCTCAACAAAAAAGAGAGTTGGCAGTATGGATTTTAGTAACAACCAAAAACCATCTGAATAGGCAGCTTTCCTAATCTTTTGCCAGAATTTAGCTGTTTAGGAATATTTAAAAGGAAATTGCACAAACATTGACTTCAGATTGTTGGTGATATGCTTACAGAGGCCCACATTGTGTGTGCATGCATGCATGTGTGTGTATGTGCATGCACTCGTATGTGTGTGTGTGTGTGTGTGTGCGTGTGTGTTTTCTTTTTGGCACGTAGTGCTATGTAAATGCAGAACAGGTTATTTCCATAATTCCAGCAGCATTACCTTCTCTACCAAAATGACAGGAGCAAGTGATTCATGCTCGGTTGGAATAGTAACCGGCTCAAAATAGAGGCGTAAATCCAAATGTGGACAGGGAAAAGACCATCAACGTTAGGGAGGCTGGCAGAACTGGGCTTCCCCCCTCCTGTAGTTTTAGTGAACATGTATTGTGCCAATCGTAAACTAATGTGACAGATAAAATTTGTTCATGCTGCTGTGTTTACACCCACATGCGAGATCCAAATCATCATTTCCCACTTATCGTCTCTCTCTTGGCAGCTCAGTTTCTACCAGAACATGCTCCAGTCTTGCTGTTTAATGTCTCCATTATAATTGGTGACAGAAGTTATATTCTTTTACAGCTTACCTAGTTACCAGTTGTCCTGTGTTTTTTTTTAAATGCCCAATTGCTCTCTTGTGGTGGCCACGTAGTTACTAGCACACATTTGTTGGACTTGGAAACTTGGGTAAAATTATATGGTCTGGAATAGTATGTGCACATGTCTCTCTAAATATAGATTCTGTTATACCAGTTAAGTAGCAATCTAAACCTAAAGATAAAAACCTATGTTTTCTCTGAATGTAAGAATAACACATTCTCTGAGCACTTGTAATGTCACAAGTTTGTTATTCTCAGACATGGTGCATTCAGTTTTGCTGACCTCTTAAATCCCCTTCTAAAATATATATATTTAACACATGTAGAAACATAATAGTCCTGCTCTCCAGGGCTGCGTGTGTGTGTGTGTCTGTGTGTGTGTGTGTGTGTGTGTGTGTGTGTAAATATCAGTGAAGAACAAGATTATGCTGTTTATACTTGTTGGGAATGATCAGGGTGTCATTTGTGTCTTCATAGCCCTTTGTGATTTATTTGTTCATTATTATACTTTAAATGCCATTTCTTCCTATTCTCTATTGTTGCCTACTCCTATTGGTCTTATTTCCCGAGATATTAAGTACTCAATCATTTGAAAAAAATAATTCTTGGATCACAGTTAACATTAAAAGTTAACAATAAAGATTAAAATAATAAGCGTTGTTCCAACAAATTGGAAGACCTGGGTTTGAATTCTGACTTTGCCACTTACTGTATGATCTTGGAAAAGTATTTCACTTTCTTTGGACCCCAGTTTCCTTAATGATACAATGAGTATTAGACTAGATGATCTCTAAGGTCCAGCTCTATATATGTGATCCTACTCATGAGATAAATTTAGAGATTCTAGACTTTTGGATTTTAGAATCGAACTAGAGATTCTGGACTTGTCCAGATGCAATATAATTCTCAGAAATTGTCATAAGTAGGAAGGAGCCATTTAAGCTTGACTTTGGTCTTTATTTTTTTTAATTAGTTTAGCTTTAATTTTCAACATTCAGTTCCATCAGAATTTGAGTTTTAAATTTATTCCTCTCTCCCATTCCCCTCCCCAAGATAGCGTGCAGCTCTACATATACATTCATAGTAAACATATTTTCATATTAGTCATGTTGTAAAGAAGAATTAGAACCAATGGGAGGAACCACAAGACAGACTTTAGTCTTTAGCAAGATCACTTTGTCATATGTGTATATGTGTGTATATATACACATACACATGCATGTATGTGTATATATGTATAGGTATATATGCATGTGTATACATGCATACATAGATATATAAACAAATGTGTGTGTATATTAAAAATGCTTTGAGTGTATGGGACGTGAATTTTTCGTGGTATATATTATACTTTTGCTTCATGGAGGATTATTCTTATCTGGCAGGAAACATGTGGTCAAACTTTGATAGTATATATAGCTAACCTTCAAAACGCAAAATAAATATGTATGCTTGCTGCTCTGACCACAGAAAGACTAGATAGACCCTTGGAAATAGTTTGACTTTCATGCTACAAGTTCATCTTCTTTTCAAATTATGGCCTCAGGGGAAGTGATATCTTGCATTCTCTCCTGGCATCTCTTAACCTGGGGCAGTGGAGTATATATTGGATTTGGGGTCAGAGGACCTGAGTTCAAATTCCAGCTCTGTCTCTTGGGGTCATGTGGTCTAGAGTAAGCTTCTTATTTTCTCTGAGGCTCTGTTTAGGAGATGATTAAATAATCTTCTGAGATCCTTTTCATCTCTTAGTCTATGATCCTGTGAGCTTTCCTGTTGTGTGTATTGTCTTTTTATAGCACAGGTGCATAGTGGTCAAAAGTCGCTAAGCATTGGGTTTCGTTCATCCTACTGAATCTTGATCACAGCATCTATAGGTAGGAAGCACATTGTACTGTGCCAGGCCAGGGGTTAAAAACTTTGCTATTCATGTTCTTTGAACTTAAGACTTTTTTTTTTGCTTATAAGAACTGAGATTTCCCCTTTTGACATATCTTGATGACAGGTACACCTATTAGTGTTGTCTTGATTTTGTCTGATGGTCTGTCTGCATGTTGGGATTGATATACTGACACTCCTTCCTGACAACCTTCCTGACAACTTATTCCTGGAATAAGGATAAGCAAACAGAATTAGCATGACCACTCCTCATTGAAGAAAAAGGAAATGAAACCTTCATGCTTGCCCTTAGCATCATCCCAGCCCTATATCAGACTGACAAAAAGAGACCTGAATAATTTTGAGTCTAGAATAGAATTATTGTAAGGGGTCTCTGACTCCTATTCTCACAGCTGCAAAAAATTATTGGCCATCTCATTAAATGACTCTGTATAATAAATGTTAAAGACTGAATAAATTGTATACCTTGCAGTATGTATATTACTATTTTTCAAATGTTTCAGAGTAGAGATCCAACCTTGGAGTCAGAAAAATTTGGGTTAAAGCTCCACCTTAGAGTGTGACAGAGTAGAAGGCCATATGGAAGCTTGTCTCCCACTTTTATTCTAGCAGTGATCTAGAAAGATTACCAAATTGAACAATGACCAAGAAATGCAAAGAGTAATATCAGTTAACTCTGTAATCCAGTCCAGAACCTCATAAAAAGATAGCTAGAAACTGTTGACATTGAAAGAAGGATCCTGCAAGAGAAGTTAGTGTGATCCTAGGTAAATAGATCAGAAGCCCATGGCAATGCTCTGATTGGGGAAGCACCAGACAGAATAGAAAGCCACCCAGTGCCTTGTTTGGGGAAGCTTGAGGTGAGATGGAAGAATGTAGCAGGATCTCATCATGGAGAGCCAAATACATATAGAGCTCTGTGGAGGCCACTGAAGCCTGTCAGTGCTTTCAGTCTCTTGAGTGCAGAAATATTCAGGGAAGTGAAAGCCAGCAGTGGGAACCCAGGAAAGCTAGATCAGAACCAAACAGAACTTGATTACCCTACCTAAGAGTGCAGGAGAGAGTGGAGTTTGACCCTGGCACAGAGTCTCAAATTAGAAATTGAGGCTGAAGATAGGAATAAACAGAAGAAGATATTGAACACCATGACAGAATATTATGTATCATAAGTGGCCCAAGAGGAAAACCTCAGAGGAAGACTAACTCCACAAAAACTATAAATAGAGTGTCTGAGGGGAAAAAAAAATTAGCCTCAGCACAAGGCTTAGAAGAATCCCTGGAAGAAATGGAACAAAAGATTTTTTAAAACGGAATTTTAAGTGAAATAAGAATTCTGGAGGAAAGATTGGGGAATCAGTAGCTTAGAACACAGGGTATACTTTGACGAATTAAAATAATAACTCAATGATTTCATGAAATACTGAGAAATATTCAAAATCAAAAGATTAGAAAATAACCAAAAATATAAGATATCTATTACCAAAAACAATTAGTATGGAAAACAGATTAAGGGGGACAGTTTAAAAAAAATCATTGGATTCCCTGAAAACTGTGACCAAAAACAAAGTCTGGATAACATCTTTCAAGAAATCATAAATTACCCAGATTTATTAACACCAGAAGTCAAAGTGAAAATAGACTCCACTGGTAACTTCCCAAAAGAAACCCCCTCCCCAAAATTCCCAGAAATGTCATAACCAAAATCCAGAGCTTCCAGGTCAAAGAAAAAGCACTATAGGGAGCCAGAAGGACCAAGTCTGTACAATCCAAGTTTGGATCGCATAAAACCTGTAGCTACTGCAATAAAGGAGTATTCCATAAGGCAAAAAATATATAACTTACCCTGCAAGACTGAGTATAGTTTTTCAAGGGGAATAATGGATTTTTAATGGAATGGAATTCTTTCAAGCATTCCTGGTGGAAAGACCAGATCTGAATAAAAATTCTGGAATGCAAACAAAAGTCAGGAGAAACCAAAAAAGGTAAAATACATCTGGGCAATTTCAAGGGGCTAAAAGATAACAAAGTAATTTCATTGTAGTAGGGGAGAAGAGGCAAGTATGCCTTCAGAGTCCTAATGACTTCAAGGGTCACATAGGGAATTAAATAAGATAAATAGGAATTGACAGTGTTCTGTTTTGGTGGTTTTAAGAGAAGAAAGAAAAGTATAAAAGTGAGCACTAGAGAAGAAATAAGGAGGAAGGGAGTACTTAGAGCAGCAGTTCTCAACTTGTGGGTTATGTTCAGTTTAAATACATCCTGCATATCTGATATTTACATTATGATTCATAACAGTAGCAAAATTACAGTTATGAAGTAGTAACAAAAAAAATTTTATGGTTGGGGGTCACCGCAACATGAGGAACTGTATTAAAGGTCACAGCATTAGGAAGGTTGAGAACCACTGACTTAGAGTTTTTATTCATGAGAAGAAAAGTATTTTTTTAAATGGAGAAAGGGGGTGGGGCAAGCATTCTCATCTGAACTGGAGAAGAGTTAAACACATACATACAAAGAGCTTGGTGTAGTAGTACATTAAAACTGCACAGGAAAACATGTATGGACAGAGAAAGGAGAGAAAAGGGTTCAAGAAGAAGGGTAGAACTGGAAAGAGAGTGAGAGAGGACACAAATTTTAAGAGGGTGGATTGTAAAGGGAGGATAAGAAAAGAAAGAAAATATAAAAACAAGTGATGGTGTCTGAATCAGGGGAAGAGAGAAAGGTCAGTATAGTGGAAACATTTTGATTCAATTGATCACTTCTTCTCGTTTGCTCACCTTCCTTGTAAAGAAGGGGATAGGAAGCCAAGAGAGGATATGATAAAGGTAAATACAGCATTAGTAGTCATAACCATGAACATGAATGGAATGAACTCACCTATAAAATGGAAGAGGATAATAGAATGAACTGGAAAACTGAATCCAACAATGTTATTCATGAGACTCACTTCAAATACAAAGAGTCACAAAAATTAAAATGAGTGACTGAAGCAGTATGTATTATACTTCAGTTAAATCTTTAAAAAGTCATCATCTCAGAAAAGGTAACAGTAAAAATATACATAGTTAAACCTGAGTGAAGACTTGTGTAAACTGATGCAAAATGAAGTGACCAGAATCAGGAGAATTATTTATAGAATGTCTACAACATGAAATAAAAAATAGCTCAGAAAGATTTAAGAACTCTGATTCATGTAGTGAACTACCAAGATTCCAGAGGCCCAGTGATGAAATAGGCTTTCTACTTCTCAATATAGGCAGTTGACTAGAAGTGAAGAATAAGACATACGTGTTTAGATATGGCTCATGCATGTATTTGTTTTACTTGACCATGCTTATTGATTGAAAAGAAGGAATTTTTTTTTGTGGGAGAGAGGTTGGGGAAGGGGATAATGATCATGATAACAAAAGTAAAAATGATGAGTGTCAGTGAAGCTTTTTTAAAAATGTGCAAAAGAGAACAGGTGATGGTTCAAAAGGAAACAAAGTGGGACATCTTTGGAACTAACGTGCTGAATGTATCATATATATGTTTAAAGAAACCAAAATGCTATAATGGGGATTTTCAGTTTTATGTACAGTCCTTACAGTCCTCTTTTATTGTTATTTGTATATGGAAATGTTTATATTTGCTTGCATTTGTTGTGTTTAGAATAATAGAAATATAAAATGTACACATGCAAAAATTTAGTCCCCTCCCTTTCATATATTGGCTTTTGGCTCTAGGCAAGTTATTTAGGCTCTCAGTGGCCCCTGGAAACTGAAAGAATAGTTGCTGTTTGGTATTTATAGACTTTCCTACCATAAATTTCTGATAAATTACTAAATTCACATTGCTGTGTATCTTCTCAATCATTTGATGCCAGAAGTACAAATGTTGTGTGAGAGCCCATGAAATGTTTTGATAGAAACACTTGAAAAGATTGGTCTAGAGCTAGAGTTTTTAACCTGGGGCCCATAAATTTTTTCCAAACATTTTGTTAACTTTTTTTCAGTGTAATTGGTTTCCTTTGTAGTCCTGTGTATTTTATTTTATACATTTAAAAATATTTCTCAAAAGAGGTTTATCCATAGTCATCAGATTGCCAGAGGGGTCTGTGACACAAAAGAGATGGGGAACCCCTGGTCCAAAACAGATTAGGAAGTGATTGCTGAACTTTGCATTGCATTTTCTCTGTCAACTCCCCTCCAAAAAAAAAAAATCAAATTTACTCTTCTGTCCTCAATTCAGATCATTATCATTCACCACTCTTCTCCATTTCCCTCTTCCAAAGTTAGAATTCTTTGCCCAAACTCAATGTGTATTTGCAGATACATATCTACTCTTACCCAACTCCATTTCTCCTAAACTTTTACCTCTCATAGTCCATTATCAGAAACTTTTATGGTACTACCAATATACCACTAGAAACATTTACATGCCCTACACACATATATTATACTTCTTCACACTTTATCTATCCAGCTCCCCTAAAAAGGGGACTAAAGATTTATGGACCACAAAAATATATGTCAAGGAAACCTACTTCCTCAGGTACTGTATGTAGGTTATATTTCCTAACTAGTATCTCTCACCTAATCTAGCAGCCTCTTATAATTGAACCAGAGTTGAAATGTATCTGATAATAGGATAGGAAAAAGATAAGTTGCTAAAATGTGTACTCTCCCTTCCCCTGTTATATTTAAAGAATGTTACAAGCCTCAAAAATAGTTGTCAGAGCCCCTTAGGTTTTTATGAATTGGGCTAAAATATGAAAAAATATTATATTTTGAGTTTGTTTAACTTTACTTTTTTTTCCAATAGTATCCTGCTATCACTCTGTATAAACAAAACATCACTTTAATTGTCAGCATGGAAGGCTCCAAGAACAGTCATCTCCCCTATGCACACTGGAGCAATTCCACTGATATTTCAGTGAAACAAATGGCCTATCATTTTCCAGCACTTTTGAAATGTTTGTGTCATGTATGTTATTCAGAGGGAGAAAGGGTTTTAAAGAGATATATTTACTTTACTTAAAATTTATAGTATTATGAAATCTCTTGGTATTTATCCTACAAATACTGGCACAGTGATTTTTTTTTTTTGATGAGGGGAGGGTGTTACAAATTTCTAAGTTGGCAGCATGTTTTATTTGGAACTTTACTTTCTGAAATACATTGTCCTTTGCATATTTTTATATAGCCAGGTTTTGCCTACCTATGACAGCCTAGATGAACCGTCAGTTAAAATAATGAGCTCCATATTTGCTTCATCACTTAATGTGGTCACCACCTTTTACATTACGGTAAGGATCTTTATGCTTCTGTTTTTCCATTTTTTTATCTCTTTCCACAAAACCTTTTTCTATAAGCATATCAAAGAAGTACAGACATAGAAAGTAATGCATGATCATTTTTAAAAAATAAATGGTCTTTTGTTTTTATATCACCTATATCTCCCACTATGTGTCTTCACCTACCCCCTCCCAGGGAGTCATATTGTATAATAAAGAGCTTAAAAAGAGGAAGAAAAAAAGATCAGCACAACTGATGGTGTAGTGTTCTATAGTCATGGTCTCCCGCCTTTACAGAGATACGGGGAAAGGACTCATCTTTATGAGTCATGCTGGTTCATAATTTTGCAGCATACAGTTTTGATTACTTCATCATTCCTTCAATTTACATTGTAATTGGACATACTGTTTTCCTTGGTCTGGTTATTCTACATTGTATCACTTCATATAATTCTTCCTATGCTTCTCTGTATTTGTCATGTTCATCATGTCTTACAGCGCAGTGATATTACATTGCCTTCATGAAGCACAATTTCTTTAGCCATTTTGAAATCAGTTGTCATCTACTTCAGACGTGTCAAACTCCTTGCTACAAAACTGCAGGACTTTTTTTGTTTGATCATTTCAGTTGTTTCTGACTTTGTGACCCCCTTTGAAGTTTTCTTGGCAAAGATACTGAAATGGCTTTTGATTTCCTTTTTGAGCTCATTTTACAGATAAGGAAACTCAGGCAAACAAGGTTAAGTGATTTATCTAGGGTCACATGACTAATAAGTGTCTGAGGCTAGATTTGAACTCAGGAGAATAGTTTTCTTAACTCCAGGCCTAACACTCTAGTTACTGTGCCACCTAGTTGCCCAACCCCCATGCTATCTGATTCAGATTAAAACGTAATTGGGAAATGTTTAACAAAATAAATAAAATTACAACATAGATAATGTTAATTTATGTTTTTCTAAGTTAATATGGGTTCACAGAGATTGATTTCTGGTTGAGTTTGACATCACTGATCTACTTTGTTTCCAATTTTTTGCTGTTACAAAAGGTGCTGTTATATATATTTTGGTATATTTAGGGCTTTTCTTTTTGTCATTGACCTTTTTGGAGTATGTACATAACAATAGAATCTCTGGGTCAGAGAGTATGGACATCATTGATTTTTGCTTCTTCCCAAGGAAATTGTCTGTGTCCTAAAAAATGCTATGAGATTGCCTTTAAAAAAGTAGTTCTGTCTTTTTTGAGTCATGGACCGGTCACTCCCATTCCATCATGGAGGACTCTTGAAGCCTCTTGACCTTTTCTTAGAATAATGTTTTTAAACACATGAAGAAAATGCCTAGATTACAAAGGAAACTAATTGTATTGAAATACAGTTAGTTATTAGAATAGTGAAAAGCAACAAAACAAATTTGTAGACCTCATGTTTTGAGAACCCCCACTTTGAAGGTTTTTGCTTAAAGGAAGGTTGCTGTATAGGCAAACTCAAGAGTTTGGTATTTTTGAACACAGTGGATAGATATCTCTTTTCCAGTCCCTATTACTGGAACTGATGCTGTTGAATGACTTGATCTTTTAAAAAAAATTTTAAAGATTTTTTTTATTTTAAAAATGTTTTATTGACTTTTTTATAACAGTCTTTTCTCAATTGTACCTGTCTTTTAACTAAAATAAAACATGCAGGAAACTTCCACATGGTAAGTTTTTTAAGAGGAGGAAGAGAGAGGTCTGAATGTAGCTGAGTGTTGCTAATTGGTTACAGATCATGGGACCATCACTGTTCCCAAAGAAACAAAATTATGGATGACCCAAAGAGCAATATGTGATGGGTGTTGCTAGGCTGTAGTATATTGCATATTGTATGCAGTAAATGGCATGAAATTTACCATATATGAAATATGTGATCAGAAAAGAAGAGGTGGGTCAAATCTTTAGGGAAAGTGAAGTATAAATGGACAGAGTGCTTTACTGTTCTCATAGAATTAAAAAATTTTTTTTCTATTTTACTTTCATGAAGTTGACATTGTATGAAGAATAGATAAAACTGACTGCATATGACGCTGACTCTCCATTGTGTGTAACTTAAATTTTTTTTTGCATATTTCACACTTAATAAGGTAATTCTGTATTACCCTACTTGTATGCATCCTTTTCTGAACTTCTTCTGCTCCCCTTTGTTTATTTTTTAAATTATTTATTGATGCTCTATTTTTAAAGTCACATTGCTGCTGTCCCTACCATTTTCCCCTAATTCTCCCTTAACTCTCCTCCTCCCCTCAAATAAACCCTCCTTTGTAACTTAGTCACAAAAAACAGATATACATATTGTGCCATGTCTCAAGATACATGTCTCATTCTGTACTTCTAGTCCATCACCTCTGCTAAAGAATGTATGGTCATAGTTCTTACACTGGTGTTTTCCTTCAGTGTTGTAGTCATTGTTTAAATGGTTCTCTTGATCACTTCACACTGCATCATTTCATACAAGTCCTAAACTGGGAGCTTTAGACATTTTTTGCCTCTGTTGCATTTGGAAGGAAACTTTGGCCCATAAAATTTTATTTCATTTCAATTTTCTTATAGTATTTTTGTTTATATTATTTTAGTTGTCACACATATCATTCTGCTATCTTTGGTTTTGTATTGGCTGATTTTCTCTCTTTAGAGAAGGTTTACCAAAGTGTAAGACTGAATAATGTTCAGTACACTACTACTTACCTTAAGGAGTTGTGTTACAATGATGGCCTTTTTGAAAGGAGAACCAGTACATAGGAGCAGGGTCAGGGTACTGTCCTTGCTACTCTTATTTGCCATTCTGCATTAAGTTACGTGTTGATAAGAACTAACTTCTTAACTACCATTTCTCTTCCATTTGGACAGGTAGGATTTTTTGGCTATGTCAGCTTCACAGAAAGTATTGCTGGCAATGTGTTAATGAACTTCCCTTCCAATCTGGTGACTGAAATGATTCGAGTGGGATTCATGATGTCAGTGGCTGTTGGGTTTCCCATGATGATTCTGCCATGCAGACAAGCGTTGAACACTCTTCTCTTTGAGCAGCAAGTAAGATTTCTTTATAACTGGTTCTAGAAAAAAAAAGTTGGAGTTTTTTTCATGATATTAATCTTGATTTGTTTCAACCTTTTAAAGTTCTCCTTTGTTCTCCACTTAGAAATTTTGTTAATATAGTACAGTCTTTGTTAAGTTGATATTTAGCACTTTAACAGGAATTTGGTACATTTAACCTGAAGAAAAGGATGTAATAACAATATTCAAATGTATGGGGTAGTCATGTGGAATTAATTTTAACAAATATTAAGTGCCTACTATGTGCAGAGCACTATGCTAGGTGTTGGTGGAGATGCAAATTCAGGTGGTCCTGGCCCTCACGGACCTTATAGTCTTGTGGAAATATGTTGAAGAGAAATTAGGGGTTTTTTTACTTGGCTCTAAGGATACAACTAGAACTAAATGGGTTGGAATTAACAGTAAAACAGATTTTAGCCCAGGATATGAAAAAACTTCCTAGTAAGTAGAATTGCCCCAACTGCCTTGACTTGGGAATGGGTGCCTTGGGGGATAATGAGTTTGGCTTTACCAGAAGTCTTTAAGCTGGGGTTAGATTGATTACCTGTCAGTACGTGGAGGAAGAGATTCATGAATTGAGTAGGGGGTGAATTAAATGACCTGTGAGGTCTTTTCCAATTTTGTGATTCTCCCTTTCGTTCTACATTTAACTTTTAGGAGAAGGAGACAAATGACATTTTTAAAAAGCTGATATTAGGAATATGTTAGGAAAAAGCAACATACAGGACAATGTCTTAGGGTTAGGAGAGAATCAGCCTTTTCCCCAATATCTTTTGCATCTTTAGTACTGTTCAGCTGATGAGTCAGAATGAGAAGCCTGAGACAATATAAGATCCTGAACCAGCAAAGGAAGGTTAAAGTCATGTTCCTTGTTTACTGAGGCAGGAAAGGGGATGGGAACATTTTAGAGAGATTTTCAGTAATGGGTTGAAATTCAAAAGGTCTACTGGTTGTGACCCTGAGTTATATGGAAAATTTATTTAATTGGAAAACCTCATTCCAGAAGCACTTTGATTAATTGAGCTTTTACTCTCTGTTGTTGTTGTATTATTGCACCAATCTGTAGAGAGCATTGCTCTGGAAATATCCTACCATCAATCCTTGTTGATGCATTCTGCTGTACCTATTGGAAAGTGATTCAGTATAGCTTTGTAGGGTCATATAAAAAATAAGCAGCTTTTCCACATGCTTTAGTAGCCTAAAGAGTATGGATTCAATTTAGGATGTCTTACGTTCATTTTGGCCCAAAGGCTGATTCCTCCCCCTCTTTCCCCCAAGCCTAAGCTAATTGTACTGAAGCCCTGGGCTCTTGTTAGTTTGCATACGTGGTTTGACTGAGGGAGAAGAGCACTTAGAGTAAGCTGTAACCAAAGGAATGGTTGTTATTTCATTTCTGTGGGAAGGAAGAAAGTCATAGAGGATCCATGACCCTTTGATATGACCTTTCTCTCTTCTAAAGGTCTTCTTCCTTATTACTGCTCTCATCCCTGACACATCCTGACTGTGTCATCCTAGGTATGTCACTTAACCTCACAGTGCTTTAACCTAGGGCTTCTTGAACTTTTTCCACTCGATTCCTTCAGCGATTCTTAAACTGTGAAGACCCACAGTTTAAGAAGCACTGCCTAAGCAACTCTCTAAGCCTCTAGGTTGCAGAGAAGGTGCTGACCTATAATGGTCAAAAGCATTTCCTTACCTGGGAGTTTGCTATTGTCAGTGAAATCATAGGCCCAGTCTCTGTCCCTATTTAACTGCTATTAAATGGAATTTTTTCTTTTATCTTAGTTTAAGTCACAAGTTCATAGCATTGTGATTGTGGTCTACTACTTTGTGGCGCTCATTGAATATTCTTGAATAACAAAGTAGCTTTTGTATAATTTTGGATTTGTAAAAGCATAGGTGGTCTGTATAGATGGTAAATCTTTAATATTAATTTTAATTGCTTAGCATCCTTATAGAACATAAAAGAATTCCAGAAGCTGTTCTGTTGGGATCCAAAGCAGTGCTTTAAACTTCTCTTTTTACTTTCTATGTGCTGAACCTGGTGCTTAGTAGATGAGTTATTTCTCTTCCATTAGCCATTCAAGCACCTAGTTTTAAAGTAATACATGATTAAAGTCACTGGGGGAGGAGAAACTTATTAGCTAGGAGAAAGGCAAGACATACAGCAGTAGGTATTTTCCTATAGTCAAAAGTCATCCTATAGATATCTGCATTCCTTTGGGTTTGGTTTGTAGCTTTTTCACTGTTTCACATGAATTTTTACCTTAGTTCTATTTACAAAAAATATTCACCATTTGAAATGAAAATGATACGAAATATAAAGTGATAGGAAGGTTACCATTTTGGGGTAATACATAAATTCTGGAATTTGGACCTGGTCCTTTTTTTGTCATGTGCCAAAGGTTTATTTTCCTAAATAATGGATAATTCTAAATTCTGGGAATTTTTTCCAGCTTTTGTTGGAGGTACTCAGAACAAATACTCCTTGCTCAGAAAATTCACACATGAGCTGTTTAAAGTTTCCTGCCTTATGCCTGTGAGTAGTCTGCTTTCCAGTGGACTTACATTTCTTGTTTGTCTAAACCCTGAGAAAAAAAGGCAAATTAGAGGTGTTTCCTGGAGGTGGGAATAAGAGGTTTTTAATTTGGATGTTCTGCCTATGTTATACTTCCTGCCTTTGGTTCTCTCTGGAGCTTACCATTGAGTGTTTTCTATCAGGCTTATGTTAAGAGGCTTAATGGATAGGTTGCTACAGGCTATATTCCACCTGCTAGCTGTAACTTGGCCAACTCGGCCTGAGGTATTAGGGGTACTCCTCTGGAGTCATGGTGCTTCCTGTCCAACAATAGAGCCTTCCTGCTTTACTCTCCTATCCTTGCCATGGTCTTGAAAGCAAAAAAGCAAATGGAGGGATTTGCCCTAAATATTTCAAGAAGAATTTGTAAAGTTTATGTTACATACAGGATATGAAATAGCAGCTTTTTGCCATTTTGTATGTTCAGGTTGCAGTTTCATATTTAAGATTATTCAACCAAATCTAATTTAGCTGTTAACGTTTACCTACGTAGACTATCGGCAGAAGAAATCATCATTTCAACCCCACTTTGAGTCCTGTCTGGTGTGTGGAGCAGGACCCTTTGAGTAACTGCTTTACAGGAAAGTCATAGGGGAAAGCAGCAATTTCAGAACTTAGTGTGTTTTGATTTTCTTTCATGCAGCAAAAAGATGGTACCTTTGCAGCTGGAGGTTATATGCCCCCTCTTCGGTTTAAAGCTCTCACACTTGGAATCGTGTTTGGAACTATGGTTGGTGGAATCATGATCCCAAATGGTAAGGTGGAAAGGCCACTTGAGATGGTGTTCTTCCAATTTTTTTTTCCTCTTTTCCTTTATTCTTTAGGTATTCTATCCTGTGAAGTTTTGGGCACTAACACCTGCTTTGTGTGACTTATTACACAAAAGCTTTAGAGTTTTGCACCAAAAATACCTAGTTTTTCAATACCTTTCTCTTTTATTTCATATAATAGAAAGCAATTGGAAGGCCCCTAAGTTGTTCACTTTAGTGAAAAAGGAAATATAAAAGCATGTTAATAAAAACAATAAACATGCCTCAAAACAGGGACTTATAATTATAGGGCCAGAGATTCCCAGTGCAAAAGATTTCTCTATGAAAGTTCTTTGTAAGATGAATTGCTAGAGAGTGGATCACTCCTTACCACTGCCTTATAAATATTTCAGAAATTTGTTCCTAGAGTAAAAACTTGGCTTTAAGCAAAGCAGGTTGCTCGTTGCCTAGACCCTGGTAAACAATAAAAAAAAAGTTCTTTTGCTTGTCAGACACTGGGAAAACATCCAGTGTATGCAAAAGATGAAAGTTGAATGTCTAACCCTGATCCTGGGTGCTAACACAAAGGATCTCTCTGGTATGAACTCTGGGCTTGGGGGACAAGGCCTCAACCCATGCTACTCTATGAAAGCAGATAATATTCCAGGTTTTATTCATCACTTAAATCAGGGGAGATTTTTAATTTTAGATGTCATAATCAAATATAGTTAGAGATTCCCTGATCTGTTACTTCAAGGATTTATAAACTGCGTAGTCTCCCCATATTACAGGGATCTTGCAGTCAGAGACAAGGATTTGAATCCTAACCCAGTTTTTCATTAGTTGTATGACTTCAAATCACTTAAACTCTCCATACCTCATTTCCATTATTTGTAAAATGGGAATAATACCTAAACAGTATTTACCTTAGTGGATAGTCATAAGCAAAGTACTTTGCAAACCTTAAAATGCTATATTAATGTCATTTACTCCTTCTTCTGCTGCTATTGCTACTAGCATTCTGGAGGCTTGATGAAGCCCTCCAATGGTTACAAAGTACTTTCTGCACATTTTTCATCTGAGAATTCCCACCACTTGTAAATCTGGAAGCTGGAGCTTCAAGAGGTGATGTGACTTGCTGGTAGTAAGGATCAAAGTGGGGGATTAAAACCTTGGCCTTCCTGATAATGCCTAACACTTTAGCATGCTGCCATTGGATAAATAAATGATGACTTACTACTGATCTGAGCACTTAATAAAATCTTTCTTTAACTTCCTCAAAGATTGTCCTCATATTTTTATTCTCTTTCCCATCCAGTCATTGTTCTTCTTTCTTGTTTCTAGTGGAGACGATCTTAGGCCTTACTGGTGCTACAATGGGAAGTCTCATCTGCTTCATCTGCCCTGCTCTTATTTATAAGAAAATCCATAAGAATGCCCTTTCCTCACAGGTTAGTGGTGTTAATTGGCTAACTTCTCTACTGTTACAACAGAAAATGTCTTAGTTAAAGAAGTAGTGATGGTCTTCCTGCTTAATGATTGTGACCAGGCTCCTTGATATGCTTTTGGAAAGCTTTACTTCTTATCTCCTTAACAGAAAATGTAGTGTTGGTGTTACATAGGGAGTATTTCCCAACAGTCCATTCCATTTCAGTGAGCTCAGATTTTATTCGCCCGGAATGGGAAACAGAGACCTGTTGGTACAAATCCAGCAGCCTGTTAACTTCAGCCTGTCTGAACAATGCCAGAAAAAAAACATACTTTTTAGCCATGCAGAATTGCTCTTGGACCGTGATCCCTAAGAATAGCCAAAATTTTATATACCCCAATCTCTTATCAAAAAAGATAATACTTGTAAAACACATAAGACAGTACCTGGCACATAGTAAGGATTATTCAAATATTATTATTGTTGTTGTTGTTATCATTATTGCCATTTCTACCTCCACAGCATCTCTTTCATTTCTTTCTCAGTCTCACTTTAGTTCAGGTCCTTATCTCTTCTCACCTCAACTCTTGCAGTGACCTTCTGTAATGCCATGCACCAGCAGATTCCCAAAAGAATGCTACTGTAAACAGCTTTTAAGGTTCAGATTACACAGTATAGTGAACACCGTTTATTCCATTACAAATCAAGGCAAACATTTATTACAAATCACAATATAATATTCACAACATTACATCTTATCACAGAAAATCACAACAATATAATGTTCATAACAGCTTAACATTAGAATAGTCACACAGTTTTCACTACAATGGCCACAATTTTTAGAACAAAGCATTCAGTCAATTCACAATACAGTAATCAATACTCATATTAAACTTGCCTCCTTAAGGGAAACAAAGTACAATAGTAAAAGTTCTCCACTCATAGGGCACACCAGGTTACAAATCAGTCGCTCTTCAATCATCATTCACTATTCAATCATCAGAAAATACATAAACCCTCCACCCCTAGGTCACTAGTAAAGTACAATTTCTCAGTCAGTACACAGTATCCAAGTAAAGTCTTCTTTCAGCTTGACTCAGGGTGGTTTCTCAGATTCCCTGGATCCCCTTCCATGTTCCCAGATCCTACATAGATTCACCAAACTGTCACCTGCATTCAAAGACAGACAGCTCCCAGGTCCTTGTCCAGCTCTCCAAGCACTTCCTATTACACGCTGACGTTCACAGCATCAATTCATCTTAAATCCTTCACAGTCTCTGTTCCTAGGAAGTTAAAGACACAGACAAGTTCATACAAAGTACCAGCATCACAGTCATGCTTCCTCAGTCTGTGGTAGCTCCAAGCTGACCCTTGGACACCTTCAGCAGCTACCAGAAGCTTGGGCTGGCCCTCGGACTCAGCAGCTCTTCAGCAGAAGCTCCTGCTGGTTCTGAGAATCAAAATCACTTCACCCAGGTTCCCAAAATCAAAATCATTCTCTCCAGCCTGGGGGGCCCTTTCCTTTTCAGTTTCCCTGGCAGCAGCAGCTTCTGCCTTCGTGAAGCTTGCTCCAAGAAAATCTGTCTGACCCAGCTGGGGCTTCTCCTTATATACACACATGGCATTAGCTGCTTCCTCTTTTAGCCATTTCCTGTTTCAACCCCTTCCTGTTCCATCAGCAACAGCAGTTCATACCTTCTGTTTCTTTAACAGAGGCTTGATTAATTAATAAGTGCTAAGTATCTGTTAGCTTTGCCAATACAAAGGGATCAAACTACATTACTATTAGACTGAGTCCTTCACCTTCAACAGGAGGTGGCATCTTGTTTCATAATTAGTCCTCTGGAATCCTCACTGGTCCATATGCTGATGAGAGGTCAGCATAATAGTATTCCATTTATATATTATATTTATTTATTTATGGTATATAATATGAATTTATATGCCATAATTTGTTCATCCATTCCCCCCAATTTATGGCACCCCCTCAGATTCCCATCTTTGCTACCTCAGAAAGGGCTATAAATATTTTCATGCATCCTTAGAGTTTATTTTGCTTAGAATTAATTCTTCCCTTAATCTACTCACTCTCTCTTAAGTCCTCTTTCCCTCCTTCACCCCTTTTCCTCCTATTTCACTGTTGAGTGAAATATATTTCTGTATCCAAGTGTTTGTGTGTGTCTTCTTCCTTCTTTTGACCAGTTTAGATGAGAATAAGGTTCAAATATCAGCTCTGCATCCTCCTTCCTTCTTGTTTGTATTGATGTCTACTTGTGTACCCTGATTATGTGAGATAATTTTCCCTAACCATCCTCTCCCTTCTCCTCTCTTCCTCCTCCTGCCAGTGTGTTCCTCTCTCTCTTTTTTATACTTCTCTTAAGATCATCAAGCTATAACAGAACCACTCCTGGTCTTTGTCTAATTGTATTTCATCTATGAACCCTGATGATGAAGAGTTCAAAGGGGGCACATATCTCCCCATATTTGAATATAAGCAGTCTATCTTTGTTTAACCCTTTATATTTGTTCTTTCCTGTTTACCATTTTGTGTTTTTCTTCATTCCTTGTTTGACTTTCATAGTTTCTCAACAACTTTTGTCTCTGGTCTTTTCATGCTTGAAAGTCCTTTATTTTATTAAAGGGTCCATTTTTTCCTCTGTATCATTATACTCAGATTTGCTGGGTAAGTTACTCTTGAATGTAAGACCATATCCTTTGCATAATGGAATGTCATATTCCAAGTTCTCCACTCCTTTATAGTGGTGGCTTCTAAATTGTGGGTGATCCTGACTATGACTATTTGGTACTTGAATAAGTTGCTAGTTTGGAATAATTTTTCTTTGATCTGGAAACTTAAGATTTTGACTCTAATGTTCATGGGAGTTTTTATTTTGGTTTGTTTTAGGAACTGACTGGTGGATTCTTTGTATTTCTATTTTGCTCTCTGGTTCCAAGAGATCTTGGTGATTTTCTTTTAAGATTTCTTGAAATATGATGTCTAGGTTCTATTTTTTTTATAATGACATTCAAATAGTCCAATGATTTTTAATTTTTTCCCTCAATATATTTTCTAGGTCAGTTGCTTTTGCTTTGAGATACTTTAGATTTTCTTCTGTTTTCCAGCCTTTTAACCTTGTTTTAATATATCTTGTAGCATTTTGAAGTCATTTGCTTCTATTTGGTCTGTTCTGATTTTCAGAGAGTTTGTTGCTTGGACAAAGTCTTGTATTTCTTGTCCTGAGCTGTTAATTCCCTTTTCAGTTCTTTCTTCCATAGCTCTTATATCTTTTACATTTCCTCCTCCCCCACCCATTCCATGTATTAAAAAAAAAAAATTCAGACTTTTTTTATGCTTGCTTCATTTCTTCTAGGAATACTAGTTGAGTTTGTTCCCATGCTGTTTTTCTCTGAGACTTTCCTTATAGATGTTTCAGGGTCATTCTCCTTTTCCATTTGTATCTTGAGCATCTCTTCCACTTATTTTAGTGGGTTCTTTTTCATTTGCCCTTTTTTTCTATCCTAGTTCCTGATTTCCAACTTGATAAAGTGGCTCTGCCACTTTTTTAGAATATACGGTATTGAGAGTTGTCTCAGGGACAATTTGAAGACCCACAAGCTTTCAGTGCTCCCAGAATGGTCTGATCTAGGACAGTCTTATTGCTGCCCCTGCTCTGAGCTCTGCAAGTTCCTGACTGGGGTTTGAGACTGAGCAAAAGTAAATTGCTGCTGAACTCAGCCCCTGTTGGCCAACTGGAAAGCTCTGTTGGCTCAGAGCAGCAGAATTATGGGCTCCCCTTTATTCAGGTCTTGTGTCTGTGGACTAAACTAGGTGACGGAACTGAGACCTTGCTTTGTGCCTGAGTTCTGAGCCACACTGCTGCTGTCTTCTGAACTTGCTCCTTTCTCCTTACATTGTCAAGGTCCTCCTTCTCAGTGCACAAATCCGCATTTCATTCTGCCCTCAATCTGTGACCTGAAACTGAGTAGTGCTGACAAAGCTGCCAGTTCTCACCTGTTCTTTTCACCAATGCCTGGTATGGGTGTGGAACCTCCTCTTGTGCTGGTGCTGCCTGGATGCTGTAGCACTCTGTGCAGTGTGGTGCTGCCACAGCCTGTTATCCATGGCCCTTCCTGTCTGTTGCCCTTTGCCCAGGTAGGCTGAACAAGTGACTAACTGTGACTTTTTCTACATTTCCCCATCAGGGTTTGGTCTGGTACATTTTCTAGATCTGTTTGGAGGAGTTTGTGGAGGGGAGCCTAATGTAGTTCTTCCTATAACACCACCATCTTGACTGTCCTTCCTTCTACCCCCTTCCCACTCCATGGCAGTATATATTCTAAGTAAATCTTCCCTATCCTTATCATCCTATATTTTCCCTCCTTTTCTTAGCCAAACTCCTTGAAAAAAGATTTCTACATTTACTCTTTACTTCTTTTCACTCCTCAGCCTTTTGTAAACTGACATCTGATCTCGTCACTTAACTGAAACAGCTCTCTTAAAAATGACCAGTAATCTCCCAGTTGCCAGACCTGATGATCTTTCCCCAGTCTTTCTGCCTCATCTAACACTGTTAACCACTGTCTCCTACTGATTACTTCTGGAGACATCTCAGATTTGATGTGCCCAAATGAGAACATAGTATCTTTGCTCCTAAACCTACCCCTCTTCCTAACTTCCCTATTTCTTTTAAAGGTACCACTGGCCCATGTTCATAGCCTTGGCATTATCCTTGACTCCTCGTTCTCTCTTATTCCACATATCCACTTAGTTGCTAGATTTTGTCTTTTCTGCATCTGGAAGTCTTGAATCTGACTCTCCTCCTTTAGCCAGTACCTTAGTTCTGGCCTCCATCGCCTCTTGCCTAGATTGTTGGAGTGGCCTCCTAGCTCCCAGCCTCCAGTTTCTGTCCAACGTAGTCTATTCTCTACACAGCTGCCCAAATGATTTTCCATTAGAACATATCTAATCATGTCACTCCCCTTTCTAGTGAACTCTGATGGTTCCCTATTTCCTTTAGAATAAAATAGAAACTTTTTTTCAGAACCTGGCCCCAAGCCATCTTTTCAAGCTCATTGTATATTCCTTTCTTCCTCCAATCTGCAGCACAGCCAAGCTGGCCTTGTATGTGGCACCCTGTCTCTCCCTTCTCCATGCTTTCACATCAGCAGTCCTGGTGCCTTACTCTCAGCTCTGCCTCAGAGATTGCCTCTTCTCCCTTCAGGATGGAGCCAAGCCACCCCTTTGTACATGAAACTATTCCTAATCTCTCCCAGCTTCCTTGGTGTCCCCTCTCCCTGACTTCCTTGGGTTTTCTTTGTATTTCTTCTCTTTATCTTTATTCTATACAAATTTGTATGCTCAATTCAGATTTAAGCTACTTGAGAAAAGGGATTTTTGTATTCTTTGTGTTTGTATCCCCAGGTCCCATTACAGCTTTTGGCACAGAGTAGGTTCTTAAATGCTTATGGACTGATTAGTGTACTTGACACCAAAATGACACCATTCTGGCCCTTGATTAGTCAATAGCACAGATGACTATAACATTGTAATCAAGGGATATAGCTACAAGTGTGAAAATTAGTTATATTTCTTTTTTTTTTTAAATTTAAAAAATTTTTTTAAATTTTATTTTTAATGCAAAGCTTATACTAAGAGATCCTTAAAGCCTTGGCATTTTTCTTCGTAGCTAATAGCTGACCTCTCTGCTAAATCTTTTTACTTTGATGACATCCCTTCTCCTCTGCCACCTTCCTGTGAGGACAAATTAAATGGTAAATCTCAAAATGTGTTAGCAAAACCTAGCATTAGAACCAGATTATTGTGGCCAAGCCTGGTTCAGTTCAATCAGATTCTGTTTGACCCACTCTTGTTTGTTATTGTTTTCTGAGAGTACTGAAAATCTTGTGTTGCTGCTTAGTAATTTAAAATTGTATATGTCTATAGCCATCTTACAGGTCATTCAATCACCTTCAGCTCTTCTCCTGTTCCTGAAATATAAATACTTGCTTAGATACCACCTGACTTTTTAGAAAGGTGTTAGGGACCATCTATACCTATCCTACTTCCTGAATTTTTTCCCAGGCATAATGAAACATGAAATGGAAAGTTAAATTAAAAGCAAATGTTGACTCTTAAAATTTTGTATAAAAAAAATTTACCACCAAAAACTCATGTAACATGATCATATGATTGTGTTAGTTTTGTTTCACAATTGAGTATTATAGGTTCTCCTGCATTTTTTTTCCACAGGGTAGGAAAAAAGAGAATCAGGGCTGTAGCACATCCCCAGATGTTTTAGTTGGTCAGCAAAGTGTATATAATTCTTCACATGAGCTGTTAATTATTACAGACAACTGGTTGGTCAATGACTGGCACCATGCCAAAACCTAGGAATTGTAGCTTGAAGAAAGCAAAGGGGATGGTTTAATTAAGACTGTGTATGTTGGAAAGAAGATCAGGTAACTCAGCAAGGGAGGGTGTTTTAAGAGCTTCAAACCAGAATAGTGGAGTTGTGAATGAATCCAGAATTGTTATTGTTTTTGCTGGTCAGCATTTGGTGTCATGTTTCTTGCTTTTGTGTAGCAGACTTTATCTCCTGCTTATTTTTTTGTTGTCCAGCATTTTACCAGCAATATATTAAGCTGCCTGTGGGAAATCCTGAACTGAGGAACATTGTGAGTTCATATTGAATAAAAATGTTAGGTTCAGTAAACAAAATACATAGCTCTTACAGGGAGGTGGAGCAATAGGATTAATTTCTACAGTACAGCCTGATTTCTGCAGTCAGCTTTGTCAGCCTTAGTCTTGCCTTTTGGTGCAAGTCCCACCATTTCAAATCACCCTTTCTATGATGGAGGATCATTTTAGAGTAGTTTGGTTTTGGAAAAGCAAAGTAACTTAGAACTTAAGTGAAGATGTTTAACTTTGTACTTAACATCCTGAGATGGAATTAATTGTGAAGTGAAATTTTATGAATTCCACTAGTAAGAAATATATCTCTTATCACTGATATAATGGAAGTCTTGTCCAACTTGAGGGTGAAGCATTTCTTCCCTAGAAAGTAAGTAGGTGTATGTGCAATGTTTTAGCTCTGAAACCCAGGATTGCCACCTTAGTTCTTTGTCATTATTTCTTATTTATAATTTTTCTGTGGTTATACTGGTTCCAAGACATTACAGAACACTTGTCTTAGCAGAGTAGAAATACATTGCATCCTCAGCCACTGAAATAGTCAGTTTTTATTTTGATGTGCAGTTTTTTAGATCTGAAATTTTAGATCTGAAAATTAACATCTAAAAATCATTTAAAGATGAGGGTGAAATGTTGCTTTTGGCTTGTCAGTCTCCAGTCAGCATATTAAATTATGTCAGGGTTAAAATGGCCAATCACCAACCAGATACCTTTATCCTTGTGTCAGAAGCATTTTAGGGACTGTCTAATAAGATGGTTTGGAGGTGAGGAGAGTTTGAGAGTAACTATACTTAGAATGCCCCATTGACACTGGTGGGAGACTTGTATATTGCACATGGGTGATTGTGAACACACAGAAAAATCACAGTAACTTAAAGATGCTGAGGCTCATAAAGTCTCATACCTGCCTAGGGCAGCATCTCTCCGTTGTCATTTTAGAATAGTCTTCCTCCTGTGACCTGCTGATGATGTGGGAGCAGGAGAAGTTCTTTTTCATTTAAGTGCTAATACTAAGATCTTGTCATTATCCTGTTGGCATTATGGGAAGCCCAATGAGGAAGATAAATTTTTTTGTTGCTTTCCAGAGAGGTCATTTCTGCTGTGAACTAGATGAATACTAAATGCATGCTGATTCCATTACGCTGATGGTTAGTCACCTGCACATGTGGAGGAGTTTTAAAATAGATTAACTCTTTTATGGTGGCGTTGCTTTTTTGAATCTATAAAATAATGACCTCCTGGATCCTTAGTGAAGGGATTTCCAAGGTTTAAAGGCAACTCAACTAAAACTCTTGTCAGGTAGCTAACTCTCCTGGGTCTTCTAGGTTGTCTCCAGTTCTTTCACTTAACCACCTCTTCTGTCCCATTTTACTCTTTTGCTCTTCTGCTGTGGAGCTTGTTGTTTGGAGCAGCTTAGATCTAAAGGGAAAGTGGGCAATGGTAAATGACCATAGTGCAGGATAAATAATTGGAATTAACTAGGGGGCGGGTCTTTGTGGCATCCGAATTAGATGGCATTGACCATTGGCATTATGCTTCCGGTAATTCCTTTATTGTGTAGATTTTTCTCTGCCATACACTAGTCATGACTACAGTAGGGATTTAGGTATTCTTTTATGATTTCTGTTATTTGCTCTTGTAAACAGTTGTGCTTCATGAATTTTAAGAAAATCAAAGTGCTTTTGGGGGCTAGGAAGATTTTAACCCCCACCTGTCAGTGCTGCAGACTTTATGGCAGATTTAGCTTAAGCTTTTGAGTCTTATGAAGTGGGCATCTTCATATAGGTTCACTTTAGGAAATTATTCTGTCACTTGAAGCTTTCTGGACCAAATGATGGGTCACTGTCTAAGGCACCAAGCTGGGCTTGCTATGTATGCTGCAAGTCAGCATTGCTCTGCATCGGCCGAGTGGCTGGGGGAAAGAGACTGCCCTGCGTTCTCCCAGACTCTGGGGAGCATTATCAGCTCTTTACTTCTAGGAGTACTGAAACAAACTCACCATTTCTGGAAGGGTAGGGAGAGGAAAAAAAAAATCCAAGTGGACTTTTTGGAGCTTTTAAAAACTGACAAGCCTAAAATTTGAGATAGGAGAAGTGCTTTTTTCCTATGAAAATCTGATCCTGGGATTGTTTGAGATACTGGAAGTATTTATTTGTTCTTTCTGAGTTATTGTTGTAAAGGATCAACCCAGCCTTTAAGAAATAAATTTGAGGTCTGCCACTCCTAGACTAGTATAAAAATTTAGCGAGGATAAAGATACTGATCTCCTTTGATTCTGTGGGGAAAAGCACTGACCATTCATTTGCAACATTTTGGGACCAGGAGCTACGAACTCCTCTGATGAAAGGGAACCAGATGTGGTCTAGACTTTTAAGTGCAGAGGTAGTACGCTATAGTACCATTGCTACTATAGCATAGACAGTAAGAAGAGTATAGTTCTGTGTGTCTTGTAAAATTTGAGGAAGTCTGAAGGTAGTTGAATAGAGTAGCAAAGGAGATATTTGTTCCCATGATATGAGTCTTTGTTTTGCCAAGTTAACGAGGGTAGCCTTAATGTCCAGTTTCATAAGCCTGCAGAAATACTGAATCAGAGTAGGTTAACAATTAATTATAGTTTCTTGGCAAAATGCTCAGGGAAGTGACTAAAAAAAGCAGTGGTACCTTAAAGCTCAGCTGTGCTGACAGCAGAGGCACAACTTGACAGATTAGCCTAAGCATAGATACTGATAAAAAGAGGAGTCTGGGAGTGTGTAACACCATTCATCAGCAGATTCCCAAAAGAATGCTACTGTGAACAGCTTTTAAGGTTTGGATTACACAGTATAGTGAACACTCCATTTATTCCATTATAAATCAAGGCAAACATTCACAATATATCACAATATAATATTCACAATAAATCAAGGTTCAGTACAATATTCACAACCATTTAACATTAGCATGGCCACACAATTTTCACTACAGTGACCACAATATTTAGAACAAAGCATTCAATCAATTCGTAATACAGTAATTGATACTCATTCAATCAATTCACAATACAATAATCAGTCTTCCACTCATGGGACAATCATACATCAACTCAATCAGTTATGAAATACAATCATTAAAAAAATCACACAAACCCTCCACCCCTCGGTGTCCAGCAAACCTCAGTTTCATCCAAGGGGACGCATTTTCTTCATCTTGACTTTGGGTGGTCTCTCAGATTCTCTGGATCCCCTACCATGGTCCCGGCTCACTCCTGAATCCGCCAGTCACCTGGATTCAGAAACAGACAGCTGCCAGGTTCTTGTCCAGTCCTCAGGGCAGTCCCTGGCATACATTGAATTCACAGGGTCCATCACATCTCAAACCCTTCACCACTTCTGTTGCCTGGAACTCAAGGATCAGCCAGGCCACAAAAAAACAAAATCTTATCCTGGTCATGCTTCTTCAGTCTTCCAGTGGTTCAGCTGGCCCTAGGACCCAGAAGGAACATCGGACTTCCAGGCAAGCCCTCTCAGCCTTCCAGGTGGCCTTTACCAGATTCTAGTCTCTGGAAAACTCCATCTCAGTTCTCAGTCAGCTTCCAGATGCTGGGTGAGAAACACTTTTTCTCTCTCTCTCTGTCTCTCTCTGTCTCTGTCTCTGTCTCTCTGTCTCTGTCTCTCTCTCTCTCCCTCTCTCCCCACCCTCACCCCCCAAGAAAACTCCAACTCACTTCAGTCCAGTAGCCCAGCTCCCCCATGCTGAGACAGTCCTGCTTCTTCCAACAGGAAAATTCCAATTCTGTCCTTCTGTCTCTGGAATTCTTCTTTATATACACACACTGACCTCCTGTCTCAGCCAGTCCCCTTCTTCCACGTCATCAGGGGAGTTCACACCCTCTCAACAGGGGACAGAGTTTGCACCTTCCATACTTAGCCCTAAGTTACTAAGTGCTAAGTATCTGCTAAACTGATTGCTGTTACAAGAGTGGGAGAGATTTGTTGTTTTGAAAGGGACCCATGCCCAACACTGTTCTCTTCTGAAGGATACTCTGTTCATTTGCTCTGTTAGCCAGCCCAGCCTTCTGTGTTGGTCTGTTGTTGTTTTTTTTCCTCCAGGATGCATTGCCTCTGCAGCAGTCCTTCCTTTTATGTCAGCTCTAGAGTGGTGTTAAGACCAAGATTGGACTTTAGAATTGGATGACTTGAGTTCAGTTACATCATGTTATTGCTAGACAGGTTGCATCCTAGTCTTGATGTCCTCACTCTGATGACTTGTACCAGAATAGTTACCTCTACAAAATTTTGTGTATATATAAGCCTGTAAGTGTTTTGGGATTGATAGGATATGGTGGGTATGAAAGAATTATGTGAATTTGGGTGTGACCTTGAGAATCTCACTTCTTGCTGAAGGAGTTAAGAGGTGCTTGATTTCTCCGATGATGTTGGAAGGTTCACCCGGTAATTCTGAAAGTCCTCTCTCTACTTGAGGCTTGGCAGATTTGTATTGATCTCCAGGAGTCAGTGAGGCATTTTCCATTTCATACACCACTGCCCTTCTGTTTTTAGTCTTTTCTTTGTACCTGTTCCCAGTACCTTCCCTTTACTTGTGAAGGGAGCAAGGAGGAGAGGCTCTGGCCACGTTCTTGGTCTCATTCTTCCTTCCCCTTTTCCCTCCCAGCCCTAAATCTGGCTTTGATAAGTTCTGCTGTCGATTGCTGACTGAATAGCATTGTTGACAAGCAGACCAGGTTTAGCAAGAGACTCTTCTCATGACAATTATAATGATTAGGTAAAAAATAACACATCAGTGTTTAATTAAATCTCCTTAACTGTCAGTATTGTTAGCCAACATTCTATCCAGTGGTCTCTTTCTGCAGGTAGTTTTTCATTTGGAGCAGCAGCCAGTCATTTGGCAGTTCTGCTTCTTAAGGGAGGCAGATAGGTCTCTGCACACACATCCCTTTTCTCCCCTCTCTGTTTTAGTAAGGCGTTAACTTTTTTCTTAAACAACCTTTCCCCTTATTTAAAAAACACACATATGCACACGTACGCACAATCCAAACCTAACCTCCTTCCCCTATCACAGAAAAAGCTTTCCTAGAGCTCAAGAGATCTCAGGCTGCCAAAAGTAAAGATGTTGGTGTTAGACCTTTCAGAGCATGTACATTTGTTCATTGGCTCTCATGTGTTCTTTATATCTTATAGTTCATTCTGTGGATAAGCTTGGGGATTCTGTTGATTAGTACATATACTACCCTGTCTGTGAGTGAGGAGGCCCCTGTGAAAGTTGAAAAGATAGAAGTTGCTGGTCATCTTGGAGAAGTAAAAAATCTGATGGATTCAGATTCTGCCAAAATATCAGGTATGTACAACTCAGTTGTTTTTTTCCCCCGCTCCCAGATTATTCTATACCATCCTTGTTGTACTTTGGGTGGAACCTTTGTAGTATTTGCAGTGACTGTCTTGAGAGCAATCCTGCCGTCTCAGTAAGCGTAGGTGTCACTTTCAGAGATATGTCTTGGGGTTTGTCCCAAGAATTTCATTTGCTTTGCCTGCAGTCATTGGTTTTTTGGGAAAATAGGGAAGGCTTTGAGATTGCTCCCAGTGGAAGAGTTTGGGACAAGTGCAATTCTTGCTAATAAAGGGAGCTTTGTAAGGCTGAGACTAGAGATAGCACTGTTCTGGCCACCTGTATGAAGAGTGTAAGAAGCCAAAATAGGACTGCTCTCAGCATTTCTGCCAGCATATTGGACAAGATTTCAATAACAAGCCATTCAGTGCACTAAAAGGTATGTAAATTTATGGGTGCAGCTTTTTTTTTTTTAATTTTCAGGATATAAATTTTGAGCCAGTTTTAGTCTCAACAAAGCTTGTGATTATGCCTCAGCTCTGTTTATGGTTTCACGTTTTTTATTATTTGTTTACTAGGACTCTTGATAGAATTACAACTCCCATACATGGCTGAAGGCCTCCTTTACAAGGCCATCTCTAGCAGGTGCTATCTGACCCCTTTTCTGGCCCCATCCATGGCTGTGTCCTGGGGTTAAGGGGCAGGGGTTTAAAAAATCTGATTTTCCATTTGTAGTAGTGGCTTAAACTGAGTGTGTTTATAGGTTTATTTATTTGGAGGGTTCTTTGAGGCCTTGGAATATTTAACATAGATTGGTGGGGGAGAGAATAAAAAGAAAGGTTTTATGCAAGAGATTATACTCCCTCAGTCTCTGGACACATTCCTACAGAACTGCTTTGAGTGCCTGTCAGGAGCAATAGCTGGTAGGTCGGTGCTGTCTGCGATAACATTCATTTCTGGGGTCTTCTGTCCCTGACAATAATAGGGTTTTATAAATTCACATTAATGGTGCACCCATGCATGTCCAGCTCACACCTCCCCTGCAAAGAGACACAACAGCTCTGATTTAAATTTGCTCGGCTCTCAATCCCTTAATCACGCTGTCTGTGTGGCTGGCCTGGGAGGAGGAATGTAATCCATTGCTCTGAATATTAGTTCACTTTTGAGTGGTAATGGCTAAATAACATCTGTTCCTGGTAGGAACTGGAGTCTCCCCACCTTCTGTAATTGACAAAATAGAAAGTCTTGTCAAAGATGGTAGGCAAGAGAGTTAGCAAATGCTCTCCTAAAGACTAGGCAGAAGTGTGTATAGTAATTTTGACTTGGTTGAAATGCTGAGGAAAGTGCTTGATTAAAACATATACATAATTAAGAGTACAGCAAATCCTTGGATTTGTTGTCCTCTTTCTTTCCCCTAATTAACATCCTTGTATTTGAAAAGTGTACTCTCACCAGTATTAACACCTCATAAAAATTCCATATGAGAAAACAGTCTCCCACAAGGGAAGCTCCCTCCTTTGGGAGCCACTGTGAAACTATTAGAAATGCCTAAAGATGCTTCATTTTGCCTCATTTGGTTGCACTGCCCAAGTCAGCATGGCTTCCCAATCTAATGGCTCATTTTGGCTATTCCTATCTAAGAGGGGGTAAGAGTGGCCCTATTTAACCACTTAGAAGTGGTAGATCTGTTTGGGACTCAGGGGACCAAAACAGGTGCCAGCTCTGACTGTAGAAGAGTCAGCAGGAAGAACAGTATGGACTAAGGGAAAGAGAAATATAAGAATTGACTCTGAAACCCGAGACCAATCTTCATGCTTTGCCAACTACAAAAGGGCTACTTTGTATTATGTGAAACCTTGTATGCTGGGTCCCCTCTAGCCTTTTTGATGAAGTAACCTGGGTTTTTCCTATACTGTATGGGCAGAACTTTGGCATTTCCCCGTTCCCTCCATCTCAGCATGTGACAGGTCTACCCAGTAATGAATTACCATATTACATTAATCAACATCCTCTTCTCCCTGCACTCCCCTCATTTTGTGAAAGGCTACTGCTTGTGGCTCTCTGCACTCATCAGCAGCTGCATCCTGTCATTCAAAGCATGTGCAGGACATGAGCCTGCCCTGTGCTCACCTGGGTGTCCTCCACTGGCCAACATCTGGATTTGATTTCTTGCAGGAGGCTTTAACAAAAACACATGGCTCTTCTCTGAGCCACATGCAGTTTGTTTTTAGCGTGTTCTCAATTTTTCTTCCCCCTCTCCCCCTTTAATTGATGGGTTGCCTTGTTGAAGCAAATCTTGGAACTGTGCTGGGCCTTTAACTATTTTGTGTTCACCATCTGACTTTTGCCTGTCAGCATGTGAGAGGAGTTTTATTGGTCTCTTTGATGTTGCAGGGGCCAAAACTGTACAGACTTTCATTAAAACCCTGCCCTATGGGCTCTGGGATTATGAATATTAGAACATTGCCCTTTTATGTGAACACGTATTGACCAGCAAACTCTGAATAGTGTTTTCTCTAATGACACCCAAGTGCACATTATGGACCCTGACTGTATTGCTGGAGGTTTACTATCAGTGGCTCTTCAGGAGGGTATAAAACCCCTTTCAGAAATGTTCGGGTATTACATACAGTGAGAATGTATGTTAAAAGGTTGCTAAGCCTCCTGTGAAAGCTCATGAAAGCAATTACCCATTTTTAAAAAAAGCTAATTAGGCAATTTATCTTGGTGTTTGATAGCACCCTTGAGGGTCTCATGGGTAGGATTAAGATTTTGTAATATTTTTCAGCTCTTTACTTGAATGTTACTACCTACATTTTTTCTCCCCACCTTCCCCCCACTTCATTGTGCAATATTGTGTAATGAACTTTATTTGTGCCCTTGTGCAACTAGTCCCCTTTCTTCCAATAGGACTAACAGTTGTGCTTCTATTTAGTAAGCAGGAAAGATGAGCAAGGGAATTGCCTTTTTAGTTGCCCATCTGGATTGGTTGACTTGGAATTTTTGAAATTAGATGATGGAAAGCCATGCCTTGGCTGTTCTTTGTATGTTCAGGGATACAAGTGGTGGTGTTTACAGCCACTGTCTCTTTAGTCCCCTTGACTTTGCCTTACATATACCCAAGTGTGGTGTCCGTGACAACTGTGTTAATGACATTAGTATGGTTTCCAGTTGGTCTGTACTTTCTCAGCCCTATCTCAACTCTGCTTTCTCCAAAAAATGAGATCTTCCTTGATTCCTTCTGCTGCCTTCTACCAGCTGCTTAGCGAGAAGAGGTGGTAAAGTTTTAGAACTCTTTTGACAAAGTGACAAAACGTGTGAGAGTGGGAAGAGACATTGACTCCACACACTTAATCCCTTCTCTCCTAAACTGTTAGAACAGCTTGATCCTGCTACAGCTCTCCCTTGCGCTTTGTAAGAAGTCTTTTAATAGTTCCTTTTCTGTGTCATAGGCACTTTCCTCCTGATGTGATTTTTGTTCATTTTTACTGCTTGTGTGTCAGGAGACAACAGTGAACACTGATACAATCTGATAACCTTGCTGAGCATCATAACCAATGCAGATATTGAAAGGCACAGTCACTTTCTGGGTCAGAAGGGAAAATTTTTCCCTGTGGCTGCTGCTGGCATTTGGTGAGCTTGGCCCCTTGACCAGGACTGATCATGCTAATCAATGGGGTTAACTTGATATTTCTTATAGGTGGCCTGGACTGCCCCACTTAGCTAGCTTTTCCCTATTTATGGAGAAATCTGATTAATGAATGGAGAGTTCTTTATATTTTTCTGATCAGAGGAGGAACAAGAAGGTAGATTTGGGTGACACTGATTTATCAGAGTATAATAAAAGAGTAATACACTTGATCTTTACCTAAATACACCAAGAAGTGATACCGTATTTTTCTGGCTCTGTCTTCCCCACTATTCCACTCACCTCACCCAACATTTTGAGAAGAATAAAAAAGATGTTTCCTTTATAATAACAACCACACACACACTGCTTCCTCCCTCCCCCCCCAAAGCCAACTTTCTCTTATTCTTTTTCGTTTTAAAAAGGGCAAACGGAGTGGGATTGTTCTAGGTGGGGCCAACAGAGGGTTAAATTTAACGAGCACAAGATAGACTACTTAGGCTTATTCTGTCCTTGCCCTTTTACCCACCTCATATCTCCTTATTCCTCCTCTAGAATGGTGATTTGGAATGTAGGGCACTTAGTCTGCCACTGTCATTGTAGCTCTAACTCTGGGAACACAAGAGCAGTGATTTTGGGGGGCCTTAATAGCTATTTGATTCTTCCCTCTGGACCAAAGATAAAACTTGAAAGAAAATCCCAATGTAAACACTGCCTTTCATTTGCTTGCAAATCATCTCTTTCTCTTTACTTCTCTCAAGAACACCTGGATTACTGTAGTCTTTAGCTGTAAGCAATGAGGAGTTTTTGAAGGAAAGGAGACCTGTTGAGAGATGTTGATTTTTTTACCTTTGCCGTTGACAACTATTGGCCAAGTCTTCAGGCATTTTTCGGTCATGTCTGACTGAAGATTTGACCCTATTTGGTGTTTTCTTGGCAAAGATACTGGAGTGGTTTGCCATTTCCTTCTTCAGCTCATTTTACAGATAGAGAAACTGAGGCAGTATTAAGTGACTTGCCCAAGATCACACAACTAGTAAGTGTCTGAGGCTGGATTTAGACCCTGGAAGATGAGTCTTTCTGACTCCAGACCTGGCACTCTATCCATTTCTCCACCTGACTGCCCCATTGGTTGAATACCTGCTTTTTACTTAATTAAGGATGATGCTTTTTTAAAAAGTTATAATTTTTTGTTATTCTGAACTGCACAAACATTAACAGACATAATAGTTCTACATACAAATAACAGAAAAAGATAATTAGATGTGAAATTGTAAATCTCTACTACGCTGATTTTTTTCCTTTTTTTAAAGTACATGACATATTCATCATGTCACTTTCAATGCTACCCAATCTGTTGCCGAGTTTTTTTTTCCACTGTCACAATATCTCTCATCTACAACTCACCCCCACCCCTCCATTCACACGACCAGTACCCTTGTGAGACCCTTATCATCTCTTTCCTGGGATACTGCAATAGCCTTATAATCGATCTTCTTGCCTTGAGTTTCTCTCCACTCTAGTCCACCTTCCACTTAGCTGCCAAGGTGATTTTTCTGAAGCTTACATTGACCAGGACACCCTTTCTTTTCCCTTCCCAGACTCCCCCACACACACACATACACATTGTGTTTTAGGTGCTTCCTATTCTGGGGTCAAACATAGAATCTTCTGTTTGGCAATAAGGCCTTTTACAACCTTTTTTGTTGTTGTTCAGTCATTTCAGTTGTGTCTGACTCTTCATTTCCCCATTTGGAGTTCTCTTGACAAAGATACCGGCGTGGTTTGCCATTTCCTTCTCCAGTTCATTTTACAGATGAGGAAACTGAGGCAAACAAGGTAAAGTTACACAACTAGTAATTGTCTGAGGGCAGATTTGAACTCAGTCTTTCTGACTCCAGGCCCAGCACTCTATCCACTGTGCCACTTAGCTGTACTTTTGCTACCTAGTCCTTCCTGATCTTTCAGTCTTCTTACACTTCACTCCCCTCCACGTAATCTATGCTAGCTACTTCTTGCTGTTCCTCACATAAGACACTCTATCTCCAGACACTGTGCCTTTGTGCTAGTTGTCCCCCTGCCTGGAATGTTCTCCCTCCTCGCCCTGGCTTACTCAGCTTTCTTTAAGGCTCAGCTCTGATATCACCTTCTGCAGATCTTTTCAGTCTTCCCCTGTACCCTTACCCCTTCCCTCTTTGATTACCTGCCTTCTACTCTGTATAGATTCTTATATATAGGTAGTTGTTTGCATGTTGCTTAGAATGTGAGCTCCTTGAGGACAAGTTCTTTATTTACTTTTCTTTGTATCCCTGGTCTTTGACATAGTTTTTGGAACATAATAAGAGCTTAATAAATGCTTGTTGACTTACTGACTTGTGTCTCTGGTCTAAAGCTCATTCTTTTCTCATCTGTTAATTTTTTAAAATGCGTCATTGGTTGTTGATGCTCTTTTCTTTCTTTTGGGGGGGGAATCATTACTACTCTCCCTTCCCCAAGTTCTCTCTCCATCCAAAAAAAAAGGCTCTCATTTATAACCAAATAAAATAAATCCACACATTATGTTTGAAGAGTTATGCCCCATTCTGCAACTCTAGTCTGTTACCTCTTTGTTAGGAGACGGGAAGCATGCCCTATCATTAGTCCTGTGGGGTTATGGTTGGTAATTGCATTCATCACAGTTCTGAAGTTTCTCAAAGCTGATTTTCTTTACAATGTCATAGTTATTTTATAAATTGTTCTTCTGATTCATCTCACTTCATCTTACAAGTTCACAGACATCTTCTTAGGTTTTTCTGAATCCATCCTTTTTGTTATTTCTTTTGGTGTAATGTTTCATCACATTCATATACTATAATTTGTTCAGCCACTCCTGATTGATAGGCACTCACTTTGTTTCTGGTTCTTTGCTACAGCAAAAAATGCAGCTATGACTATGTTTGTACATATGAATACTTTCCTCCTTTTTTTTATCTCTTTGGGCTGTATGCCAAATGGTGGTATTGGTGGGTCAGAAGGTATGCACAGTTGAGTGACTTTTGGCTATAGTTCCAAATTGGTTTCCAGAATGGCAGAATTAATTCACCAATAGTACATTAGTGTGCCTGTCCTCCCAGATCTCTTCCAATAATTGTCATTTTCCTTTTTTTTGTCATCTTTGCCCGTCTGTTGGGAATGAGGTGGAACCTGAGATTTGTTTGGGGATAATACTTTTAAAGATGCACATGAACTCTTAATTCTACTTCCCGCTTTTTAGACTGAATATATAAGGAGAAAAGAAAGGAAATCCTAAGCATGAATAATAATACCTACATCTTTGCAGTGAGTAGTTCCCCCTACTGGTAGTTTAAAGAACTAGATTATTGATGATCACTTTGAAACAACTTGTCTTTCTCCAGAATAAAAAAAAAAAAGTCTCTTCACATCTCCTACTTTAGCAATCATCTTCTTTGCTCCATATACTTTTTCCTTATAGAACTATTATGGTTCATTTGTTCTGTTACTGAGAGATGAAATTCAAGTACTAATTTTTTTCTTTTCCCAAGGAGTCCTGTCTTTTTACATAAGTTTTTGCCAGTAATTAACTCTGGTGGACAGCATCACAATTAAAACCACACAAGCTGTGATTTAAGGTCTCTCTATAACCAGTGGTGATATCTTAATCATGAGCTTCAAGTAGGGGAGGGGAGTAGAGAGTGTTTTTAGGTTATTAATTTCGAAGTTTTTGTGTTAGCATCATTATAGCTGAGAGATTTTGCTGGCAAACTGTCTGGAAATGAAAAGTTTTGATATGTTTTAGGAAGCCTTGGGTTTTAGGAAATACCTCTACCATGTGTCAGTACCTTTTCAAAGCTGCTAAATAGGGCTGGCAGGGAAAGGTTAATATGGATTGAGTGGGCAGTCATAGAAAGGCCATACTCCTTGGTCCTGATCACAAGGTAAAGCCCCCTGTTCTCTTAACTCTATTTTTTGTTATTATTGTTGTAAACCAAGAAGCTTTTATCGCTTCTCAGCCTTTGCCTGTTAAATCCAATGCCACTCATAAAACATTCAGAGGCACAGCATTACTGTAACATTATCCAAAGGGACCTCAAGGGCGACTATACAGTTACAGTGATTATTACACATCCTGTGCAAAATTGTTCTCTGCAAACCATATATAGCTCCTTATAGATTTCTAAACAGCATGAGAGACCATTAATTCACACCCTGATGATGAACTTAATTTTGTTTCCTGCTGAGAAAATGACTGCTCAGAGGCAACTTTGTCTTATTAGAGAATGGAGATTTTCTTTTGTGTGTGTGTGTTGTTTTTTCCCCCTCTCCCCATTTTCCCCTCTCCCCATCCCCTTCTTAAATTTGTAACTCACTAGACATCTTTTGATTTATTGCTGAATCTTGTTAGAGCATAGGGGCTCCTATGAGTGGGTTAATTATATCTTGGTGACTGGAACAGTTTCACCTGCTATGTTAGATGGCCATGTACTCATTTGAATAGGTCACTTGGCTAAACTACAGTCCTGCTGTGAAAGGCTGGGGTGGGGGTGAGAGAGGGAAGAGACCTTTTTTGTTAATTGCCCATTGCTCCATAGTTTAACATAGGAAATTTTAAACTATTGATATCATGTCTTTCTACATGTCTTTCTATTCTTTTCTTTTTCTAAGCTCTTGTAGCAAAGTCAATTTTTTTCTTAAAACTTTTAATTTGTTTTCTTTTTGGAGAAGAAAGACTACATCATTTTTCCTTAATCTGATTGTGCTTGAATCTGCAGTCCCCAAACCTTTCGGTTCAAATCTCTTTTTCTGGATATAGTACTTAAACTCAGGTAATTCCCAGATCTATAGATCCAAGCCCTAACCCCTCTCCTGACCTCAAGTCTCACATATCCAACTCCTTTTTGAATGTCTTGAAGTAGATATCCCATAGCTATCTAAAATTCAATATGTCCAAAAGAGAACTCATTATCTTTTCCCCAAATCCTCCCCAATTTAGAAATCCCCTATTACTCAGAAGGGCACCACCCGATTCTTTGTTACTCAGGCTTAACACTTCCCTATCAACTTTGACTCTACTCACTCACCCCACATATCCAATGTGTTGCCAAGTTTTGTTGTTTTTACCTTCCCCAAATCTCTCATATGTGTGTGTACATATATATAATACACATACACACACACACACACACACACACACATACATCCTGTCCTCTCTAATCACATAGTAGCCAACTTTCTAAGGCCTCTGTCACCTCTTGCCTGGGCTGTCTTCCCACTCCACGCCATCCTCCACTCAGCTTGCCAAGGCAATTTTTCTAAAGCTTAGGTTGGACTATATCACCGACTCTTCACCCTCTTCTCCGGGAGTTCAGCGCACTCTCTCTTAATTCCCAAATCCAGTGGTCTTTTCTTAGTCCACATTCTTCTTAACCTTTCTGCAGCCTTTGACCCTGCTGCTCACCCTCTTTGATACTGTCTTTTCTCTAAGCTTTTCAAAAGCCGCTCTCTCTTGCTTCTCATTTAACCTATCAGACTGCTCCTTTTCAGTCTCCCTTGCTAGATTCTTATCCAGGTCATGACCTCTAACCATAGGTGTCCTACAGAATTCCTGATGGAGCCATCTTCTCTTTTCCCTCCATGTTCCTTCGCTTGGTGATCTCATCAGTTTTCATGGATTTAATTACCATCTCTACATTGATAATTCTCTAAACTACCTGTCCTGCCCTCACCTCTCTGCTGACCTCCAGTCCTGAATCTCCAGCTACCTCTCAGATATCTGGAACTGGATGTCAGTGAACATCTTAAACTCAACTTCTCCAAAACTGAACTCATTGCTTTTTCCCCTAAATTTCCCCCTTCTTCCAAATTTGCCTGTTACTTTCAAGGGCACCACCATCCTCCTAGTCACCCAGGTTCTCAACTTATATGCCATCTTCAACTCCTCACTATCTCTCACCCTCCACCCTGTCCCCATATCTAATATGCTGCCAAGGCTTGTTGATTTCAACTTTGCAGCAACTCTTGAATGTGTCCCCTTCTCTCCTTTGATACTGCCACCACCCTTGTGCATGCCCTCAAAACTTCCCTTTTGGAGGTGGTCCTCTCAGGATCAAATGCAAAACCCCCTGTTTGGCATTCAGAGCTCTTCACAACCTCCCTGCCCTTCCTGTCTCTCCTTCCCTTGCAGTCTTCTTACACCTTATTCCCCACCATGTACTCTTCAGCCCAGTGACACTGGCCTTGTTGCACAAACAAGACATTCCCATGTCTTGGCTCTGGGCATTTTCTCTGCTTGTCTCCCCTGCCTGAGATGCTCACCCTTCTCTTCTCTGCCTACTGCCTTCCTTGACTTCCTTCAAGCACCAACTAAAATTTCACCTTCTGCAGGAAGCTGTTTCTTTTTCTTTTTTTTTTTCTTTTTGAAGGGGGGAAGGCAGAGCAGTTGGGGTTAAGTGACTTGCCCAAGGTCACAGGACTCCAGGGCCTGTGCTCTATTCACTGCGCTACCTAGCTGCCCAGCAGGAAGCTTTTTCAAACCAACTCCTCTTAATTCTAGTACCTTCTCTCTGTTAATTATTTTCTGTCTATGCTGTGTATAACTTGCATGTACATATTTGTTTGCTTGTTGTCTCCCACATTAGATTGTGAGCTCCTTGAGGGCAGGAACCATCTTTTGCCTCTTTTTGTATCTCCAGCACTTAACACAATGTGCCAGAGCCCATAGGAGGCATTTAATAAATATTTTTTGACTGACTGCATCTATTACCCCCAAGTCCTGGCATTTAAAGCTTTTCATAACCTAGTCACTTCCTCTCTGTTCAACCTTCTTGCAGTTCCTCTGGCTCCCAGCTCAGTGACTTTTTGATGACTGACCACCCTCCCTGAAAGGCTCTCCCCACTCACTTCTGAGGTCTCTTAGCTTCCCTAGTTTCATTCAATATTCAATTCAAATCCCACCTTCTCCAGGAACTTCTCTGGTCCTTAGAGCTGCTAGATGCCTTCCTCTTTCAGATCATCTTTATCTCCTGTGTATAGATCTTGTGTGTACCTAGTTATTTACATATTGGCTCCCCCATTAGAATGTAGACTTCCTGAGGATCTTTTTTTGAATTCCTGTCACTTAGCACAATTTCTGCCACGCGGGAAGTATTTAATATATGTTGTTTGAGTTAGTGAAAGTTTACTGAAGGTGCTTTGCTTCTAAAGTAGAAATGAGTTTCTTCATCTTCCCTTCTGTAGGTAAGCCATGTCTCTGAAATATCTAACAGAAGAAATTGCCATTTTATTTCAACTTCATTTCCTAGTTACTTACTTCATCTGTATCACATGGAATGGGCCTCTGCATCTCCAAAACCCCTCATGTGAAGTAGTTTCCTAAGAAAATGCATTGTGTCACTGAAGGCATTCTCTTAAGAATGACCAGTTGATATAGCAATGACAATGGCCGTTTGAATCTTTTATTTATTTTGGTAATAAAATATATACTTTGTAACATGAAAGAAGACTAGGAAAGGTTTTGGCAGAGTATCTTTCCCCCTCCCCCTCCCTTTTTTATATCTTTTGTAAATCATCAACTGTTGTAGGTTAGTGAGAACAAATTTTTTTTTAACTATTTCATTAATTCCTTTAAGCAATCACTTTCTTAGTGGTTCTTCTCCCCTTGAGACTCCCTCTCCCTGCCCCCATTCCTCCTCCTTCCATTGAAAGTTTCCAGCATTTTGGCATGATCATGGCCCCCAAAGTTGGAGGAGACCATAGACCAAGATGGAAATTTGCTCCAGTATTAATTCTGTTAAAATACTTACATAGAAATATACACCGTTCCAAGAAATCAGAGGTGGGTCTATGCTGCCACCTGGTGGTTTCAGCTTGTTAGTGAATGGAATTTTGCCCATTCATCTTGCTAGATATTGACATTTTTGTTGTGAATATACATGAAAAATGACAGTTTTCTTTACTTCATAGCTGCTAATGATTGAAGGAGGGCGGAGAGAAGCTGCCTGGCCTCTGCCATTTTCTGGTGAAATGTAATTACAGCCCAGAAAAATTGTCCCAGTTCTTTTTGTTGATTGACAGTGCAGCCGTGTGGAAACCACGTTCAATTAACTGTGGTATGCTTATAGTCCAGAACCCAGTTGTTGAAGTGGCCAAGGACAACCTTGATAAGCTGAAACTGCCGAACAAGAAAGATGAAGTGGAGCCACCTCAAATCAAAGGTCCTGTGAATGTGCCCCAGAGGGATGAACACAGGGAAAAGCAAGAGGAGGTACAACTTGATCGTCCGGATCAAGGTAGTATGCTATCAGGGGGCCGGGGAAGAGTGTGGGAATGAGAAGGGAAAAGCTGTAGAAACACTCAAGAAGGATTTTCAGCGTTTCTTGATACTTTATTGTTAGCGTAGTTAAAAATTTTGATCATTGTTACCCTTTTTACCTTTTGGATGTGGTTTACTCCCTTATAAGCCAAAACAGCTTCCTAGTAGCTACTCCTGTAGTCTGTTAGAAATAAAGTCAGTCATAGACTCATCAGCAAGTCATCTTTGTAAGAAGCAATAGTGCACATTGATTTGTGTTCAATAGAGATTGATTCTAGGCTACATTCCATGCGTTAGGCGACTCCTTATATAAACCAGGTTCCAAAGATATTTATTGAATATCATTTTAGGTATTGCTTTACCTGTGGGAGAGGCCCACCGCCATGAACCTCCAGTGCCCCATGATGAAGTTGTGGTAGATGAGGGTCAAGACAGGGAAGAACCTGAGGAGAAACTCCCATCCAAAGATCAAAATGCCCTGGGGGTTCGGAAGGACCAGGAAAATTCTGAAAAAGAGAAAACTGAGCCCCAGAACAAAGAGAAAGAGGTTCAAGCCTCAAAAAAATTGGACCATCCCCCCAAAGATCTCCAAAAGATCTTAGAACCAGATGGCCAGCCAGCCATTCAGCCAGCATATGAAGACCTACATCCAGGCAATAAAGATCTTCAGCCAGGGGCCCAGGTTGTAATTTCCAGTGACCAGAAGAAAGCCAGTCCTGTGGGTGAAAGCGAAAATGCAAATGATGTTCAATTGCCAGGAAATGTAGAAGAGATTATTAAGTCCATGGAAAAAATTAATGATGGTAGGTATCATCCTTTGTGACTCATCTTGGCAAATTCCCCTCCCCTCGTTCTGTAATTCTCCAGGACTGGGAGAAACTGGATTGGGGAAATGTCCCCTCCGTCCCAGTGTTTCTTTTTCATTTCACAAGATTAGCATGTGAATGTAGCAGCCCCTTCAGCAGCTGTTGGGGAAAACGCAGAATCTGGTGGCTTGACAGCTACTCTAATATCTGTCAAACAATTGTTTGCTAGACTACTAAATGTCAGGTGCCACGCTGTTCTTGTGTGTCTGGGAGCACACTGGGGACAAAGAGCTGGGAGCATTTGACAGGTAACACATTGTTAAGTGCCCATCTAAAAGCTAGTTAGGACTCTTCTTGCATTTTAATTGGCTAAGGTAGTTAACATTGGCTTGCTGCCACAAGTCTATAAGATTGTTAAATATTTTTTTATTACTTCCCTGGTGATCATCAGGTTGAATATAAACTGTGCTGACGCAGAGGGGAGGAGGGGAGATAGAGTAATTTTAGAAAACATCTGCCACCTTCTTTTGTTCCTCCTTCACCTTCTTTTCTTTAAAAAAAAAAAAAACAACACACAACAAAACAAATGAGCCCTTGCTCCGTGTCTGCAGGTGGGAAAGCCCTTCTCCCCCCAGAGAAACCAGATCTGATCATAGGACAAAAGCCTGAGCTGAGAGAGATAAGGAATGTTGAAGGGCAACAGGAAGACAACCCAGGCAGCAAGTTAGAAGGTAAGTCATTTTTCAAAATATAAATTTTCTTTTTATTATGGACTTAACAAACATGAATATTTGTGCAAAGAACAGCAGAAAAGATTGTATGTGAAACTCAACTTTTGTAACACAGTTTCTTTTTTAGAACTGCCTGTTTGATTGAATGTTGTGGTAACAGAATTGTTCTGATTCTGTGTCCCTTTCTGAACTCGCTCTGCTCTCCTCTGTGTATTTTTAAATGCTTTAAAATTTCTTTGCTTTTTTTTGCATCACTGTCACAACCCATGAAACCTGCCTCTAATAAAACAAAACAAGCCAGCACTTTGACTGTGTCTGAAAATGTATGTCTCAGTCTGCCCCTCTAGTCCCTCACTTCTCTGCCAATCAATTAAAAGGCAGTTATTAAGTGTGTTGTATATGCTAGGCACTGAGGGGGAATATACTTCATCATTAGTCTTCTGAGATCTTAATGGGTCACTTTATACTTTAGACTTCTGAAATCTATCAAAGTTGTTTATGTTATTGTATAATTTATATGCATCACTGCATCAGTTCATATCATTCTTCCCAGGCTTCCTTGAACCTGTCTTTTTATTGTTTTCTTACAGTTTCTTATAGTGTAATAATAATAATAATAATAATAGCTAATATTTATATAGCACTTACTCTGTGCCTTTACAATTATTTCATTTGATCCTCATGGCAACCCAGGGAGGTAGGTGCTATTATTATGTCCTTTATACAAATGAGGAAACTGAGGCAAATAGAGGTTAAGTAATTTGCTGGTAACACAGCTAGTAAGTGTCTGAAGCCAGATTTGAATTTAGATGTACTGCTCCACCTTTCACTTTTATACCACAGTTTGTTCAGCCATTCCCGAGTTGATAGGCACCCACTTTGTTTCCTGTTAGTCATTCAACCTCAAAATAACTTTGAGGTACCACATCTCACCAGTCAGATTGGCTAGGATGACAAAACAGGAAAATGACAAATGCTGGAAAGGATGTGGAAAAATTGGAACACTAATGCATTGTTGGTAGACTTGTGAACTGATTCAACCTTTCTGGAGAACAATCTGGAACTATACCCAAAGGACTATAAATAATTGTATACCCTTTAACCCAGTAATACCACTTCTGGAGTTGTATCCCAAAGAGATCATACAAGTGGGAGGAAGACCCATATGTACAAAAATATTTATTGTAGTCATTACAACAAAAAGTACCTCTATGAATGTTTTTGTGCCCACGTATCTTTTCCCTTTGTTTGAGATCTTTGGGGCTATATTCTTAATAGTGATATTTCTGGGTCAGAAAGTCTGCATAGCTTAGGGACTTTTCCAGTATAGTTTCACATTGTTTTGGGGAAGGGTTGGACCAGATCACAGTTCTACCAGTAGTCAATTGGTGTGCCTGTCCTCCTGCTACCCCTCCAACAACTGCCATTTTCCTCTTTTATAATCCTTGCCAATCTGCTGTATGTGAAGTTGTTTTAATTTGCATTTCGTTGTAATGTAATTTGGAACACTTTTCTATAGAGTTATTTCTAAAAATTTTGTTTTACACAGTTTTGATATTAGGACTTTGGGCTCCCTGGTGAACCACTGATGCCCAATTATATATCTGTTTTACAGACAGACTTATTATCTGTCTTTTCAGTTGAGGAAATGTGCTAAATAGTTCTCCTTTCCCTGTTCCCATTGACAGTTTTTTCCTCCAACACCTTCCTAAGAAGATTTTTGTAAGGAAAAAAATCTGTCACTGTCACATGTTTTTTAATTACCATTTTTGTTTTATCTTAAATCGAATATGCTAATATTCCTCACACTGCTGATATTTAAAGCAAAACAGGTGTGGAAGAATTAATGCATCCAGATGCAGGAGGCTTATTTTAGGGAAGAAAATTCCAGGTGACCCAACTTGTGAAGCGTTTTTTTTTTTCCTTTTAATCAGTTGCTTGATTCTCTGAGCAGTTGACTCTTTCTGACATCTTCAGCTTCCAACTTCCTGAGAGATTTGTGCTCACTTGGGGTGAAAGAGCAGCAACTTGACCCTAAATTCAAGTCTAGGATGCTGCTGTTACTTTTACTTCAAGTGAGCAACTTTTGTTTGAATCCACTTTGTGTAATTTGAGACAATTTTCCAGCATTAATTCTTGGAATCCCTCACTGTAGGATCTAATTCTTGCCTAAACTAAGAGTAACAGCTGTTCTTTTGGCTCTTTGATTCCTTTCATTCCCACTTCTTCATTGTCAGACTAGACAAAACTCTTTAAACAACCCTTTATTGGGGAAAGAATTGCAGGCGAACTGGTTCCAGCACTGAAAGATGTACCCCTGTGGGACTCTTCCTTACGCCACCTGGAGAGTAAGTAACTAAATCCATCAGTGGAGTATCAGGAGTTTTTTTTGGTGGTGTATTGGTTTCTTTGTTTTTCTTTCTTTTTTTCTATGACAATAGTCATAAAGACATCCTCTTTCTCAAAGTAATTTGGTTTCCACATTTTATTGATTGGGAATAATATTTGGATTCATTTGTCCTGGGCAGTATTTTATGCCTCTGCTCTATCACTTGGCCTGTCTGCCTTGTTCTGGACAGGATGTATGATCGGTGAACAGCTGCAGAATTCTCTGGCTCTTCTTGTAGAGTCTTCTCAGAGCCATACTTCATTGGCCCTTTGCAGGAGTTGCAACCATATTTCCAGAAGTGTTCGATACTATAATACCTAGGGAATCATAAATAACCCATACTCCTCCCCTAGGCATTGTACCATTCACATATACCTTTATTTCCTCTGGATATGCTCCCTAACAGAGTCCCAGAACTTTCAGATTCCCCATAGAGCTCAGTAAAAGATTTAATGAGTTAATTCTGGTCCATTTAGATATTTTTTCAATAATATAGACACAAATGCAGACCCTTCAGAGAAACTGCATCCTACTGAACTTTTTAAATGGTTACATATTTCAGAGGTGTAGAAATTGTGTGGATGTTTCTAGAATTGAACAGTAGCTTTTAAAAATATACACATATATGCATTGTTTTAAATCTGCTATGTGGTTATATAGATTGGTTCCAGTTCCTATAACTAACCTCTTAAACTTGTTTGATGCTTTTATTTTTACTTTGTGAAAGAGGGAGAGACATTTCATGGTTTCCTAATCTGTTTCTCTTCCTTATGCCTTTCAATGGAACTGAAACAGCTGAGATTAAAAAGCTAGTAGCAGGTATGAATCAAAAGGACTGTGTTAAAATAAAAAGTGTATTTACTCAGGATTTTAAAATCAAAGAACAACATCTTAAATTACAAAGGTGATAATGTGCACAATCCTGTAAGTATTCTGCATGAGCATGTATATCAGAACCTCATAAAGAGTAACAAACATTAAGCTAGTCGTCTTGAACATCACAGCCACAGTCCTCCTCCCCAATATTGTGTGCCCTTACCCTTAACAGACGTTTGTATAGGTATGTCCACCATTTCTTAAAGTGCGAATGTACTCCTGCCACCACCTTGCACAGTCAGAACTGTTATAAGCTTGTAAATGGAACCTGTTAGAAACAGGCCACATTATAAAAGCAAAGTTGCTTAAGACATGTTTCAGCGAGATTAAAGATGTGGGAGATAGACTGAGATCCCTAATTGCAAATTCTACTATGTCCCTGGAGCTATATTAATATATTCTGCATACATATTAATATGCAGGAATGGCTTTCATTCCATCAGTAAAGCTTTGTTCTGTGGCCCTGCTGGGTTGAAATCTTGAGCTGCATGTTTCAGAGTCCTGGTTTTTAGAGAAAGCTTGTCGTCTCTACCTTGTATTAAGTCCAGCCAAGCCATGGAATACATTGTTTGCTACCAGACTTATAGCCCTTTGTCTTCTAGCTTCTTAATCTACCTTTGACTCTTTGTGAGATGAGTCTAGTTTGTGAACTCTAGAATATTGGCCTTTATAAAGGGAAGTAGTAGATGTACACTTATGCATATGCTTCCTTACAAGAAGCCTTTCTCTTATAATAGTTGATAGTGATAACAGCTGACAACTGTTTAAGAACTAAGAAAATGTTAAGCAGACATTTGTTTTAAAATATACAAAGAAAGAGTTGTAGGTATTTGGGCATTCTTTGAAAAGGGTTTTTGTTCTGCACTAGAGCCCCAAGGCATCAAGATTTTATTTTTTCTGTAATCTTTCGTGTGAGGTGGATTTTATTTAAATGAAAGATGCACATTTGGTCAGAGGATATTACTAATGAGGCCAGAGTTGTAGGTTTGAGCTTGTACATACCAGTTAACTTTATTCTGTTACCCAGGCACAGACTGTATTTGTAACTCAGTTTTCTTGGAAATTTATGCTCTTAGTAGAAAGGGAACTTTGTGAGAAACTGTGTATGCATTAGTGCAAACTGATGCCCACTCTTAGAGACAAAACAAAACTCAAAGAAGTTCTATTACCAGTATTAGTGTGTCATTTTTTGTAGGAAGGATCACTCACTCTCGTTATTTTACCTTCTGAGTTTTGGAGTTCACATTTCATATATATCTCTAGGCTTCAGGATTCTCAGATAATACATATTCCAACTAGTCCTTATTCAATGCTCCTGACTTAAACAGCTACATTTTAGGAGCATCGTGGACTAAAATGAGCCTTTTCCTGAGAAGCCGGTCTTTACCAATATTTATAGGGCCCTTAAGCCAAAAGTACAAATGATACACCCCTGTGCCTCAAAGGCAGTGGTGTAATTAACCTAACATAGGTAAAGGATAATGCTTTCAGTTCTTAAAGAGCTTTTGGAAAAAGATCACAGTATTTTGTTTAGTCTTGAAGACTGTCCAGAGTCTCTGGAGAAGAGAGGACCCCAGTTTTCTCAAAATTTATTCCTCTTTCTCCAGTAGGTCAAAGGAAAAATATATTTAAAAGTTTTATCCTTTTTTTTTAAAGGTGGAGCAGAAGGGTTGTTGCATGTTAAATCACTGAAGTCATCCTGAGATTATTAGGAGAATTCCTCATTCTTAGGATTCATTTTGATTGAGGAACATTTGGGCTTAGTTTTGTTTTTAAACTACAGGTTGGTGTGCAAATGAGCGATGAGAGCAATGATTTATTCACTACTAAGAGCTGGGCTTTTGCCCTGGCCTGTAGAAAGTGTACATTAATCTGCTGATCAGCTCGCCAGCCCCTGAGCGCCTACGCACAGTGTGCCAGGTAGATGAGAAGCAGCTTCTTTTGGCCTCACTCGGCAGACGTTATTAGCTGTGAGTGAATGGGTTAGCAACTATTTACAAAACTGAGATATAGAAGAAAATTGTTACCTGTGGGATTCCACTCAAAGAAAGGAAAGTTCTACAAATAACCTTTCTACAAATGGCTCTCGTGTCTCCAGCAGTCTGTTTCTGTTTTTGTTTGAACATCAGAAGCTGGCAAGGCAGAAATGCTTGATCATGCAGTCCTGTTGCAAGTAATTAAAGAACAGCAGGTGCAGCAAAAGCGACTGCTGGACCATCAGGAGAAGCTGCTTGCTGTGATTGAAGAGCAGCATAAGGAAATCCACCAGCAGAGGCAGGAAGAAGATGATGACAAGGCAAGGCAAGGTAGGGCTGTGGGCACAGATTGGGTGCACTACTGATCAGAATCATCTTGTTCCTGCTGAAAAAAAGCACCCAAAACCAGTTGTGGTGATTAGCATGTGAACTCGGCGTTATAGACTGATTTCCCCTCACTCCCCATTGTCTTTTAGCCAATATTTTTTGTACCTTCATTTTACTAGTGTCACTGTGATACATTTAATAACAGCGAACCTCATTTGTCTGAAGTTCTGTGGGGAGTCCTTTGTTTTCCATTTAATACTCTTATTTACCTGCTGTTGGATTATTTTCCCCTCTCTCCTTAGATCTGTGTTTATTTGTACCCACTGTGTTAACTTGTTTTGTTTTTCTGCCCTTAGAAATGCAGCCTGAAGCAGGTGGTGGCATTCCTGTGAATATAGAGAAGGAAAATCAAGACTCAAAAGTTGGGGAATCAGTCAAGAACATTCTTAGACAAGAATTGGAAGCTCCGGTCCATCCCAGAGAACAGCAGCACCGTACTGGTGAGGAGCCTGATCAGACTGTTGTGAGGAATAGAGCTCTCCCTTCCAGCGTCATCACTGGCATAGAGCCCAAGGTCCCTAAGGCCAGGCCCCAGGACAGTAGGAAGGATGTTCAGCACGATGTAGCCAAAGCAGGTAACAATGAAGAACACGTAGAAGATACTCTTCATAAGAACTTGGGACAAGCTGATATGAAGCATCTCATGGGGCCTGTAGGAAACTCAAAAGAAAAGAAACTTGGAGTTCAGGAATTGCCTGGCATAAGTCAAGAACAAGCTAGAGGATCCCAAGAAAGAAGGAAAACTGTGAAAGGGCTGGTAGCACTTCCTACTGCAGTCATCCCCAGAGAGGAGGGAGCTGAGATTGAAGACTTGGAAGGGAAGACCCCCAAAGAGAGCCAAGATAAAGAGTTTCTGGCTGGTTCTCCAAACAAATTAAAAGTGACCATCCCTCAGCCCCAAGAATCACTACATCAGCAGAAACACCAGAGCACTTCTAATATCGACAGGAACCGTGGCCTTAAAGGCAATCACCAAGACAGCCAGCTAAAGCACGAGATCCACATGGAGGCAAGAAAAGATGCCCTTGCTGCTAATGGTGTTCCTGTTGCGGAGGGTCAGCAGAGACCAAGGGAGGAGACTGTCCAGCATCCTCAACAGCCAGATCCTGAGCATGAACTAAAATTGCCTAATCAAAAGTCTGATAATGGGAAACTCAACCGGGAACTAAAATCTCAAGTTGGTTCTGACCTTAGGAGGAGACGGCGAGATCTGTCGTCTCCTCCTGTAGAGGAGACAGCTGAGAAGGATGGTGTTCTCATCAGCTTCAACTCCTTGCCAGCTGTGAATGTGGACAATCTCAGAAGTGCATTGGAGACTCAACTTCACCAATCTTTGCAGGTTGTTCAGAGCAGACAGATTAAACAGTTGCCAGTGTCTCAGAAGGAGGTGTGATCTGTCCATGCTAATGACTAAAACTTGTTTACTATGGTCAAGCTGATACACCACGGGCATTTTAACATTCAGGAAACAAGCTGCTGTGCCTGCCCTACCTTTTACACTAGCTATGCTATACTTGATGGGTGGAGCATTTGGGGAGAATATTTGTGAATTCTGGGTACCATAATTGGAATTATTTCTTCCATTGATTTTTTTTAACATTTCCTCCAGTCTTTGCTCACTGCTTTCAGAGAAGAACTCACTTGTCCTTTGACCCCAAAGATTGCTATTCTTTCCAAGCCTTAAGCTGCCATTTCTTAAGGATCTCATGCATTGTATCACAGAGAATTATTTCTTTTTAAATTTTTCCTTACTCTACGTGTCTTGTGGCAAGTAAAAATATTCTTCTCTAAACTTTATTTCCAAATCTGCAGCACTTTATTGAATTCATAACTCACGAGGGAAAACTGCTCTGTACACTTGAGATCTTATACAGTCTTTAGATTTCTGAGGAGGCCCTTCCCCTATTAAAGCTTTTATGTTAAATTAATAACTAATCACCCCAGTTTCTACTGATTTTTTTCTTTGCTTTTTTCTTTATCAGACCAATTTCTACATATATGAGAAAGGAAGCCCTGAACATAAGGCATGTGAAGTGCTTTTTAGACCTTACAGTACTATATAAATGTCTGCTCATGTTATTATTAATTGCTTAATCTTGTTATATGCTTTTAGTTGAGATTAGCTCCATTGCATTTGACATACTCAGATCCAGCAGATTTACCAAATTTGTAATTATAAGATCTCATCATTTTGGTATTTTCTTCCTCTTGAGTTCATATTGTGAACATTGTGACTAAAAACATTTAAGTTCTGCACTTAAGATGTTTTTTTAACCAGACCTGTGATTTCATTGCTGTAGGGAGCTCCCAGTGAGAATTTTCTCTATAGAGATCTGTACCCTTTTCATAATTTGTAGTCAGAATTGCCTGGTACACTTAAAGGTTAAGTGACTTGACCAGAGTCATACAAGTATATGCTGGAAGTGGGACATGAACCTAGTCCTTCCTGACTTGACACTTACACCGTGGCCTCATGAAAACCACTTGATATTTGAGACTTCAATAAGTTTGTATTTGAATTAATGAATAAAGGCAAATGTCTGTAAGAAAGACAGCATGACATAGTGGATAGAAGGTCAGCCTGAGTCAGGAAGATCTGCGTTCAGGTGTTGCCCCTGACACACACTGGCTTTGTGACTCTAGGCAAGTCACTTACATTCAGTGACCACCAACAATTCTGTAAGAACATAAGTTGCAGGAAAATTGCCAGTCTACATCTATTTAGGGTATTTCCACACAAGGAGTTACACATACTAATGGAATCAGATATCTGAATTCCTTGTATGTGTGTATATATTTCAAAATCAATCTGAGCTCAGTTTTTAAAATGTAAAATACCTTTCATGTCTGTTTAAGTAAGTCAGTTTAGTATTGAGGTGAAGCACTTTTCTTCAAAAAAAAAAAAGGTTCCACAATTCCAAGTGGGTTAAGAACAGAGATGATGGTGGCATACTGAGACTTTTAAAGTCGAAGTACATAGTGCACATAATCTAAATCCAAAAGGAAACAGTTAAACTCTAGCAAATCTAGTACTGTGATCCATAGTCACTCTCACATTAATGCTAGGACTTCATAAACAGGAATGGCCTCAGACAATTTCTTTGCTTCAGGAGGGAATGAAGATGATTGTTTTGGATATTGCTAGTACTTAATCCATCTAGAAAAGAGGAACTATAGAAAAGTCACTAAAAACTGTCTTTAACCCTTGCTTGCACTAATATATATTTCCATCCCAAACACCAATGATCCTCTTTCTTTTTTATGTCATTGTAGCTATCTTGGCCTTGATCTTATGAAGTTAATCCAGGATAATCTGGATGTGGATTTTGTTATCAAAAAAGCACAGCTACTCTTGGAGTTAGTTTTTTAAAAGTTTCATGTTTTTCTATAGAGGCAGAAAAGCTTGTGGTGTTTGAGAAATCCTCCTGTTCTTTGTGTCTCATGAACAGCACAACTTAGTCATCTGATTTACCTAAGAGTCTATTGGGATATGACACACAAAACAGGACGTTTTGCTTCAACTCTAAAAGCAGTGGGTAAAGAGTCATTGTTTTATACTGCCAATACCCTGTATGGTTCTCTATTATTTATTAGATAAGCATCTCTTAAAGCTTTTGGGGGCACATCAGTTTATGCTCAGATTTGTTATGGGGAACATTGGAAAAACCATGTCATAAAGAATCTGTTCTGTTTTGTGCATTTTGGTTGTTGTGATTTTTATGATAAAAGGACCAAAGACACTTAAAACATTCCTCAGAAAACTTACTGTAGCTAAGGGTGCTTAGAAAACACAGCCTTCACCTTACAAAGAGGAGACAAGAGCAGGGATCTTCTTTCATCCCTATCCCCAGGTACCCTGGCAGCTTTTGCAGCATTTTTTTTAAAGTTTTTTTTTTTCATTTAAAACTTTAATTTTTTTATTGATATTTTGTTTTTACATCACTTTAATTTTCCATTGTATTGTATTCCTGTCCCTTTTGAAGCAAGAATAAAAAAGAAGAGAAAGTAAACAGTTCAGCAAAACTAACCACATCAACAAAGCTTGATATAAGCAGTGTTTTGTACCCATTGTTCCCCACCTTACGAGTTTTCACTTTTATTATAACTGCTTAAACTCAAAGGCTTAAGGGAAAAGCCCAGATCTTCAAAAAGAACTGAGGATTAGGAAATGAATTTTTATTTTGAACTCTGTTACAGCTGTTGAACTAGTTTTCATACACAGTTTCCAACAGAGCTTTGGGTTGTATGTGTGTATGTGTTTTAATAAACACACCAAAGCAATCCTGCGTTGTACAATTCCCTTAAGATGTTCTTTTAAAATTGTGACTCTGATCATTGCATCATTTACAATAAGATTTTTCATTCCAATACTTTCTTGAATAATTTAACCCTTTTCTTCAGTCCCCAGGCTTAGGCACTCTGGTGGTTCTCACTTATTTCCCAGGTTAACTCAGTGAGGTAGAACAGGGGTCCCAACCAGTTAGACAATGGCCATCCTTTCTCGGCATTTTTATTCATGGAGGAATTGGTGACTAGAGAGCAACTCTCAATTCAGTAAAAATTTTTTGAGTCTGGAAGGCACTGAATCAAAGACCAAATTTTCCCTTCTTTTGAGGAGCTTACAGTCTGTAGAAAAAGACAATGTATGCGTATTTAAGCATATACAAAAGCGAACCAAGGTTAAGATAAGGAGGCACTAGGCAGCGGGGTGATCAGGAAAGCCTCATGTAGGAGGCACTGTAATGAGAAGTAGTGACACAGTCAATGTGTGTTGAACCATCGCTTTGACAGGGGATAGATTGGAAAGGAAGGAACTGAAGCAAGAGAACTAACTAGGCTCTCTCCAGCATCCAAATGACAGGTGATGATGGCCTGAAACCAAGGTAGTGACTGTGAGAAGTGGGGGACAGATGCAAGACATGTTGTGGAAGAAGCAATTAATTAGTAAGAAAGGGGGGGAGAAGTAAAATATGATTGCAAAGTTATGAACCTGGGTGACTGGAAGGAGGGTGGTCCTCTCAGCAGAAATGAAGAAGAGAGGGTTGAGGGAGAAGGAAAAATTAGTTCCGTTTTAGTCCTCTTGAGAGATAACCTTTGGATAGAATGCCAGGCCTGAAGTTAGGAAGATCTGAGTTCAAATCCAATCTTAGATGCCTATTAGCTGTGTGAGCCTGGGCAAGTCACTCAACCTGTTTACTTCAGTTTCCTCATCTATAAAATGGGAATAATAACAACACTTGTCTCCCTGGGTTGTTGTGAGGATATAATGAGATAATGATTGTAAAGTAGTTAGCACCATGCCTGGCACAGAGTAAATGCTGTGTAAATGTTTCATTCTTATCATTTTCATTTATATATATGTATGCACGTATGTATATGTATATATGTATGTATGTGTATATATACACTGTGTGAATGCATATATGTACAACATGTATATATGTGTATGTATATGTATATATGTATGTATGTGTATATATATACACTGTGTGAATGCATATATGTATAACATGTATATATCTGTGTGTATATGTATATATGTATGTGTATATACACACTGTGTGAATGCATATATGTATAACATGTATATGTGTGTATGTATGTGTATATATGTATGTATGTGTATATATACACTGTGTGAATGCATATATGTATAACATGTATGTGTGTATGTATATGTATATATGTATGTATGTGTATATATACACTGTGTGAATGCATATATGTATAACATGTATATATGTGTGTATATATGTATGTGTATATATACACTGTGTGAATGCATATGTGTATAACATGTATATATGTGTATGTATATGTATGTGGAAAGGAGAACATGAGAGCAGGAGAGCAAGCTTCATCTCCCTAGACTTCATTTTCATCATATGTAAAATGCAGGCTTTGGCCTAGCTTATAAATTCCCTTCTCGTTCCCTCTAAATCCCATGATCCTACTATTTCCAAACACACAGCCTTCACTGCAGCCAGACTTGCAAGCCATCAACACACCGTGGTGATTGCCACCTCCCTGTGTGCCTTTAGGCTCTTGCCCCTACCTAGAATGCCCTCCCTTTTCTTGTTAGCCATAACCGATCCTTTTCATTTCTGATATCCTGTACTGTAGATTTTAGCACTCGATTATATATTGTCATTTTCTCTGCTGGTTTTATCTCCCTGACTAGATAGCTCTTTAGACAAGACTAATGTATTCCCAGTGCTTGGAACAGTCCTGAATATGTACAAGGGGCTTAATACTTGATTGATAGAGGGGAAAGAACAGATGGGAGGTTTCAAAGGAATAATAAGGCATGATAACCCAATGGATAATGGTGATGAAGGAGTCTGAGGACTCAACTGACTCCAAAATATTGAACCTCATTGACCAGGAAGAATAAGAATGGCAGAAATGCAGGTTGGTAAGGAGGATCAGTTTGGGAGCGTTGGGGAAGAAGGAGAGAAATTCAGTTTTGAAATTAAATCCAGGCAGGATTTTACTACTAAGATGATTGATTTGGGGAGTTGGGAGATATTGGGGTGATCGTTGTATCTTGTAAGTGAATTTCTCAGGCAATGAATGTAGAGAAATAATAGTTAGAATTTATATAGTGCTTTAAGGTTTACAAAATGCTTTACAAATGATCTGTTTTCTTCCTGGATTCTACCAGGTCTGCCAGCAGGTGGCTGAGATCCAGTTAAGGGGGCAGAAAAAGAAGACCTTTTATAAAATTAGTTTAGTCATGTTAAAATCCAAAGCTAAAAGAGGAAAACTATATGAGGATTGCCAACATCAGAGTGCTTGTAGAAGGGAAGTGCTTATTATCAGAATTGGAAGATGCTAAACTTAGTAGCTTTGCTGTGCCTGTACCTTTCCCTTCCCAAGCCAAAATCAGCATTTATGGTCATTGCTCAGCACGTAGAAACTGCTCTAACATCACTCCCTCATCAGTACTAAGAAGGATGGGCTGCTGCCAAGTATCCAATCCCAGAAATGCATTTGGGGATCTTTTAGCTCTGAATTTCTGTGGTTACTATGAAATGGGACACTAGGTAATGTGATAGAAATCTGTTACAGTAGGCTTTGGAAAGGGATAGGCTCCTACTCAGAAACATACTGGAGCAATGGCCCTTTCTTCTAGCTGTTTCCCATCACCAGGATCAGAAATTTGGGTATTTAAACACTTCTTTTGTTCCTGGAGTAGTTTTGAAGTAGGATTCCTAAGTCAAAATAGGATAGTGGGCAAGGGAGCAGCACTCCAGGATTATAAGTTCACTTTCAGGAGGAGAAACTGGGATTCTAGTAACACTTTAGATCAAAGGCCATTGACCCCACTTTTGTTCTAAAACAGAAGTAGTCAGTTTCAATGACAATTTCTTAGATTCACTAGGTAAGTAATTGAGCTTTCCTGTGTTTAACTGGGTATTATGGCTTTATGTTCATCAATTAGGTTTTTTGAGACTATTTTACAACATTCAGTTCAGTTGATCTAGAATGAGAAGGGACCTCAGAGGCCATTTGTCCAGCCCCTTCATTTTAGTGGTGAAGTAAGTGAGGTCCATGGTTGATATATGACTTACACAAGGTGACACAAATAATGTCCAGGGTAGAATTAGAATTTTGGAGTCCCTTTTCTGCTATGCTGTTCTTTCATCCTTTATTTAGCAAATAAGCAGCTTATACTCTAGGCAAATGCAATGAAATACTTTTGAACCACAATATGCAATCAAAACTTTAGAAGACAAGAAAGGATACAATGCCTAATAGCTAATTCAAGTAAAACTCTATTCTTTTCAGCTTCTGCATTCAATCATAGCAATAGCAACACTGGGTCAGAAAGGTATCCCCACAGAGAAAGGGAGATTCTGATAAATTTCTCGAGTTATGACTCCCAAGGCTGGACTTTTTTCATGCCCCACTTTACTCCATACCAGCCAAGTCCCAAGGGCAGCCTCTAAGGGGAAGCTAACCCAGCCGAAGTAAAATAAAGACTTCCTACCACATCCCACCCCCTGGTGACAAGGTCCTCCAGTTGCTTCAGTGCAGAGGCTGGCAAACTCAGGGCCAAGGGTTATACAATAAAACCTTATTTTAAATTGCTAAGATCATTCTTGTTGTCTTTACAAAAATGGTACAGATCCCTGTTCCAGGGGGGTTTTCACTTCTAAAAAGGCCTTAAAGTAACTAACCTTGAGAGAAGCCTAGCATAAGCAGTACTGGAGGAATATTACAAGTACAGGTAATATAAGTACAAAACAATACAAAATGTCCTTTATAAAGCAGAATCCATGCAGTGGTATTGGTAATGGGCAATTTATGGAGAGTAACAGTAAATGAGAAGCCAGGAACATTAAGACCACAACATTGATAATACCTTCATCACTGTTAACATTTCACCAAAATTTAATGACTGAATTTTCTGAGGGTTAATCTATTCTTGTGTGAAATGAATCATGGATGTGGCTTTCCTTGGTGGACATTAATGCCTTCAGGAAATGGGGCTTCTTTTAGGTCTGTACAATTGTTTTAGTTGTGTTCCACTTCATGACTCCATTTGGGGTTTTCTGGGCAAAGATACTGGAGTGGTCTGCCATTTCCTTCTCGACCTTATTTTACAGGTGAGGAAACTGAGGTAAACAGGGCTAAGTGACTTGCCCAGAGTCACAAAGCCAGTAAGTATCTGAGGCCAGATTTGAACTTGAGTCTTTCTGACTCCAGGCCTGGCATTCTATCCACTGTGCCACCTAGTTGCCAGTCTTCTAGGTCAAATAACCATCAGGAAGAACTAAGAAGATATATCGAAATCATTTCCACTTGAAAACAAACTGCTCTTGATTAGTCTCAATCATGATTTTTTTTAAAGACACTAGTAAACTCAATAAACCCACATCACTCGCCAGGGGGCCTTGACCATCTGGACCACCACATTGGCAAGGTCAGAAATAGCCACAGCAATCAGTGCAACAATTTTGCTGTTTCCAGTAATATACTGTAACCCCCAGGTAACATCCACCTTCTTTTATTTTAAGGGAAGTTGAGATAATATTAGCCTCCTTCATTTCCATTACAAGGAAGGAAATCTTTCACCACACCTTCCCTCCCTCTCTTTCCCTCCTCCCCTCCTTCCCTCCCTCCTTCCTCCTCCTTTTCCTCCTCCTCCTTCTCCTTCTCCTTCTTCTTCTTCTTCTTCTCTCTCTCTCTCTCTCTCTCTCTCAACTCCTAGGGCTTCCATATGTCCCTTGGTATAATAGTAAACTGCCAGTATCTAACAGCCCTTTATGGATTTGGTGGCACTTTTTCGCCCTCCGCTTCTCCAAATGGCTGTCATAGGACCTTTAGACCCTTCATCAGCCTACAACTGTAACAACACAGTCTCAAGGAAAACAGCCTGAAGTTTCTTAACCTTTTTTGTGTCATGGACCCTTTGGCAATCGGGTGAAACCTGGATAATGTTTTCAGATGTGTAAATGACATGATATTATAAAGGAAACCAATTATACTGAAATAGTTAAAAAAAAAATTAAGTTCATGGACCCCAGTTTAAGAACCTGAAAAAAGAATTTTCTCCCAACAGTCCTTCATAGTCTTAGATGGTGCTGTACAAGTGGGTCAAGGGTTTTAGATTTTTCCAAGTTGGACAGGAGCATTCTGTCATGATCCTAGATGTCTTGATAAAATTTTACTGACATTCCTATAAACTAAAGCAATTATCTTGTAAATGTCATTTCAAGAACCACACCCAACCCTCCATCTTCCTTCCATCATGCCCAGAGTGCCCATTTCTGTAGACAATCCTATTTGCTACGTAACTGCTATGAGGGATGGGGGTGTGGGGGTGGGAAGTGGGGTGGAGTGGACGAGCAGGGTATACCCATAGCTAAAACCTGCCACTCAGATGAACATCTGCTCCTGTAGCTGTAGCTACTGTGTGAGATGAAAGAGCTCAGAGTCTGAATCTGAGGTCAGAAAAGGTTTTTATTCTTTCTCGAGTGAAAGGACTCTGCCCCTATCGCCCACATGGTGACAGGGAGAGAGCAACAGGTAGAAGCCAGCCCATGGTTATATAATCTTCGGGAATCTGTCTGAGACAAAGGACCCAGAAACATGTGGGTGTTCAATGAAAGCAGTCTTAACCTTATTTGGCATATCTTGTAAGCACTCAGTACAAGGTGGGAGGGTCTCCATTGCTCTAAGTCCCAGATGGCTGGAAGGTCAGGTGACCTAAACCTAGGCCTAATGAATACTGAATCCATTCTAGATTTGATTCTTCAGAAAGGGGAAACTTCACTATAAATGACCAATTCTGTGACTTTCACCAGTACTCTCTCCTCCATTCTCTCCATTGGAGAACTAGCTGCAGAGGGGATTCATGTTTGTGGGTCTAAGTATGCAGGACTCTCCTTTTAAATTTTTTTTAGTAATGATTTTTTTTTTAAGCTTCTAGTTAGTATCTTATTTTTCCCTAGCTACATGTAAAAACAATTTTTAACATTCCTTTAAAAAACTTTGAGGACTCTCCTTTTTAACTAATTCCTCTATCTAAAAAGGGGGCCAAAGGCACCCCCCTTTGGGGCTTCTGATTTAGCCAACTTGGTACCAACAAATCTTCTGTAAACTCCCTAAGCCAAAGGAACTGGAGCTAAAAGAATCTCCATATTAGTGTCATTAGATCACACATTCATTAACCATTTTTCTAGTGCATCATTGGTTTGCAGTTTCCATTTCTCTTACAATCTTTCAGTTTCCTTTGTCCTGAAAGCCACCTTCAGCTCTCCAGAAGAGGAAGTAGATGAACGTCCTGGGAGTTGGTAAGAAGGCTTTCTGACTAGACTCTAGTCACTAGTGACTAGAGGATGTTAGTTCCTAACAAGTCTTCCTTCTTAGTTTTAATCTCATCAATGCCTCTTACCTGCTCTTGGTCTTCACTCTCATCAGCCTAGCCTTTTTTTACCTGAGAAGTTAAATTCATTAACTATACACACCACCCGCTCCTTGAAGGCATGATCCTTAAAATCCAAATCTTTTCTCTCATTTCCCAATTGATGACCAAGTAATGAGTTTTAAATTTTCCTTATGTTGGTAATCCAGCCTTTTTGCATTTCTTAGCAAAAGCCAGGGAATACGGACTGTGTTTTTATTTTCCCTTCCACAGGCCTTAAACATCCATTGGGCTAATCCTGAAGGTCAGAGAAGGCCACCTCCTTCCCCAAATATGTCTAACATAGCTGCAGCCATTAGGTACCCAACTCCCATACTCGTCTATGCAATCACCCAAGGTGCCTTTTCCCACATTGTCCATCCCCTGCATTTGCCCTGAATTTTAATTTAAATCTGTTTGGAAAACGCCAAATAGTCTAGGCTAGGCCTAATTTGGGCCAGTGCAATGGTTCAGGTTAGGGATTACAAACAGCTAGGTGGCAGTTTAAAGTACTGGACTTGGGAGTTGGGGAAAATCCCGTTTCAGACACTCAACAGCTGTAAAACAGAGCTAACAACAATAGTTACCTGCTTCTTAAAGTTGTAATGAGATCAAATGAGGTATTTGTAAAGGGCCATATAATGCTAGCTACCACGATTAGCACAATGCAGTACTTGTAGACCACAAAATGGAGTAAAACGGCATGCTAAAAAAAGGATAATTCCTAATGCAAATATACTCCATTCTCCTCCACTTTTGCATTCAACATGGTAATAGTCAGAAATGAATCTCAATAGGGAACTAAACCGTTTCAGTGCAGACGCAATAGGCTGGGCTTTTTATACCTGTAGTCCTCCACACTGAACACTTTCCAAGGAAAGAAAAAGGAGGGGAATACACATTTATTAAGCACCTACCATGCCCCAATTTCTTTAAAAATACGATCACATTTGATCCTTACAATATTGGAAGGTAGGTGCCGTAATCTTCATTTACAGCTCAGGCAACTGAGGTACACAGAAGTGATTTGCCTAGGTTAGACTATCTGGGTCCAGACTGGAACTCTCTTCCTGACCCCAGGCCCATCACTGTATCTGCTACACCTCCTAATTACCTCTGTTCTACCTTAAAGGTTAACTACCTCCAGCATAAACAAAAAATAAATAACATTTTTACCACAGCACGAAAACAGGGCAAGGGCAATATTTAACCTATCTCTGCTTCCCCAGGAATCCACATCAAGTCCTCCATCCTTCCTGACTCAATTAAAGCAATCTGGCTGAGAGACCAGGGTTTCATAGAGATACAAAGCTTAGTTGAGGTAAAAGCCAGACAACTATCCATTAGATCTGAGGTGAGCAGACATGAAAATTCCTTAACAGGCAAAAGTGGGAATGTGGCGGTTTCATGGGGGGGGGGGGGGGGGAAGTGTTTCCCCTAGGGTTGATTTAAGTCAATTAACTGCAAAAAAGCATAATGATAAATGACTACACAAATTATATATAAGTGAAATAGTACTGTATTATAAGAAACGTGAGACAGCTGATAACACTTGAGTGAACCGATGCAGATGGAAGTAAGCAGAACCAAAACAATGTATACAATGACCACAATATAAAGGAAAACGTCTCTGAAAGACTAGAGTTGATTAATGCAATGACCAGTCATGACTTCAGAATGGTGCTTCCTAGCATTTGGCAGATGATAGGTGATAGAATCAATATAAAGTGTTGTAGGCCAAGACTTTCAGGGTCCTTGGCCAAGTAGCTCCCCAGTTCTACAAAGGTCATTAGGCAGATGTGCAAGAAAAGTATAATCTTGTTGGGTGGATGCTCACTGGTTTCATGAACATCTAAAGTACTGAGTTAATTTGCAAGTCTTGATTGTAACACCCTGTTTTGTGCCTCTGGACATGGTCCCAATATAAAGAGGTTAAAGAGTAATTGGCTTTGGGTTGGGGTAGAGAAAGATGGAGACCAAGGGTGGTTCCTTGCATTCTGCTAAGGGTATATAAACCTTTTATCTTCCATGGATCTTTGGCTCTGTATGAAATGGTTCTGCAATAAACAGACTATGGAATACATCTCCGTCTCTCTCCCTCTTTTCTTATTCAGCTAGAAGCGCGCTATTTCTCTCTCTGTCCCTTTATTTCACTCAGCTGGTAGCTAGGCCCAGACTTGCTAGCTACAGCAATAAAGAATGAGTTAAAATTTTTCAGTCGTGGTCAGCGTATTAGTTTTCCTTAACCATATTAATGTGTTACAAGGGCTTCTGTTTCGGGCAGGGAGAAGGAAGGGTCGATGACAATCCGAGAGTGATGCAAATGAATCAAAGATCATCTATGAAAACTTAAAACTGGCCTGCTCATCTTATTACTGTGTTAAACTAAATATGTTCTTTAAAATTCTATAACAAAAAATTCCATTTCACACACAGTACTCTTTTGTATGTTGAAATGTTCATATTTGACATCCAAGTTCATACCAAATTTTAAAACGCACAAACTAGAGCTTATTTTATAGGACTAAGGCTAATAGTTTTGTCTTGTTTTTTAAGTCCTTACATAGGAGTGGAAAACTTACCAGAGCTCTTGTTTCTTGAGGGTTGTTAAATTTTCTATGGGCATGGCACTCAAGTCTCAGAAAAGTCAAGCCACAACATATACTTATACAGCTAAATTTAAACTCGGACTTTATTTTTAATTAAATTAGATCCCACTCTAACCAAAATCTTTATTTACACAAAGTTTGCAAGATAACTCCTACCACCATCCCGGCTAATTCTGTTCAGTTTTTATGTGTGTATGTGTGCATATACATAATATATGTATGTGTATGAGTGTGTCCAAGTGTGCACATGCACATCCTTAAAACAAAGAAGTTTCTTTCAGCTTCAGGTGTTCACTGCCTTGGTGCTGCTGGCAGAATCTGACTTCATGCTGATGGGTAGCACCAAATGGAAGGTAAATCCAGTGATTCAAAGCCCATCCTAATTCAAGGTCTTCTTGGCCTGAAATGATAAAAAAAAGTATTTGGTGTCAATGGACTGCTTTAATATTAAACACAATTCTGTTATGAAAATATAGGAAACCAAGCCTTGTTGGGAAGAGGCAGAATTTGCCAACTGTCCACCTTGCCATAATAAGATAAATGGATGTGTTCATCAAGTCTGCCTATAACCCCTAGTTTGATTATTGTTTGATTATGGCCCTAGCCAAGGTCCTGAGATTGTTCTTTCATATTCTCATTAGTTTTGGTCTATCTACAATAGTAGATAATATATCTACAGCTTACATCTCCTGACCCCCACCATTTACATCTACCTATTTGCCTCTGGTCATAAGGGAAACTGTAAAAATACAAATGGATAGTGATTCACACTAGGAACAATTAAAGCACAACACTACTTAGGGTGGAGCAATAATATAATTTTTCCAAAGATGGCATATTTAATGTTATGCTTTTCCTGTTGCTGATGGAAATAGGTTAAATAGTTCATTTCTGAACTTGAGGATTTCACCTTCTCTTTCTCACCAAGCCTTTTCCAGTGCTAAGTAACTAAGCAAAATGACATTCCTCTTCCTCCTTCCTACTTTACCCACCATCAAAAAAGAGCTGCTAACCCAAAACAGTGAAGCTATTTTCAGGAAAGAGAAATAAATAATGAAATAGTGAAAAAACAATCAACGAATGAGAAAAACCAAGCTCTTCAGTAATACAGGCTATCTGTATCTCTTGATTTTGCTTTTTAATTGCAATGATATAAACTATATAAACTCTTTCGGTAGAGCATTCATACTTTGATCATCCAGGTGTTTAGGAAAGTATCCCCTATGTTCAATTGAAATCTCTTATGTATAGTTTAAAAGCATTCTTTCTAGTTTAATCATCTGTGGCTGTAATCGCCCAAAATCACTTTGAAAAAACCTTTCAGGCACAATAATCATATAATCCTCTAGTCTTGTCCACTCAGATGCTAATACTCAAAGAACAATAAAGGCTTCATTTTCAGCATAGTGATGGTCTATGTATCTGTTATTAGAAGACAATTAAAATTTGGAGAGACTAGACTTGAAAGTGGCCACAGGGTTTTGATTTTTTTTTTTTAAACCACAGCAACTTTTTATAGGTCTTTTAAGTATTTAAATAAATATCCCTGGACATAATGCTGTATGTCCATGACTGTATAGCCAAAAATGGACATTCCATTTTATTAAAAATGTAACATTCAGGCTTCATTACAATGTCTACCCAATAATATACAGATTTGAAAAGAATACTTTGGACATTGAGGAGTTAATTTAACACTGCTATTCAGCAATCCTGCAAAAGGTCTTATGTTTTGATATTTTAAGTATCAATCTCCTGGGAGAATCTAACAGGAGTTATAGGTTACTGTTCCATATTTTAAGTGGTTGTCAATATGCACTTATGGGTCTTTCCTGTTTTAAGCATTCCTTGAGTAGAGTTAAAAGCAGTCCAAGACTTGAAAAAAAGATTTACCCTCCATTACACTGCTATGCTATCTTATTTATTTATTCATTCTGGAAACCATGTCATCTAAAAACTCATTCGAGAACGGACAGCAGAAGATTACTTAGCAGTAAAGAATCACATTCCTTTTACTTTTAGGACTCATTGCTCCAGCAGCCCTTTCCCCCAATACAGCTTTGTCTGGATGTATAGGGCTCTAGTCATTTGTATTGGTAAGGTTCGGGTCCTTTGGAAGCAGTGCTGTAACAGTTCACATCCTGCCTCTGACTCTTTACGACTACAGTAACTTTGGTTAAGTACTGTAACCTACTTAGGTTTCAGTCACCAGTAAAATAAGAGGATGGGACTGGAAGGTCATTCAAGTCCCTTCAAGCCCCAAATCTCTGGTTCTATGATCCTTTACACTCATCTCCTTGAAGACAGGAAGAAATTTAGTCTTTCCTTCCAAACAAGAGGGTGAAGGATAAAGATGACAAAAACAAACAAATAAAAAGGGTCTACAATCTAGTAATAAGATGTTACTGATATTGATAACTACAAAGAACAGAAATAAATGCCATAGGAGTACAAAGAGGGATGGTTCAGCTGTGGGCATAGGAGCTGGTGGGGGGGAGTGGGGAGGAGAGAGGGAGGGTGTTGAGATAATCCAGAGAAGGGTCTGCTTGAGCTAGGAGTGGAGTCTCGAAAGTACAGTCCCCTACAATCTCCCCCACCCCAATAGAAACATGCAGCACCAAGCTCTAACATGTTCTATCCCCTTGGAAAGGTAGTGAGTTCTCAAGTAGTAGAGATCTTCAAGAGCCTAGGACTGTAGCTGACATTCGCGCTTCATGCAGGGGATTGGGATAAATGATCGTTTCGGGTCCCCTTTCAATATTTATGGCTGCACCGTATCCGCCGCCTTTCTCCCAGGCTCCGCACTCAGGTAGGAAGGAGAACCTGCAGGAGCCCGGGACGAGAACGGGGAGGGGGAGGGGGTGCCGTAACAAGGCCCGGCGGCCGCACGTACAACCGCCACGAAGCAATTCCGCAGGGCCTCAAACTCCTTGGCACAAAGATTCCTCCTCAGGTCCCGGCCAGGGGCCGTGGCGGCCTGGACACACTTCCCATACGCCGCGGCCTGGAAGGACGGGAGAGACAGAGAGACTGAGATCTGCAAGGTGCTCTAAAATGCTGCCTCCCCAGTCACCGGGTAAAGGGCCTCCACGCTCCCGCCAGGAATCTCCAGAAAGGACCCTCTCACCTCTACCCCACAGGTCGCCAGCCTCTCCGGAAAGCTCTGTATCTGGTTTCGCACTCGGCTCCACACAGCCCCGGTCCCCGACATGAGAAGTTCGTCCTGTCCCACGAAGACGCTGCCATCTTGGATCCTCCTACTTCCGGCTTCCGTTTACTGCTGATAGGGTGGAACCCCTGTCTTCAACTTTAAGTGAGCCTTCTTATTGGTTTAATGATAATTTATCCCTCCCCCTCCCCGCTATCACCATCCCACTTCCCTGTCGGTTTCACTCGATTCTCTCGGAGTCTTTCCATTGGTTCATACCCCTCGTCTGTTTCCGTTCTCCGACTTCGGATTGGTCCGAGATCAATTTGTTTATTAAGGGTGTCTTCGGGGCTCCGCCCCACCACGAGCGATTGGCCCGCAGTGCCCGTTTCGGCACGATGATTGGTGAAACTGGGAGCCGGCTGTTGAGGGCGTCCGGGGATCATGGCCGCTCCGCAGCTCCGGGACCGGCTGAGCTTCTTACACCGAGTGAGTACCAGGCTGGACCCGAGACCCTTTGGCCAGGGCTCTGAGTCCGCCCGATACGCAGGAGCCCAGGGCTGCGCTTCTGCGCTGCCCTCGCCTCCGATCCGAGCCGTTTACCCGGGCAGATCTCGCCTGACCTCCCGTTTTCAGGGAGAACTACGGACAGGGCCCCGGGCCTCCCACCCACGGCCTCCATCTCCCGCCTCTCTTGCCTTCCCTAGCCGCGTCTGCAGGTTCAGGCCTCCCCTCGAGAGGGTTGAGGTCTCCTCCCCTTACCACCTCCACTCCGGCTGCATGTGCCGAGAACAAGTGGACCTCAGTTTTTCTCCCCTGTAAAATGGGAGGATTAGGCTTGAAGGTCCTCAGAATGCCCTCTAGTGCCAGCTCTGTTGGCCTGTGATACTCTACATCCTCTTATTCTTTCTCTCCCCACCCCCACCCAGTCACCAAAGCAAAACTGTAATGTCGGGTCTTCTCCTCCTCCTGATCTGGGTCTGCACTCCTTGCCAATGCCCACAGCTTTCCTGGAAGTGTGGTTCCCTCCGTCCTAGTCAATGCCTTCTCACAGGATCCCCGTCCTATGGATCCCTGTCATTTTTTTTCTTCCTTATCCAGGCTTAGGACCCTCTTAGTGTGTCCTCACCTCAATCAAGACTCCTTTTCTCAAGCCTAGGGTTCTTAAGCAGCCTGGGATCCATGAACATTTTTTGCTTTCTGAAATATTCCAGTAGCTATTTCAATAAATCAGTTTCCTTTATAGTCCCATTTTATGTAATTAAAGGCATCATTCTTACAAGGAGGTCCATAGACTTTACCAAACATACACAGAAAAGGTTAGGCATTTAAAACTACTCCGAGAAAGAGGCATAGGCATTAACCAACTCACCAAACATTTATTACTGGCCTCCTATGAGCCAGATACTTTGCTATGCCCTTCTGATACAAAGAAAGGCAAGAGCTGCCCCTGCCCTCAGTCTTAAAATCTAATGAGGAAGAGACAGCATAGAACAATTATATGTAAGAAAAGTTATATACAGAATAAATTGGTGGTAATCTCAGAGGGAAGGTACTTTCATTAAGGGGACTTGGAAAACCTTCTTGAAGAATGTTAGATTTTAACTAGGATTAGAAAGAAGCCAGGTTACCAGGCTGCCTAAGCAAACTTTGACCTCTTCTCTACTAAGGTTTGCTGCTGTAATGATTATGTTGAAATTTACTTATCAGAATACATAAAAATATTGTTGATATATATACATATATATATATATGTATTTTTTTTTTGAAGTTCATGGACCTTGGGCTATTAACCCCTTGCTTGAGATAAGGACATAACCTAAATGGAACCTTCCCAGAGCAGTCACTTATCTTCGTGTTTTCCTCAGTTTCTATCACAGTCTCTTAATTCCCTTTGTGGTGCTGTCCACTCTTATCATTCCCTTCTCATTCCTAAATTGTATGACAATTGATAAGGAAGGGATGACAAGAACATAACATCATGAAATAGGAGCAGAAGTCTGTAATTTTCAAATATAGCTCCTCTTCACTCTCCCCTCTCTTCACTCCCCTCTTTCTTCTTTAGACCTCTTCCCCTGAGAGAGAGAGAGAGAGACAGACAGACACACACACACACACACACACACACACACACACACACACACACACACGGATCCAACTCTTTTCCATTCCAGTTCTTGGTTTTGCCACAGTTACTTCAAAGTTCTTTTATAGCTTTTTTGAGTGCATCATGTTACCCTCCTGTTCAGAATGTCATAATAATTTCTAAAATGAAATGATATTGCTGATTTCTGCAGCAGTATTATAGTTCTGGTCAATGTCAGGTGGCTGACTCTTTGCATCATTTCTGTTGGCAGTGGGCATTATTCAGTCCCTACTGCTTGTCAAGACCAGCATGCCTAGTGATGTCATTGCCATTATAGGGTGATAACCTTCGGAATTGATTTAGGTTCTAGATCAAGAATGTAGGAGGGGGTTGAAAAAACACAGTAAACCTAGGCATGGGCTTTTCCCATCTGGATGAATTTGCAGATGCATACTGGGGTCTGTCTTAGTATAATCTAGAGTGAGAGTCAGAGTAAGCCAACAAGTTTCTGTCTTCCTTGTTGTCTTTCTGAGGCATCCCTTATTTTATATTGGGGGTGGGGGGGGCAGGGAGCCTGATAATGACTCAGCCTGAGATTATTTAGCTCATTCCAAATTTTCTGTAAATCTTTGATAATATACATACTTGCCTTTGCATAATTGTACCACCCTACCTAGTGTTTCTTTTTTCAGTTAACATTCATATGAACATTTCCATGATCTGACATATTTCATATCCTTGTCATTTTAAAATCAAGATAGTGTTATAGGCCATTCAAGTATCAATTATGTGCTCTGCCATTACACTATCCTTAGACAATTTGGGTTGTTTCTACTATTGTAAACAGTACCATTGAACATTTTTGAACATATTTTTCTCCCCCTTTGGGTGATTTCTTTGGGATCCGTTCTACGAAATAGATCCCAGGTCAAAGGACAAAGAATAGAAGACTGTTTGTATCTTTTGTGACATATCCCCACATTTTCTCTAGAAAAACTGAAACCATGTATATTGGGTGCTAGAAATGTATGTAACCATGTATGTAAGTAAATAAGAAACAAGTACACCAGTTTCCCTACAACATAGTGAGTATCAGACTTTATTATTCTAATTTATTTTTGCTAGATCAGTAGATATATGATAATACCTTACAGTTGTCCCTTTGATTGCCAGGGAGCTACGACCTCCGGGCCACCTCATTCTAAGCACAGGAATCCTCCTGTTTACTTGGAAAGCTGCATGCTGAAACAACTTTTCCTTATTTACCACTCAGTGCTCCCCTCCTTATGAGCCATCAGTGGCATCCCCAACAAACCTGTCTCACTGGCATATTGAAAAAGAAATAAACATAAACTTGGGGCTAAATGCCTAATTAACAATACCAGTCTGTTAGAGCTAGTACCTAGGTCACGTTTTCTTGGTTGACAAGACCCTCCATGCATGAAAGGAACTTTACCTGAAGAACAGACATAGATACAGGGATGTCCCAGTATGAAAAGATTATTAATGGGGGGGGGTTTCTCTTGTTCTCATCTAGCTCCCAATTCTGATGAAAGGAACCTCTGATGATGATGTCCCATGCCCTGGCTACCTGTTTGAAGAGATTGCTAGTATCCTTTTCCCAAAAAGGCAAGAACAGCAGGTTTGGCGACAGACCATGAAAGAGCTATGGCTTTGATGGGATCACCTATGAGGATTATTGGATTATTTAAGAGGCACATTGAGGTGGTTGGGTAATGGGACTGGGAAGACAGAAGAAAGCTGTTTTCTGGTTCTTCAGCTAAATCTAAATTATTATAGTTTTTCTTCAAAAGAAATGATCATACAAAAAAGTAGGAGGTCTTAGTGAGAAAGCTCAATTTTCCCTTTCCCTTAAATGCAATCTGGAGTCTGTCCTTTCCCTAACGTGATTGCTTCCCAGAAATTTCCCATGAGTCAGTGGGAAGCAGCCAGTGTCTGTTGGAGTACCTCCTGAACCGCTTACAGAGCAACTCCTGCCATGTTAAACTCAAGGTAAGCAGGAGAGAGGAAGGCTGGGGACTATGCTGGTTCTCAGGGCCTGTCCTAGAATGTGTGTGGATGGTAGGGCAGTGCAGGGGATATTCCCGGGCCCTGGGTGTGTGTCGTTGTGTCTTCGTTGCAGCCCCAGTGTGGTCTTTTACCTGGTGTCTTCTCTCTTCCCAGGCACTGAAAATCTTGCTCTACATGTGTAGCCATGGCTCTTCATCCTTTCTGCTTGCACTCAAACGCAATTCTTCCTTCATCCAGGAAGCAGCAGGTATCTAGGAATTTTAGAACTAATCCCTATTGGGGGATTGTAGAGAAAAGAGGGGAAGGTTCAGTTAGAATATTCAGTTTCCTTTTCCTATGAGTTTTAGTTTGAAATTTGGCCTTTTCCTAAGATTAATTAGGAAATAACATTGGAATTTCACAGAAATCTAGATCCTCGAGTGGTAGGGAAGACTATAAGAGTTTGTTTTCAGGATAGAGAAGGTCTGAACTCCCATCATGGGACTTGGATCCAGGTCCTCAGTCTGGCCTGGGCCCTATCTACTTCTCTGGGGACTATTCCCCAGAGCCAATTGAAAGGGGAAATTGAATGATTCTCCTGGCCTTTGAATGGCTGGTCAGTGACATTTATTGATTAAGGGGAAGCCCACTCAGGAGCTGTGAGAAGGGAGAACTTATATTTATTTTGAGAAAGAAACAGGTGGTTCTGGAACTGGGCCTTCAGTTCTTGGCTCCTGATCTTGGTTCCATCAGTCTTTTTCACATTAGTTGTGTATACTCAGAGCTAGTTAAACTTCTGCTTGTCCTCATGAGAAGAGAGGAATGAAAAACATGGACAGGAGTTAAAAGAAAGCATCTCCCGGGAGCAATTTTAAAGGCTCTTAATCGGTAAAAAGTCCTTGGGAATGTGTCCTCAGGTGGGATGGGCACCGTGGCTGCCGACCACTCTAGCCAGCTGCACTGTGAGTGGAGGAGGAGAAGGATTGGGCCCTGCAAAAAGTCCCCTCACCTGGACCTTTAATCAAGACCTCTTTCCAATCAGGCATAGATAGTTAGCTCTTTTTCCTGAAAATCCCCAGAAAAAAAAAGTCGAAAAATTCTTTGAATAATTGAATACAAAATCCTGCAGCCTCTCCACACCCGAGGGCTGGCCTTTCATCTCTCTTACCTCTGTCTTTCGGCAGTGGCAGCACATTCCCCTTTGATCTCCATGATCTTAGTAGGAAGGTAGCATTTCAGGGCAGTGTATGGAGGCTTTGAGGAAAATCTTCCTGGAGGTTAACTCAGAGGGACACTCGAGTACTGGAGGGATAGAAGGCCTAAAGAAGGGAGCAGAGTGACCAAGAGGCAGTGCCTGGGAAGTGGCTGAGGGATGTGGGAAGCAGAGCTTTTTGGAGTCATCTGGAGCTCATGTCTAGAGAGCCATTTCTAAGCAGCCTGGAGTGGAGAAATCATTCTGTGCATTTGGAAGTAAATGGTATCTGAGTTCAGAGCCTCAGGTGTTTTTTCTACTTCCTGCCCTCTTTATTTTGTAGTATTTGGTGGTCTGCCAGATCCTCTTCATGGAAATAGCTTGTATCAGAAGGTGCGAATGGCTGCCCAGGTGAGTCTTAGTGCTAGAGTTCAGTCTAAGCAACATTTAACAAGGAGGCCTCCCTCTGGATTCAGCTCGAATGGGTGGACACCTTGCCCATTGGGCACACTGAGTTTGGGGTGGAGGGCTGGTGCCTGGGAATTGTTCTCCCATTTTCCTTTCCTTACTCACCCAAAGCATGAGACCATGCTGGAGGTTCTGCCTGTTGCTATGGACCATCCTGGGACTTGGGGAGAATTTCCTTCCTTATTGTTTGCTTAGTTGGGGCCTCTTTAGCATCTTTTTTTTTTTTTTGGCTTTTTGGAGAGTGGAAGGCAGGGCAGTCGGGGTTAACTGACTTGCCCAAGGTCATATGGCCCGTAAGTGTTAAGTTCTGAGGTCAGATTTAAACTCAGGTCCTCCTGACTCTAGGGCTGGTGCTCTTTTCACTGCACCAGGTAGCTGCCCATCCCCTTTAGCATCTTGCTGGAGTTGTAGCATAGAGCAGAGCCCTCGAGGGCAAGACGCTAACATACTTTCCTTTCCTCTTCTAGGACTTGGCAAGTGCTTTGTTTTCTGATACCTTGTTGCTATCGCCTTCCACCCAGTCTCCTAGGTCTCTTCCTTCAACAGGTAAAGTAGATACTTTCTTCTCTTTCTTTCTCTTTAAGTCAATTTCCAGTCCCTCTTATCCCTGGACCCTTCTAAGTCAATACTTGCTGGGTCAAAATGGAGAAAAACTCACCTTCTCTTTGTTCCTTTTCTGCCTGATGCCTGTGGAATTGCTCCTTATGGAGACCAGTCTCATTCCAACTCGAGCTACTTTTCTTTCTTCCCAGGTATGGGATCCCAGTCCAGTTCCTGTAGCACCCTCCAAGGCTTTGGCTACACCAAGGACAGGGGGAGCTCTGGTGAGTGTTCACCGCAGGTTCCGGGCCTTCTCTTACCTGTCTGTTCACATGAGCATGGCAAAGGTGAGGCCGCTAGAGGGTCTTTTGGAAAGCTGATCAAAGGAAATAACATTGAGAAGACTTTGTTTGCAAAACTTCAAGTGCGGTATCAGTTGTGTTAAAAAAAAAAAAAGTTGGGACATCTTGGTTTTCCTGAAGTGGGGTTTGTGGGGCTAATGGCTAAGGACTTTGAGGATGAGGACTTAGCAACCCTGGTACCAGGCTTTAAAGCCATGCTCAGGATGTGGGCACTGTGGCCTTGGCTGAGTTGGAAAAAGTTGAGAGCTGGGCCCCAGGATGGCCAGAATGGAGGGAACCTGAAGTTTGGCTGCCAGTAAATGACACCTGGGACATTCAAAATGGTTGTCTGTTCTGTTTCCCTCACCCGTTTCTCATTTCTTTTGCCATTTTATTTTTTGTAGGATCATAGAATGTTGAAGGATAGCTATGGTATAGTGGATGGAGTGTTGGACTAGAGTCAGAAAGGCCTGGATTCAAATCCTGCCTCAGAAACTTACTATCTGGGTGAGCACAGGCAAGCCACATAAACACTAAGCCTCTGTTTTCTTGTCAAAGTCGGGGATAGTAATAGTAGGAGGATTCAGTGGGGTTAGGTGAGATATTATATGTAAAGCAGTTTACAAACATTGAAATTCTATATAAATCCCTGGAAGGGTCCTTAGGGATCGTCAGCTCTAGCCCCTCAGGCAGCAGACCAAGAGCTTCAGTGACTTGCAGGGGCTTGGCCACCCAGGGAATTCTCATCAGGGGAGATATTTTCACCTCTTTCTCTGTATTCTCTTTGGGGAACTCTGCAGAGCCTCCAACTCTGGCAGTAAATCCAACAGTGACAACAAAGGTCTTTTTTTCTTTCCCTTCTATGCTTTACTAATAATCTCAGTACCTTAAATTTGTGTAGCACCTTTAACTCTTCAAGGAATTTTCATATCTATCATCTTGCTTCATCCTTATAGATGAGGAAGGAGAAACTTAGCATGCCCAAGTGACACCTTTGGTTGGGGCTTCTTTCTGCTTGACCTCCTTGATGAATTCTTTTGTGTGTGTGTGTGTGTGTGTGTGTGTGTGTGTGTGTGTGTGTGTGTGTGTGTGCGCGCGTGTGTGTGTGTGCGTGTGTGTGTGCGTGCGTGTGTGTGCGCTTCTTTGGGGCACTTAGTTGCTATTCCTGAGTTCTGAGATAGGGAAGTTTGAAGGGAGCACAAGAATGCAGTCCTACTATATGTATGGGAATGCCCAAATGCTGTCCTTCTGATCAGATGCAGCTGAAGCACAGGTGTGCCAGGTTGTGGAGTTAGGAGATAGTCAGATTATACTGGAAAGGGTATACTGCTGAAATTTTCTGGTTGCTACATTTGGCTTTTGCTCCCTTCTGAATCTGGATCTCATTCTGCTGAGGCCAGGTGATGTCTGTCTTCATTATCTGAGCTCTAGAAGCAGACATTCTTTCCCCCTCTCAAGTCAAAAGTGTAACTTGGAGATTTGGAACGGACTGTAATAATCTCTTCTCTCCTCTGGCACAGGCTTTGCTGGTGAAGCCCTTCTCACCACCATCCAGAAGGCTGCTGAGGTGGTGGCTAATGCTGTGCTCCCTGGGCATGATAGTCCCACTATCCAGAGCCAGGTGCTGAGGGAAGATACCTACCAGCCTGTAGTAGCGCCCTCTGCTGGCCAAGGTCACTTTGCTCCTAGGAAGCTACCACCTGTGCCCACCCAGAGTGTCCAAGGTATGACCCCACAGAGGCTTGTCCTCCTTCCTATTTGATTTTCTTGCCACCCGTCAGTGAGCTGGCTTAGGGAGAACAACAACCCCAAGGAAGAGAGTCTAAGTTCAGCTCCTGGTTGTTGTGATCAGGTAGACTTTTCTTCCCTCTTGGGACCAGAAGACCATTGGATCAGAGAGGGAACACTGCCTTTCCTAGCTAAAGAATAGAAAACTCTATGGAGTGAGGGTAGGGAGTGAAGAAACAGCTTCACAGTTCAGGGTAGACTAAAGAGGAGGTAGAAGGTAAGGAAGCAGAATCTTTTCTCTTGAGTTTTCCTTTGTATTGGCCTGGCAATGGCTGATGTCATATGTTAGTGTGGTCCTTTGTAAACCGTGGGTCACTGAGTTTAAGAAGCCCTTGGTAAGTGAGGAGCTTTGGGGAATCTCGTATCTCAAAGGTCCTTAGAAGATTTCTCCTCTGTTCTGCCTCACTTTGTGCATCTCGGCTGCTTTCATCACTTAGACCTTTACAGAATATATTTGTGGAAGTCTTCCCAGTCTTTTCCTTTAGTTGTTTTCTGTAAAGGTTACTACCATTAGCCCCATTTGTGGAGATGAGAAGACTGCCATTGCAAGGTCAGTAATGTGTCAGGGTTTCATAGAGTATCAGTGAGTACCTAGACTTCACTGCCTAGCCTTGGAATTCCCCTTCTGTCCTATCTCCTTTTGAGCCACACTTCCTCTTTGGTCTGCTTTGGCAAAATAGAAACGTGGCATCTCTAGGCCTTTGAGCAGAGTGGGTTGCTCTACTCTGTGCCTAGTACAGTGCCTTGTACACAACAGATGCTTTAATAAATCTTTGTTGTATTGAATTGACTTGAATCCAGCAGATCAACACAGACCCTTCTCCTCAGGGGCTCTGCCCTTTATGGCTACTCCCGTGGAGTCTCCGATGGATGGAGTCCCCATAGAGCTGAGGAGCGGGTGACTTGGGAAGGACTGAGGCTCTTTGTGGGGCTTATCTGACATCCCCATTTCTGCAGTGAGGCACCAGCCTGGGCAGGCGGGGGGCGGCTGGGAGGAGATGGACAGTGACCCCGGCTCCCAGAACTCATCTCAGGAGAATGGGGACTTCAGCAGAGCCTCCAACTCTGGCAGTAAATCCGACAGCGACAGCCACTCAGGAGCCAGCCGGGAGATGGGTGATGTAACAGAAAGGTGAGCCATCCTCAGGGGCCTGGGAAGACCGAACCACTGCAGCAGAAGGGATCCCAGCACAGTCTTCGTCAGCTTTCTCCTATTCCTAGGCAGGGATCGGCAGTCTAAGCTATTGCCGTCTTTATTGTTTCTCTGGAAACCCACCTGCAGAGACACATCTCCCTTTTCTCAGCAAAGGGGTGGGAGGCTGTAGGAGTGGAACGAAGCACACGTTTTCAGACATGGGCAATATGTTGATGTGTTTTGTTTAACTATACTCATTTGTTATGAAAGCAGGGAGGGAGTGTGTGTGTGTGTGTGTGTCTGTCTGACTGTCTGTCTTTAGGAAGAAGAGAATAACAACAACAATAAAAAGAATGTCTCACAACATTAAACTGAAAAAAGAACTCAGTCTACACCTTTTCTTTCCAACTAATTTTCCCTTTACTAACATTGGAATCCTTCTGGGCCCTAAAATTGAATGTTGGTTCCAGTTCCACCTCTCCCAAATTTGTACACTAAAGAAAGAAATAGGAAGAGGAAAGGGAAAGCAGTCCCCTTCATGCCCATCACTGTTGCTTTCCACCCTCCCCAGAAGTACATCTAAGCACATTGGCTGTGTGTGTGTCTGACTTCATGCTCCTCCGGGCTTCTCCTGCCTGGATTTTGTTTTATTAATGTCACATCCCATGTATCTCCAGTTGGTTTAGGACATAAAGGTCAAAGTTTAAGATGGGGTCCAAACAGCCACATAACCAAGTGCCCGATGAGGTCACTTGGTGATGATAAGGAGAGGAGTTGGGACTCTTTGAGTTTTTCACTCCTAGTGACCCCACCCACTGTAACGTTCTCAGCCTTTTCATACCTACCTTTTTCCTTTTCTGGAGAAAAATGTACATGGAGCTATGCTGTTTGACAGGGTAGAGGCTGTGCCATTGAGTGACTGTCTACAAGAGATGAGCCTTGTGAGCACCGTGACCCAGGGGCCTCGGGTCTTTCTGACTCGAGACGAGGTGCAGTATTTCATCAAAGAGTGAGTCACTCATACCTTCTCTCTCCTCATTGCCACTGCTCCCATTGCTTCTGTTCTCTTCTGCTGGGGACCTGTCTGAATCTAGGAGGGAGGTAGCGAGAAAATAGAGGAGATGATCCTGTCCTTTTGGAAGTATAAGACCAATTGGAGCCTAAGCCTGGGCTGAGCTCCATCACTCTTCTGTGATTAATACCTTGGACAAAGTCACTTTCCACTTCCATTCCTTTACTTGCCCTTATTGCTTTCCTTTCCTTAACAATGTCTCATGCCCAGGTTGCTTTAAAGCTTTTTTTAGGCCAGCATCAGAGCCTTAGTCATATTGCCTCCCTATAGGAGCTTTCACTAGGCCCAAGATACCTTTCTCTTGAACTCCTCCTTGGTCTGTCTCCCCTGCTCCACCTCGAACCCCTGAGCCTCCTTTGCTGGATTTTTTTCAACTATACCTTTTAATTCTTTCAACTATGCCTTTTAATTCTTCTGTAGGTGTGGGCTGCTCAATTGTGAGGCAGTACTGGAACTCTTGAACCGGGAACTTGGAAGATCTAATGAATGTGTTCAGATGGTGAGAGGCATGGGTAGAGAGGGGGAGGCAGGGAAGACACAAGGAAGGGAATAAGGCTATCTCTCTTCCCTTCCCTCTCTCTTCCTCCCTCTCCCTCCCTCTCTCTCTCTCTCTGTCTCTGTCTGTCGGTCTGTCTCTCTCTCTCTCTTCCTCTCCCCCTCTCCTCTCTCCCTCTCACTTTCTTCCTCTCTCCTCTCTCCCTCCCTCCCTCCCTCTCTCTCTTTCGGCCTCCTTCCCTCCCTCCTTCTTCTCTCCCTTCTTCCCTCTCTCCTTCCCTCCCTCCTTCCCTCTCCCTCTCTCTCTCCCTCCCTCTCTCTCTCCCTCTCCCTTCTCTCTCTCCTTTTCTCTCTCCCTCTCTTCCTCCCTCTCCCCTCCTCCCCACCCTCTCCCTCTCTCTATCTACATAGTGCTTACTGTGTGTGGCAGGTGTTGTGCTGAGTGCTTTACAAATATTATCTCATTTGGTCCTCATAACCCTGTGAAGTGAATTCTGTTATGGTCCCCATTTTATTTATAGTTGAGAAAGTCAAGGTAGACAGAGGTTGTATGACTTGTCCAGGGTCACGCTGCTAATGTGTCTGAGGCTGGATTTGAACTCGTGTCTTGCTGAGTCCAGGCCCAGTGCTCTATCCACTGTGCTACTAGTTGTCAATGTTGGCCACCCAGACATTCCCTCCCATGTATTTTTGATCTGTACCCAGACCTCATGCAGCTTCTTTCCCAATCAGAATGCTGATAGCTTTGATTGCTTATAATTCATCATGATAAAAGCAGAGTCTTTGCTGAGCATTCCTGTTTGTCCTTAACTCTGTCATTCTCTTGCCAACAAAAAAAATTGAGCAGCTGGAGAGAACATTGGGAGTTGGCGAGTTGTTCAGTAGCCCCTTCTGGAACCTTCTTGATTCATTACCATTTGGCAAGCCCTGGGAAATAAGGAATTAACCGGATGGGATTAGGACAGGAAGTCTGGGGATGTAGAGAAGGAAGAGGAGGAGGAGGATGACCTGGGCCCTCCCTTCACACATAGGTGAGAGAAGAAAAGCCAGGAAGGGAACTAGCCAAGGAGGCTGATGCTGGGAGTACTCTCTGCTTCCTAGAGGAGGAGACAATGAAAGAGGCCCCAGGGGCCCGCTCTCCTTTTTGCCTCGTGGGATTGAGGCATGTTTGGCAGAGAAGTGTGTGACTGACCTTCACGTGTCCTCTCTCCAGAGAGCCATGTGCGCCATCTTCTCCCTCATGTGCTCAGATCTGCTTTCTCAGGACCATATCTTCTTTATCATCCAACCGAAACTGCAGCAACTTAGTGAGGGGAGCCCTGGCCCTGTGACCAACAAGGCGACCAAGGTAGGTCGTACCCTAGTTTAGTTCTGCCTACAGGCATAAGGATGCTATCAGGCTTGGGTCTGGGGTCTGCCCTCTTACTAGGGGCATTGTGGAGGCAGCATCTTTGCGTTTACTCATGCCATACAAGGAAACCAACATGCCCTCACATGCATCTGTTAGAGGGATCTGTTCTTGCTTCTGTTGTTTAAAGGAATGAATGAAAAACCATTTATTATTGTTGTTATTATTTGTTAGGTCCACTAACCCAGCCCTCTAATCGAAGCACCCAGAGTAGCAATAATGATTGTGGTAAATAGAGACAGCCAGACGAATGTGGGACATGTTTAACCTGCTTATTCTACTCTCCTTAGAGCCGTAATTCACATGTCTTTAAACCACAGCATTGAATTCTGCTTTCTTCCTCCTGTTTCTCAGATTTTGAGACACTTCGAGGCCCTGGGCCGAAGACTCCCGTCACAAGCCAGGACTAGTGCATCTCGCCCCTCTCTCTGCTCAGCTGATCTGCTGACAGATGTTGCTCCATTTGCTGGAGGGGAGTCATTCCTCCAGCCAGTGAGTTCATCCTCTTCCCTGCCCAGGGGCACAGCCCTAGCATCCTCATCACACCAGCAAATAGCTCCTATCTCTGCCCAGGGAGACATGGCTTCTGATAGAAGCATGGAGGAGGCTGAAACCAGACTGGCAGTTTCAAGAGAGCAGGGTCCTGGAGCTAGCCAAGACTCATCAGGCGCTAACACTACAAATGGCAGATTGAAACCAGACATCGACCCTGAAGGCAGCCTTTCGACACCCATAACTGGCACTTGCTCTTTGTTTGCTGGCATGGAGTTAGTGGCTCACACAGGTGTGGTTGTGTCCGAGGCTGCTAAAGAAGAGCTGCTCCAGCTAGCATCGAGTTCTGAAGCTCCATGGATATCATCCAGAGAGGCCACCTCCCATGAGGTTCCTAGTCCAGAGCTATCTGCCTTTGCCTTCTTAAATGCATGAATGGGCAACATCGGAGGCTGGGTCATTGCCCTTTGTCTTCCTTGTCTTGAGAAGGACTCTGCACATCTGTCCGCCTTTGACTGTCTCGTGGCTTCCTTCTTACCTTGTATTATCACACACGTGCTCATGGGCCCTTCTGGGGTCCTCCAAAGTGTAATCTCCACTCTTGTGTTTCTCAGTCATCATCCCTGTTTGCTGTGTCTGCATCCTTCCTCCAGGAGAATTCTCGCCACCTCCAAATCAATTCCTAGTGATGGCGACCCTACACTAACTAAGCAGGTCCCTGGAATATCCATTATCCAAGTAAGAAACATAAAGCACCAATGTTCATCTTGGGTTTTTTGATCAGTAATAGGAAAGGGGAAATTATTTTAGATGTATAGGGAATGCCCCACATATTACTTCCACAACATTCAGAAAGAATAAAACCAGGAGGTTTCTGATCAATGCTGAACCTTCCTCCAATATTATAAGAAGAATGAACAGATTTGATCCCTTCTCAAAACCTGTCTTTCCATCATTAATGTTTGTTTCCCTCTAGTAGACCTGGTTTCATATTTCAGAGTCATATATGCCTTATATGTGTGTAATTTTCCATGAAACTTAAAAAGAATTGGACCACTAGTTAGGCTGATCAGGATTCTTATGGAACCCTCATCATTGCCCAGTACAGGTGTGTGAGGGACATAGGTACCCTAGCACCAGAAGGAGCTCTGGCCCCTCTCTACCAGTCAAGGACTTTGTTGTTAAATACCTTGTGGCCTTAGGAGAGAGGGTAGATCCTAGACTACATTGCTGGGTCTTCCTAACTTGGGGAAAGGGGAGTTTGGTAAGGTGGTGGTGGTTAGGAAACTTGACTTTCTTGAGCTATGCTTATCTTCCAGACATAGCTTGTGAGTTCTCACCAGACCTTACACCCAGCAGGCTAATGGTTAGTGAATCTCTAGATCCCTTAGTTTTAAGTGTGGCTCTAAATATTCAGACAGGCCTTTTCTGGCTCCATCTGAGAGTGTGCTCTTCTAGCAATTTAAGCATTAAGTTGCACAGTGTTTCAGGTGGAGCATTGTAAAGAGTTCATTAAGCAGAGAAAGAGGCCTTCAATTCTTGCTAGAGGTGCCTGTCTTCTCTCCTCAATGATTAAGAGGCTTTGGAGAGGAAAGATTCATCTTTGTGTGATCGTATAAACCCATAGAACCAGGGGAAAGAATCCTTTGGTTGATTTCCCTCTGAGGAATCCATTTTGTAAGATCCAGTAGATGCTTTCTTTATATCTTTCACACTGACAGCTTAACTCTGAGTCACATTGAGGGCTAAAGATCCCTAAAAAGGTGGGATAGAAGGGCTGTACGTAGTCCCAAATGGCCTTTGGGTGTGCTTTACGGTCCATTAGTGAGAGAACATAGAAATCTATCCACAGGTTGAGGTAACTGGCCATAGGGCTTTGGCCTGAGCTGCTATAATTTCTAGATCATTTGAAATTGTGTGGGTCTTAAATTTTGTAAGGCAGTAGCTGACATCTGGAGGATTGTTATCCATTGCTCTGTCCTCTTGCCCATCTCTCCTCTAGCTTTGGCCTGCTCATTTGGATTTGGATTCCTATGGTGCTTGAGAGCAGGTTGTAAAGGTGCTTCCAGAAACACTGACCCTCTGCTTTTTGGCCCTAAATACTACCAAAGCCCTAGCCAGGCAGGTCCACTTGCCAACTGCTGGGTCAATGCCTATAGAGCAAGAGAACTCTAGGCAGTTTTGCCCTCTGTGATTTAGAAACTCCAAATAATCCCTTTGATTTTTATCCTGGGATGTGTGTATGTGTGTATCTGTTTCTCCTGAAAATTATTTTTTAAAATGCCTTGCCATTCTGCTGAAAATGCTCCTTGTTACATGGTAATCATAATATCTGAAAACTATACCACCGCCTTCCTCATTCCTGAGTAATGGAGATTTCATAAGAAAGTGTCCAGTTGAAGCGAGTGGACTCTGGGTCAAGGTTATATCTTGTGGTCTAGCCTGCTATTTTCTGACACTTTTTTTTTTATTCATGTGTTGGTCTTCTGTTCAGCGTCTCTCTACTTTTTGGCCATACTTACTCTTGCCATAAATTGTTTAAAACTGAGGGTTGGGGAGAGCCCTGGAGAAAAAGGGTGCAGGGATCATCCCATCTCTGTGGAACTTGTGAAGGGTGCTGGTTGTTTTCACTTTCTTAATAAACACTCTTGGATATTTACACAGAACCCAGACTTCTCTTTTTTTCTTTTTTTTTTTTTAATTTTAATTTATTTTCTTGGTTACATCATTCATTTCCACAAGGTTTTGAGTTACAAATTTTCTCCCCTTTTTGCCCC